>OY728122.1:466275337-467525337 GCA_963277665.1 Viscum album | reverse complement strand
TATATCTATTGACTAAATTAATGATAATATTTATCAGCTCCAAGGAGTTCATTATTTTTCATAGGATGACCAAAGTATCATGTACCTTCTGATGAAGGGGATAGAAGTTGATATTTGGAAAAAATTATTCAAAACTAGATACACGTAACATGTCTTTGTTTTTATTCTAATTAGGTTGTCAAATTCCCTAGAATTATTTATTGATCTTATGAATAGACATTCCATTTAATAATTAGATATGATTGTGATTTTTTATTGTTCTTAAAATAAAATATTCAAAAAAATAACAAGGTTCAATAAATATATATAATTTTCACTCATCAAACCTATAAATTATATATGTTATAAATAAATAGAAAAATGTGTTTTTTAGTAATAAAATATTTCATTCCATTGGAATATATTTATCAAAAATGGAATGGAAATTTTACCAAGTGAAGGTAAAGTTATTGATAATTTGACACAAACAAAGTATTCAAATATATTCTTTACTTTCATGAATTTTTTGTATAGTTCTCGATTTTTTTTGAAAAACTTTCATGGTAATATATCCCACTATCTATGTTTACTAAAAAATTTATTAAATTGATATGAAAATAATTAATGGTATTAGTGTTTCAAATAATTTGAAATAATATTGGTGAATTATTGTGTTCTTTTTTATCTCTATAAAAATAATTATTTTTCCTCTTTGTAGATTATTCATTTAATGTAATTGGTTGGGGTATAATATAGAATGATTGAATAATTTCTTATGATTCGTGTTAATTAAAACAAGATGATATTTTTTTCACAAGAATGAATATGGAATGGTAGGTGTTGTGTTTTCCATAAAAATATTGATACACAATTTATTTAGAGCAATGTGTGAAAAGTAAATTGATTATAAAAGTTATATATATATATTAACTCAGAATGTGGAGAATATTTGAAAGAAGATGTTTCTTTAATTGATAATGGATTATAATGATAGAATTATTTACCATCCAAGTATGGAAAATATAGTAAATAATATATTGAGTTAGTAACATAGTTATAAAATAACCAAGTAAAATTTTGTACATAACAGTTTTTTTTGTGATTTGATGAATGTTATCCTAGAAATTATCCATTCAAGAAATTAGTGTATCACATTTTAGGATTCACCATAATAATATCTTTTAGAATGAATTAATACTTCCTAGAAGGATGATCTTTTTTCATAGGAAAATTTAAATTCTAATTATAAGGGTAATATTCAAGGGATAATTTTGATAAAGGAGGTTTTATAAGACTGAAAAAATGTTTATATTTGACTCATGATTCACAGATATAGAGATAATTTTTATGTGACACTTTTAGTTTCACACATTCCTATTAACCTAGTGGTGGACTAATGTACATTTTACTTCATGAATACTATAGGTTTGTTATAATTGAAATATATAATGTGGTATTTACCGTTAAAATATTGAATTAATAAGAGTCTAAAGAAAAATGATATTTATCGAAGATGATTATTTAGCCTTTATGATCACCGATGTGAAAAAGGTAATGTATATCCATAAATTTCAATTAGGTATTGCGAAGGATATCACAAAGTAATAATTCAATTTGTATATTTTTGATTGAATAAAAATTCCTGGAAATTTTATTTTCCTTTATTATACTATTAATTTAGATAAAATTTATGAAATAATCCTGAATGATATTTTATTGTTACATAGTGTTCCACTCTCCATTTTATTTGACTATGATCAGTGGTTCTAATTATATTTTTGAAAATTAAATTATATATCATTGGGAACATAATTAAAAAATTTTATATCCTACAATATTTATTATGTTGGACAATACAAGCGAATTATTTAGACCATGGAATACAAGATTAAGGTATTTTCATTTCATTAATAAGTTGGATGAGATCAATATCTTCCATTACTATAGATTCTTTATTATAATTGATTTTATTCAATCAAACATATGGTTCCTTATGATAAATTATATGAATGGTTATTTAATGATCCAATATTTAATTATGTGAAATGATGTTTTTGGTGATATATTTTGTAATATAATTTTTTCACAAGGTGGAGACGATTCAACAACAAAAGAGGATAACATATAGTTGGTTGAAAAGTTATGTGGATAACTATGGGGAATATATATTTTTTAAGGTAGGTTTTCATGGTTTTATAAAATAATATATATGGAATATTTTTATTCATTTTGGTGAAAGGTAGAAACATAGTACAATATATATTAGACATTAAAAAACAATAGAAAAATAAGATTAGTTTTTATAAGATACAGGGTCATTCATATGGTATTTTTTTGTTTATGATTTTATTTATGTCCATTATTTTGTTAAAATTATTTTCTCATAATGTTCATGTGAAGGATCGGGGGTGTTCTGGGGGTTTGGGACATGAAAATGGAGTAAAATGAGTTTTTGGCCATGTTACATGGTTAGCGCACGGTTAGTGAAAACAATGTGGATCATCCAAAGTAACAAAGTATCCCTGAATAGAGGATTTTCATGGATACATAATGCTTCTGGTAACCATGCAAAACTCATAGGAAACCGAGTGAATGAGGGATTTTGGGATACTAGCTCCCGCAAGATTTTCACATGCTTTGGAAAACACTGTGTGTAAACTGTGAAAACTAGTAATATTGATAAATTCAAAAAAAAAAATTCCATTATGATATTTTAAACCCAAACATGGGATTTACTCCTTTATTCCATGTGCAACCATAGGGGTGACCCAAATCTCCCATGTGCTCCTAAGGTTTATTATCCTACATCTCTAGTTCATTTGGTGTGTCGTTGATTGTAAATTGAAGATCCGGGTAAGCTTAATCCCCCACTTGTTTCCATTTTTGGATTTAGGGTCACATTTCATTCTTATATTATTCTGAAACTTTAAAGACTTTATTTTCTAATGAAATTTAGGTTTAGACATTAGAGGGGTGTTAAATTGAGATTCGAGGCCTCGATTAGGGTTTTGTTCACCAATGGATCCAAGGTAGGTGGTCTACTTTTTATATCCCATAGTTTTGTTAGAGATTTTTGCGTTATTGGGTTTATTTATTGGTTACCCAAGGTTTTTATTTCGATCCCCGGATGTGTTTCAGTGTAATGGATGTCAATATGATGAATGGAAACCCTCATGGTCCCCATGGGACACAATTAGGATGTATTGACCTCTGTTGGGCCTCCCATTGAGTGCTTCGATACTTTATAGACATAGATGATAGCTTTTTATGAGAACAGTTGCCTTGTGACAATATAGATTTCTTGATAACAATGGTGAAATGTTAAATAGGAGTGGAAATTAATTATAGAATTGTGCTTCTTTTTAGTAATGGCTTAAATGATTGTTTGACACGGTAATAGTAATGGGTAAAAATAGATAAGGGGATTGTGTTTATGGCTAATGAATTGTGTTAAAAACCCTATGATGGAGGGTGTATGTGAAATGTTGATATGTGGGATTTTTAATGGCTTGTGAATTGAAGAATAGGGTAAATATGATGAGACTTGGGAAAGAGAATTTGTCTAATGGGTTGTTTAGTGTAAACTTTCATTGTTAACTGGCTAGGGAATGACATTGAACCTCATGTTGTATGTCGATTGACATGAATATTATATATTAAAATATAGGTTGTAATGGTTGTGATATGGTTTTTGTGGGGTGAATTTATAAATAAGCTTGTGAATTTGGATTTGTGGAAGTATTAAAGACTAATACTTCTCCCATGGGTAGGGTTGTACCGAATCTCTTACCTACCCAGTAATGCATGTGATGGCGAGTCGAACTGATTCTCTATGCCCAAATATATTTATTCAATGAAAATACATTGACTAAGTCTCTAAGGTAAGATTGATGATTACTTGATAAGATCATCCCTAGTGAGATTGAGACTTATCTTGTTCGCTTATGTAGAATGAAGAATTCTTGGAATATTGTTTTAATAAATTTAATGTATGACTCCTAAATTACATGTTAATTATGTACTCATTTCAGAGATGATGTACATAATGAACTTGACACTATAATCCTTATAGTAATAGAAAAGTAGATAAAGGTTAACGATCAGCCCTCAAATTGTATTTCCATTACATTCTATTTATTTATAAATGCCTGAATTATCTGTTAGACTAGAAATATTGTATTTTTTATTGGTGGTTTATTACTGAGTTGTACTGACACCCTTATCAGGCCTCTATTGGGAACCCGAGAAAATTTCATGCATATAGGTCAGGACAAAGGCAAGGTCCCTATGCTAGGGAGTTGAGTTGGACCAGGGACATGCATGGAGGAGGTTCCTAATAAGGAGTTTGGTCAATTTTAAGGATTCACCTATTTTATTTATTTTGGGATTTGATCACTTTTCATTGTATTGCGTCATGACATATTTACATTTGCTTGTGGTTGTACCCATTTTGGGAGATTCTTGGATATTCCAACTATTGGTAGTTCTTATTGTTTCATCTTTTTATATTGTGATATGCAGTGTCTAACTCTGTTAAATAATCTATAGTATCCCTACATTAATAATCTAAACCATTGATACTAGTCAACAAACTCTAGCAAACTGGGAGTCACTCTTGAGGTTATGTGATGAACCGGTTCGTGACACCAGTTTGGTGGCACCAAGGCGAGGGAGATTGCAAAGTCGTTTCCAAGGATTTATTTTTCTTTCTTACTATATGGGGATATTATAAATGATATTAGGATAGTGTTGGGGCTTCTCAATAAGCTCATTAATATGATTATCTAACCCATGTTTTGGGGAAAACCAATGTCAGCCAGGGAAAGAATTTCTTTTTTAGTGTGTAGTAACATTTGATGATATTTCACCATTGGGTGATGCACATGGGGTGTGATGTGATATATTTATGGTATTTTATTCATCATATTAAAGAAATGAGGTTGTGTAGTCACACTTCATTATAGGAACCTATGTATCTAAGTGACTGCATCATAGTAGTCATACAAACACAAGATGGGTGTGTGGGATATAATGTGTATAATGCATTTGTTTTTCTTGAAAATAGTGAAATTTAATCCAATGGTATGATATTAATCGGTAAAATAAGAAATTATAATTCTACGTAATAATTAAATAATTACGCTTGATAAATAAAGGTAAGTGAATTAAGATGTTGTGGGAGTAAATTTGGTTGTGGAAATCATTTTAAAAAGGTGCAAAATGAAAGGATTATAACCATGTGAGTTAGTTACCATGCGTTAAGCATGGACTAGGGAAGGGTGGTCGAGGGAAGTGTTTTATATGTAATAAATGGTAATGGGTAGTGTATAAGTAATTTTTTTATGGATAGTGATGAACCTTTGCATATGTCTTGTGAATGTTTAATAGTGGTTTTCTAAAAAGATCATGTGAGGAATTGTAGAGATTTTCCACCATGAAATCATGTTCCATTTAGTCAACCATAGGATGATGCTGAGAATGACCCCCCCGTATTAGAGAAAGAAGACCCTGTGGTTTTGGATGATAGATAATAGTAGTTCCGTGAGAACATAGTTTTTTATAAAGATTATGGAAATGAAATAGGTCTGGTCCCACCGAGTATGTTCAATTTGACTAGGGAGTTTAATCTGGAACACCCTCTGACCTTTACTAGAGATGGTGGTCCATAGGTAGATGAGGAATCGATTGTGTTTTTTCATACATATTTTTAACACATGTAGACTTTTTTTCGAGAACTAGTTATGTTGGGTGTATATATGTTGTAGGGGCATGAAAATCTTTGGTGGAATATCACAGCTAAGAACAAACTAGTGGAGGTAATGGTGTGAAATAGTTTTCAAGAAATTTTTTAGGATCATTACCACCATGAAACCTTATGTTAGGATAAGGATGAAGAGTTGATGAGTTTCACACAATGGTTCATTGTGGTTATGTGTCAACTACATGAAGTGTATCAGATGACGATTAAGAACCAATACCGTCTTCCTATAATTGATGACATGTTTGACTAAAAGAGGGGCTCCATAGTGTTCTACAATATCTATTTGAGATCTGGATACCATCAGTTGAGGGTGATAAGTTTTGATGTACCATATATATCTTTTTCAAGTAAGTACGGGTTGTATGAATTTGTGAAAATGTCATTCAGGTTGACCAATGCATTAGATGTGTTCTTGGTTCGAATGAACCTGATATTTCACCCCTAATTAGATCAGTTAGTGGTTGTATTTTCTTGATGAAATCATGGTGTACACATAAACCTTTGATGATCATGCCAAACATATTGACATGGTATTATGTACATTAAGAGATCATATGATTTATTCCAAGATATCAAAGTTCCAGTTCTAGATTATGAATGTTCTTTTCTTACGATACATCATTTGTAATTCCGGTTTTTCAGTGGATCCAGCGAAGTTGCAGGCTTAAGTGTTGTGGGAGAATCCAAAGAATGATTCTAATGTCCAGATTTTTCTGGATTTTTCTGGTAATTTTGGGAGATTTATTAGTGATCATCCACCTTGGAAGAACCACACTCAAGATTAAGCAATATGGGTGTTATGTTTGAGTGGTTGGAGGCATGAAAAATTTATTTTCATGAATTGAAGAAGTGGTTGAGTACCACACCCATTTTAATCTTACCTGAACATTATGAGAAGTACTCCTTTTTCTCTGATGTGTCAGGTGTTGGACTTGTGGCAGTGTTGATGCAGGATGATATATTTTTAGCCTACTAGTTGTGGTAATTAAGGCAACATGATATAAACTACCCTGCTCATGATCTTGAGCTAGCTACTATAGTTTATGCCTTACAGTGTTAGAGGCACAATATTATGGGAGAATAATTCACCATTTTTTGGATCATGAGAGTTTAATGTATATATTCATTCCGAGGGATTTAGAACATCAGTACTGAAGGTTGGTCGAGTACCTGCAATCCTTTGATTTTGAGTAGGTCTACACACTGGGGAAAGGGAATAGTGTTTTAGATGATCTATGCTAGAAGACTCAGAATCAGGTGGTTCAGTAATCCTACTTGGAATAGAAAATGAGGTCTTTGTTTGGGGAGATGCAACTAGAGGTGCAAGATGCGCATAGAAAAATGGTCATTGGATCATTAGAATTCTATTTTATGATTTTAGGCTAGGTCAAATAGTGATAATTATAGTATCTAAAGTTTTTTTCTGTGAAGGAATTTTTTAATGGTTGGTAGTCACCTTCTAGTTGGACCATGGGAGGTGATGGAATCATCTCTTTTAGTGGATGTGGGGTTATACCAAGTAATCTAAGATCCTAGGACTGAGTCTTATTCAGGAGGCATTAGAGAGAGTTTGTTTGATTTATATGTGCATGATGACATCCCAGAGTAAGATGAAGACATATGCAGATCAACATTGTAGACTGCTTGAGTTTCTGGTAGGGGATAGTGTGTTTCTTCTGGTGTCCACTAGGTTGGGCCACCGTCGAATCCAGAGACATGAAATGTTTTCACCCAAGTACATGGGGGAAATCATGATTGTTGAGAATGATCCTGATGCATCCTTTAAAAAGAATCCAGTTTGTATTGTGGAGAATAGTGAGAAGATTTTATGGGTAAGGTTGTACCATTGGTTCATATTTTATGGTAGTAATGAAACATCCAGAAAGAAACATGGGAGCGAGAGTTAGATATATAGGCCTATTGGCTCGATCACTTTTCATTGGAAACTCAATGATGCATAGGAAGAGCGGCATAGGGATGATCCGTCCTAATGTGGGGAGGTTCAACAATTTGGGATCATTGATAAGGTGTTTCGTTTGTCTATGCTTCATGTTAATTTTTTTATTTTGGTCAAATAATTTTATTCCCAAAGTTCATGTGAAGGCTTGGTGGTGTTCCAGTAGTTCGAGACATGAAAATATAGGGAAAAAAGTTTCTTCAAATGTTTCATGGTTTTTACATTGTTATTACATACAATTTGGATCATCCTAGGTAACCATGCAGCCTTGGATAGAGGATTCCCATGATTACCAAATGATTAAGGTAACCGTGTGGTATTCCTAGGAAACCATGCAAAAGGGGGATTTTGGGATAATATCTGTCACACGGCTTTTTCATAGTTTGTAAATCCATCCATGCCAGTTTTGTTATGAAATTTACAAAAATTTCATTATTGGATTTTAAAACCCAATTTGAGTTTTCATTATTTCCCCCATGAAATATTAGGGAAGAACCAAAGCACCAAATATCTCCCAAGGATGATTCTCCATCATCTCTAGCTCATTTGGTGTTTCGTCAATTGTGAATTGAAAATCCAGGTATGGATAATCACCCTCTTGATTTTCTTTTTGGTTTAGGGTTCACATTTCTTCCATTTCTCATTATGAATATCTAAATCCCATATTTTCCGATGAGATCTTGGATGAGACTTCAAAGGGTGTGAAATCATGATCCAAGGACTCTACTAAGGGTTCCTTCTCCAACTGATCTAAGTTAGGTGGTCTACATTTTATATCCCAATTTATCGTTTCAAATTTGTGCATGCTGGGGTTTATTTCAGGGTTACCACTTGTTGTGATTTTGATAACTTTATGATTTCTATTGTAATATATGTATAGATAATGAATTGAAATCCTCATGGTTTTCATGATATACATAGGGGATGAATTAACCTTTGCGTGGAGACCCATGGGGTGAAACAATCATTTTTGGACTTAGAAGATTTCTATTTTCACCAACTAGCCCGAGTCGACCTTGAACCGGTCACAAGTGCTAGCCCGTGACAAGTCCCAAGAGGCATTTACGATCCTCCCAGGATGTCTACAAGCACCAAGGGAATAAATACTGTACACAATGGAAAAATTTCCCTAATATATGAACAATCAAACAAACAACGGAAAGAAATGGACAGCCCAAAATACATTTATATAAAAATTGAACTGAACATTTTTTGTACAAGAAACTGAAAGTAAAACAAAACCAACAGCTCAACTGAACAAACACGATAACCAAATAACTCCATGTAAACCTACTAGTTACCCTCCAACATAATTATCATGCGTCGCACAAGGCAATTTAACTCAAGCAAAAACCTGCACAAGGGATAAAAACAGAAGAAGACTATAGGTGTGAGTATTAAAACTCAGTAGGTTAGCCTAGTGTTTTATTCCCAATGAACATACTTTAAAATAAATGAAACATAAATTTAAAGTTCTAAATACAAATATAATGGTATGTTTTCCAAATGAGGTCCCATGCTATAAAAAAATTACCAGACAAAACATGCATGTTTTATAACCAAGAATGCTAGTAACAATTTTCAAAGAGGTGCAACTACAAAGTGAAACTAGTTTTCAAGAGGGATGATTTAAATAATGTAAACTTTTTAATAAATCACACACACTACATAATTTACCAACCAAACACACTGTATTCTGACTGTGAGTACAAAATATTCAATGAACACAAGTCACAGGAACACCCCTAGGCACTAGTTTGTTGTGAGCCCCAGGTACCTCGTATCTCGGTGAAAGTAACCATAATAAATATTCCTTCTCATGAACACAAGCCACTATTAATGATAATTCACATAACCTATTAGTCCCTCAACAAAATCATCATAATTTTGTGTTTTCATAGTCAAACTTTCTATGTGAAACAGGGGCCAAACCACAAGGAATCACTAGCATACTAGTACATATCCACCCACCTAGATACCCGAGATTCCCTTCAGTACTCAATCAAGTTAAAAAATATTATAAAAAACACATTTCAAATCCAAATTCCATTACCAAAAAATAAACACACAAATATCCAGCAAACATGCTTCACATTTCTTTCCTAAATCAATAAACCTCTAAAAAAATTTGTAAAACAATTTCAAGGAGTATAACGAGAGATTGCACATAAAATCCATTAAAAAATGCTATTTTATGGCCAAGAACCCATCAATAACATAAAAACACAGCCTTTTCATCCCGTAAAACAATTAACAAATCATTTTGATGGACAATAAAATTTACCCAAAAGATAGAACATGAAATACACATGGAATCCATTTTTACAAAAAAATACAAATGCCAAATGGGCCTTTAAGCCTTTCTCAAAAATAACATTTGACCAAGGTATGAATTTCACTTTATTAAGGATGTGTATACACACCATTTAATGTATAAAAAAATTCATAAATCACTTAAAAATTCAGCATATATATTCAAAACCAAACCATTTTCCCAAGGATGTGAAACGACCCATTTTCCGACAACTCGGGCCAAAACATGTTGTAAACCAAAACACATTTGTTTGTAAAACAAAATCCAAATTGGAAAGAAATATGAGGAACCAAAATAAAATTTATCATTCTTCCAATTAATTTATAAATCCAAACAAATAATTTTTAAATCATACTTAACACATAAAATCCATCCGGACAATTTACCGAACACATGACATGCCCTTTTAAACAAAACACTTTATTTTAAGAACATGAAAAGTAATAAAACACCCATTTAATGCCATATTTTATACAAGATATTATAACATATTAAAAATACCATAATCCAGGTTCTAAACCTCACAAAATAGTTTTGAAAGATAGTGGAACATTTAAACAAACACTTGGTGTGCACTTTTTTGACAAAACAACACTACCTTTCACAAAAAAAGTCTTAAACAACCATTTTTGACACCATGAAAAATATCCAAATTCTGAAAAATAATAATAAACATATATATATATATATATATATAAGATTAAAACAATAATGAAATGATGAAACATAAAATATTAAGTCATGTGCAAGGAATATCCTACCTCAAATCATTGGTGTATTGGAAACACACACCCAATATCACCATATGAGGGTTTTCAAACCCTAATCCTTTTAAGGATAGACCCAAATGAACAAAAAAACAATAAAAAATCATGGTATAATAGGACACTAGGTCTAACATGACTAGGGGATAATATAACACAATGAAATAATGAATGGAGTAGGAATATGGAGGCAAAAGGAGAAGGAATCTCACCTTGCCACCTATAAAACTCTTCGTATTCCATTAGATATGCACACTTAGAGAAAATTTAATGTCTTGGAACATATTTCAGAGGCTTATAAGGTCTAGAAGAACCATTGAAAGATGATTTGTGGGGAAAATATTACAAATTGAATGATTTGTGGATGAGACAATTTACCTTTTCAATTCTGGAAGTTTTGAGGAAACCTGAGAACAATCTCCCTAATAAGTGACGAAAATGAACTCCAAAGAGGTAAAATAGATAATTTGGGGTGATTCTATATATTTTGTCTTAGAATTGGAGGTGTAATTACCTAAAAATATTTAAAAATGAAAATTTTATAAAAGAAATATTTATATTTTTTAAAATGGGAATGGGCCGACGGCTTGGGCCAATGCCTAAATAAGTAACCCAAATTCACCATGATTATAAATTTCAATGAGGTAAAAAAGGATATGGTAGTTTTAATATATCAGTTTAGGACAATTGGGAGGTGAAATTATTGAAAAATGTTGAAAAATGAAGGATTTATAAAAGAAGAAAATTTGGTTTTTAAATTTTGAAATGGGCTCACGGTTGGCCCAAATCATGAAATAACCACCCTTTATCCAAAAACTCATAAACAAGAAACGAGGAAAGAAATTTAGGGTTATTAGACATATATGGTAATTAAAAACTCAAAATTAATCTCACCCAACACCAAATAAAAGTATCATTATTTTCAATGAACCGGATCAAAACAATGACATGAAAAGAAAAAAAACCTGGTGTGACAATTCTCCCAACCATTAAAGCTTTATGCCCTCAGATAGACATAACTCTTATCAAATGACAGAAAAACACTTATAGATTCCTTATCAACATAATCCATCCTCTAAAGCTAAAGAAATTTCATTCACAAAAAAACGTAACTTAATACTCTTTCCCAAACAAAACACCAACTCACAATCACTTTCGGAGAATCAGTGGAAAGATCGTGCCACCACCTCCACTACCATGCCAAGAACTAGATTGGTGGGCCTTCTCCCAATGAACCCTATGGTCTCCCAAACCATTGTTCAATAAAAAAATCCAATGACTAGGGTTGAATTTCGGAATGGGCTTCCCACCATTAAATCACAACTACCATCCAACAAATCCTAAAGGAATGATCATTGAGACATGCAGTGGGTCTCCCCGCCATTAGAGATCAACTAGAAATGAACAAAAAAAATCAAAATGAACTACAATTGGGACTCACCTACATAGGACCACCCAAATTCTCCCTTGAAAACCTACAAACCCAAGTTAATAGGGTTACAACATGAACTTCTAAACATCCCACTCTCGAATGGAGGGGAAATGAACTAGGCCAACACTTTCTGCATAGATCTAGACCACCACTGCTTGGGGAGGGGAGGGATGGGGACCCAATAATTAGGCCAATGAAACCACAAAAAAAAACAATGTAATTACCCAACACTCACAACCTATGAATAGGTAATTCCAATTCTGCACCTGATTTTCAAGGGTGGTCCACACAAGGAAATTGATCGAAAACCCACATCCATGAAGGCATAACCATAGACACTGTATGAGGGGTAAGTCCAACATGATTGTTGTGACAAAAGGGAAATTAACTGTAATGAAAAACAACAATAGATAAATAGAAACTACCATACCATTATGGTGGAGGTAGGAGCCTGGTCAAGCTCCCCACACCTCTAGAGAGTTCCTGACTATGTGAAAAGCTTCACTCCGAGGCCTATGGCTGGAGCCCTGATTCTTAAAGCATCTGTTACACCGCAGTTAGGTTTTAAGAATCACACCACTCAAAACACTCTCTTGATCAACAAAACACCTTCATATAAATATGAACACATAGATACAAATAAAAATTATGTCTCACTGAGAACAAGGAGTATAATGGAAAAGGAATACAACAAAACACATCAACATCACTGAGCACAACTCTTATATCCAAAAGAATTTTCATGACCTGGAAGTACTTTAAATCAACCCCAAACAGCTCTCTATTTCAACTAAAAGGACAAGGAATTATTTTAGGAGGTGGATCTAGATTTGTACACATGATAAATAATCCATATATTTTTCAATTGGAAATATTTAAAACATATAACTATATGTGTCCACATCACAACATCCAACACATCATTAAAAACCAAGTAAACATTATTCCAAAACCGAGCCACCAAAAAGATATCATCTCATGATACAACAAGATTATGACTTCTAGATCACAAGGAAGATTATTGAATAAAAAAATCTTCTAAGACTTATAACAAACTATCCATAAACCATTGGTTTATAAACAAAGGCCACAATTTTTCAACTCAAAACACTTTTTAAATACTAACTAATTTGGTGGCTTTTCAAATTCACCAATGGGGTTTCATCATGTATCACCCACATGCACATTTCCATGCCACCAGGTCACCCAACCACCATTCCATAAAGGCCATCCTTCTAAATATCTATAAAACTATGCATGTGAGCACCCATGAAATCACCAAAGGCTAAAACATAACAACATCATTTCAAAAAAACATGCACCTTCCAAAGAAACACTAACCCCAAGTCAAAAACACTTTTCACATTTCACAAAACAAACCACACTTAATATAAAAACATTTAAAAAAACATACCCCTTTTCATTTTTTACAACTTTTAAAACAACCATGATAGTCCAGACAACCGCTTCCCATTTTCTGAAATTCATCAAGTTATATTTTCATAATCCAATGTCCATTGAGACCAATACCCTTTCTAAGAAAACACCAACATCTCAAAACCAATTTCCAAAACTAATTTATCATATTAAAACACTTTTCAAATCCTAAAACACCCCATTTAAAACAAATATTCAGAATCTCCTTAAAATGATTCACACTTTCAAAGCATTTTATTTCAACAAACCACAAGTTTATATTAGGGAAAATACAATCCCGTTAAATTATTTCCACCTCCTCCCAAAACATTGTTTCATAAAAAGCACAACCTTACAAAACCATTATTATATTTAATTTTTGAAATGTCCTTTTCCACTTTTAAAAAACCAACCACTCATTTAAAACTCATTTTTTCAATTCTCACACAAGTATTTTCAAAACAAAAATTTAGAATTCAAGAAAGGTCCAAGAGACCCAAAAAATTGATCTAGTTTCGTTTGGTGACTTGAGCATATGGTTGGTGGACATATGTCAAACACAACACCGACACTGAGAGACATATTAAGACCATGTCCTGGCTACACATGGCTTTCCAGGACCTGTGATGTCACAGATGCCATTAGTCGGACTCCCCTTTTCATATCCCAACACCAAACAATCAAAAAGAATAAAGGACACTAATAAAACTATACTTCCCATGAAAACATGAGGATCATAATGAGAAAGAGTTTGCAACACTCTTCCGGCTCTTACCCTAAAGTCCCAAAAATCTGACTCCATATAACTTGACATCCACCAAATAACAAGGGCACTCTAAAAAATGTCTTCTAAGAGCTGACCTTCTCTAATACTATTTTTTCACGAACCTTCCCATGTCGACCCTGAACCGTTCACAAGGGATAGCCTATGACAAGTCCCGAGATGTGTTCCTGATCCTCCTGATATGGAGACAAGCACCAAGGGAATCAATAGAGTACACAAGGGAATGATTTCACCCATATCAATCAAATAATGGAAGGAAATGGACACCCCAAAATACATTTATATAAAAACTGAACTAAACATTATTTGTATAATAAACTAAATGTAAAACTAAACTAGAAACTCAAATGAACACACCTGATAACCAACTATCTCCCTGTGAACTTGCTAGTCACTCTCTAACATAATGATCAGACGTTGCCCTAGGCGATCGAACTCAAGATAAAACCTGCACAAGGTCTAAAAACAGAAGATGAATATAGGCATGAATATTAAAACTCAATAGGTTAGCCCAATGTTTTATTCTCAATTCACAACCTTTAAAATAAATGAATCAAAAATTTCAGGTTTTAAATACAAATACAATGGTGTGTTTCCCTAATTATGTCTCATTCTATAAAAAAATTACAAGACAAAAACATCCATGCTTTATAAATAATAATGCTAATAATAATTTTCAAAGAGGTGCAACTTCAAAATGAAACTAGTTTTCAAGAGTGTGGATTTAAAGAATGTACACTTTTAAATGAAGCACAAACAATTATGAATTTACTAACCAAACACACCATATGCCGATGGTGAGTAAAAAATAGACAATGAGCACAAGTCAGGCGAACACCCCTTGGCACTAGTTTGTTGTGGGCCCTAGGTACCTCATATATCAGTCAATGTAACCATATTAAATATCAATTCTTGTGCAGACCAGCCACTAGTAGGGAGAATTCCCATAACCTAGTGTCCCCCCAACAACATCATCATCATAGTTTAGTTAGTGTTTTCTTCATCAAACTTGTTATGTGAAACAGGGACCAAACCCCATGGAATCACTACCAAACTAGACCACGCCCTCCCACCAAGATACCCGGTATTCCCTTTAGTTCTCAATAATGTTACATATATTATCAAATACACATTCCACATCAAAATTCCATTACCATTTCATAAACACAAAAATAGACTGCATACATGCTTTATATTTCTTTCATGAATCAATAAACCACTAAAAAGATTTATAAAACAATTTCGAGGAGTATAATGAGTCCTTGCATAGAAAATCCCTTAAAAAAATACTATTTTAAGGCAAAAAACCCATCAATAACATAAAACCAAAGATTTTTTAGCCCCAAATCCAATTAATAAATCATTTTCATGGAACATAAAATTTCCCTAAAAGATATAACATGAAATACACATGGAAACCAATTTTACAAAAAAAACAAATGCCAAACGTGCCTTTAAGGCTTTCTCAAAACTAAAATTTGACCAAAGTATTCATTTTACTTTAATTAAGGAGGTGTATTCACACCATTAATAGTAGCAAAAAACATTCATAAATCACTTAAAAAATTTTGGTTACATATTAAAAACACAACCATTTTCATAAGAATGTGAAACGGGCCATTTTCTGACAACTCGGGCCAATACATATTGTAAACCAAAATAAATTTGTTTGTAAAACCAAATAAAAAATGTTAAGACTTATTAGGACCCAAAATAAAATTTCTCATTTTTTCAATTCATTTATAAATCCAAACAATTATTTTATAAATCAATCTTAACACATAAAATCCAACCAGACAATTTACCAAACACATGACATTCCCTTTTAAACAAAACAATTAATTTTAAGCACTTGAAAAGGAATAAAACACCAATTGCATGCCTTATTTAATAAAAGATACTATTAAATATTAAAAATACCATAAAAATGGTTCTATAACTCACAAAATAGTTTTGAATGATAGTGGAACATTGAATCAAACACTTGGTGTGCACTTTTATGACAAAACAACACTACCTTTAACAAAACAAGGCTTAAACAACCATTTTTCACACCAAAAAAATTATCCAAATGATGAAAAATAACAATAAGTATATATATCAGATGAAAACAATAATAAAATTATGAAAATTAAAAGATTAAGGCATGTGTAGGGAATATCATACATCAAATCCTTGGAGTAATGGAAAAGCACACCCAATATCACCATCTGAGGGTTTACAAATCCTAAACCAATGAAGGCCAATTCCTAATGAACAAAACCGAATTAAAAAATCATTTGATAATATTACTATAGGTCTAACATGGCTAGGGGAGAATAGAAAACCAAGAAATAACGAAAGGATGAGGAATAGGGAGGAGAAATGAAAAGGAATCTCACCTTGCCACCTAGAAAACTCTTTATATTCCATTAGATCTACACCCATAGAGAAACGAGAATGTCTTGGAACATCTTGGAGAGTATTATAAGGTCAGGAAGAACTAGGGGAAGAATATTTGTGGAAAAAATATTACGAATTGAATGAGTTTTGGATGAAATAATTTACCTTCACAATTATGGACATTTTGAGAAAACCTGAGAACATTCACCCTAATATGCGATGACAATGAACTCCAAATAGGACAATGCGATAATGTGGGTGATTCTAGGTAAGTTGGATTAGAATGGGAGGTGTAATTTCAGAAACATATTAAAAAATGAATATGATATAAAATATTTTTTTTAAAACTGTAAATGGGTCCACGGCCTGGCCTAAGGCCTAAATAAGTAACCCAAATTCAACATGCTAATGAATTTATAAGTTGTCCAAAAGGATATTGTGGTTTTTATTTGTCAGTTTAGAAAAAGTGGAAAGTGTAATTAATTAATAATGTTGAAAAATGATGAGGTATAAAAGAAACCAATTTTGGTTTTTTTAATTTGGAAATGGGCTCACGTTTGGCCCAAATCATTAAATAACCACCCTTTTTACAAAAACTCCTAAACAAGAAACGGGGAACCCAAATAAGGGTGATTATAAATATATAGTAGCTTAAAAATCCAAATTAATCTCACACAACACCCATGAAAAGTATCTTTATTTTCAATGAACCAGATCAAAACCATGGCATAAAAAGAAATGAAAACCAGGTGTGACAGCTATGTATGAGAAAAAGTGCCATGTGAAAATGTGGGGCCCATTATAATCATGTTGAAAATATTTAATGGGAGTGAAAATAAATTATTGTCATGTTACTATGCTTAGTAATTGATTAAGGGATTGTTTGGAATAATATTATAAATGGGTTAAATTAGTTTATGGGGATTGTTCCGTGTGGGTAATGAATTATTTTGAAAACCATAAGATGGTTATTTAAAGTTAAATCATGACATGTGGGATTGGTAATGTTTTTTGAATTGATGAATAGGTTTAATCAGATGAGACTTGGGAAATTGAATTTGGAAAATGGGTTGTGTAGTGTAAAATGGCATCGTGAATGGGATATGGCATGAAATTGAACCTCATGTTGATTTTTCTAAGTCATGATTGTTATATTTATTGGTTGTATTGATTGTGATTTGTTTTATTTGTGGTTAATGGATAAATAAGAATGCACACATGTCTTGGAAGTGTAATTAAGGACTGATGCTCCTCCAATGGGTAGGGTTAGACTAATGCTCTAACCTACCATGGAATCCGTCGGTTGGGGAGTCGGACTGATGCTATATACCACAAATCGTTGTATTCAATAAAAAAACATAGAAATAGGGACTAAGGTAAGTACATTGATTACTTTTTATGCTTATCCCTACAGATGTAGTTACATAACATGATGTCTTATTTGGAATGACAAATTCCATGAAGATTGTGTGAATAAGGTAAATGTCGGACTCATGAATTACATGTTAATGATTAAATAAATGGTGAGATGATGTACATAATGAACTAGGAACAATAATCCTAATAGTAATAGAATATTAGATAAAGGATAATAAGTGGAAACTAATCAATCTTTCATTTAAATTATATTTATTTATACTTTCATACAATATATGTTAGACTGGATATTTTTTAGACACCAGTGGTGGTGGGCTACTGAGTTTTTCTAACACCCTACTAGGGAATTTGTTGGGAACCCGAGAATATTTCATGATTACAAGTTATTATAAGGGAAAGGGCCATATTATAGGGAGTTGAGATGGTCATTGGACATGCATGGATTAGGTTCCCGACATGGAGTCTGGGCTATTTTGGGGATTATATTGTTGTTTTTATTTTGGTTATGTACACAAGGAATTGTAGCATGGCATTACATATTTATATTTTCTTATTTTTGTACCCACCTCGAGAGATGTTTGGATTTTCATTCTATTGGTTGTTTCTTATTTTTTTTATTTTTATATTCTGATCTATTATGGGTTACTCTGATAGAGAGGGTATATTATCCTCTCGTAAATAATCTTGAACGTCACTGCTAGTAAGAAACCTCTAGAATACAAAGAGGTGAGCTTGAGGTCATGTGATGACCCGGATCGGGGAACCAGTTTAGTAGAACCCGACTCAGGGATGATACAGTTTCACACCTTGGGTCATTGCCTCTATGCTTATTCAAGGAAGAAATTTATAATCATGTTTATATGTTATGAAAATACATTCATGACCTATCTAATGTTTTGATCGCTATGGTAGTCCATTTTGATGATAACATTTATAATGAGGAAATTAATATATAGATTCTTGACCTTATAGAGTTGTTGATAAAGAATAAGGTGATTCTACATGGTATTGTTTAATAGGGAAACCATATGATTGAAGAAGAATCATTGTAATCTAAAAATTATATGATGAAAAATATCCCCAATTTTTAATAATTGAATAAAATTATAGGGATGTACATTACAAATGGTAGGAATAATGTTACAACATATATAATGCTATAATAAATAATTTTCATATTTATATCAATAATTATATAGTTATTTTCAATATAAAAAATATTATATAATTCCTATATCAAAAAATGATAATTTTTTATAAAAAAATTCTTTTAATATATTTTCAAAATTATAATTTAAAAATTATTTAATTTTTATTGGGAAAAAATAATGTCAAATTTGAATTTATGTTGTAAAAATTATCCAGAGAACAATTTTTGAGAATTTTATGAAAACAACGTTTCTTCAATAAATTGTTAAAATATTTATTTGTATTGTAAATAATATATTATTTTTAAGTATTTAAATATAAAATTATGTTTTTGTTTAATTATAAAATTTCATTCATTAATTTGGATTATACATAATCAAATTATAATTTTTAATTAATTTTATAGTTGGTTTTTTATAATAATAAATTTATACTAAAACTGAATTTTTTGAAAATCCTTTTTCCTTTAGTTTTCCCAATTTATTTTTAAATTATATTTTCCAACTATAGTATTATTAATCATGAAAAATAAATTATATATTTGGAACTAGTTTTTATTTTTTTTAATTTGGTCTCTATTTTTTTTCATTTTGAATTGTGACCACAATAAGTATTTTGTACCGCGTTAAAGGTAAAATGGGCTAATTGGAGGTAAAATAAATTTATGATCACCAAAAAAACCCCCAAAAATTGAAATAATTTTATTATATTAGTTAAATTAATCCATAATATTACTCAATTCCTATATTTGAGACTTTCTTCATTATGTATATGACTAAAATCATTAAATACATTATGTAAATAAAAAGAAAAAACATCATTATATTTGTTTTATTATTTAGAAAAAAATTACATAAGGCTGAAAATAAGAAATTAGTGGTTAATGATGGTTTTTAAGGATAAATAATTTAGTAACATGGTATTATATTTTAAATTGTTTGTTTTGAAATAATTACCTTGATTGCTTGCGCGACTATAACGACCTGCCAATCCTCATTGTCTTGAGAGCACAATGAGTCATTACTAGGCCTTAAGCGACATCCCCAAGATGCCAAAGGCTGGCAATAAATTCCGAAGGGTTTCAAATACAAGTGGGGGACGATTTACTCTTTTAGGGATAACCCAATGAACCAACGAAACATAACCAAACATTTACTATATGATGTATGAAAAATTTAAAGACAGCTAAGCAACTTCATTTAAGTCAAACACATCAAAGTACACAATAGCAGATAAACAACTAAAGAATATCAAAAGTCACCAAGACACCCTCCATGGCTCCACACCAAGCTCCATTCTCTAAGAACCACCACATCACCCAATAATCACCATGGACCAATAGAAATGAGATGCCTTACCTTTACTCGTGTCTCGGAATACGACATTTACAAAAGAAACAAAGTGCCAAAGCAAGGGTGAGTATGAAACTCATTAGGTTTTCCCCAAAGACTTCCCTAACCACACCACTAAGATAAAAGAGTTGTAAACAATTATATAAAACAATCTTTATAAAGCATTTTCTCAAAAGTAGTTTATAAATAAATGTAAACAAGTTTCTAAAACTATTCATTTCCAAAACCCAACAAGTGAAATTGAAACCAATTTTCCAACAAGATATTTTT
This sequence comes from Viscum album, assembly GCA_963277665.1. NCBI lineage: Eukaryota > Viridiplantae > Streptophyta > Magnoliopsida > Santalales > Viscaceae > Viscum > Viscum album. Next base: position 467,504,400 of record OY728122.1, on the reverse strand, counting down.
CTAGAAAAATATCCAATAAATCTTTACAACCATTTTCCAATATCCCAATATCAACATACCCAACCATTTTTTAAACCCATGGAACCAACCTTGCATGCTACATTATGACAGTTCCATACTCATGAGCGGTTTCTCATCGATCTACCATGTCATCACAAGGTAATTGTTTCCCATGTTCCATCAAACCTTTGGCACCGAGCATAAGGTCATATTTCAACCAATCCCCGTATATGAAATTCCAATGTGCCATTAAACCTTTGGAACAGAGCACAAGGTCATATTTCAACCATTCCCCGTATATGCAATATGAACACACAACACATATTCCCAATGATAAAGCCAAAATAAACCTTTCAATAAAAACACATTTTTATTGAAAACTATTTTCATCAAATCCATTTCAATGCCAAACCATTTCAATAAAACACCATTTTTATTGAAAACAATTTCTATTTAAAACCAGTTTTTCATCAACTATTTAGAAATTCCAGAAAATCCATAATTTAAAATCATTATTTTAAATAAAACCCCCTTTTGCACAACTATTCACCAAGATCACGCAATTTCTCAAAAACCATAAATAATCACAAATGAAATTGTTTCCATGCATTTCACAATCAATAAACCAATTTGAATCTAAGAAAATCAATTATATCAAGAGGAGTTGAGAGAGAAGCTTCCTACATCGAAGGTCTTGATGAAACTTTAACAACTGACGAAGAATGCATAAGAAAGTGGGTCAATTCTCCAAGAGCAGCCTTAGATCCCTTATCTAAGAAATATCATGACTCAAAATTGAAATATTTGGCATCCAAAATCGTAGATCTACCCACTATAGGTTCAGATCTAAGAAATAATGGAGATCGGAGAAGTAGATCTAAGTAGATATAAGAAATCATAACAAATCCATAATGAATGGTGACATAACTCAAGAATCAGACTCAAAATCACCAAAGGAAGGCTCCCAAATGGCTTCAACTCATATGGGAAGGGTTATCCATCCTTCTAGGGAGATTAATATCGAATTAGGGGTGTTTGGAAGACAAAAAAAAATAAATAGAGCAAAAACGAGAAAGCTCTTAGAAAATAGGATCTATATTTGACCTCTGCGCAAGATTTGGCCACATGGTTTGTGCCAACTGTGTATAGATCGTGCAAACTAAATTATTGTCCCAACACTCCTTATAAAACCCCAAAACTCTCTCATCCTTCACCTTTACCAATTTTATGGAAACAAATTTTTTATGGAAACATCACACTTTATGGAAACACCCCAATTTATGGAAACAACCAACATTATAGAAATATCCAAGTTTATGGAAACAACCAACATTATAGAAATATCCCAATTTATGGAAACAACCAAAATTATGGAAAAATCCAAATTTATGGAAACAACCAACATTATGGAAGCTCTCTATTTTATGGAAACGCCTTATTTTATGGAAAATATCTATTTTAATACACACGAAATTAAAAAAAACGTGAGGAAAGGGGTTACGTACCTAAAACCGGGGGTACGAAATTATCCCCACCATTGGTATTTCTTTACTTGGAATATAGACAACCCCTGCTGGAAAAAAAGAGTTCCGCCCACTGCTCTTTCATTTCCTTTTCAAGTTCCCAAGTATCTTTCTGAATCTGACAATGTTTCCATAAAACCTGCACTAGGCCAATGCTTTTCCCACACAATACTTTCTCTTGTCTATCCATGATCCGCACTAGAATATATACCAGTGATGCATCTGGTTCTTACTGAATGTGATCCCATCTGATCACATGGTCAGGATCAGGGTGATACTTTTTTAACTGGGATACATGGAATACATTATCCACCGAACTAAACTGTGGTGGTAATTCCAACCGATATGCCACCTCTCCAAACTGTTATAGTATCTCGAAAGGGCCAATATATCTAGGAGATAACTCTCCCTACTTCCCAAAATGATGATGTCCAAGATTTGGAGATATCATTAAGAAGACATGATCACCCACAACGAACGACAATGGTCTTCGACCATGATCTGTATAAGATTTCTAATGACTCAGAGCTGTCTCCATAGTTTTTCTAATAAACTGGATCTTCTCTATTTTTTCTTGGACAAATATTGGCCCAACTATTGATGTTTCACCCGTTTCCACCCAACATAGTGGAGAATGACAAGGACACCCATACAATGCTTCAAACGAAGCCATGCGTATTGAGGATTGATATCTATTATTGTATGAGAACTCCACTAAGGGTATATTCTCCTCTCATGAGCCTAAAAAATAAATTACACAAGACCACAACATGTATTCCAATGTTTTCATTGTCTGATCGGATTTCCCATCCATTGGAGGATGATACGCAGTGCTCATAGTCAACTGAGTTCTAAGGGCTTGCTGTAATGATTTCCAGAAACGAGATGTGAACCTCAGATTTCTATCTGAGACTATTGAAACTGGTACACCATGCCTCATTAAAACTTCTCTGATATAGATTTTTGAACGATCCTCCACAATATGAGTTTCATGAATCAGGTTGAAATGGGCCGACTTGGTTAGACGATCCACTATCACAAAAATGGCATCGTGTTTCTGGACCGTTCTTGGAAGACTTATAACAAAATACATTGCTATTTGATCCCATTTACACACTGGGATGGGAAAAGATTGTAACATACCAGCTTGTATCTGAGGCTCTGCTTTAACCTGCTGACAAGTTCAGCACTGCGAGAAGAACTCGACCACCTTCCTTTTCATGCCGCTCCACCAAATCTGCACCTTCAACGCCTTATGAATCATCTGTGTACCTGAATGTTCAACCCATCTTGAATGGTGGTAAGCATGAAGTAGTTGTTCGTGAAAGACCATAGGTACAACCATCCGATCACTGAAACACTAAACTGAACCTCCATCATGTTTCCAGCCGACAATGGTCTCCCCACCATTGAGTTTTGAACTTATAGCAAGACATTCTACATCAGAAATTTGTGCCTCTTTGATCGTTTTTACTAAATTAGGAACAAGCGTAGATTAAATGAAAATGGCTACATCACCTTGGTCTTCACATTCTACATGCATGTTGGTTAAAACCAACATCAACTGCCATTCATCTGATGCCTCTTTCACCAACTGAGCATATGACTTTCTACGCAATGCATCTGCCACTGAATTTCCATTCCCCGATGTGTACATAAAGTCAAAGTAAAACATTTGGAGATAATCTGTTCACCTCCATTGCCTCATATTCAAATATTGTAGTGAGAAAATGTGTTTCAAGCTTTTTTGATCCGTACACACAGTAAATTTCTCACCAAAGAGATAATGTCTCGATGTTTTAAAAACATGGATGACTACATCTAACTCTAAATCACGTGTTGGGTAATTCTTCTCATGAACCCTAAATTTCCTTGAACTATAAGCAACCATGTGATCTCTTTGCATGAGAACACAACCCAACCCTGATTATGAAGCATCACAATACACCTCATATACCTGTCCGGATCCTGGAAAGATCAAGATAGGTTCCAATGTAAGAAGAACTTTTAGTTCTTAGAAAGACTTGTAACATTCCTCCGTCCATTGGAATGGATCATTCTTCTTTTCCATAGATGTCATTGGTGAATCTAGTCGTGAGAAATCACGCACAAAGCATCGATAGTAACTAGCTAGACCAAGAAAACTTCGTATCTCGAACAAATTCTTTGGTGGTTTCCAAGAGATAACGGCTTCTCTCTTTTCAGGATCAATAGAAATGCCTTTATTAGAAATGAAAAGGCCAAGGAAACGTACTTACTGTATCCAAAAATCACACTTTGATAATTTGGGCTAAAAATAATGATCTCTCAAGATTTGTAACACTGTTTGCAAGTGAAACTCATGATCAACCCTTATCATTAAATAGACCAAAATTTAGTCCACAAACACCACAAAAAATAATCCATATATTGTTGAAATATCTAATTCATCAATTCCATAAAGACTGCTGGTGAATTCGTTATACCGAAGGGCATGACTACATATTCATAGTGTCCATATCTACTTCTGAAAGCTATCTTTGGAATATCCTCTTTCTGAAATCTCAATTGGTGATATGCTGATCGCAAGTCAATATTGGAGAACCAATGATCTCCCCTTAATTAATTGAATAGATAATCAATGCGTGGAAGTGGATATCTATTATTTATTTTAACTTGGTTAAGCTTATGATAAACAACACACATCAGAAGAGTTCCATCTGCCTTTTTTACAAACAAAACCGGTGATGCCCTTAGAGATGTACTTGTTCAAATGAAACCCTTGCTTTCCAGCTCTTCCAACTGCACATTCAATTCCTATAACTCGGTTGGTGCCATCCTATAAGATGGAAGGGAAATATGACTGGTCCCCGGAAGGAGATCGATCATAAACTCCACTTCCCTTAGAGGTGGTATCCCTGAGTAGTTCATGGGAAAGACATTTGTAAATTGATCCACAACAGCTGGAAATCTTTTTTCCTCGATTTCTTCCATTGATTCCAAAGTCAACACTACCAATTGTTAACATATCATTCCCACCATTGGTTCCAAAAAGCTCAATGCACCATTCTTTACAATCCACTCTCCTCTAAAGAGATGCTCAATACCGTCCTCAGTCATGAAACTAACTGTTCTCCTATAATTGTTGATTTGAGCCTTGAACGTTGCCAGCCAATCCATAACCAAGATTACATCATATACATCCATATCCAACATCGAGACGTACCATTTTAACTCAGCTCCATGAATAGTTTTATCACATGATCTACACACAAAGTCTTGACATTCTCTTTCACCAAGAGGAGTTTGCAGTTTCAAAATAGAAGGCATAATTTCCAGTTTTAAACATAGCAGGTCAAAAACACAAGAAGAAATGAAGTAATGTGATGAACCAGTATCAAACAACACTTGAAAAAATGTATAATTCAAAATAATCATACCTCTCACTGTAGATGGTCCAACCTGATCATCAAAAATCATCTGATTAGATCCATACATTTGTTTCTTCACTATATTGTTCTCCTTATTTTCTTGCTGAGGTTTCCCGGGTTGAGGAGTCATGGTGTTTCTAGAATCACCATGGCTAGCTCTGCTATACTGATGAGATTGATTCTATTGTCCTCGTCCAGTCGAAGCATATGATGATTGCGATAACTGAAAAGCGTCTTGAGAACCTGACTTTGGAGCACCGCGACAATAGCGCTGAAGATGTCCCATCTTGTAACAATTATGAAATGATATAGGTTTTTTTGTACAATATCGCTTTATGTGGTCAAGAGAACCACATTGAAAACAACCTGATTTCCTCTGGGGTCATGGAGGAAGGTTTACTAATCGTGCTGTCTGGTTCTGATTTCCACTTGCACCATAGAAATAGGTGTCCCTTTTCCTCTTGTTCCCAATGGTTGAGTTCCAACTGTTTCTTGTAGGTATTATCATGCATCCTCCCATAGATCCTGAGATATCATGTTCAGCCAGATTCACTCAGTTCACCATCTATATATAGTCTGTAATACAAATCACTGCAATCTTTGATCGAATATCATGTCGTAGTCCTGATTCGAAGATGTGTGGCTTCAAAGAGGCACTTGCCGCAACATTTGATGAAAAGCATACTAAGTTCATGAACTTAGCCACATACTCTATAAAATAGAGACAATCTTGTTTCAGACTGAAGAAGTCCATTGTTTTCTAGATCTTGAACATGTGAGGATAGATTTTTTTTAACAATTCCTCAAAATCCTCCCATGCAGGTCTTTCATTCAATTTAACTTGCACCGCTAAATCCCACAACTGACGTGCAAGATCCTCGAGCATATACATTTCTAGTTTGACCTTTATATCTACTGGTGTTCTGATGATGTCGATGATATGATACATCCTACATAACCACACCTCCACCTTCTCAAGTTCAGAATCACCTTGGAAATTCTATGGATTCTGCTTCATGAACAGGATGGTTTGATCCACATGTTGTGGATCATTCCTCCGGTTCCCTGTGTCCACAGCTTAAAAATCATGGACAATACTCTGAACCAGCTCTTGGTTCACATGTGGTTTAGTTGCAACCACATTCTCTGCAGCTTCTTTAGGTTGGTTTCAACGACGCCTACTTGGTGCCATTTTTTAAACTAAAAAAAACACTGTTAATATCAATCTCTAGCAATTGTTGGCTTAGCATTTCAAATTCTATCACATAAACTATCACAACATTGTTTCTAAAAACATCCTTTTTCCCATGTTCAACTATTTTTGAAACCACATCACATTCTTTGAGTATTAAACCATTTTAAAAATATGATAATCATTCACCTTTTCAAAATCATTCTTTTGAAAACCAATTCCATTCTTTTCAAAACTTATCATTTCTCGAAATGATGTATGCACTCCTAGTGGGAGGTAATTCCTCTATAATGATTTTCATTCTCGTCTCATTGGCTAAACCCATGACAAAGAGATTTCAAAATCCTAGAAGTGTCTCAAAAAACTTATTTACCTAACTTCTTGGTAACTTGAAGTTCAGCAAAAAGGGTTAGCAATATCCTTTTATGCTATAAATTTCATGTTCCGACAATCCTACTCCTTTATGAGATTCCCACCCAAGGAATAGATAATAAGGGATTTCATCTCCAAAACTAGGAACATCGATGACTACTTGTATGGAAAGGACCGAACAAGATGATACCATTTGTAATGACTCACCAATTCTCATTGGATTGAGAGTACAACGAGTCATTACTAGGACTTAAGCGATATTTCGAAGACTCCAAAGGCTGGCAATAAATGCCGAAGGGTTTCAAATACATGTGGGGGACGATTTATCCTTTTAGGAATAAACTAATGAACCAACCAACCATAACCAAACATTTACTATATGATGCATGAACAATTGAAAGATAGCTAAGAAACTTCATTTAAGTCAAACACATCAATGTACATAACACCAGATAAACAACTCAAGAATCTCAAAACTCACCAAGACACACTCTATGGCACCACACTAAGCTCCATGTTCCAAGAACCACCACATCACCCAAGAATCACCATGAACCACTAGAAATGAGATGCCTTACCTTTACCTGTGTCTCAGAATATGACATCTGCAAAGCACCAATGTGCCAAAGCAAGGGTGAGTACAAAACTCAGTAGGTTTTCCCCAATGACTTCCCTACTCATGCCACTAGGATAGAAGTGTTATAAAAAATTATATAAAAAAATATATATATAACATTTTCTCAAAAGTAGTTTATAAATAAATATAAACAAGTTTCCAAAACCCTTCATTACCAAAACCAAACAAGTTCAATTGGAACCAATTTTCCAGCAAGATATTTTTCTAGAAAAATGACTAAACAATATTTACATCAATTTACCAATATCCCTATATTAGCATACCCAACCATTTATCAAACCCATGTAACCAACCATGCATGCTATGTCATGACAGTTCCATACTGATGAGCAGTTTCTCATCGATCTACCAAGTCGTCACAAGGTAATTGTTTCCCATGTGCCATCAATCATTTGGCACTGAGCACAAGGTCATATTTTAACCAAGCCCCGTATATGTAATTATCATGTGCCTTTAAACCTTTGGCACCGAGAACAAGGTCATATTTCAACCATTCCCTATATATGCAATATGAACACCCAACACATATTTCCAACGATCAAGCCAAAATAAACCTTTCAACAAAACACCTTTTTATTGAAAACTATTTCTGTCAAATCCATTTCAATGCAAAACCATTTCAACTCCAAACAATTTCAATAAAACAATATTTTTTTTGAAAACCATTTTTATTTAATTTTTTTTTCATCAACCATTTAGAAATTCTAGAAAATCCAAAATTTAAAATAATCATTTTAAATTAAACCCCACTTTGCACAACTAATCACCAATATCACACAATTTCACAAAAACCATAAATCATCACAAATGAATATTTTTCCATGCATTTCACTTTCAATAAAAAATTTGAATATAAGACTATAAATTCTATCAAGAGGAGTTGAGAGAGAATCCGCCTACCTTGATGGTCTTAACGAGACTTTAACAACAGACGAAGAATGCACAAGAAAGCGGGTAGATTCTCCAAGAGTGGCCTTAGATATCTTATCCTAGAAAGATCACAACTAAAAATTAAAATATTTGGCATCCAAAACGTTGATCTACCCACTATAGGTTCAGATCTTGGAAATAATGGAGATCAGAGAAGTAGATCTAAGCAGATATAAGAAATCATGACAAATCCGTAAAGAATGGTTACATACCTCAAAAATCAGACTTGAAATCAACAAGGGAAGGCTCCAGAATGGCTTCAACTTGTGTGGCAAGGGTTTTCCAGCATTCTAGGGAGAGTATTATCGAATTAGGGGCATTTTGAATCCAAAAAGAAATAAATTGAGCAAAAACGAGCAAGCTCTTAGAAAACATGATCTAGATTTGACCTCTGTGCAAGATTTGACCACATTGTTTGTGCCAAATGTGTATGGATCGTGTGACCTTAATTATTGTCCCAACACTCCTTATAAATCCCCCAAACTCTCCCATCCTTCACCTTTACCCTTTTTTTGGAAATACATTTTTTATGGAAACATCACACTTTATGGAAACACCCCAATTTATGGAAACAACCAACATTATGGAAATATCCAAATTTATGGAAACAACCAACATTATGGAAATATACAAATTTATGGGAAAAACCAAAATTATGGAAATATCCAAATTTATGGGAACAACCAACATTATGAAAATATCCAAATATATGGAAACACCAACATTATTGGAACTCCATATTTTATGGAAACACTTTATTTTTTGGAAACTCTATATTATATAGAAACTGCCTATTTAAATACACAACAAATTAGAAAATGTGAGGAAAGGGGTTATGTACCTAAAATCATGGGTACTATAGTGACACATACACATTATTTAATTAATTAAATGGAAAATAAATAAAATAATTTTAAAAATATTAAAATAAATTTAAATTGAATTAATTATTGTGTTACATGTCTTTTCTCAATATATATATCATCTCTAGGAAGTATTAATAGTTTATATTCAAATTACTTCTCAATCATGATATTTCTAATAAAAAATAAATGAATAGTATCAAAATTAACATTATTAATATTTTATTGAAAATAATGCTTCATTAATGATTAAACAGTTAATAAAAATTATATTACAAAAACAAATTAAAATTGTGGATACAATTAACCTTGGAATTTTTATAGGCCTTTCCCAAATAATAGTAACTTTATTCCACCCTAAAGAGTAAATAAAACAATATCGTAGAAATTTCCCAAAGGCATAACACATGTTAAAACAACATGTTAAGGGTGAAAGACCCACCTAAACTTGTACAATTTTTATTTTATGAGATTATTTTTAATCATATTTATCTTATCATATAATTTTTTTAATATGGATCCATATTAATGTAGAAATTAATTTATAATAATTTAACACATTACAAAATTAAATGATTTCCCCTTCTCTATCTCTTAATAAAGTGATAAAATTCTCATCATTTCATTACATATAATAAATCATTTTGATATTAAAATACCTACAAAAATAAATTCTTTAAATCTATCATCAATATCATAATGCCTTTTTTCATAATAATAAAAATTTACGGATGATTTTCATGTAATAAATAATTGGTTTTCTGAAGAATAGAAATAGCTCTTAATGAAGAATTTTTCTTTTATTATTTCATCAACCTCATTAAAATATTACTAAAACATAATTAAAAAAGAAAAACTATATTTTAAATAAATAATTATTACTATTATGATTTTATGATATATATCCATATTGTCTTCAATCAAATTGGAAATGATACTAATGTTTATGTGTATAGAAGACTATAGATTCCACAATTTATGTAATTACATGACCATCACCACATCATACAAATTTTTGAAATGATGTATTTAATGTAAATATATTTATATTTGATATTCATGATAAATTTTTCACTATGAAAAGTTAATTTATCATTTTATTTAATATTATTCCACACATTGAAAAATGATAATGTCTTTTGCGTATATGTGTGGGACACCACCTCTAAGAAGCGATCTGATTTTTTATTTCAACACTACATCACATGAATTATTTATATAATTATATTTAAATGAGTCATATGATATTTATTATATGATTATAATTATTTAATTTCAAAATAATACGTACCTTATTTCAATAACGATCGTAGAAAAATTGAAATTTTACTAATGCGACACTATGATATACTGTCTCTATTATTATAATGCAGTTTCATTTTTCATAATTATCTACTTATATTGGTATTAAATTTATAATTGATGTATCATAATGATAATTATTAAATTATAATTATTATATGTGTGATGGAGGAGTTACCACATTGACCATATTCAACCTAACGAAGAAACTATAGATATATGCGATGATAATCCTCAAAATGTCCAATTTGAATTTAATTAATATAGTTATTGATCACAACATTTTGAATGGTATAATAAAAAAATTATTCTTAAAATGGTTAGAAAATAACATAGTCTTGTAATTTGGGATGGTATGAAATGTAAGTGATGACTCAATCTCAATGTAGGGTATTTTAAAAAAACAAACATTTAAAGTTTCTTTTCAAAAAATATTTCATCCATTTATTTATATTTAAAATATATATATTATTAATTTTTTTTATATGCAAATAGATTAATTTTAAAATAAATTTTATAACCCTGTTTTGATTTCATTTAATGGTTTATAATTGGAATATTTTTATGGAATGTTTTTATGTTAGTTCAAATATGTAAAATACTATGAGGTTAGATCAGGGTATGATAGATAAATGAAAGTATTTGTTCTAATGTTTTTTTATAATTAAAAAAATCAAAAATTTCTCCCAATCTCATAAGAAAAGATAGAATGATCATTATGCCCTGTATATAGAATAATATTAATCCATCAACCCCAGTAAAAAAATTACAAAAAATGTATTTTTTGTGTTATCCATAACATCAGACTAATCTTTCCATGTTTTCCACATAGCGCAACCCCCATGTGGAAGGATCAATTTACCAACTTCATCTACAAATAAATATTACGTTATTGTTCACCATAGATTACTGTACTCTACAAAGGATATGTGTCTCATAGAATATTCGAAATATATTGATTTCTTTGGGAATAACCCTATATGGAATATTTAAATCATTCCCATCATCTAAAAAACATCAAGTTCCTATTTGTTTCACATATAGTTAAATGTGTTATACATAAAAATATTATGAGGAAGTCCTTCCTTTTGGAATAAATACATATTTTGAGTCCCATAAATTTTACCAACACAAGGACACTACACAACCTTAAACAAATATGCTTCAACAGAAACCACTGTACTGAAATGCTTCCATCTAGATTTTTAACAACCACAATCACACCCAAAACACTAATATCACACCTTGAGGGATTTTTTCTTAACATTTAAAATTACTAGTATACAAAAAAATGAATCTTAAATTTTATTGAATACAAAAATAATTACCATTCCATCCTCTTTAATAGTCATATGATTTTTATTTTTCTTTATAATATTCTAGGTTTTAATCAATGAAAATATATCATTACCTTTTTTATAGTAATTTATTATTTTAAAATAATGATTTTTTGAAAAGGTATATAAACACATTTGTAAATGTGTTATTACATATGTAAGGAATATTTTGAAATCTACAAGAATATCATGTTATGATTATGTATTTACTCTTAGGAATTGGTTAAAATTATTGGTCTCTGTATTATATACCATGGATGGGTGAATCTATGATATCCCAAAAATTAATAAGGTATGATTTATGTTGGATGTTTTCCATGAGGGTTATTACACTTATAACTATGACAGAAATTTGTAAATGTAATAGTTTTTATCTTAGTAAGAGTTAAATTCATTAAATTTTTAACTTGAAGGAAATTCCATATTTAAGAGTGATATAAAAATTATTCCTCATGTAACCTATATGTTTTATCTTTTAGTAAATGGTGTTTTATAGAAATATTATGATTTCAAAAAGGTAAAAAATAAACCTATTTTATTAGATATGCTATATAGTAATGGTGATAAGTATAACTATGTGATTATTTTTTCATATGATTTTCATGATTATGAAGAAAAAACTATGACAATATTCAATTTAAATTTTTGTAAGAAATTTTCAATGAAAATATTTTGGAAAAGGAATTGATTTACTGGTTAAAATTTTTTTATTTGAATTGAATATTATTTTGGAAACGAATTTTTTTAATTTATAATGGACTTACAAGTTTTCTATGTCCCTCATTGAAATTCTTATTCTCATTCAACATTTAATAAAAATTATATTCTTTTCAGGATGACTTGGGACTAGGATGTGGTAAAGATTAATACTGTTATGATGTGTCACAAGAATAATCTTATGGTATCTTAAATTTTTTATTTGGGGTAAAAATTTATAATAATTAGACGTATCCACCTTTTGATTTAATAAAGTTTTATGTTTGGTGATTACCTAATTCATTAACACTCTATTCCTAAACAATAATTTGTAATTTAAGAAAATAAATTCTTCTCTGAGACACTGGAATATTTATTATTATAGGACCTATCCTTATAATCATGAAATTACCTCATGAATCATTTATATCCTTATATAAAAATATAAAAACAGGGCTATGCCAAAAAATGATTATAAATTACCAAGGATTTTAATATAATATATTATGTTCGTCTCCAACCATACAAGGCTGCAATAAAAATGTAGACACCCTCATACAAACTTAATAAGGATTCACACCAACCGTACCTAAGTGTATAACCTCTTTATGAATCAACATACCAACCATTTGTATCGAGATAACTATAATTCTTCATAAAAACTAATGGTATTATAATCATTCCATGTTTTATATATTCTATTGGAACAAATTCTTCCTATGACCTTCCCTTGTTTCTTTTGATTGTACAAATTTCTCAAAAAAGGATAAACACTACTGTATTTCTTAAGAATTTCAATTGTAGTTTATAGATCTTCCCCTTCACACCATTTTTACTCTATATCATGACATTTTTATGGGTTTATCAAGAATATTTAATTGTGGTGGGATATTATAGCATGATATCCCTAATATGGGATGAGAATATATGTAATATTAGTATGTCCCTCACAGATATAAAATTTTTCATGAGGATGAAGACAACAGAGATGACATAATATCATTTATAATTCCATTTTAATATACATCATTTTTTATGGATGAAAAATGACCATATTTGATGCATCCCACATTCTATATTGGAATGACATACCACTACCTTATTAATTAGAGAACCCCTTTATATCCATTATGAAATACCCTTGGGACCACTATAGTTACGATGTTCTACCAAACATCCATAAATGTGTAGACTGTTGACTGTTTGGTCATACACCACACTGTGTATGAGATATACATATTCTAAGAAACATCCAATGATTTACTATAATTTATTCCACATTCAATATTGGTTGGGTGACCTTGTAATTTCCTGTTTAATTTGGTGGACCTGTCATCTTTTATGTAACTATGATTTTTATCAAAACATTTCCAAATGCCTCATACAATGTTTTTTAGTTCCCTCAAATGAATCATATGTAAACAATTTTCCTTTTTATAATATAACATATAAATCTAAAAAATTGTATAATATATCTCAAAATGCAACTAACATCATGGAAACTGATTTCAACATGTTATTCTACATTGTATTTATCATTGTTAGAAACAAAAAAAATTAAATTGTTTGACATAAAGAAGTGAGTAGATATCATATAGGAAATAATCTCAGACAAAGTATATTCCATTCATTCTTCCATCAATATGAGGAAGAACTCTACCAAACTATATGAAATTAATTTTCTAGTTATCGTAATATAGTCCAATAACCGATTTCATTTCAATTGATCATCAAAATATATACATGAAAAAAGTTATCTTATTTATTAACATAACATAAAACATAAAAAAATGTGGGTTAGAAAAAACCCAATTTATATTTTTTTTCAATAATAATTATTTATAATCGTATGTCAATATGTTAATAATTTTTTACCGCTTCCATTTTTCTCATTAACCTCTCTCATTTTCATCTTACCCTAATTACAAGGAATAATATATATATATATATATATATATATATAATTTTTTTATAAATTTACTCTTTTGTAAAGATCATTATATCCTTAAACTCAACATATATATAATCAATGATCAATGCTGAAATCTATAAAGTTTAATTTAAACATCAATTCCATCCAATGATTAGTAGAATTTGAAACGAACATGTGCACATCATTACCATGAATCATTCAATTGTTGTCAAAACATTCTCAGGGAAAAAATAATGTTAAACCAATTAATAAAATTATTCTATTTGGTATTACAATATAGTTAGGTAGTTATAAAAAACATGAATATTACATAAATTTAAATGAGTATCCATAACAATACAAATGTACATTCATGAGGACCATAATAAGTTTTTATCTTTGGAAACATTGATTAAATTATTCTATTTTGGTGAAAGATAATCAAAATCTCTTGTACTGATTTTCCCTTTATTACTCTTATATAAAACCCATCTTCATAACTTGGGGAAAGCAACAAAAAAATGTGGTGAGTAAAAATGATCAATAAGGGTGAAAAATAGAGATATGTAATCATAACATGAGAATAGGGATATGATAATATTATAATCAAATTTGAAGATAATAAACTTCATATCAAATATCATAATCTAGATTTATGGATAAAATATAGGATGTTCAAAATAAATGAATTATAAGGGTGATAAATCATCATAAATAAATCATGAACCATGATTTCAGGTCATATTTGTGTGGAGCTATTATAACTATAGAAAACCATTGAACGTGTCTAGGTAAACTACCCAGACCATAAACATAGTTTATTTAACACCCCAATTTCCCATTTTTTATCCGAATACACATGTTTCCACTATTTGGATTAGAACACATGCGTTTCCCATAGTTAAAAAAGAGACACCTATTTAGAATAGTTTATCAAAACTCACAAATGTCCCAATTTTTGATCAGGACCCACAAGTTTCCCATAGTGGATCATGACACACATGTTTCCCATTTTTGATCAATATCATCGACTTTATTTCCCTAATTACCTCATAAGATATGATTTTTTTTCCAATGCATTGGAGTGATATATTGGTTCCATCCATCTCATAATGAAATCATATATACATATACCAAAAAATCATAATCAAAATTATCATAACATATGGAATTAAAGGGGTACCATTGACATGTAATCATATCATATCCAATAGAAACATCAATAGTTTAGTAATCATTTATTCAAATTATAATCCATGAAAATAAATGTGTTTCTTAATCATATAACTCATGAGAGATAATAATTTTTCATGAAAATCGCTACATATAAACAAAATACATTACAAAAAATATGATTGTTATTCTTGGATCATATTCATAATAAATAATAAACTTAAACAAATTATTTCATCTTAGTCAGACAAGGATTTTTATGGATAAAATGGGAAATTTTCTAAGGGATATCGAATTTCATTACCAATCCATTTCATAAAACCAATTATTATATATATGTATTTTGAATTTAATTTAAATATTTCTTGAGGGAGATGTATTTTCCAATTTTGAGAACAATTTTTCAAAAAAATAAATAGTTTTTTAAATAATTCTCTTTAAAAATATATTATAAATCTAATAATAGAAGCATGAAAACATTTTGAAAAAATTATTCATTGAAAATAATTTGAAAATGTAAAAAGAGGTATTGAAATTATTTTAGAACCCCTTTAGTATAAAATGGTTTTGATAAATTATATCTAAATCTTGAAATCATTGAAATAACTTTCTTTAAGAAAATAAATTTTGAATATATATAATGGAATCTTTTAAAATCATATTAAAAACATTTAATCAAAAAAATTTATTGAAAATATTTTTCATTTAAAACCACATTAAAATTAACAAATTTATAGAATAATTAGAAAAAAAATATTTAAAAAAATATTATAACCTAAAAATGTACGCTTCATGGAAATGATGGTCAGGATGGAGGGTAAGTCTATGTAGCCTGATCATTCCTTTTTCACCATAAATTGATTAGAGAAGTGTCCTGATCAAAAAATAACATAAATGTTCTATTAAAATCTAGATATGAAAAAGGTAAAACATGTTTGAAAAATTATTTTAATCATCATAGGTTAATAGTATATATTTTTTGATTATTTTTAGAAAAAAAAGTTTTCAAAGAACAATTATTTTCAATATAAATGAAACATAATGTAGGTTTTTTGAAGAATCATTTTATTAATATTCTTATTTACCAGTGAGTGGAAAATTTGTAACATTTCATAGATATAACATAGGAAATCATAGGATAAGAAAATACATGAGATTTATTAATACCAGGATTATGAAATTTCATCAATGGAAGCATAATCATAAATAATATCGTATATGTAGTTAGGGTTTGGCTTAGTGGTAAGCACCTCGTAATCCTACATAAAAAATGGGGGTTCAAAACTAATTGGGTGTAGGTACTAAAGTAGTAATGAAGAATAATGTTGCAGTGATGACACAATAGAAACAACGTGCACTCTTTCTATGGCAAGTCACTATAGCAGTGTCAGGGCACTGTAGCAGCGATGGGTACTGTAGTAGGCAGGGTATAGTAGAAGTAATATTCACCGAATGGACCTTGGGAAAAATATTTAGACCTATTGGCCATGTAATGGGATAAATTACCACTAGGCCTTCAGGATAGGTAATGGGACTCCCTATACCCAGTTAATAGAGGAATTTTATTTTCTTTAATAATAAATAAGGCTTCGGCCCCAACATTTTAAAAAAATAAACAATTCCGTAAAAGGATGAGATTGTAGCAATAATAATTTTCCACTTTATTTACATTAAATCAAAATAATTATGATGGTTTGAAATTATATTTTTCTTGATATATTATTTGATGAAGAATATTTAGGATATGACTTTTAAATGGAATGTATATACATCACATAAAAACATATAGGGTCATAATATGGCATTTATCTCAATGAAAGTACATTGAGAAAAATGATACTGTACGAATTTGGTGAATTTTTAACCATAAAACCCATGACTGTGAGATCATAGAATTTGTATATAAATAAACATAATGATAATTATATGTATCATATAATACATTCATCAGATTTATATACACTATAAAAAATAAATTTGTGGGAAACATGGAATGTATCTTATGGATATTAAAAGTATAATGAGAAAATCCTTACCTTAATTCTTGACTTTAAAATACCTCTTCAAAACTCTTATTTAGTAAATGTAAGATATTTATAAATATGAAAAATATATAAATATTTACATAAATAATACAATATATTATTCTCTTATGAATTTATATTACCTTTTTAAAAATATTTCTTTGTTACAACAACATTTTAATTAGTAACTTTTTTCTTTATCCAACATGTTTTGACTTGTTATTCTTGATATCCAAAATAGATCATGTTTTAATAATTTACAAAATTTAAAACATGATTAATATATAAAATATTTTCATTATGTAAATATTTATAATAATATATAAAAGTTAGATATCTGAAATGGAATACACCATTAATGGAGACGATACGTTGTATGTATGCATGGATGTTGTTTCAATTTTCATATTGTATTCAATGAATGAATGTAGATAACAAAAATCTATATTTATATATAATAAATTTATTGTTGAATTATTATTTCATATATATCATATTATTTCAAAAAACTCATCCTTAATACATTCCATGTTATGTGAGAATTAATAACATTACTTTTAGGAGGGGGCAGTCCACCTATCCACAAACAAGTTATCATATTTATAAAAATGAAAAGAATGAATGTATGTGTTGTATAATAAATGGATAAAAATAAATAAATCATAAATATAATATATATATATATATATATTATATGTTATAAAAAATGATTTTCCATCATAATTCCCAACCTTGAGATGTGGTAACAGAAATACAAACTGCATTATTTCATGAGGCAGTAGTTCTCCATACTCACAAACCTTATGTTCATTAACCACTAGATAGATGTGTATATATGTGTAGGTATATATATTATAAAATAAAATTGAAAGCATATTTATTATACTAAAGTTATTACATAATAATTTAATATTTATATTTTAGTGGGTGGACAATGAATATAAAACAAAGGAGTTTGAGGAATGATTTTACATCTTCATTGGGTAAGTCCTCTATGTTTTTCCAAATAGAATACATGGATGCATTTTTAAAGAAATTGAGGCTTATTTGAATAATTTAATAATTTTGGGATGGTATTTTGTATTTTTTTGACTGAGTGAATGAGGATTGAGAGGTGTGAGTATGTGAGGGGGTGATCGCCCTTTTCAGAGGAGGATGAATGGTATTCTTGTTAATATACAAATGTAAACACTAATGAGAGGTATATCTTACTTCATGTACCTTCTATAATTGTTAATATTTTGTAAAATATGGAAATTGGTAGAAATATGTCCATCCAATGGATTTTGGACATGTTTATTAGTCATTTAGCCACTTCAGATTTGAGTTCAACCATCAAGTAATATTGTTTTACCTTATTTAGGGTAAATTAATGTTATTATTTTCACTAATAATTATAGTAAAAAAATGAATTCACAAAAATAGAATTTATAAATCTTTCTAATTAAATTATGGATTCCATTTTTTCAAATATCAATTATAGATTTTGAATAAATTATTTCCAAATTATAACCAAAAACAGGATGAGACAATGTGTTTTAAAAGTGGAAAGGTCTAGAAGTATGAAATATTTTTATGTCCAATTTAAATGTGAAACTAGTTCCAATTAACTAAATTAGATTAATTTATGAACAATTTATCTAATTAAACACTAATACAAAAATGAAATAAAATTTACCAATATAAATATGTTATAATAAAAATTTGGTATAAATTAAAATATAATTTTTATAAATATCCATAAAAAATAAAACTTCACAAAAAAGTACCTAAAATTATCCCAAAGTAAATTTTAATATTCTACCTCGAAATAGTATTATTTATTTTGTAAAATAAAAACTATAAATTTGAAAAAAATTATTTAATTTAGGTTCTCCATTAAAGGGAAGTACAATTACCTTTTAAAAAAATAGATCTCTAAATTCATGAAAATGGATTTATTCTTTTCATATATCTACCAAAACTGTTAGAAGAGTGTAAATATTTTTATTGAAAATATAATTTATTATATACGATAATCAATAGTTTAATTTTATATTTTTTGAAATAAAATGGGGTTCTAGATAGATTAAATGTTTTATTTTAAAAGGACTATATTTATTTTCATATAGTCCTTACGTTCATATCATTCTAATTATTAACCAAAAGATTATATTAATAAAAATATTTATATAATATTTTCACATATTTAGTAAATAATATTATTAAATTAGATTCCAATAGTTACATGGAACATATATAAATATTTTAATAATAATTTTGTAGTGTATTGTAGTTTAGTTAAACTCTTCCTTACAGTTAACAGAAGTTGTCGATGGAACATGATATTTTTTGTAATACAAGAAAAACTTAGTGTTGGGTGTACCACAAGCTAATTTTAGTGTAGATATAGTGCATGATTTACATTGTGTTTTGTATAATGAACCCCAAAATTAGTTTTTCCAAAAAACTAAACCTATAATAATTTTAGTGTTAAACCAAAAAATATCAAAATATTATGTTAATTCTAAATAATAACAAAATATTTATGGTGTTAAATACTACACTACTTGAAATTAATTTCACCCTTGAAATTCACCGTGGATATCAATGTTTTAAAAAAATATTGTTCTATTCATAGAATTCTACATCATAAAAACAATTACAAAAATAATATATTAAAAATGAAATCTCGATATATAAATGTTACCAAAATTATCTCATAACTGGGTATCCACAAATGATAGTATAGGTTGGGAGTGAAGATTGGACATTTAAGAAATGCATTGATTTATATAGAGAGTGATAATGATCACTAATCATCAGTAATTGAATGATCCATTGACTATTATGGACCCCAAAACCATTGATATAAGATGATTTAATAGAACATTGATTCATTTTTAACCACTGTATTTGGAGAATTATTTAACTGCATCCTTTTTATAGATTAATTTATCTACTATGTAAGTACATCACATAAATATACATCCCTGATTTTATTCATTTTCATATGATCCATATCACCCTTCCATTATACATTTCTCAATTTCCACTTCATCTATTACTCCATGAAATGAATGTGAAATTTGAATTACTAAAGCATTAGTGGATTATGAGATACATATATTAAATTATAGCTCATTCTATAATTCATTATCAATGAAAAAAGATAGAACTAGTTATCCAATATATATAATTCCTCATATGGTGATATTATAAATTATTATCTAAATCAACATCAAAATTATAACATAAAATATTCCATAAATGGTTATCATTATGACACATAAAAAATACAATTCATCCTCTATTCCATAAATAATCTCTTATATTATACAATAAAATTTTTATTGGTTACATGGGTTCATTCTTTCACCAATATAATACTACATACGATTTTATTATTCAAAAATCCATGCAGAGGGAGATAATCACCCGAATCTTCACTAGAGGATGACTAAAAATATTTTTATAGGGAATATTCATAAAAAAATACATGAACATCCCAAATAATGGCTGATTAGTGTACGCTAATTATAATTATAAATTTATACATTATAACTGTATAAGAATTCCATTTTTCATTTTTCCCTATGATTTTTATGCCCTATCACCCATATTTTCCCTTGGATTAGGGAATTTATTCACATAACTTTCAAACTCACTGATTTTTAAAAACATGAGTATGGGTGGTGAATTATTTGGAATTATATTATCCTCAATTTCATTAAATATACCATAAATCATATATCAACGTTAATATATTTTATAAAAGGCTATTAGAAATTTAAAGAACCTCCCAGTTCCATTCCAGAATTTCCATTAATGCTTCTCCCCATATTCATTGCACATATATGTATGTAATTTCATTCCACAATTTTATTTTACATGAGTCTCAACGTTCAATTTCTTATCAAAACTAAAGGAATTTTTGGGATATAAAATTTTTAATTCTACTATCAGTGCACTTTGAATGAATTATTCATAACTACTAATGTATTTTATAGACTAGCGATTTCTATGAATTGTCCTCAATAAACCAAATAATTGATAAAATTTTCTTTTAGAGATAATGATAAAAATATAATTATACCTTGAATGTCATGTAATGTTAGATTCACTTGTATAAATAGAATTATCATCATTTTTTATCTCAAAGAATCACTTCTGCATCATTTATCATCGAATACGATGGATGTACTTACTAAAAAATATCCCATAAAACACATCCCATTCAATAGATTAGATTTCTTCTTTTCCCTCAAGTTATTAATAATAGGAAACCACTTATTTGCCTCTCTATACAAATAAAATTTAGCTAAAAGGAATTTTTAATGCTCTAATCATTGAATAATGGATGATATATTTTAATTTGTACTAATATTTTTCTCAAAAAACTAGTAGATTAGTGGTACCACTAAAAAATAGTGGATGTTTCCTCATGAAGGAATCAACAGATTTTTTTAATACTTTTCTTAATTAATAGTTTAAAATGATTAATAGCTTAGGAATGTTGTTGTATCATATCAAGAAGACTTCTCATTTGAGTTACCATATAATTTTTTCTCTCATGGACAATCATTTCATTCATCATTGGCATGGTTCCTTCAAGATCAATCTGTTGACTAAAATAAGAAAGTATAGCATGTGAATCACATATCATAGAAGAAAGAACCAAAATCACAAAAATTGAATATATTATGTCTAAATCATAACACCCAATCCATTAATCAATGAAACATTGGTTTATCCTTATATACTTCCCAAATCATATCCATGGAAATATCCCATGGAATCTCACTAATTTTTTTGTCACACTAGTGTCCAAAGGATGGCTAAAACCTTTCTTTGATACCAACTATAGAGATCTCGGATTAAAATAAATGGATATTGAATCAAATTAAATGATTATTTAGGACATAAAAAATGTGCATGCTTTTGGAAAGTAATAGTTTAGTGTATTTGGAAACATGGAACTCATTCCTCAAATTTTGTGAAAGGCCATAAACATCTCCCAAAAAGATATTCCCCATTAGTACTCCTACTTATAACCATTGCTCATAACATCGGGAAAGGAACATTATAATTATGTGAGATTATATTCTCAATAAGGGTAAACATGGTGAAATGTATAAAAAACCTGATTATAAGTGTATGATAACATGATGATAACATTAGAAGATCATTCCATGCATTTCAAAGATAAAAATATAGATTCACGGAATAATGATTGGATTTCCATAAGATATGAATCACAAGGTAAATAAATCCTCATAAATAAACCAAGAACCATGATATGATGTCATATATGTGTGAAAAAATTATAACTATAGGAAACCATTTCATCTATCAAGGATAAATACTGAGGACATCAATATAGTGAATAAATAAAAAATGATTTTACCTTTTGAATATAGACAAACATGTTACCTCATTTTAGATTAAGAAACACCTATTTCCCATAGTGAAACAGGACACACCTATTTTACATAGTGGAATAGGTCACACTAATTTCCCATTTTTTGATCAGGACAGACCTATATCCTATAGTGGATTTGGACCCACATATATCCAAATTTAGATCAAGCCCATAACCTTATTTCCAATCATTACATCATGTTATATGAATCATTACACAACTCATTTAAGAGATATATTTTTCCCAAACATATTATAATTAAATCATAAAATACTTCTTCCATAATATAAAAAATAATCATATCATAACCCATGATATGAAATGGGTACCATAAACATTAAATCACATCATAGGTTGTGGAATAATAAGAGTTTTGATAAACACTTCATGAAATCCTAACCAACTAAAATAAGCAGGCCTGAAAGGATTATAACCCATGGAATAGAAA
This sequence comes from Viscum album, assembly GCA_963277665.1. Classification (NCBI taxonomy): domain Eukaryota; kingdom Viridiplantae; phylum Streptophyta; class Magnoliopsida; order Santalales; family Viscaceae; genus Viscum; species Viscum album. Next base: position 467,481,180 of record OY728122.1, on the reverse strand, counting down.
TATACGTCATAAAAATAATTCTATTTAAACATAAACCATTAAATAAATAATTTGAATGATATTATTTGATCATAAACCTAGAAAATCATAGACTATATCAATGTGTGTCATATTTGAATGATATGTATTTTGAAGTACCACATTGAACATTTCTTATGAAAAATATTGTTTTTTTGAAATTACATGTCATATAACCATTAAAAACCCCTTTTATTATAATGAAGGTTTTAAAATTTCATTTAAAACATTTCTTTGAGAATATATCATTTCATATTTGATGACCATTTTATTAATTCAATATCATTTTAAAACCCATTACCATTAAAAATATCTTTTGAAACACCTAAGGGAAGTATGAAAATATTTTAAAACACTTTTTCATTGAAAATATAAAAATAAAATTAAAAAAAGGGTCAAAATAATTTTATAAATCGTTTCAAGAAATTGGATATGAATACATATAAAGGAATCTTGATAACCTTTATATAATTTTCATTGATAATTAGCTTTAAAAATACATAATTAAAGAATTGAATATCATTTAAAACACGTTTTAAATATATAATATTTTTAATTTTTTTTCATTGAACACCAAATTAAAATAAAATATTTCCAAATTATTAGGATTTTTTTAAAAAACATTTAAATTTACAAAGGATACTTGATGGAACTGATAGTCATGAAAATGGGTTAGTCTATATAGGCCAAAGATTCTATTTGTTTCTAAAAAATATTATAATATAGAATTTATGAGAAAATGATTAGAAGGTTCCTTTTATTAAAAATATGAAATGGATAAATATGGGAAAAATTTTCATTTAAATATGACTGTGTATTTTGAAAAAAAATCAGAACATTTTTTGAAAACATAATTTTGATAGAACCCTAATTTCTAACTAAAATGAGAAATTGCAACATCCTGACCTGACTAAACCTCAATACAGTAGCTAGACTGTTCACCACATGACCTAAAGTGAATCACCCCATATGCCCGAGGATGTGGACTAGAAACGAGGGTCTATAGATAGTAAGTGGGTATACTATACCCTCATATTCAGAGTGCACAACCAATGTAGATAATATACTCATACAAAAGAATAAGAAGATATAAATTAGTAGACAAGTGAATAAATAAATTGGCCAACACTAGTTTATAGAATGCCTTTTTGTCAGGGTGATACAAATCTAAAAGCACTAATCAGAATAACCAACTTTAAATCTCATAACAAATAAGTAAAATGACTCAAAACTGCAAGGGTGATCTCTATGAGCATCTCGATATCTCACTTGGTCCTTTTCTCTTAACACCCATGTACAAGAAAATAGAAAAAATCACAGCTGAAGGTCCTAAAAAATAGTAGAGACTACTCGAGTACCTCATTGAAATGGTGGCCTAAGTAGGGTGTGAAATATAAATCTCAATAGGCCTAGACTACTATTGTCTAGCTCAGTCTGGAAAATGAAATAAAATTAAATAACGTGCATGTATATTGAGGAAATATATAATTGAATACATAACCAACAACCCATCCTATATCCAAAGGGACACTTGATGATGATACATTCTTTATCTCATAACTAGAATAAGATTCTATACTATAACAATATATATAAGTAATGTATAGTGAATAGTTTATCAGATTATTTAATATTATTTTTTTATCACACAAAATAATGATCATGTTACCATTCTTATTTTTCACCCATTTGAACGATGTTATCATTCCATAACTCACAAACACTTGAATGACCATGTTATCATTCCATGCTAATGAACCCATGAATGTCAATTTTACCATTCCACCATTAATATATAAGGAATACTTTATCTCATTATTTAATATTAATTGTTTTACTACACATATGAATGATCATGTTACAATTCTTATATTTCACCCATTTGAATGACATTATCACTCCATAACTCACACAAATTTTAATGTCTAAGTTATCATTTCATGCTCATGCACCCACGAATCACCATTGTACCATTCCATACCCACACAAACTTGAATATCCATGTTACCCTTCAATACTCATGTACCATTAATGTATAATGCTCATTTTATCATATTATTTAATATTCATTGTTTTACCACACAAAGTTTGATCAGGTTACCAATATTATATTCCACCCATTTGAATGATTTTATCATTCCAAAAATCTCACACACTTTAATGTCCAGGTTATCATTCCATGCTCATGAACTCACGAATATCCATTTTACCAATACATACTCACACACCTTGGAATGTTCATGTTACCATTCCATACTAATGTACCATTAATTTCCATATTACCAATCCATATTCATGCACCCATGAATGTCCATGTTACCATTCCATACTCACGTATCCATAAATGTCCATGTTACCATTCTATACTCATGCACTAAGAATGTACATGTTACCATTCTACACACACACACACACACCAATGAATGTCCATGTTACCATTCCATACCCACACACCTGTGAATGTACTTATAACCATTCAATACTCACACACCCATGAATGTCTATTTTACTATTAACTTCTTTTTGATATAATTAATTCATCAATTAATTATCATTATAAATCTCATTCCTATTTCAACAATTTTTTAAACACCACAAGTCTATTAGTTAAGTCAATATTTAACTTATAAAAACAATTACTGTTGTTAATTTTACAATTAACTTAACACATGAATTACTATTATTAATTCAATAATTAAAAAGTCACAATATAACCATGTCAATACAACATAATTAATTCATAAATTAATTATCTATAGGAACACTCTATATATATAATAATTAATAAAAAAATTAATTATTACATCTCACCACAAATGAAAAGTTCAAAATTAATCCCCAGATTAAATATCTATATTACAATCTCATAACAAATAATTAATTTTAAATTAATTATCCCAATTAATCCATTTTAAAATATCATAATTAATCCACCAATTAATTATCATCTCAAACCAGATAGTTAATTCAGAATTAATTATCTCAACATATCCAAATTAACATCTCATAAATAACCCCTGATTAATTATCATTTCAAATCAAATAATGAGTTAATAGCTAATTATTTCAATGTTAACAAATTAATTAACCATAACTAATCCACTGATTAATTATTATTTCAAAGGACTCAATTAGGTAATAATCAATTATTTCAACTTAAAAAAATTAATATATAATAATTAATTCCTTGATTATTTTTCTTATCAAAGCACATAATTAATTAATAATTAATTATCCCAACTTACCCAAATTAATTACTCATAATTAATCCATCAATTAATTATCATCTCAAAGCACATAATTAATTAATTATTAGTTATCTCAATATAAAAAAATTAATTTCTCATAATTAATCTCTGTATTAATTATCTATGTTACAACCACAAAGTATAAATTTAATTCATAAATAATCATCTCAATCACCTAATGAACTATTTTAACCGACCTTTGAGTCATCTTTATCCATGTAAATTAAGTCAAAAAATAGTATTTTGTTAAATATGAAAAGTCTAGAACCCACCTCAATGAATTTGGTCAATCCAAATATTTTTATCCCAAACCATCACCCACTCTCTCATACACACTTCCACATAAATGCAGGCGTGTGCTTGGAATTGATCGCAAAACCTTACAGTAATTATAGTCCTTCAAAATTATTGTGGTGGGGACCAACGAACACTGAAATAAACAACCACAACCCAATTAAACCATAAGTACCTAATTCAAGGGATATTGAACCGTTTATTGGGTATATATCCTTACCCTAATGTGACTATGGTGAATAAAATAAAGCAGAGTCACTGTTCTTTTAGAGGTTTTCAAAGGAATGTGAACCGAGGGGTCCTGAGATATCATTTACACCACCTAGAAGCAGAACCAATGATGAAAAAAGAATCAATCCTAGAACATTGGGTTCCATCCTAATAGAGACCATGAGAAATAGATCCACAAAGGCAAGTGTGATGAAAAAAACACATGGAGAAGGACTCAACTCTACGGGATGAAAAACATTCATGATAGATCCCTAAGGAGATTGTTGTATGAAAAGGATTTGGGAGGAGAGGTGGTGCACCACCCATGGTTGTTACACCATGTGTGCATTGCATGTGGTGGAGAGTCGAAACAACTGATGTGAACAAAGAAATTCATGAAGAGGAACTCACCTCGCCATGAATCAAATCTTATGTGAAGAGACTACCATGATCTAGCATGCTTAAAGGGATCTGAGAATATGGGTGGTGCACCGCCAATGGGAGAGCTAAGAGGGGTTTCTATGCCTCAACTAGGTTGTGTCCCTCCCCCTATTTGGTTCCCTTTTAATAATTTTAGTAATTAAAATAATAATAATAATAATAACACCCATATTATTATTATCATCATTTAATTAACACACTTCTTCGATAAATCCCAAACTCCCCATTTCCACCTCATTTACCCCTTAATTAATTAAATTCATTTTAATTGAATTTAAATAAATATATTCTCTAACTCATCATTATTTATTTATATTCTCTCACAAAATTAAATTAAATAAAACCCTCATTTTTCATCAAATAAATAAATTCATTTTGACCATGAATTTAATTAGGAAAAACCCCCACTCTACATTTAACACATCATTTAATTAAGTTCATCTCCAGGGAATTTAATTAAATAAATTCTCCAAAACATCATTGAATTAAATCCTATCAACACAAGATAACTATCTAAAACCCCCATTTTCAACAAATAATTAAATTAATCACAACCTTGAATTTTGAGAGATAAATCCCCAACTCCACATTTAACACATCATTTTATTAAATTCCTTTCCAACCAAATTTAATTAAATAATATTCCAACTCACTCTTATTTAATTAAATTCCCTGAAAAAATTTTAATTAAAAAAACCATAAAACCTTTTTAATCACCATTTAATTCAATTTGTTCCAACTAAAATTAATTAAATAATTTCTCAGATTCATGTTATTTAATTAAATTTTCTGAACACAATTTAATTAAATTAAAAACTCCAACTCATCAAAATTAATTAATTAAATTATATCTACCACAATTTAATTCAATAATTACCCCCAAAAGATCATTTAATTAAATACCTTTCAACCATGAATTTAATAAAATTAATTTAACCAAAAACTCAAAACTGGGTAAGCCACACAGTTTAACTCGAATGGTCCGATAGATCATTCACAGACCAAGCACTTGTTACCATATACATAGAGAATCCTACATGGTTGACACACATGGTTTGACTAACCATGCATAACCCAACGAATGCCTCTGAATTTGATTATAAAACCGAGTTTTTGGGTCCAGTGCTCCAGAAACCTATTGAGACACCCAAGAAACTCCTATAGCCTTTACTCAAGCCTAATACCATTACTTAAAAGTAATTGAACTCAAAAAAATTCTTCTCAATTCATGGGATTTAAACCAAATTCATAATTAAATTAATAATTTAAAAAATTCATATTTTATCCTGGTTCAATAACAGAGGAATTTACAATCTACACACATTAAAAATGTCTCATCCCAAAGAATTCATCAGGATCTACTACATCACTAGCTAACCCACCATGTTCAGGAAGACTCATTTGAATGATCATGTTGCATTCCCAAATTCCCAACACATGATTAACCATTTTAGAACCCCAATCTATGACACATTCCTTGAAAGGAATTTTTGAATCAAGAAACCCATACCCATTGTTAAACCAGTGACGTGCCTTTAAAATGATTTCAACAGCAACCACATGTAATCCAAAGTCCTTACTCAAAATCCTATGACCTCTCCATGTCATACCAACCCAAGGCTATATTAAAACTGTCATGCCCTATCACAAATAAACACATAACCCAATGAAACATGAATCCCACATACAACCCTAACAACAACCACTTTTTAAGCCCAATAACATTTAAAAAATTAACATGAAGTAATACTAACACTATATTAGTGTCTCAAGGATGATGTCAATATAGGGGACATGCTCATCTCATTCATAAGATCACAGTAAGAGTAAACCTAGGTCACCAAAATATTAGTCAATCTACAACTAGTTGACTCTTTACCAAAAGGATCGACTTAACCTACTGACACATATCAAAAAAATACTAATGCCAATTTCACCCAATGAATTCATATTTATTAAAATCATAACACTGAAACTCTTACAAAAACAAACTTAGTTTCCAAAAAAATTTGGCACACCAATAACCTTGTTTGGTCATCTCACTGAGAAGGCACATATAAATTTAGTGGAACTGATGTGACACTACCCACATTAGGAGTGTCCTTGTCGTGGGAAGAAAAGACTAGATTCCCACAAGTGCACTATTTCTAAAAAACCATAAACATATATGTGAAATTGCACGAAACATGTTCACCATGTCAACATTTCACAGGATGAAAGATATTTTAAACCTATTTGCGTGTCAAATCAACTGAGTCCCAGAAATTCCTACCAATGAATGGGATGATCTTACATTAATTCCCTAATATCTATACTCTAGAGTGAACCGAAGAACATATTTAATAGATCACCATGTATTAGGATTGTTTAGCCTACTGAACCAAACATTCTTTAATTCTTATTCCCAAACCAAGAGCCAAGATTAAATGAGCACCCTTCAAAACAAGGGTACCATTATTTAAACCCAAAAATAAGGACTTGGGAAAATGAAACTTGAACGGTACAAAAATAAAAAATATTATCGTGGAAACAAGGAAAACCCTCCCTTTAAATATTTTACATTCAGTTTCATTTCATTTTATAAAGAAAATTTACCATCTAAATTATTTTCAAACACATAGGCGACCTCTGAGTGTCCTAGTTATTCTAATCTGGGTTCTTCAAAAAGAATACCACAATAGTACATTCAATCAAAAATAAACATTTTTACATTTATAACCATTTACCGACATTATGTTTTTACTAGTCTTAAACACATTGGTGGACATCAAACAATCAATAAGGCACCCATACACCATTAAAAGTGGAATTTGGCTCCCATTCATCACATTCAATGTTCATTTTAAATTTTAACATTAGAATCCCATTTTAAATTATTCGAATACAAATGTTACCCTTTTTCTAGTTATAAGGCACCCAAACACCTTAAAAATAAATCTAGCTCCTATCGTAATCACATCTAATCAAATTTCTTAGATGAAACCATTTACACATAAAAAAATATATAGCATGTTATCATAAGCAGTAAAATAGAATTATAGTATACCACATATGCAGGTCATAACAACAAATCATTTTAATCACAGTGGGAGCATTTTATATAAACACTTAAGAAGATTAAATCAATCACCAAAACATGATATCTAAAGAGGAAAGCTAAAGAATATGAAAAAATGGAATTACACCCAAGCCACACAATTAAAATTTATAGGCAACCTAATAATTACACTATATGGAATGTCATATGCACGGAATTAAAATATCTATGTTCCAAATATCATGAATGTAATGCATCATACTTTCTCTGTCAGCACAACAAAAATTTCCAAAATTCACTAAATAAAAAAGTAGTAGAAATTACAACATTCCAAAAAGGTGAATTCATATAACAGTAACCGAAAATAGTATCAATATCAGATCCAAACACTAGCTACTTGGTCATTTCTTATATGTGGGGTGATAAGTCTAAAGCACAAATTTTAACCCAGAGTCGACACATTACTAGCCTCCTATATACCATCCCAAAACAATAGTATAATGGAAAATGAATGAAAATTGGAAGCCTCTAATTCCATATTGTAACATCCTGTCCTAGCTTAACCTCGCACCTGTAGCCGGACCGCTCATCACATGAATTTAAGTGTGTTTCCTCATATGATCAAGTCTACCAATGAGAAGCGAGGGCCTATTGATAGTCAGTGGGGTGACTATAACCTCATATTCAAAATGCATGATAAAAATCGATTATAAATATATACAACAATAGAGGTAGATATATTTCAATATAAAAGTGAATAATTAAGGTTTCCAATGATAGTTTATACAATGAATGCATGTCATGGTGATAAAAATACGAAATAAGTAAACAAAAAATATGCTTTACATGTCATTAAATAAATAAAGAAAAAAGGAACAAACCCCCAAGGTCAATATCCACAAGCATCCTGAGATCCTGCTCGGTCCATTCCTTATAACTCACATGTATAAGAATAAAAAAAAGATAGAATTCCCAAAAAAAAAATTAGAGTATACTCAGGTACAATAGTGCAATGGTGGCCTGAGTAAGGTGTGAGACCTAAATCTTAGTAGGCTAGGATCACCAGCTTCTAACTCATTCTATAAAAAGCAATAGAATTAAATTATGTGAAAGTATATCAATGAAATAAAAGTATTGAATAAATAACCAACAAACCTTCGAGGTTCCAAACGTACACCTTATAGTGATACCCTTTTCATCTTGTAGCTGGAATAATAATATGAACATCAATAATATATATAAATAATATATAATAAAAATTTTATCAAAATATTTAATATTCATTTTTTAACCACACAAAAGAATGATCTTGTTAATGTTCTTATATTTCACCCATTTGAATGAAGTTATCATTCCATAATTCACACATATGAATGTCCACGTTATCATTCCATTATAATGCACCCACAAATTTACATTTTACCATTCCATACTCATAAACCCTTTAATTTCCATGTTACCATTCCATACAACGCACTATGAATGTCCATGTTACCCTTTTATACTCCCACATCCATGAATGTCCATGTTACAATTCCATACTCATGCACCCATGAATTTCTATGTTACCATTCCATACACATGATCCACTAATGTCCATGTTACCATTCCATACTCACACACCCATAAATGTCCTTGTTACCCTTCCACACTCACACAACCATGAATGTCCATGATACAATTCCATACTCACGATCCCAAGAATGTTCATGTTACCATTCACCAATTCATGATATAATCAATTCATTAATTAATTATCATTATCAATCTCATTACTAATTCAAAAATTAGTTAAACACAAAAAGTCATTAAGTTATCTAAATAATAAAATTATCACCAAAATTACACTTGTTAATTAAATAATTAACATATCACAACAATTAATCTAGTTAATTAAAAAAATAATTCATCATAGGGTAACCTGGTAAATACCCCATAATTAATTCATAAATTAATTATCTCCCAGAAATAATCTTTATGTCATGTAGTAAATTCACAAATTAATTATCACAACTTATCTCAAAATCAACATCTCATAATTAATCCCTCAATTAATTTTCTATATTATAATATCATAACACATAATTAAGTCAAAATAATAATCCAAATTAACCAGTTTAAATTCTCATAAATAATTCCTCAATTAATAATAATCTCAAAGATAATAATTAATTCATAATTAATTATCTCAACATAATCAAATTAATATCTCATAATTAATCGCCCAATTAATTATAATCTCATAGCACAAAATTAAATCTTAATTATTTTTTTGAACTTAACCAAATTAATATATCATAATTAATTCCCCAATTAATTATCATATCAAAGAACATAATTAAATCATAATTAATTATCTCATCTTCACCAAGATAATATCTCATAATTAATCCCCTGATTAATTATCATTTCAACGAACATAATTAATTCATAATTATTTATTTAAACACAACTAAATTAATTACTTATAATTAATCCCCTGATTAATTATCATTTCAAAACCCCAAAATTAATTCATAATTATGTTTGTCAATATTACCATATTAATTTCTCATAATTAATTACATGATTAATTATCCTCCAAAAGAAAAAAATTAATTCAAAATTAATTAACTCCACTTAACCAAATTAATTAATGAAAATTGGTCCCTCGATTAATTATTATCTCAATGAACTTATTTAATTCTTAATTAATTATCTCAATATAAAAAAATTAATTACTAATAATTAATCACCAGATTAATTATCTATTTTTCTATCTCAAAGCATAAAATCAATTAACAAATAATCATCTCATTCTCCCAATAAAAAATTTAATCCAACATTTTAGTCAACATTATCAAATGAAATTAAACCAAAGAAATGGATAATTATTAAATAGGAAATGTTTAGAACTACACCTCAATGGATTTGGCCGAGCTAGTGCTTCCTAAATCAAACTACAACCTGCTTTCTCATATACAGTTCAACATAAATGTGCGCGTGTACTTGGAATTGTTCTCAACGCATAACAATAATAATTTTCACCCAAAAAATAGTTCGGCGGGGACTAACACAATCAGAAATAAAGAACCCTAACCCAGTTACACAATAATTACCAAATTAAAGGGGTGTGGAACCATTTATCTAGTATATAGATTTACCCTAGTATGAAAATGGTGATTCAAATCAAGTTAAGTCAGTTTACCATTAGCGATAGTAATCATAATACAGACCAACGAGTCCTGACACATCATTCACACCACCTAGAATCAAATGAAATGAAGAAACTAAATCAATCCCAGACCATTGGGTTAGAGAAAAAGGGAGAACAAGTGAAGGAGATCCATGTAGGCCGATGTGGAAAAATAAACACTTGTATAAGTATTCACCTCGCTGAGACAAACAACTTTCATGATGGAACCAGAAGGTCATAGATGCATGAAGAGTAGCCAAGAGGAGGGGTAGTGCACCACCCATGGGTGTTGCACCATTGGTGAATCATGGGTGATGGAGTGTCAAAAAAATATATTCTAACAATTAAATGAATTATAAAGAACTCTCCTCACCAGGAAAGACATCTTCTGTGAAGAGGCCACTATGATCCATCACACGGAGAGGGAGTCGAGAGGATGTGTGGTGCGCCACTGGTGCGGCACCCAAAGGAGAGCCAGGGGGTTTCACCATAGCAAGGTTGTGTGCCTCTCTCTCTTTATTTACCATATAATAATTATAATGTTTAATATAAAAATAATATTACTAACACCCATATTATTATTATAATTATTTAATTAATACACTTCTTTGATAAACCTCAAACTCCCCATTTAAACCTCATTTATCCCTCATATAATTAAATTACTTTTATCCATATTTAAATAAATAAATTATCTACCTCATCATTATTTATTTAAATTTTCTCACACAATTTAAATAAATAAAACCCCCTTCTTTCATTCAATAAATAAAATCATTTTAACATTGAATTGAATTAAATAAAACCCCATCTCTACATTGGAAACATCATTCAACTAAAATATTCTCCAATGAATTTAAAGAAATAAATTCACCAACACATAATTTAATTAAATTCCCTCAACACAATATAATTAAATAAAACACCTATTTTTCAACAAATAATTTAATTCATCTAAACCTTGAATTTAATTAGATAAAAACCCAAATCCATATTTCACTTTCCATTTAATTAAATTCATTTACAATAAAATTTAATTAATTAATATTTCCATATTATTATTATAAAATTAAATTTTCTCACCATAATTAAAAAAATCGCAACACCACATTAATCATCATTCAAATAAATGTGTTCTAACTAAATTTAATTTAATAGTTTCTTCAATTCATGTTATTTAATTAAATTCTCTAAAAAAATTTAATTAAATTAAATACTCAAAACTAATTAACATTATCTAATAAAAAATATAAACCATAATTTAATTAAATAATAACCTTAAATAGCTAATTTGATTAAATTCCTTTTAGTCACGAATTTAAATAATATATTTTAATCAGAAACTGAAAACTCGGTAAGCCGCACAATTTAACATGAACGATATATTAAACCACATGCATACCATACACCTGTTACTGGATAACTAGATTTTACTAAATGGATGACACACATGGTTTGACAAACCATGCATATCTCATGTGAATGCCTCTTCCTTTCCTTTATAAAATTGAGTTTTCAGGTTCACTGCTCTTGAAGCCCATCATGCCACCAAATAAACTCCTAGAACCTTTCAACAAGCATAATATCAACACATAAAACGAACCCAACTCGAAAAATATTATCCAAATTCTTGTATTTAAAGAAAACCTGAGAATTTAATGAAATAGTTTATAAAATCATATTTTAACCTGGATAAAAAACACATGACTTTACCGAAATACATTCGGATTGCCATAAAAACATTTTCTAATTTATATTTACTACCAAATAGTGGAATAATTGTACAATAAATTGGTTATAAAATAAATAACCATAGGAGAATAATACAAATTTTGAGTTCCAAAATGATTTTTAAGATATTTCATCAAGGAAAGAATAATCATAAATAATATTGATAAATGATGAGATTGTAGTAATAAACTCATACCAGTTTAATAACATTAAATAATAATCATAAATAGAAAATTAAAATATGTTTAGGTTTTTAGTATAATCAATAGAATAATATTCATGATATATCATTTTAATGGGTAGTGTATACACCCCATTGAAAAATTTCAGTGCATAATATGACATGTATCTCAAAGAAGTCAAATTGAGACTAAAACTATTTTTCCAATTTGTTACCTTTTGATCCAAAAAACACATGAAATATGCATCCTAAAATTAATACTAAGATAACTATAATATTAAATATATTTAGAATAGAATAAATTCATGGGCAGTATATAGAGCACACAAATGAAATGAGTGGAGAACATGGAATATATCTCAGATATATAAAAGGATATATGAGAAAACCCATACATTAAGATGTCAAAATCATAGTAATCATTCAAATCACATGTATAGTAAATATAATAATTTTATAAATATACCATGTTACAATATTCATATATATGTTTGTATATATGATTCACTCATTATTTTATATTACCCATTTTTTATCAATTCCATGTTAATGCAACGTTTTCTGTAATAACTCAATAGCTTATCGTGCAAGTTTTGACATTCTATTTTTCAAAATTTAATACTTAGATCATGATATAATAATTTCTATAATATAAAAAATAATTTAAATATCAAATATATTTATTAAATAAATATATAATATAATCTATAAAATATGGATATATGAAATGGAATACATCGTTCATTGAGACGGTAGGCCATGCATACACATGAATAGTGATTCTGTGTTCTTATCACATAGAAAGAAAGATTTTTAATGAAATTTATATATATAATAGAATTATATTAAAATTTTTATGTCTTATATATTATATAATATCAGTAAAATTCCCTTAATAAAACCCATTTATAATTTAAACGAATTGCATCACATTGAGGAGTTGGTAGTACACACATCCACAAAGGAGGTATCTTATTTAAACAAAATTAAAATCATTATGGTATATTTTTTATAATAATAATAAAATAATTCATGTATAATAAGTATCATAAATTTTATATTAAAATATATTTTCCATCATAATTATAATTCAGAAGGGGTGGTAATGGAAAAACGTACTACATCATTCCATGATGAGATTGTTCACCATAAAAAAGAATGGTATGTTTGTTTCCTATTTTACTTACATTTGTGTAGTTATATGTCCAAAACATATAATAAAATCATATAATTATATTGAGGATATGAAAGTTATTACATAATCTTGTAATAATAAGATTTATTGGGGGTGGTGAATGGAAATTAAACAAAGGAGCTTGGGAAATTATATTACCTCTTCTTTCTGTAACTCCTCTTAGTTTACACAAAAAGGATTATTTGGTGGTAATTATTTCAAAAGTTATACTTATAAGATGGATGAATGTATTTTTTGAGTATATTTGAGATTTTTATTGTAGATAAAATGTTCCTTAGGATGTGTGAGGATGTAAAACAGTTGAGTTTCCATTTATAGTGGAGGTGGAGTTGAATTATTTTCAATATAAAAATGTAAAAAATAAATAGGGGTGTCCATTATGTAATGTTCCTAAAAAAATTGTTAAAATTTCATCCATGAGGAGAATTAGTAGAAATATTTCCAAAAAATTAATTTTGGACATCTTTCTATGTCATTTTCTGCTTAATATTATTGTCTAACTATAATGTAATCTTTTTTTTACCATAACATCTACCATTATTTTTAATTATAGTCACTAATTTTTATCATTAAAAAATAATTTTACCTTATTAAAAATTATATTTTATTCTTATAAAAAAAATGGAATCTATTTATTGAAATTAAAATCACATAATTATTAGAATGTATATTAATAATAATCCTATTTAAATGATTACACGTTAGGTTTTTAATGTGACAATTCCAAAGTTATACCAATGTTTTTTATACAATTCCAATGTATACTTTTTACAAATGACCTAAAATGGATGAATTTCTTTATAATTGAAATAATTAGACCATAAAATATTTTAAACATAATATAGATATATAAACATGTTATATTAAAATTATTTTTGAATTAAAATATTGTATTTACCACTATTTTTCAAAAAATGATTCTTCTCAAAGAAATAAAAAAAATTCACTGAAACTAAATTTTGATATTCAGATTCAAAAAAATAAGTATATTTTTCTCAAATAAAAATTTTAAATGTGTGGTAAATTAGGAATAAAAATGGTCTTCCATTAAATGGCAATAAAAAATGTTTAGAAAAATACATATTTTTATTCATAAAATTGGATTCATGATTAACATAATCCTACCAAATCCATTTATTTAGGGCCAAATGTTTTATTAAATTTATAATATACTAAAATAATTCATCAATAGTTTTATCATTAATTTACTTATTAAATTGTGTTTCTATATAAAAAATATTTTTCATAGAAAATGACTTTCTTTATTTTCAAATAGTTCTTACATTAATTTCATAATAATTAATAACCAAAGGATTCATTTTTTATAAATGTGAAAATCATACTTTCACAATATTAGTTAATATTATTTATAAATTCAATTGAAATTGCTAGATGGATGGTATAATTTTTTTTAATAATAATATTAATAGTATATTTTTGTTCAGTTAAACATGAACCTTTATGTAACACAAGCTATATATTGGGAACACTATTGTATGTACTACAAGACAAACATAGTGTTTCATGTACTTCAGACTAGTATATGTATTTTATTATTTACATGATTAACCTTTTTGGAGATAATTCATTCCAAACCAAGATCTTTCATAAGAAAATAAATATTTAATGTTATGTGAAATTGAAAAATATCTATAAGTTTAAATTTATTCAATTTTTGTAACAAAAATCCATGGTTTTATATACTAGAAAAGATTCCTCCCTCCTTTCAATATACAAATTTGAAAAATTTAATCCTATGAAATTTTTTATTTAAATCATCCATAACATCTTTTAAAATTCATTTTTTTTATTTTCACTGTTAAAATTAATACCCCTTTATGTTAAAATTCAATCATTCATATATTGAGATGCTAGAAAATGAAATCATATATCATCAATGAATATTTAATGTATGTTATTATTTATATAGAAAAAATATATCTCAATACATTCAATGAATTTCCCCCTCACAGAATACTCACTATCATAAATTCATTAATGGAGGATAATTTTGTTATATGTTATTTAGATCTCAAATATTTAATATTTCCCCATGATGGAATCAAATTAATTATGATTTATATTATAGAAAACATGTATTTATTTTTTGTTTTCCTCTTAAGAATTAACAGCATCGTAAATTACATTTATGGTTAGAAAAAAAAATACAAAATGACTAATAAGGAATATGGTGGAACCTCTAGATGAATAATGTGAGTTGATTGGTTAGGAATTTATTCACAATTTATTTCCATTTTAATTTTAACTACATGTTTGGATGGAATATTCAATTTGAGTCTTGTGTCATTGAATACTTTACTCTATTTTAACAAGGATGTTTAATTTTATCACTTCCTACTTGAATGGTAATCTATTTTTTCATAATCCATCAGGGAAGTGGAATCACATGGTTTATTATTATGATTATTCATGATTTACACTTGAGATAGTGAAATTATAATACCTATTTTAAATTATGTCTCATTTTTTAAATATTCGACCTAGATTATCTTGATGGTTTTAGATTTCATTTTTAGAAAGTGTCTCAAAAAATTCATATTTATCTGCATGTGTAATAATATCATATTCAATATAACATAAATACTATTTTGATTATTTCATTTTCAATATCATATCCAAATCATCTATCCAAATGTTCAATTATTCCTTGAGAATGTACATACACTTATTGGTTCTTTTATGTGGGATCTTAAGATTCTTTATCACCAAGATTTTTTTTTAATTTTTTTAATTTTTATTTTCATCTTTATATACAGATCATCATTTTTCAATTCCATGGATTTATTTTATATATTCATTTTGTGTCATATTTTTAAACAAGTGAATAATATATTTCTTCTTGATATAACACTCTTCTTTGAATTTTGAGGCATTGTTTGAGTCAAATTTCTTTAGATTGTCTAATAAAGAAAACTCATTATTTTTCTTTTATTGGATTTTTATGAATAGTCATATTATAATCATTCATATAAAATTTCCCTAGACATAAAGACTTTATATTCTTATATTTAATATCCACCATTCAATATTCTTCACTGATTATTTTTTGAATTAAATAAACATACCTCACATTTATGATTTCACCTATTTCAAACATCACATATATTTACAAGTTCATAAAATATTTTCATATTATATATTGTTTTCTTCTTATTATATTTTTTTGCTTCTCAGTATTCCTCCCACATCATCTACGAATCCATAAAACATCATCAATTAATATAATATAACACAAATATGATGCCTTGAAACAAAAAATATTATAGTAACTTCAATTTAAAACTATTATCATATTAAAATTATATATAAAACGGTGATATCTTGAACTGAACCATTGGGTTTGAGCCATAATTCCACATGAAAAAATGTAATCCTACCTATACACAAGAGGTTGTTGACTAGTATCAATGGTCAATGTTCAATATAGGCGATTCTATATGATTCATATTAATTCATTTAATAATAATAAATAATCAATATTTTAAATAAAAAAACCTTTCATATTAAACGTAATGAAAAAAAACAAATATAATTCATATGAAATTCATTTGATGGTGGAATTAAATTCCATCCATTATATAGTACAAAAATAAGTGAACAATAAATAATCATCTATAGTGCACTTTGGATTTGTTCCTGGTCATCTATAACTGCCTTATGGATTTACCAAATGTCACCCATATGGACCATTTATTTCCTGAGATCTCAAATAATGAAATGTTGAGGCAATGTGAAATTATAAAGTAGTGTTTGAGTAAAATAATTAGTAGGACACCACCAATGTCCCCATAACATGTTTTTACATGGATAAGATTATATTACAATGTTATACATAAATGTGCACCCAAAAAAATTATACATAGAATTCATGGTCTAACCATGCCACTATAAACAATAGTTATACAAACATCAACAGTATTCTAGAAAACATTGGAATAGTAATGGAAACATTACAACATTAAAGTTCACCTCACGAGTATCAATAGTTATATAGTCCTCTATCATCTTGGTCAATCACCAATAGATCATTATTCATAGGTGATATATTAATGTATATTGACATAAAATATCAATCCCCTCTAATACCTTGTCGGTTTGGTCAATCATGATCAT
This sequence comes from Viscum album, assembly GCA_963277665.1. Taxonomy (NCBI): domain Eukaryota; kingdom Viridiplantae; phylum Streptophyta; class Magnoliopsida; order Santalales; family Viscaceae; genus Viscum; species Viscum album. The sequence goes on along the minus strand of OY728122.1, from coordinate 467,463,516 downwards.
CGTGACCCACTATCATTATACACAGCTGAGATCACACTTAATCATCATTCCCCTAGGTCATTACACATTGGGAAATAATTCCCCATTTTCCATCATTGTCTCATCATGGAGTCACATACAATCTCAAAACATGCCCCCCTTTAGGGATATTGAGCTGAGATGGGTCGGCTTGTTCCTTTGGTAGAAAGTATAATACATCTATATAGAATATTCCATAAATATCACAAGTAAGTGGTGGTATGTCATCATGGCCCATAAAACATATAATGGGATTTGGATAAATCCAATCATATATACATGTGAGATACTAATCATGTAATAAATAACATAATCATGCATTATCATATTTTGTAAAAAATCAAACAAATTTACCCCTTAAGGTAAGGAATATCCTACCTAATTTTTTTGACATCAATGGAAATGATAAACCGCCATTTATAGTTCAAAAGTATGAGTGGAATGTTTAATTGTCTAGAATGTCCACTCCTGAACATTATTACCTCAAACGTCGACATGTAAACACTCAAGGATCATTAGTGGTTCCTAGATTAAAATAAAATTATTTGACTTAAATAATGAACAAAATATTTCACATGTTGATACATTCTCACTCAATGAAAAATTTACATACTATCATTTTTGTCTGACACAAAAATTGACATTATTTTCCACAAAATTATTATAAAATGACATTTGATATCATAATATCTCAAAATTAAATTGAGAGAACATGTGGTAGTACATAATACTTACTACATGATAACATAAATAACTAACCATTTTAAAATATCATAAATTATACTTTTCAATTATCTTATTAAAATTTCATATAAATAAATTTTTATATAAATGTTGTGATTATATTTTGATAAATTTTATATTAATCATACTTTGATAATTTTTCCAATTATCCATTGATAAATCATGAGAATTATATTTTGATAATGTTATTTATCAACCATTTATTTTTTCAATAATATTTTTTTCACATGTTAATTTCCTTAAAATTATAGTTTCATAATTTATCTAGAATGATCTTCAATAACATCTCAGTATTATCCTTTTATAATTAATTATAATTATTTCATGATAATTCATGATTTTTATCCATTAAGAAATCCTTATAACTATATGTTTATAATTTTTATAAATTATCCATGAAAAATAGGTGTAATTAGATATAATTTATTATTAGTATATTGATAATTCACACAATTCTCATATGATAATTTTTTTATTAATTATATTTTTAAAATTAATTCAATTAAGTTAATTTTTAATTTTTATGTTATTCATTGATAATATAGGTTAATAATTTAATTAGAATAATATATATTATTTCATGTAGGGAATTAATAGTTATTACAATAAAAATTGTTAAAAATAAAAACAACCCTTCTTCAACATCGTGTGAACTGTGCCACAAGGTGAAACAAGGAGAGAGACACAATGAATAAATTGATAATGGGGTCAAAGTAGGTCTCATTTTTCATTTGGAAGAGGGATTTAGTTTTATCAAAACATGATAAGAACAACCAATATGACCTTTTATATGGTTAGTCAATTAATACTCAAGACACATTTGACAATCCAAAACCAAAATGATAAAATAATAAAATCAATGTGAGAATTTCATAGGGTTTTATTTTATCCCATAAATCCATGTATAATTTTTTACCAATAAAAGTTAATGATGTTGAATATTCTAGGTATAATGGCCTTTGGTAGCAAAATAAGTCTAATGATGAAGAATTTATAAAAAATCATAAAAGAATAAAAATAGAATAGAAATGGAAAATATAATTTAAACAAAATGAGTAAAAAAGATTATCGAACTGTTCTATTTAACCAAACCCATGGAATAATAAATTGTTACTATGACTAGGTTAAACTCCATATTACATACTGAAAACGATACCATAATTTTCATATAAGACACCATTCAAATAATATTTATTTATTTTGAAAAATCATGCATGTGTATTGTAATAAATTTACCCTCACATGTTATCTAACTAGATATCCTATGGACATAGTTGTTATATTGTGCGTAGGGTAAATCCCATGTTATTGAATTAATGGCAGACTATGATTTCACTATAAGAGACCACTATAGAAATATTCCATTATTTTAGAACAACTACATGCCTATGAAAATGTATATTTTATATTTTTGTTATACTAATACTTAGTTTCTATAAGCCATGAAATTTCTCATCGACTCGATGCATAACTCTAAAAATATTCCACATATTATAAAATTTTTAACAAATATTTTACCATAAAATGAATTCACGGAATTGGAAATCATTTTAATAGTGTTATTTAATGAAAATTTATAATTTTCAAATAGTTCAATAATAAATTATTACCAAAGTGGGTGTTATTATAATAATATGATGATATGGAAAATATTACTCTTTATCAAATTCTCACCACTGAGAAGTAAATTAATTAGTCTTTACTCAAGAAATCATGTGAATAATCTCAAATATAAGACTCACACTCCCACATTTCATTTTTTATCAATCAATAAAACTTCTAGAACTGGGAATGTTAAATTGTCTACCCATATTGGACCTTATTGATCCAATCCTTAATATGTGTTGAAAAAACTCATTATAGTCATCATGATACAAATCAAAATCCTCACTGTCAAATACATCTGATAGATTGGGTCCATACCTCTAGAGTTGAGTGAAATGATTTTTTTCATAACTCAGTGATGTGTAGAAGTGTACAAATTGTTCTATCATTAACCCAAATCATTCGTTCAACATGAAATGTTTCAAAAACCATGTTTCTATATTTATTTTCTCCCCTAGGTTTTTTTGGTATAATTGAGGATTCATACTCAAGAATTAATAATTACCTACAGTAAATTACAATGGAATACCCAAATAGTCTATATATGATCTCTACATGATCAGATAAAAAAACCTCTTGTGGATCAAAATCACTTCCTAAAGTGAATTGTTAAAAAAACCGAGTCTCACAAATGCTACCTAACCAACATCTTACCAACCATATTGAGATCGACATGGTCTTTGGTAAGGAGCCACATATTGTTTCATATGATTATTATCCTAGTATTTTTATTCTAAAAAACTATTACATGGATAGATTATCATAGAATTATTCACTAATGTCTTGAGTCCATGTTCTAAGAATATACACCAATATGTATATTATCCACTTTGACTATTTATTTCATTGATCATGGTATGCGGATTTCAATTCTAGCTGAGTCTCTAGGGACTTCCGCATGACCTACCCAAATCTAGACATAATGTGTGTGTCTTTATCCAATCCAATACTCATGGATATAGATTTAACCATATAATCATAATGATGAAGTTATTTCTCATTTCATTTAATGAGTGAGTCTCTTGGAAAGGTAATAACATGGAATGTTTTTACAGATGATAAAAAATCTCTAGAATTCAATCACTATTTCTTAGTTCCATGGGTAACCAAATAACAAATTCCATCTTGATGTAATTACACATCCATATTGGAATTAGATTGGGCTAAAAGAATACAATATGAAACTAGTCTTCATCCATTACTCTCTGGATGGTTAGTCTTCTTGATTCTAACCCAAGGAGTCCCACATCATCAATACCACTACTAGATCAAATCCAAATGCATCTCAGTATACTAGAAATCAAATAATATGTATTATAAGTAATAGTAATAGATGTATATTTGAGCATCCTTTTAACATAAGAAAAATCAATTCACACATGACCATCTACTTGAACATTACTCATTCATTTTTCATTGAATTCGTGGATCTCAAAACATTTAAATTAGTAATTTTAATTGGTAAAACAATTATAAATGTCATAATGGGATGAATTTAAAAACTCCTCTATTATTTTTATTAAGAATAAATAATTTCATGTAGGTGGGAAATCTATGACCTCCATTGTAACATCCCAGGTAAATAAAGAATAAAGCATTTTCATATTTATTAATATTTACGAATTAAATATTAATTTTACTTTAAAGGGGTTTCTATGTTCGATAGCGTACCCGATACGCAACAAAGTGTTTCTTTGAAATCTTATGTTGCACACCAGAAATAAAACAATATTATTTTAAATGGTAGTTAACACGTAGACGTTGTATTGGAAAGAATGAATAGAAATAACTAAAATATGAATATATATGTTTTTTAGATGTTTTTACATTTATCCAATAAAAGATAAAGGCTTAAAATACAGAAAGAATTCAATTTTAGGCATATATACTCTAACATTCACTAAAAGGTTGAACTATCGCCTTTTGATGGAGAACCCTCTTTAAATAAAGTTTTGGTCACTCTTATACATTCTATTGGACCAAATAAAATTCTTATTTAGAATATGGACATCAAAATTTACTTTGTGTAAATTTTTGGTATTTTTCCGATAACGTTCATTTTTTAATGAATAGTGAAAAATGTTGTATTTTAATTCAAAACTTCTTTTTAATATAATTTATTTATATGATTAGATTATCTTTTGAATTGGGTTTTAAGTGAAATTAGAATATATTTTTACCATTTAATACAATGGTGGTCATTGGAATTAATTTCAATTTGAAATTGGACTTAAACTAGTGTCAATCTTTTGATATATATTGTTTCATAAAAACACGCTATTTGATCTGATAGCCAGAATTAATTATTAAATTAATTATTGTAACTTATATGTTTTGAATTTTGTAAAATAGACATAATTTTTTAATTTAGAATATCAAATATAGCTTAGGGTGAAGTTTTGGTATTTTTTCTGAAAAACTGCAATTTTTGATGAATAGTGAAACCACTAAGTGGTACTTAAAAAAAACCGATTTTTCATTTAAATGACAATTTACCACCTCTGTGTTTTTAATTTTAAAAATACGACATAAATGGTTTTCATTAGGAAGTAAAATGTGGTTCAATGGGATTAAAATAATTTTTTTTTGTGAATAGTAACTTTTATGTTTTTAATCGCGATTAGAGGTAATTAGTGCAATTTAAGGTAAAAATAATGTTTTAATAATATCAAATGACCTTGAAACATGTCCTAAACCTATTTGATGTGTCATGGGCGACCTAGAAAACCCATGGGACGATTTTTGGGACCCCATGGAGCCACCTGGGTAAGATAATGACATTAATGACTTTTATTTAAAGTAAAAGTAAAAATGACACAAACATGTATTGTTTTACTAAAACAATTTTTACAGGGGGTTATACAAGTCATATTTTTGACTATAAATAGTCATTGAAAATCTAAAAGGATATCCTACATCATAGTAGTTTTTTTTATAATTTTTAGACATTAAATAAATTAAATTATTTATGACATCATGATGATGGAGCGATTACCTCATTATTTAACGATTTAAATAAAATGAAAAGATAATGTAAAATCTAAGGCCTACACATTTAAAAAACAAATTGGATGAGTATATTTATAACCCCTATAAACTTATCCTCGAAATACATCAATGTGGGACATTTAAAATCCGAAACTCATTTGAAAATAAAGTAACATTTTATAACTTTCCAAGAGTGCCCCTCCTCTCCTCTTATAAAAGGACCCCACCACTACCACCATACCCACACCTCTCAAGCCTTTGGCTCGGCCAAACCCTGCCAATTTTGTCTCTCCACATCCCTATCTTACTCCTTGAAGCCTCACTTTGGGGAGAAGTCTTCCCAAGGAATCCTTTGAGCTCAAATCAAAAAGAGTTACCCGTTTTAAAGGTAGTGTTTTCTCTTGTGTTCTTATGTTTTATTTTGCTTCTCCAACCCCCCTAAACTCTTTTTTTATTTTCTTTGGTAACAACACCAGTATAATAAATATACTAGGATGTTTTTATAAGAATTATTAGAGCTACACTTACACACACCTACATCTAATTGTTAAATAACATACTGTTTCTGTGGATGGCGAATTTCTGACTCACGAAACGATGACTGTTCAACACTCATATAACACCTTCAAAGGTGGCCATTAAAATGTCACTATATTTATATATGATATATAATATGTTTATGTTTTACTTAAGCTTCTGTATTTTTCATTTATGGCATACATTTATGATTTCCTTTATGGGTAAACACGATATCTTCATTTTAGGAAGTGCGGACTACCACCCCCTCAAAGTGATTTGATTCTTTAATACCATATGTCGTATATATAAAGGATAGATTTAATGATATTACATGTGATATTATAATGTAATTATAATATACCTTTATATAATTATTATTTCTTTCCATTAAAGTATGAGATAGAAATGAAATAATATTATTTTAAATGGTAGTTAACACGTAGCCATTGTATTGGCGGGAAGGAATATAAATAACTAAAATATGATTATATATGTTTTTTAAATGTTTTTAAATTTATCCAATAAAAGATAAAGGCTTAAAATATGAAAAGAATTCAAATTTTGGCATATATACTCTAACATTCACTAAAAGGTCGAACTATCGCCTTTTGATGGTGAACACTCATTAAATATAGTTTTAGTCACTCTTATACATTCTATTGGACCAAATAAAATTCATATTTAGAATAGGGAAATCAAAATTTACTTTGTGTAAATTTTTGGTATTTTTCGATAAAGTTCATTTTTTAATGAATAGTGGAAAATGTTGTATTTTAATTCAGAACCTATTTTTAATCTAATTTATTTATAAGATTATATTATCTTCTGAATTGGTTTTGAAGTGAAATTAGAATATATTTTTACCATTTAATCCAATTGTGGTTTTTGGAATTAATTTCACTTTGAAATTGGACTTAAACTAGTGTCAATCATTTGATATATATTATTTCATAAAAACACGCCTTTTGTTCTGACAAAGAGAATTAATTATTAAATTAATTATTGTAACTTATATGTTTTTAATTTTTTAAAATAGACATCATTTTTTAATTCGGAATATCAATTATATCATAGGGCGAAGTTTTGGTATTTTTCTGAAAAACTTCAATTTTTGATGAATAGTGAAACCACTAAGTGGTACTAAAAAAACTGATTTTTCGTTTAAATGAAATTTTACCACCTCTATGTATTGAATTTCAAAAATCTGACATACATGGTTGTCAATAGGAAGTAAAATGTTGTTCAATGGGATTAGAATAATTTTTTTTGGTGAATAGTAACTTTTAAGTTTGTAATCGCGATTAGAGGTAATTAGTGTAATTTAAGGTAAAAATAATGTTTTAATAATATTAAATGACCTTGAAACTTGTCCTAACCCTATTGGATGTGTCATGGCCGACCAATAAAACCCATGGGTCTATTTTTGGGACCCCATGGAGCCACTTGGGTAAGATAATGACATTAATGCCTTTTATTTAAAGTAAAAGTAAAAATGACACAAACATGTATTATTTTACTAAAACAATTTTTACATGGGGTTATACAAGTAATATTTTTTAGTATAAATAGTAATTGGAAATCTAAAAATATTTACTACGTCATAGTATTTTTTTATAATTTTTAGACATTAAATAAATTAAATTATTTATGACATCATGATGATGCAGTGATTACCTCATCATTTAATGATTTAAATAAAATGAAAAGATAATGTAAAATATAAGTCCTAAAAATGTAAAAAACCTATTGGATGAGTATATTTATAACCCTTATCACCTTATCCTAGAAATACATCAATATGGGACCTTTAAAATTCGAAACTCATTTGAAAATAAAGTAACATTTTATACCTTTCCAAGAGTGCCCCTCCTCTCCTCTTATAAAAGGCCCCCACCTCTACCACCTTACCCACACATCTCAAGCCTTTGGCTCGGCCAAAACCTTCCCATTTTGTCTCTACACATACATATATTACTCCTTGAATCATCAATTTGGGCAGAAGTCTTCCCAAGGAAGCATTTGAGCTCAAATCAAAAAGAGTTACCCGTTTTAAAGGTAGTGTTTTCACTTGTGTTCTTATGTTTTATTTTGCTTCTCCAACCCCCATAAACACTTTTTTTCATTTATTTTGTAAAAAAACCAGTATAATAAATATACTAGGATGTTGTTATAAGAATTATTCGATCTACACTTACACACACCTACATCTAATGGTTAAAAACGTACTGTTTCTGTGGATGGTGAATTTCTGCCTCACGAAACGATGATTGTTCAACACTCATATAACACCTTAAAAGGTGGCCATTAAGATGTAACTATATTTATATATGATATATAATATGTTTATGTTTTACTTAAGCTTCTTTATTTTTCATTTATGGCATAACTTTATGGTTTCAATTATGGTTAAACTCGATATCTTCATTTTAGGAAGTGTGGACTACCGCCCCCTCAAAGTGATTTTATTCGTTAATACCATATGTGGTACATATAAAGGATAGATTTAATGATATTATATATGATATTATACTGTAATTATAATATACATTTATATAATAATTATTTCTTTCCATTAAAGTATGAGATAGAAATGAAAGTAGCGTTCATGCGTACGTACGACTTACCGTCTCAATGAACGGTGCATTTCATTTCTTGTCCCCAAATGTAATGTACTACTATAAGTACATATATATAATGGATATATATGATGTATGATAAATATAAATGATGAATATAATTCTGGAATTAAAATATACATATCTCTCATTTAGTTTTAATTCCATTAATATGACATAGAAATGAAAGTAGCGTTCATGCGTACGTACGGCTTACCGTCTCCATGAACGGTGCATTTTATTTATTACATCTAAATGATTATGTAATATTATAAATGCATTTATATACTGGATATATATGATATATATGGCATCTACATCATTAATTTCATTCTTGAGATAATGGATATTTGACTACGTGAACAACTTGTAAATATAAGAAGTTCACTTTTGACTCAAGTACCAAATATCGACAAAACGACCGTTATTAAATTAGATTATTACATAATGTTAATAACATAGTAATAAGTGATATAAAAGAAATAATGAACTTGAAAAAGGTTCTTAAGAAAGTATAAATTAACTCAAGTTTATTATTCAGGACATTAAAGAACGATCGAGTCAAGTCGGACCCGAGGTATGGGACTTCGTCTCAATCTCCTTTCATGGAGGCATATTTTGTTTTATACACAACCTTATTTTTTATGGTGTATAAAACCCTTTGACTTTTAAATTTATCCAAAGGGAATATTTTTTATATGAATCATTTTACTAAACGACAAAAGGGAATGTTTTTGTTGTACGTATGCGGCGACAACGACTTCTCCACCGCCATGACCATTATTTGAGTTTCAGCTTCCTCTAAATGCCATACATTTTTTAAATGAAAAATAAATAACATGTTTTACTTTTCTTTTATTTTGGTATTGAAAATGTTTTTCATAATGTTTTTATTGTATCAATGTTTTGTATTGATATCTTGTGATTGAAATGGGGAAATGTTATATTTCCTTTATGCATGTTTTATGTGATACAATTATGTTATGGTTCTTGGGAATTGTTATGAAGATGGGTGGTTCTATGATAAACTAAGGGCGGGTGAGCCTGATATAGCTCTCCAATTCATTGGGTAACGTAAAGGGGTTAATCATTAAGGTTTCTTTGAAGAGATTTAGGGAATATAATGTGATGCGTATTCCAAACGTAACCAAGAGGGTTACTCCCTACGTAAGAATGTTATTAATGCCTCAACTTACCTTTATGTCTTATGATTTCTATGTTTTATTTGTGATTTGATGTGGTATGTTAAAGTGCTTATGTTTTATGAGTAATGTATGATTTCATTAATTCTTACATATACATGTACTCATGTTTCCTTTCATATTTTTATATCCCTTATTGAGATTTTTATGCTCATCCCAAGTTTTTGAAATGTTTTTCACAAGTCAAGGGAAATGTACATGATGTGATGATAGGGTCAAGGAAGTGTCATGAAATAATCCATGTTTTATTTTAAATATGTTTCCGTTGATAGGGGAAAAATGAATATTATCTTTTATGTAACAACTTTGTTTAAATGTGGAATGTAATGCATGATTTATGATCTAATTCTATAAAACTCTAAACCTGAAAATATCCTCAACGTGTATTCTTGAAATAACTCATGATTAAGTAATGTTTAAGGCTGGGGCCTTATATCCATTGAATTAAAAAAAATGGTATTTACCCTATAAATGATATAACTATTATTCATGTTGGCTGTTTGGTTGGATCACTTTTGAGGGAGAGTATATTATGTTATGTATATATAGTGTTTCCAAAATGATGAAATATATTCAAAATGTTGTCTTTACAGAAAAATACCATAATTCTATTCAGACAAGAATTTTGGGGTGACCCTAGAAACAAAAAAACATTTGTGCATGTTTCTTGTTTGGTTTGATTTCATATAGGCATAATTTCGTTTACAGAATTACTTTTTTATATATTAATTTAAAATATTTTATGAATTTTTATTTTTTTATATTATTTTCATTATGAGACTTCTTCAATAGTTATGCTGTCATATATCCAAAACCTTATAAGGAAGAATTTTTTTCCTGTTATCAATTGCAAGTATAAATAAAAACCCCTTAAAATTGTGTTCTGATTGAATCAGAAATTTATTGTGGATTTTAAATTTATGGTGTAGAATTATCGAATGTGTATTTTTTTAATGGTGTAAACAACTAAAATTTCTGTATTGGTTGATCAAAACATATTTTTGTGACATCAAATCCCATTAGTGTATGACAAATGAATCCTTGATTGATCTATTTAATGGTTAATTTTCAATAGAAGGATTAGTCATTCTCTATGGGGTAGTTCACAAATGTGGTTGAAGAAGGGTTGGATTTTTAAATTTATTTCAATCTATATTTCATCCCTTTTGACAAATTGAAATGTAATTTAAATGAAATGATAAATATATACTCATATATGATTATTTATATAATTCGATAAGAAAATTTAATGAATTTAATAAACATAATTGTTGTAAAATTAATAATTTAAAATTGTGTGATTTAGTAGAAGAAAAATAGGTGTTCATCAAAATAATATTATATATATTCATCAAGTATAAATCAAAAAATGTTTCGTTATATAATCACATATAATTATAATGGAAAATAAATAATAATTATCATGTGATAAATACAATGAGTTATAAATAGAAAATTGCATAATATTGTCAAATATAATACTAAACAAATTATGAAAGGATAATTATAAAGAAATTATCATGTGAAAAAATGAATTAAAATAATCAATGGATAATTATTCATATTATCCAAAGATAATTGTAATGAATTATCAAGAGTTAATTTACTAAAATTATCAAAGGATAATTTATTAGTATTTTATAAAAAGGTATTCACACCTTTCATAAATGGATAGTATGTAAATATATGTGAAAAAATAATTATAAATTTATAACAATTTTAATTTGTCAACTGATAATTATTTGTATTATAAAAGTAAAATAATAATGGACTACCACATGGATTTGAAATTTAATTTAAATAGATTATGATATAAAATGTGGTTCAACAATTATTCGATGAAAAATATTATGATGACATGTGTTGAGCTACAAATATAACCCAAAAATTTACTATGAAAGAGAAAGTATCAACATGTGACATATTTTATTTATTTTTGAAAAAAATTAAAATGCTTCATTACTAGGAATCCTTGATTAACATAAAGAATTATCTTTTTGATGAATATGATAATAAGCCCCATGAATGCGCATTAATGACTGTTTATATTTCCACTTCATATTTTGAACCACATGGTGTGGTTTTTCTATTCCTTTGACATAAATGAAATTGTGGTAGGTAGTTACTTACAATGAGGAGGCCATGTTTATGTTTTTTAAATGACGTTATTATGAATGTTTATGTTCTTTAGAACAAGCTTGTGTTTCAATTTTTTTATGTAAGGATTTCTCTAACACCCATGAAGTGAAATGATTTCCTTGTTATGGTATTAGAATTTCATTTTGGTATTATTGATATATCATTATTTTTAGGTTATTAATGGTTTCTAATGGATTGGTGCATACCCTAAATATTGATATCACTAGAGGGGGAGCATGTAAAAATTAATAGGTGACTTGTTCATTATAATGATATTAATGATAGGGCATGAAAACCTAATGTTGAAAAACCTAGGGGCGTAAACATGATTAGTGATCAAACACATGTGTGATAAAAATGATCCATGATGACCTTGATTGATCTAAAATGAAAGAAAATTGATTTTCATGAGGGTGTATGAGACCTACACTGGAGATATCATTATGGTATTGTGAACTAGTGTGGTTTTAACTCTAGGCTTGGGGCCTGTATAGATATTTATTGGATTATAGATGGATCCAAAGTTGTGGCATTTCAATTAGTCTTCTAATTCATTATATAATGGTGGTCAAGAAGGTATAACAACAATTTTTGGTGGCTTAGTTAGTGCATTAATTCTATGTATGATTGTTTATTATACGAAAATTTATTTATTATTATATTATATAATATAATTTATTTGAAAACATATTATGGATTCATTGGTGGTGACTTAATAAGTCATGTAATCACATCCTAGATTGTAATTTCAGTTCTCATATATATTTCATGTCCCAATATCTTCAAAAGAGTGGGTCCATATGGTATAATGTTAAAAAATTGAGTGGGAGAATGGATTAGTCCAAGACAGAAACTAGAGGGAATGAAATATGATTATTTATTTTTTATTTAATTAATTTTTAATACACTCTATACATGAATACAACCATGAGTTCTATTTTATATGTATCCCATTTATTTAATTTCCTTATGTTTCCTCAAATTATTTATTTATTATTACTTATTATAATGAAATATTTTTCCACGACTTGATTTGAAGGCTATTTTTCCCCACTATTAGACGTAGACCCTTACTAATGAATAATTTCAAATTGTCATAGGTAGGTGTTCTTAGGTTAATTTTTCTGATGAACCCATCCCTGTTTCCATATAACATTTGTTTCTAACCAAAACAGTCACATACATTAAGAGAACTTATAATCCCACGGGCTAGAGACCAGAACTCTAGCGTAAAATACAAGTAAAGGGGTTGATATCACCCATAATGGAGAAGATAACATGACATATATATATAAATAGAGTATACTAATAAATACAAGAAGATTAAATAATAAATATATTTCAAATTAATGAGTAAACAATAAAAATGATATAATATAAATGTTACAAAACAATATCTATTTTACAACTCCAACATAAATGGACATTTACAAACCAATAAAAGTACTCCATTTGATGACTCAATAAAATCCCAATATCTCACCAATAGCTACCAAGACACAACTGAAATAAACATTTCCTCTAATCTGTCAAACACTTCATATACATGAATCATATTAAATAAAATGGACTATTGTCATCTGAATAGGTGAAAATTTTGTGAGATGAATAGGATTAGTAGGATCCCAAATTGGTGTTCCATATCAAGATTCATTAAATCTATAAGAAAAATTATAATCATCAGTAAAAATTGGGAATAATAGTCAGTTAAATAGTTTTTATATCAAAATCATCGTAAAACATTTCAACTTTTCCCTATTTCAAAATAATATAAGTAAATTAGTTTCTTGAATAATTTCATATATATAAAATTATTCAAGAAAAGAACATATCACATATCATATCTAATCAAAATTAGTACAATCTAAATTATTGGAAACATCAAGAAAATGATCGCACCTAGTCAGGAGAGGATAAACACTCATACCCATACATAGGTAATCTCTCACATAAATTCTTTATATATATGGATAAAATAAATAAAGAAGAGAAAAATCCCACCATGTTAACCTCAAAAAGGTCAAAACAAGTCCATAGAATAATAGACCATATGTGAAGAGAAATAACCTTTCTGAGAACCCCCTAATACCATCAATGAGAGAGAACTATTAGTAAACCTTTATAACAACCTAAATTTTTTAAAAGCTAAATACACTTAAGATTCTTTTCTAACTCTCTAGTTTTTCTATATAATGTGATTAAGGGGTTATAGATTGGATCAAGAGAGTTTCAAACAGTCTTAAAGCCTGGAGATAAAAAATGATTGATGGACATACTGTGATTCATAGTTATTTCATGGTATTTAACACCCTGAAAGTTGGTGAATTTTTTATTTTATTTAATTAAATATATTTCATATTATTAATTTTAAAAATCATGGAATATAAATTATATTATTTGAATGAACTATGTTTGGATTGAATTATACACTAAACCATGTCGACTATCCACTACATGGAAAATATAGTGTATATTGTGGTTTATACAAAAAAATAATTGAATTTCATTGAAAAAAATATTAAATCCATTTGTAGCATTCATTAGAGTAAAAATATACATTACCAAATTACAATAAACTATTTACATTATTAATAAAATATTATTATAGTTCTCACATATTCATTGGAATGGTTGTTATGAATAAGACTAAGTAAATTGTGAAAATATGGTTTACACATTTTTAAATAATAATTCCATTGGCCATCAATTAGTAAATAATCAATGTAAAAACATTTTCAAAATAATAAAACTAGTTTTCTAAGAAAACTATTTTTTATGTACAATAAAAATTTAATATCAGTAATAAAAAAAATTTGATGAACATTTTCTATAAAAAATATATATAATATATTCAATAATTATTTTTGATACTCATGATATAGATTTTATAGGGATAATATATGAATGAATACAATTTTATGAATATAAATATATATTTTACTAAGAGATAATTTTTCCACATTTTAATAGAGACCCCACATTAAATCTAATCTTCAAACATTCATTATTTTTTAATATGGGATATCAAAAATTACATTTCACTATTTTTTGCTATATTATAGAGATGCTTCATTTTTTGATGCATAGTAAAATAAAACAAAATATTAATAGAAAAATTATTTTTTTCATATAATTATTTACATAGATAAATTTTTTTTAAAATAATTCTTAAAGTATTATTAGATCATATATACATCAATTAATCCAATTTTTGTTATTGGATCCAATTTCACACTAAAATTTATTATAAAAAAATCATTCATTTGGAAATTTTCATTTAAATAAGATATCGTCTTAAAACATCTACATGATTAATTTTAAATTAAATTATCCCTGATATGTGATCAGAAATTAGAAAAAAAATGGAATACCACATCATGAACTGATGTCATCTATTCATCCTTTTCCACATTTCAAGGTTGTAAATAATGATACACATTCTATTTTTTATATAATACACATGATAACGGTCAGTTAGTTATGATTTATTAACAATTATATAAATCCTACATTCATATATTCAATTTTATGTAAATATGATAACATTATTTATGGATGGGTTCACTACCAACTCCTTAAAATGATGTGATTCCTTCACACCTTACATTGAATGTATTAATGTTGGGTTGAGTAAATATATATCATATAAATGACATAGTAATGATATTTTAATGATAATATATATCTACATATGTATATGTCATTTACCATCTTCCAATCAATATTATAAAAAACACAACGTTAATGCATATGTATGGCTTTCCATCTCCATGAATGATGTATTCTTTTTCATATTTCAATATTTTACAGATTAATTTAAATAATTATATACTGAATTTATATGATATTTATATCATGTATTATCATTATTTAAATAAGGAAATCATTGTTTATATAAATATATCAATAATAAAAACTAATCACATGTGAAATTCAATGTATATATTTCCTAAAACGTTACATTAATAAGGAATTTTTAATAAACATGTAAATTAATATCATAATAAAATAATTTATGGTATTATGTATAATAATTTGTTTTTTGTACATGTATAATAAACATATATTTATAATACATGAGGTTTTAATTTTTACAATGAAAGTAAAGACTTAAGGAATTAGCTTTATCATTTCACTTTTATTTTTAGGGGAATTTGTAAAGACCAAGAAATTTAATGGAAATTTATTTTTGTAAATAATTTGGAATTTTATGAGTCTTCGGTTTCTGACGGCACTTGATTCTGTGGCCCGGTGTGCCCGGAATCAATTTCTGAAGTTTTGTTCTGGTACGTTCAGTAAACGTACGTACCAGTTTTTCTATCTTTTGAACCGGTGCTCGGAATTGAAATCCGAGGACACCGATGAACTCGCAGCGCCGATATTCGAATAAGGGGACCTTTACTGCAATTGTGTTTTATGCAGGATGAGAGTTAATTTTTGGGGATTTAGAATAAAATAATTAAAATTTGTAGTACACAATTTTTTTTATGGATGTTCGTTATTTCCTCCCAAGGAGAGTTAGAGGTGGGGCCCACACCCACATAACCTCCCATGATAGGATTTAGTGTGGTGGGACCCACACGTGCCCTAAACCTTTCATCTCCCCATAACTCCCCCTTAACTCTCTTAAACCCCTCTTAAATTATTTTGAAAACTCTCCAATTAATTATGTGATCTCTTCACCTCCCCCTCTCCCATTAATTTTTTCCAACACTTTTAATTAAAGAATTTAAACCTCCAATTAATTAATTAAAGTGTTTGAATTTTAAAAATCCATGTGTGAATAAAATAATAGCCTTAGAAATTATTTTATTTTGGCAGTCGTTGTGTTGAGAGGATTTTGGGAGAGCTCTTGAGAATTAGAAGAAGGAGTTCCTCTCTTCAACGAAGAACACCGTCCTTCCAATGAAGAACCACCGAAGAATGATGATCATATCCCTCAATATTTGGAAAATCCAAAGGAGAAGGAGCCACCCACAAGGAACACCGATGACACGCTATCCTTGGCTCCTTCTTCCCCGACGTCAACGAGTTGACGTCGTCTCCCCGTGATGCCGTCTTCCACGACGCCCAACTACCGTGAACCTTATTTCGAAGTAGGGGTGTGTTTTGATTTGAGAAATGCTGATTATTCCTTTCGTGTTTGTTTCACTTGACCCACTTGCTACCAAATTAACGCATAAGTACCGGGCCAAATGAACAAGGCCCGATCCCTCCACCGTTTTTGTGAATGTTTGGTGTGTTCTTCGTGTTCTTCATGGGTGAAAATCACCGGATTGTTACCGATGGGTCGGAGGTGATGGCAAGAGGGGGGGTGAATTGCCTTTTTAAGATTAATTAACAATTTAAAACAAATTTAAATGCAGCGGAAAGTAAAAAGGCAAGACACAATTGATAACGGAGTTCGACTTTAAACTCAAGCCTACGTCTCCGCTCCCAACTCAACCGTTGGGAGATTTATACGACCGCTTGCTTTTTAATGGTTATAGCAAGAAACCCACTAGCCGTTTTAAGGTAGGCTAGATCACCTTCTTACAGCTTGCTTTTTTATTATGGTTGTAGCAAGAAACCCAAATTGAAAGAAGGAAGAAAAAGGGTGGTTTGTTTTAATACAAACCCAATTAAGAACTAAACAATTGAAGTAAATAATTTAGAACAAACTAGAGGAAGCCTTGAGCGCCAAGAGGTGCGTGTAGTTGATGTAGAGGCAGCCCAAGCTTCAAGGATGGCAATTGGATCTCAAGTAGCCTTTGAGAATTGTCGTAGGAGCCTCAAATGATCAAAATAGATTTGGTATGCTTTGGTATATATTCGGTGATGTTCCCGGCATCCATGGACGTCTATTTATAGGAGAAATACTCCCAAATACTTCAAAATAGCCGTTGGAGGGCTTTCGGAGCCGTTGGGGATCAAGTGGGCCAGCCTGGTCAAAGCCTAACGGCTAGTTTGACTAAGCACACCGGCTGGCCGGTGCACCAGACAGAAGCAAGGGATTTCTGTCTGGCTCCACCTGCTGACCGGTGCTGAGCCACCGACTGGCCGGTGGTCTGGACAGAAGCATGCTATTCTGTCTGGGTTCCACCGGCTGGCCGGTGGCACCTGGCAGAGGGAAAGGCCTTCTGCCTGGTCCACCGGCCGGCCGATGGGCTGGATCCGGCTGGCCGGTGCCCTTATCGGCTGGCCGGTGGTCTCACACCGGCTGGCCGGTGGACTTAAACAGTCCATTTTGAATTCTTCTTGGGCCAGCTTATAGGCACCCTATTTCCTATCATCAAAAACACTTGAAAACAAGTTAGAATACAATTAGAGTGATTGTGATCATTAAAATCCAAGAGAGAGGGGTGCAACAATCTCCCCCTATTTTGATGATCACAATCACAAAAGAGAAAGCTTTAAAAAAGGGTATGAAAGCTTTAAAAAAGGGTATGTCAATTGAAAACTTAAATAAACAATTTGAACTTGGAAAACATAGAGACGTGCCAAATATAATGATCTTGAAAGCATTGAAATACTGAGAAAGGTTCATTTTTTGAAATTGCAACAAAATGCCATTTTTTAAAGAAATCAATTGAAAACAATAACTTAACCATTTAAAACAGATTTTGATGACATCAATAACTTAAAATGGAACTTGTAAAAAGAGCATTTTAATAAATAACTATGTAATAGAGAGGTTTTCTCCCCCTTTGGGATTATCAAAATAGGAGGAAAATTATGAGAGAGAATAAGAAAATCAATCAAAGAGGTAAACAATGATAAAAAGGAATGGATAGACAAGACAACTTGAAATTTAAATAAGATGAAATGGTACAAGGAGAATCCAAAATACAAATACAAAAACAAATCAAAAACAACTAAGGCTCTATTCACTCCTAGAGGGTCGAGGGAGACGACGACGCCTGAAGGTCGGAGGAGCTGGAGGAGCCTGGACCGCCTCGAAGCGACGATCGAGAGAATCGATCCGAGAGTGGAGCTGATCAAACTGAGAGCTGAAGTAAGAAAACTGCAAGTCCAGCCGGGTCTCAATCTGATCCTGGAAGCGTAGGAACTGATCAGCCGTCACCGGCAAGCCACCAGCATCAGCAGGAGGGGGCACAGCCTCAGCAGGCTCAGGTGCATCATCACCCTCTCCAGCCTCCTCATCAGCAGCAGCATCAGCCTCACCTTCGCTGTCACCACTTCCTTACTCTTCATCATCATCACTATCCTCACTGTCTGAAAGAGGATAGGCAGCGGCAATAGCAGGAGGCATGGCATGGGCAGGAGGATGGGAATGAGTCTGAGGAGAGTAGGCCTTGAGAAGACCGTCCTTGTCGACAATCCATTCCTGACGCCAAGGGTGCCAACGGATGTTCATTCGTTGAACCATCATAAAATTCACTATGCTATCCTTCGTTGGCTGCTCGAAGGAAGTAGCATGAAGAGGCACATCAAGAAAGGAAAAGATTTTAGTCAAGAGGCGTCCGTAGGGTAGAGTTTTGGACCGGCGCGGGTGCTCAGCCACATAAGTCATGGCCCGGAACAGAAACCGGACCAAATTGAAGTGAATGCCTCTGGTGATAAAAGAGAGAAGATAAATATCAATGAATTTGACATTATCATGATCCCCGATACGGGGCTCAAGGGAAGTTTGAATGAGGCGCTCAACAATACGATGGTTAGGAGAGAGCTGGGAGAGCTTGACAATGGGATTTGAGGGCTGCCCTGTGAGATGCTCAAGAGTGACAGTAAGATCAAATTCAGAGTCCCGAGGAAACTCCCCCTGAGCAAAAGCATGAGGTCCAACATGAGGAACTCCCAGCATCCGGGCAATTTCCACCGAAGTGAAAGTGATGGGTTGCCCAAGAGCAGTGGAGGAGATGGTATCAATGTCATCAGAAACGGACCACGTCAAATGAGCATAGAACTCTTTGACAAGAAGAGGATAAATGACATCCTTTTCGGGTGGCTCAAAAAAAGAATGCCAATGTTGATCCTCAATAATTGAAAAAAGCTCGAGACGAGCAGAAGAAAGCCAAGGATAGTCAATAACTCTACCGGGCAAAATGACTTTGTCATGCCATATGTCCGAAAGTTGAGGGATGGAAGGAGGAGGAGGTGCTTCTTGAGCGATTCCATTGCCTTTGCATGTAGAGCGAGGACCCATGATGGCAAAAGGGAGAAAAAGAAGAAAGAGATTAAGAGAAGATGGATTTTGAGAGAGCAAGGAGGAGGAAGAAGGCTAGGGCAGGAGGGAGGCTTCGGTTTGAGGGTGCCGCACGAGAGGGAGAGAAAAAAAGAGAGAAGGGTTTAATTTTAACCCTTCCTCCGGCCGGCCCATATAGCAGAACCCGACACCACCGGTTAACCGGTGATGTACCACCGGTTGACCGGTGGTACTGAAATTCATAAAATATAAAAAAAATAGAATTAAAAAAAAAGGTGTTTAAAAAATTCTTATAAAAATAAAATATAAGCAAGCCAAGAAAGTCAAATATTTAATAGTGCTCATTGACAAATCATTCCTAACTCCCCTTTAATAAAATCAAAACGGTCAACCGGGAGCGGTTTGGTAAAAATATCAGCTAATTGGAAATCAGTAGGAATGAAGTCCAAAGTGATATCTCCTTTTTGAAAATGGTCACGAAGAAAATGATGCCTTAAGTCTATGTTCTTTGTCCTAGAATGTTGTATTGGATTCTTAGAGATACTAATGTCACTAGTGTTGTCACACCAAATAGGGACATGATCATAGGAAATACCATAATCCAAGAGAGTGTGTTGCATCCAAATAATTTGGGCACAACAATTGCCAGCGGCTACATACTCGGCCTCGGCAGTAGAAAGAGCAACAAAATTTTGCTTCTTGCTACTCCACGAAACAAGGGACTTGCCTAGCAGATGACAGGTTCCACTAGTGCTCTTACGATCTAATTGACATCCGCCAAAATCAGCATCCGAATAAGAAGATAGTTCAAAAGAAGTATTTGAGGGATAAAATAAACCAAGATTTTTGGATCCTTTTAAATACTTAAAAATTCTTTTGACCGATTTAAGATGGGATTCTTTAGGATTGGCTTGAAAACGAGCACAAAGGAAAACACTAAACATGATGTCAGGACGGGTCGCAGTTAGGTAAAGTAGACTCCCGATCATACTCCTATAAAGCTTGTTATCCACCGGTTTCCCGGCTTCGTCTAACGTAAGCTTACATGAAGTACTCATGGGTGTACTAATTTCCTTTACTTGATCCATACCAAAACGACTTAGAAGCTCATTTGTGTATTTGCTTTGGCTTAGAGAAATACCTTTTGAATTTTGAAAGATTTGAAAACCAAGAAAAAATTTCAATTCTCCCATAAAACTCATTTCAAATTCTTTTCTCATTAAATCTGAAAAATCAGTACAAAGAGATTCTTTGGTAGAACCAAAGATAACATCATCAACATAAATTTGGACTATTAAAAGATCTTTTGAAGTGTGTTTTAAAAAGAGGGTACAATCGGCTTGACCCATTTTAAAATCATTTTCTAAAAGAAATTTTGTTAACCGCTCATACCAAGCCCGAGGGCTTGCTTTAAGCCATAAAGAGCCTTGGTTAACTTAAAAACATGATTTGGAAATTTTGGATCTTCAAAACCGGGAGGTTGTTCAACAAAGATTTTTTCAGAAATGAAACCATTTAAAAAAAGCACTTTTAACATCCATTTGAAAAAGCTTAAAATTTAAGTGGGCGGCGAATGCCAACAAGATCCTAATGGATTCTAACCTAGCAACGGGGGCAAAGGTTTCACCATAATCGATTCCTTCTTCTTGATTATAGCCCTTAGCTACTAGGAGAGCCTTGTTCCAGGTTATGTTTCCTTGATCATCAAGTTTGTTCCTAAAAACCCATTTAGTGCCAATAATTGGATGATCATTGGGTCTTTCACAAAGAGTCCAAACATTATTTCGAGAGAATTGATTTAGTTCCTCTTGCATTGCAAGAACCCAATTCTCATCATTAATGGCATCATTAACAGTTTGAGGTTCTAGGTGAGAAATGAAGGCTTGATGTTCAACTTCATTGAGGATAGATCTTCTAGTTCGAGTACCGGCTTGAAGGTCACCTATGACATTTTTTAAAGGATGGTCTCTAGAAGGTTTCCAAACCTTAGGCAAGGTGGAAGGCGAAGAAGGTGAAGAGGGTTCTTGATGGTCATCCTCCTTGGGAGGAGAAGAGGAATCATTCAAATGAATCTTATCAAGCTTATCTTCAACATCCTCAATGACCGGGTGAGGTTTTGGAAGAGTTTCATCAAATTTTACATGAGATGATTCTTCGATGGTTTTTGAACGTTTATTGAAGACACGATAGGCTTTGCTTGAGTTGGAGTACCCAAGAAAAATACCTTCATCGGATTTGGCATCAAATTTCCCAAGGTTATCTTTTGTGTTAAGGATAAAGCATTTACACCCAAACACTTTAAAATAACCAACTTTGGGCAATTTGCCTTTCCAAAGTTCATAGGGGGTTTTCTTAAGAAGGGGTCTTACAAGGACTCTATTAATAGTATAACAAGCAGTGTTTACCGCCTCGGCCCAAAAATATTGAGGGAGGTCGAATTCACTAAGGAGGGTTCGAGCGATTTCTTGGAGAGTTCGGTTTCTCCTTTCAACCACTCCATTTTGTTGAGGAGTCCTAGGGGCAGAGAAGGTGTGATTGTATCCTTGAGAGGAACACAATTCATCGAATTCTTTGTTCTCGAATTCACCACCATGATCACTACGAAGAGATATGATTTTATATCCTTTTTCGTTTTCTACTTTCCTAGAGAATTTCAAAAAGGTTTTACAAGCATCATTCTTATGGGCTAAAAAGAAAACCCAAGTAAAACGAGAAAAGTCATCAACAATAACTAAGGTATAGGATTTTCCACCTAAACTTGCTACGGGAGTAGGACCAAAAAGATAAAGATGAAGGAGTTCAAGAGATTTTGAGGTGGACACTTCCTTCTTAGATTTGAAAGAAGACTTGTGTTGCTTACCAAGTTGGCATGGCTCACAAATCAAATCTTTCTTAAATTTAAGTTTAGGAAGGTCACGAATGAGCTTGTTCTTATTAAGCTTTAGAAGTGAATGAGAGATACAATGCCCCAATCTTCTATGCCAAATCCAAGACTCATTGTCAAGAGCACTTAAACATTTAACATTTTGGCTAGCTAGAGATTTTAAATCAATAATGTAAACATTTTGAAAACGGGAAGCAGAAAATATCAACTTGTTTTGAAAATCAAACACATTGCATAAATCATTTTGAAAATTGACTGAAAAACCACTATCACAAAGTTGACTAATGCTAATTAAATTATGCTTTAAACCTTTAACTAATAAAACATCTTTAATAAAAGAAGAGCTACCAAAACCAATGGTACCTATTCCGACGATCTTGCTTTTTGAGTTATCACCAAAGGTGACATATCCTCCATCGAATTCTTCAAATGAGTTGAACTCGGAGGGATCTCCACACATGTGCCTTGAGCAACCGCTGTCGAGATACCACGAGCCTTTAGAGGTCCTACTCTTTTGGCGTTTATCCTACAAAATCAAGAAAGAAGAGATTTTGGTACCCATATAAGTTTGGGTCCGGAAAGATTAGTTAAAAGAGACTTTTGAACCCATAATGTTCTAGAGGGATTCCTTCTATGATACTCATCCGAGTAGGTAATGGATTTGGGTCTTCCATACCTAGCATTTTTACAATCACA
Source organism: Viscum album (assembly GCA_963277665.1). Classification (NCBI taxonomy): domain Eukaryota; kingdom Viridiplantae; phylum Streptophyta; class Magnoliopsida; order Santalales; family Viscaceae; genus Viscum; species Viscum album. Next base: position 467,439,960 of record OY728122.1, on the reverse strand, counting down.
TTCATAAATCACGTGACCGGTCTTTTTACAATAATTACAAAATTTGTATTGAGAGCTCCCCCTTACAAAAGTAGTGGGTGCCCTAGAAAAAGTGTATTTCTTGTTATAGCCAAGTCCATGTGTGGTTCTAGCCGAACGCTGAGAACCTAGCAATTCAGTTAAGTTTTGTTCACCTTGGGTGAACTTGGCAAGAGATTCCTTCAAATCCTTAATGGTAGAATTTAAAGAATCTACATTTGGAATATTTTTGACTTTAAGGGCAAGCTTCTCATTCTTTTTGAGAAGTTGATCTTTTTCAGAAATTAGACTTTTGTGTTTCTTTTCTAAGGCCAAAAATTTAGAGGTAAGTTCGTGAAAACCTTCCTCTAATTGATCTCTCGCATTTTGGAGATCTTCATAAGACATGTTATTATTAAAAGAAGAAGATGAGGAAGAGGAGTCGGAAGATGATACCTCATCAAGTGCCATTAGGCATTTTCCTCCTTCATCGCTTGAGTCGCTTGAGGACATGGAGTCATCGCTTGCACTCCATGTTGACGCTTTGAAGGCCTTCTTGTTTTTCTTTTCCTTTAACCTTTTCTTGAAAAGAGAGCACTCCGGTTTGATGTGGCCTTTCTTTCCACATTCAAAGCATGTAACCTCTTTTTCTGCTTTTGGCTCTTCCTTTCGTGTCCTTTGAAAATTCTCCTTTTTCTTCATGAACTTGCTCATTTTTCTTGCAAGATGAGCAATCTCGGATCCGATATCATCGGAGGAGCTTTCTTCCTTTTCCTTGAAAGCTATGTTCTTTTTCTCCTTGAAGATCTTTCCTTCTTTATCGGCTTGCCTCTTCATGGTAATCTCATAAGTCATGAGTGACCCTATGAGTTCTTCAACCGGCATCTTCTTGACATCTTTCGATTCTTGGATTGCCGTCACCTTTGGTGCCCAAGAGCTTGGTAGGACCCAAAGAATTTTCTTGACCATTGTTTCTGCTGAAACATCATCACCAAGGGACTTTCTCCCATTGCAAACATCAGTAAAACGAGTAAACATTTCGGTGATTGACTCGTGTGGGTGAATTGTGAAACTCTCAAAGTCTTGACGATACATATCTAACCTAGTGTCTTTGACTTTGTTAGTTCCCTCATGGGTCACTTCCAAAAGTTTCCAAATTTCGTGTGAGGTGGTGCAAGTAGAAATACGATTAAACTCATTACGGTCTAACCCACAATGAAGAGCATTCATGGCTTTTCCATCAAGCTCAAAATTGGCAATGTCTTCGGGGGTCCATTTAGATTCATCCTTACTAGAAAGAGTGTAGCCTTGCATAACAATTCTATATATAGGATAGCCAATGCTTCTAAGAAAAGTAATCATTCGTGTTTTCCAATATGTGTAATCGGTTCCATCGAAGTATGGAGCCCGAGTCATGGAATACCCTTCGGGTGCTTGTGAGAAAGAAGCCATCACTATGGATTTTTCGTTTGTAACCGGTTAAGGTATTACAAAAACTCTCCCTCTGATACCAAATGATGGGTCGGAGGTGATGGAAAGAGGGGGGTGAATTGCCTTTTTAAGATTAATTAACAATTTAAAACAAATTTAAATGCAGCGGAAAGTAAAAAGGCAAGACACAATTGATAACGGAGTTCGGCTTTAAACTCAAGCCTACGTCTCCGCTCCCAACTCAACCGTTGGGAGATTTATACGACCGCTTGCTTTTTAATGGTTATAGCAAGAAACCCACTAGCCGTTTTAAGGTAGGCTAGATCACCTTCTTACAGCTTGCTTTTTTATTATGGTTGTAGAAAGAAACCTAAATTGAAAGAAGGAAGAAAAAGGGTGGTTTGTTTTAATACAAACCCAATTAAGAACTAAACAATTGAAGTAAATAATTTAGAACAAACTAGAGGAAGCCTTGAGCGCCAAGAGGTGAGTGTAGTTGATGTAGAGGCAGCCCAAGCTTCAAGGATGGCAATTGGATCTCAAGTAGCCTTTGAGAATTGTCGTAGGAGCCTCAAATGATAAAAATAGCTTTGGTATGCTTCGGTATATATTCGGTGATGTTCCCGGCATCCATGGACGTCTATTTATAGGAGAAATACTCCCAAATACTTCAAAATAGCCGTTGGAGGGCTTTCGGAGCCGTTGGGGATCAAGTGGGCCAGCCTGGTCAAAGCCTAACGGCTAGTTTGACTGAGCACACCGGCTGGCCGGTGCTGATCCACCGGCTGGCCGGTGCACCAGACAGAAGCAAGGGATTTCTGTCTGGCTCCACCGGCTGACCGATGCTGAGCCACCGGCTGGCCGGTGGTCTGGACAGAAGCATGCTATTCTGTCTGGGTTCCACCGGCTGGCCGGTGGTCAGGCACCGGCTGATCGGTGGCACCTGGCAGAGGGCAAGGCCTTCTGCCTGGTCCACCGGCTGGCCGATGGGCTGGATCCGGCTGGCCGGTGCCCTTACCGGCTGGCCGGTGGTCTCACACCGGCTGGCCGGTGGACTTAAACAGTCCATTTTGAATTCTTCTTGGGCCAGCTTCTAGGCACCCTATTTCCTATCATCAAAAACACTTGAAAACAAGTTAGAATACAATTAGAGTGATTGTGATCATTAAAATCCAAGAGAGAGGGGTGCAACAGTTACAAGTTCATTGTGCGACGCAAAGATTCCAAATTGAAGACCCAACATCACGAGGACCTATAAGAGGTGACGATGATAGCAGGCGACAGATCAAACCGGAGCAGGAAGGACCGTCCCTCAACCGTTCTTCAAGAGGGTGAATCAAATCATGTTTTCAGAGCCAATCAGAGACCCAAAAACACTAAAGACGATTACTGGACATCAGGGAAACCTAGTGTCCAAAGTTTCATGACAAACAGACCATCAGAACAAAGAATGGACTTTATGGGAGGTGAGCTGGCTAGAGGCATCGTTTCTGGAAAATTCCAGAATACACGGAGTGTACTCCTGACAAACACACCATGTAGTGTGGGCGTACTACGGTTTGAGTTTTGGATGTTAGAAAAGTAACATACGACGTGTGACCCCAGTCACACGGTGTATATTCTCTATGAAGAACAGAAGAATTAGCTTCGCAAGGCTTGGCGTGTATTCTGGGAAAATACACGGACACATGCAGACTTACACGGCCAATAGGCACGGCGTGTACCCTCTACGCAGAATGGCAGAAGCAGCTGCACGAGACATAGAGTGTATCACAGGGATACATGGACACAGGTTGGAGTACATGGGAATGTACTCCACCACACAATCAGAAATGGCCAGTGGAACGGGCTACCCCTTGTACCAGTTACACGGGTTGACAAACATGGGTTGGGGCTGTATACGAACACATAGCCAGTGTACACGGAGCTGACCCCAGATTCTTGGACATGACGTGTAACCATTACACATTCCGTGTACTTACTTTTCTATATGAATAGTCCTTCGACATGGGCCATTGTACATGGGCAGTACCCAAGGTCTGAAGACACGGCGTGTAACCATAACAACACGTCGTGTACTTTTTGGAAAATGTATTGGTCATCTCTTCTATGTGTCTTGTACACGTACTGATAGGATTTACCCCCTATGACGTGGTAGATCTTTGAGTTACTTCTTCATGGGACTTCGTGACAGTTGATGTATAGACCCCTTGTCTCGAGGAGCAGACCCTCTCGGAATCGATCATGCTGTGTGCGGGAACCCCAGAGTTGGCTGTGACTACAACGACTACCATACTAGAATCCTCCATGGGTTCGACGACGATGAAAATCGTACTGGAATCCTCTGTGGGTTCGATGATGAAGACATCTGTACTGGAATCCTCCATGGGTTGGACAATGATGACTACTATTCATGTATCCTACATTGGTCCAACAATTTGACTTCTGTACTAGTATACTATGCGGGTCCGACAGAGTAGCTGGTTTAGTATCCTACGTGGGTCTGACAGCTTAGCTGGTCTAGTATCCTACATGGGTCCGACAACTTAGATGAATTAGTGACTACATCTGATCAGCTCTATCACTATACAAAAGATGTTTACCTGTGTGAGTTGAGTCTTGATTTAAAATCATTATCATCGATGTGATTGGCTTATTTACTGTGTGGAATGGGTTGTGCTTAGGCTCAATAGTTGGAGCTAAACTGGGATTGATAAATTAGGTATATGTATGGGCATATACCTAAGTACTATTGGTTGATACTTCTTGTTTGTATATTTCTTCTGTGATTTATCCTTCATGGATTCTGGGAGACCTTCGGGGGTCTCATGGCCCCTACTAAGTATCTTATACTCACCCCTGCATGGGCTATGCCTGCAATACGTTGTGTTGGTTACAGACGACAGATAGTACTGATCGAGGTGGAGGCTTGTGGAGCTGGACGGTACTCGGAGGTGGACCACTTGGAGAGACGTACATGGAGCAGACGACCAAATCCAAGATACTGAGGAGGCCATCTGTACCCACCCTTTAGGTGGGATTCCCAGATGGCGACTCTGTGGTTTCTAATTTACTTTTATGTTGTACTAGTTTTCCGTTGTACCTGTACTTTACTGTTGGTCTTGTATTTACGGCCCCTTTTCCTTTCAGCACTTACTTTTTGTATTCAGCATTACTTAGTGCGTACTTCCTGTTGCGTACTCTATTGTGCTTGTTTACTTTCATACAGGAAATGCCTTCCAAGCTTAGGTATTTATGCCTTTGGTGATAGTCACCAACCTCTGGCCTTTGGAAGGCAGGCTTGGGGTAGTCATGGCACAGACCCTGAGGACGGGTCGTGACAAATTGGTATTAGATGAGTCAGTTCTACTATAGAAATCAGGACTCTGATCATTATTTTCTGTGAATAAATAGTGTTAAGAGTACTGATTGTGGTTTTCAGTCCAGGGAGTCCAGTGTTGGTGCGGCGATCGACATATCTCAACACCAGGACCCTGACCTCTGATTTCCGACTCAGTGGATGAAAACACTGATTGCATGTGTGTTTCCATTGAAAAGATCTCTTTGTGATTACTTTGTGTCAGCTCACCTGGTGTAATGTTTGACCATGGAGCTCCTGTTTCTTTTTAGCATGGCCCCATGAAGGTAGCCAACTAGGGTTCCGAGTTACGTACAAGATGGTAGCCCACTGAGCGACAAGGCCTCGGTGCATGGCCCCATCACAGCGGAGGCACCAGCGGTACCACTACCTGCTGGGCCACCGATACCAATAACACCAGAATCATAGAGCGCATGCCTCATGAGTGGGTTTCATGAGTTTCAGTGACAAATGCCACCTAGGTTCCGTGGAGAGACAGATCCATAGGTAGCTGAGGACTGGCTGGTGGCTGTCGTCAGAGTTTTCAGATTGGTAGGGACATTAGCCGACCATATAGTGATCCTTGCTACGAGTCTCCTTCACACAACATCACATAGATAGTGGATCCTGATGCTCCAGGTGTATGACAAGGAATATTTACTCTGAACAGACTTCGAGAGTCTTTTCCACTTGGAGTTTGTTCCAGCCACCCTTCGTGTGGTGCAGATTTAGGAGTTACTTCATCTGCAGAAGAGAAGCATGATAGTAGCTCAGTATTTAGTGAGGTTTACCAACCTCTCGCGCTACTCCATATATATGGTACAAGACCCATTCTTCCAGACCCTGACATTTGAGCAGGGACTCAGACATGAGATCAGGGCTTCGATGATCTCCCTCAGCATTCTGACGCAGGCAGGACTGCTGGAGCGAGCCCAACTTGTGGAGAGTTTTCTTGCTGAGCCGACGTTAGCTGTGAGACCCACCGCATGGCGACACGTAGTAGATTCTTCTGTAGCTGGAAGTAGAAAAATGTCACAGAGGTCCAAACGGACCAGACCATCAAGTGGGAGACCTCAGGATATAGGTTCGGTTGTGCGGGGCACATGGAACAGATCCAACTATACGAGGAGCAGGCAATTCTATGCATGCATCGGGCAGGGTCACATGGCTCAGGACTGCCCAACCCGCCATGCGGATGAGCAACATACAGTAGAGGGACCTCCCAAGAAGAGGCCGAGGTTTGACCGCAGTGGTCTGTTGGGAGCAGGCAGACGAGGTAGAGGAGCTGGCCGAGAAGCGGGTGGTGGATGACATTTTGATTCTCTACCACCACCACCACCAGGAGGGCCACCTCGACCATAGGGATCTAGCGGGAAGAGGCAGGCATAACTCCAGGCAGTCGAGGCCTACGACCATGGCGCATCTGAGATGATTTGAGGTAATATCTGTGTCTACTCCACCCTTGATGCAGTACTTATAGACACAGGTGCGAGTCATTATTTTATTGTAGCTGCCCTTGTTCATAGCATGAAGATTCCGATAGAGCCGTTGGATCGATTCTTATGACTAGAGACTCCTATAGGAGTAGAATCGATGATTACACAGTAGTTCCAGATGTGTGAGTTTACTCTAGGAGGCGAGAGATTCAGCTGGGATCTTCTTATAGCGGCGTCGAGACCTTACGATGTCATCTTGGATATGGACTTGTTATCTACAGTCCATGCTCAGATCAACTGTATTATGTGCAAGGTGCGGTGTATCTGTAGGGATGAGACCAGGTTCACCTTCACCGGCGAGAAGGGTGCCTTTGCAGCGTAGGATGGACTTACGTAGAGGAGAGGGCAGCCAATCACAGATTAGTTGGCTAGTCTCATATTTGGATCGGTTGATGTGCGGAGTTTGAGTTTTCCTGTTGTGGTGGATCAGTATGCAGACATTTTTTGTTGACGACGTTCTAGGACTACCACCTTGCAGAGAGGTAGACTTCTACATAGACCTGTACCCCGAGACAACACCGATATCCACTTTAGTATATCGGATGGCTCTCGTTGAGCTTCGTGAGCTTTGGGTACAGCTAGAGGACTTGTAGGGGGAAGGGTTTATCCGACATATTGTTTCACCCTGGGCCTCTCCGATTTTGTTCACCAAGAAGGCAGATGAGAGCTTGCGACTATGTGTCAACTACTGTCACTTGAATCAGGTGGCTGTGAAGAACAAGTTCCCACTCCTGAGGATTGAAAACCTCTTTGATCATATCTAGGGAGCATGATGGTTCTCAAAGATTGACCTCAGTTCAGGCTATCATCAGCTCAGAGTTTGAGACGAGGATGTGCAGAAGACGGCCTTCAGGTGTCGTTATGGCCACTACGAGTTCTTGGTTATGCCTTTCGGCGTAACCAGCGCACCATCAATGTTCACGATTCTCATCAATAGGATATTTTAGCTTTACCTCGATCACTTTGTTATAGTCTTTATCGAAGACATACTGATTTACTTGACTACTAAGGAGGAGCATGCCTACCACTTATGGGTTGTACATGATACACTCCAAGAGCACCATCTTTATGGTATTCTCTTGAAGTTCCAGTTCTGGATTTGAGAGGTTCACTTTCTAGGAAACATCATCTCAGAGGCTAGAGTTGTAGTGGATCCAGATAAGATCAAGGCAGTAATTTCTTGGGAGCCACCCAGGAGCGTGAAGGAGGTGCGGAGTTTCCTGGGTCTGGAAGGGTACTATCAGAGATTTGTGCCAGACTTCTCCAGAGTTGCAGAACCACTTTTAGACTTGAAGAAGAAGGGGAAACCCTTAATGTGGTCAGAGTGATGCCAGTAGATATTTCTAGAGCTGAGGTAGAGATTGAATAGTGCGACCATCTTGAGGCTACCGAAGGAGGGTGTAGGGTACGTAGTTTACTGTGACGCATCAGGGACCAGACTCAGGTGTGTCCTGATGCAAGAGCGAGTAGTGATCATGTATGGTTCCTGGAAGATGAGAGAGTACGAGCAGAACTACGCCACCCATGACCTGGATTTAGCAGAAGTGCTATTCACCTTGAAGATGTGGCGAGACTATCTGATGGGCGAGCACTTTACTGTCTATTCTGACCACCAGAGTCTCAGGTACATCTTCTCACAGAAGGACCTGAACCTGAGATAGTAGCGATGGCTCTAGTTCCTCCAAGACTATGACATTGAGATAGTCTATACTCCTAGGAAGGGGAACATTGTAGCTGATTCTCTCAGCAGGAGATCAGGTATTCAACTACTAGGAGAGCCGACAGAGCAGCTGGCCGCGTTGCAGATATCCTTCATAGAGAGAGATAGAGCATATTTTCTACAGTCTCTCACAGTCACACCTCCACAACTTCAGCAAGTCAGAGAGGCGCAGTGTGGGGACGTTGACTATGAGACATGACATGCTCAGATATCCATAGGGCATGCACATGATGGATTTAATGAAGGAGGGGAGCACGCCATCCTCTTCAGGGGACTTACTATCGTACTAGTTTCACTATAGGAGTAAGTGCTGAGGGAGTTCCACACTTCCCCTCTAGTGGTACATAAAGGAGTGGTGAAGATGTATTAGGACCTCAGATGACAGCACTGGTGGCTGGGTATAAAGAAGGTTGTAGCAGAGTTCATTTCATGATGCCTCACTTGTCAACAAGTGAAGGTGGAGCACCAGGTACCAGTAGGCTTGGTACAACCATTAGAGGTCCCAGAGTGAAAGTGGGATGGGATATCCATGGATTTCGTGATGGGGATTCCACGTACATCCAGAGGAAATGACTTTATCTGGGTGATCATAGACCGACTCCCCATGTCGGCCCACTTCTTACCGATCAGAGAGCATGGCTCAATAGAGAGCTTGGGAAACCTATGAAATCATGAGATCATATGGATTAATGGTGTGCCATAGAATATCATCTCCGATCGAGATGCTCATTTCCATTCCCGGATTTGGAAGGGGTTACAGGAGGCGTTTGGGACGTAGCTACGTCTGAGCACCACCTTCCATCCTCAGACAGTTGATCAGACTGAGAGGACCATCCAGACTCTTGAGGACATGATCCGTGCATGTTTCCTTAACTTGGGTTGCATCTGGGAGGATCACCTACCCTTGGCGGAGTTTACGTACAACAACAGCTACCACTCCACCATCGGGATGGCACCTTACGCGGCACTGTATGACTGACCTTGCAGATAACCTATGTGCTGGACTAATCTTGGGGAGTCAGCACTTGTAGGACCAGAGATGGTTCAGGCTATGACAAAGAAGGTGTAGATCATCCAGGAGCGGATGAAGACTGCACATAGCAAATAGAAGTCCTATACTGATAGGATACGGAGTCCATGAGAGTTTGTGGATGACAACCACGTTTTCCTACGGGTCTCACCTCGACGAGGTCTACGGAGATTTGGCTGCAGCGGAATGTTATATTCGCATTTCATAGGACCTTTCAAGGTCCTCAGCAAAGTATGTGAGGTGGCCTACTGCCTAGCCCTTCCACCTCAATTGCATAGGGTTCATGACGTCTTCCACGTATCTCAGCTGATGAGATACGTGCACGACCCATCACACATCATCGTTCACAGGGAGCTGGAAATCGATGATGTGGTGACATTTATAGAGGTCACAGTGGAGATTGAGGATCGACAGTACCAGGTCCTATGTGGATAGTTGATTCCTTTGGTGTGCATTCGCTGGCAGCATGGGAACCTCCATGAGAGCACATGGGAGTGGGAGGCTCAGATGCATGTACAATACCCCCATTTGTTTCCATAGTGTGTGTTGTAGCTTTACGGGGATGTAAATCCCTGACGTGGGAGTAATTTAAAAACCTGTAAATTTCAAGGAATTTTTTTTCTTAAAAAATTCGGAATATTATGAGTCTGTAGTTTCTGACGTCACTTGATTCTGAGGCCCGGTGTTCCCAGAATCAATTTCTGAAATTTTGTTCGGGTACATTCAGTAAACGTACATACGGGGTTTTTTATCCTTTGAACCGGTGCTCGGAATTGAAATCCAAGGACACTAATGAACTCACAACGCCAGTATTCTCTTAAGGGGACCTTTACCGTAGTTTCTTTTTATGCGGGTTGAGAGTTAATTTTTGGGGATTTATAATAAAATAAATAAAATTTGTAGTACACAATTTTATTTATGGATGTTAGTTATTTCCTCCTATTGGGAGTTATAGGTGGGGCCCACCCCCACATAACCTCCCATGAGAGGATTTAGTGGGGTGGGAACCACACATTCCCTAAACCTTTAATCTCCCCATAACTCCCCCTTAACTCCCTTAAACCCCTCTTAAATTATTTTGACAACTCTCCCATTAATTATGTGATCTCTTCGCTTCTCCCTTTCCCATTAATTATTTCCAACCGTTTTAATTAATGAATTGAATCCTAAAATTAATTAATTAATGTATTTGAATTTTAAAGATTCATGTGTGAATAAAATAGCAGCCTTAGCTATTATTTTATTTTGGAACTCATTGTGTTGAGAGGATTTTGGGAGAGCTCTTGAGAATTAGAAGAAGGAGTTCCTCACTTCAACGAAGAACACCTTCCTTCCAATGAATAACTACTGAAGAATGAAGATCATCTCCCTCGATCTTCGGCCAAGCCAATGGAGAAGGAGCCACTCGCAAGGAACACCGATGACGTGCCATCCTATGATCTTTTTTCCCCGACGTCAACGAGTTGATGCCATCTTGCTGCGATGCTATACTATTCGATGCCCAACTGCCTCGAACCTTATTTCGAGGTAGGGGTGTGTTTTGATTTGAGAAACAATAATTCTTCTTTCCATGTTTGTTTCTCTTGACCCAAATTTACCAAACTAACACGGATGGACCGATCCAAATGAACACGGCCCGATCCCTCCACCGTTTTTGTGAATGTTTGGTGTGTTCTTCGTGTTCTTCATAGGTGAAAAAAACCGGATTGTTGTGAGTTCATTGTGAGATGAAATGATCCCAAATTGAAGTCCCATCATCACGATGACCTAGAGGAGGTGTGGTGATGATAGTAGGTGATGGATCAAACCAGAATGGGAAGGACCGTCCCTCGACCGTTCTTCGAGCGGGTGAATCAAATTGTGTTTTCGAAGCCGATCGGAGACCCGAAAACACTAGAGACGATTACGGGACATCGGGGCGACCTAGTGTCTGATGTTTCATGACAAATGTACCATCAGAACGAAGAATGGAATTCATGGGAGGTGAACTAGCTAGAGATTTCATTTCTGGAAAATTCCAGAATACACGGCATGTACTCCTGACGAACACGCCATGTAGTGTGGGTGTACTACGGTTTGAGTTTCAGATGTTAGACAAGTAACACATGGCTTGGGAGCTTGGTCACACGGCTTGTATTCTCTAAGCAGAATAGAAGAAGTGGCTTCGCAAGGCTTGGCATGTATTCTAGGAAAATAAATGGAAACAAGCATACTTACCCGACCAATAGGCACGACATGTACCCTCTACGCAGAATGGAAGAAGCAGCTTCACGAGGCTTGGTGTGTATCCTAGGGATACACAAACATGGGGTGGAGTACACTAGCATGTACTCCACCACACTTCCAAACATCTCTAGTGGCATGGGATACCCCCTGTACTAGTTACAAGGGTTGGAAAACATAGGTTTAGGCCATGTACGAACACATGGCCAGTGTACACGGATCCAACCCCAGATGCCTGGACACGGAGCGTAACCATAACACAAGCCATGTAATTACTTTACTACACAAACAACCCTTCGAAATGGACCATTGTACATGGGTATTACCCAAGGTCTGATGACATGGCATGTAACCATACCAACACGCTGCGTACTTTTTGGAAATTTTCTTGGTCATCTCGTCTATGTGTCTTAGACACGTAATTCTTGGATTTTCCCCTATGACATGGTGGATCTCTAAGTTACTTGTTCATGGGACTTCGTGATAGTTTATGTATCGACCCCTTGGCTTGAGGAGCGGACCCTCCCGGAATTGAGTGTGCTGTGTGCGGGAACCCTAGAGCTGGCTACGACTGCAATGACTACCGTACTGGAATCCTCCGTGGGTTCGATGACGACGACAATCGTACTGGAATCCTTCGTGGGTTCGACAGAGATTACTACTGTTCATGTATCCTATGTGGGTCTGACAGTTTGACTTCTGTATTGGTATCCTACGTGGGTCTGAAAGAGTAGCTGGTCTAGTATCCTATGTTGGTCTGACAGCTTAGCTGGTCTAGTATCCTACATGGGTCCGACAGCTTAAATGAATCAGTGACTATATCTAATCATCTCTTTCGCTATACGAACGATGTGTACCTTTGTGAGCTGAGTATTGACTTACAATCATTATCATCGATGTGATTGACTTCTTTCCTTTGTGGAATGGGTTGTGCTTAGGCTTGAGAGTTGGAGCCGAAATGGGATTGATAATTTAGGTATATGTATGGGCATACACCTAAGTAGAGTTGGTTGATACTTCATGATTGTATCTATATTATGTGGTTTATCCTTCATGGATTCTGGGAGACCTTCGGGGGTCTTGGGGTCCCTACTGAGTATCTTATACTCACCCCTGCACTGGCTATACCCGCACTACGTTGTGTTGGATGCAGACGATGGACAACACTGATCGAGGTGGAGGCTTGTGGAGCTGGACAATACCCGGAGGTGGAACACTTGGAGAGACTTACACAGAGTGGACGAACAGACCTGAGGTACTAAGGAAGCCATATGTACCCACCCTTTAGGTGGGATTCCCGGAGGACGACCCAGTGGTTGCTTATTTACTTTTCAGTTGTACTAGCTTTCTATTGTACATGTACTTTACTGTTGGGCTTGTATTTCTGGCCCCTTTTCCTTTCAACACTTACTTTTTGTATTCAGTATTAATTAGTGCTTACTTCCTATTGCGTACTATGTTGTGCTTGTTTACTTTCATAAAGGAAATTCCTTCCCAGCTTATGTATTTACACCATTGGTGCTAGTCGCTAGCCCCTGGCCTTTGGAAGGCGGACTTGGGGTAGTCACGGCACGAGCCCAAGGGATGGGTCATGACAGAATTAGTGTTATTAACCACTCGTTTAATTTGCGTGGTGTATATACATTCCATGAATGTATTATATGATTCATATTATCAATATTTTGGGTATTTAAGTATAACTTTTTTGATATTATTTTCATGGGTTGTGTGTTTAAAATGTCACCAAATCAATAATGAATTTTTTTCTCAATTTTATTTATTTGAGATACATGACATGTTATTTGGTTATACTTATCATCCATATTTATATACATACTGTTGATATTTTATATCATAATTTTCATTTTTTTCGTAAAATATAAGCTTCATTTAGGGTTGTTATATCATGGGGATTATGATTTAATGTAACCAAATTATAATGATTTATTTCTACAATATCATCATTTATAAGGATTATTTATGATTATGCATCCATTGATACAATATTATTATCCATCTCTTAAGAAATCTCATGATATTTATCATCTTCCAGTTATTAATGTTATATACCATTAATGGTATCACTTTTCCACTTTTTGGTAATTAAATTAATTATCATTTTTTTATAAAAATTAGAGTTTATTTCCTTATTTAGTATAAAATTAATCTTATTTCAAAAATTTTTTTTCTTAAAAGGATTTAAAAAATTTCTTACTTTTATATAATTATGTTTGAAGGAATTTTTCCCCGTGTTTATCTTTTTAAAAATTTGAATTTAAATGTAATTTACTTATGTTTTTCTAATAAATTCACTTTTCTAAAATCTTAAATGTGTAAAAATTAATATTTATTAGGTACGGACCTACTCGCTATCAATCACGTTATTTCAATGAATCATAAACTATATGTTTATATTATTTTTTATAAAGAATCATTCTTCCAAATACTCTGTAAATTTTATGATTTAAGAATGAATCAATGAAAACCGTTTTCCAATTTTTTTATGATTAAAATTGTGCTAAATTATTTTTTAGGATTTCTTTTTATGTTTTAATATGGTTATATTAAAATAAAATTATTTTTATTCTTTAAATAAATATTTATATGATTTCAAATGAATTATATAGAAAAGGGTGTTTGAAATTATTTCATTTATTCTATTTGGTGCATTCATAGTTCATTCATGTAAAAATATATTCATAATGTTTTCAAGCATTCCTTATGAGTTTCCGTGGTGTTTTCATACAAAATGGTTTTTATAATATTTTCAAGCTTCTATTATTTCACGTGAAAGCTATTTAAAAAGAAAAAAGTATTAAAAATGATTTATATTCTAAAAATAATTATTAATGTTGAAAATATATTCTCTGGAATAAATGTTTTAAAGGAAACTCTAAATCAGTGTCTATAAGAAATGGATTTTTGAAATGGTTTTATGAAAATGATTATTAATGAAAGAGTATTTTACATAAGAAATGTTTCATGTGATTATTCAAAATCGATCTCCATATATGATAGAATATAATGTTATAGTTTATGGTTTACTATGGATGTGATCCAATATATAATTTCATATTCGATATTGAATGGTTTATATTTTGATTCAATGATGTTTATGAAATATTTTTCCCTTTTAAGGGTTCTATGTTATTGAAACTAGATTCTTTTCACTAGTTATATTTTGATGAAATTATTATGAAACCTATCTTTTTTACACGTGTATTTAAATGATGAAATGGATGTGATACACATTGCTTTTCATGGGTTATGTTATAATGTTTATGAAACCCACATCTGTTTATGACTAATGATATAACACATGTTTTATGATTTTATTATGTTAGGGGTAGAAAATATATCTCCCACTAATGTATTATGTTAATATTTATATATCAAGAGTTAATTATGTAAAAAAGTCAACAAGTTTGATCCATAATGGGAAATAAGTGTGACCAAATAAAAAATGGAAACAAGTGTGTACCGATCCACTATGGTATAATAGTGAATAAAGATCCACTATGGGAGGATGGTGAAAACTGACCACAATGGGTGGAAAGGGAATCCCAACCCATTATATGGATTGGATTATGACTGAGTATGGTGTTGTGTCACCCGTAGTAGGTGTAGTACCCATGAAGTTACGTAATATGTTTGGGGAATGATTATTGAATTCTAGGGAATGATTTTAATGTGGTTTCTTAATTTCATGTTCACAAGGTTTGGTGTGGGTTTGGTTGTATGTCAATGACTTTATGCGAGGGCCTGGTTCCATATCCTTAACATAATCACTAGACCTATAGCTATATACAAAGGATTAAAATATAATAATTTTATGTGTCTTCCATAAGTCTATGTTTTATCATAATATTATTCCCTCATGGATTATGCCCTCTATTCTCATATGATTCATGTTTCATAAAATACCAATATGTATTAAATGATTCATTTATAGGATCTTTGATTTATAGGGTGTAATAGTCTAATGTGATTATCATGATTTCATACCCCAATGTCCATGTCATATTACCCATCAAACTTATTTAACCTTATTTAGAATCTATGCTCTCACCTTCTATGTTTCTTATACCTATGTTATGAATAATGGTTTTAGGATGGTTTACTTAATGGGGGAAGATTTTTAACTGAGATGTTGAAGATCATACACCATGTTAGATGATTTTAATTCCATGATTCTAAAAGCACTGATCTATTATGGTCCTTATTAATATTTTTTTAATGTGTTATGTATTCATATAAAATTATGTTATATCCAAGTACGATAATCGTGGGATATTATAGTTAGAATCAATGGGATGGTTTAGAAAAAATTCAAACATAGGATAGAAAAACCATAGTGAGATCCCAATGGATATTCAAAAGGATATGTCTAGTTGTTTATCTAATGAGGAGCCTATGTTGTATTAGATTTAAAATATAATATCACAATTTGGACATCCTATAATTGATCTTTAATGATTATATTGAATTCCACTCTGATATGTTTTACTTATACAATTATATTTCATTTTATTCAGTTGTTCAAACTGAAATGAACATGGTTAATGTTTAATTGGATTGAATATTTTCAGATGTGAATTTAATTGGGGTAGTCACTAGAGTGAAGGATCATATGATATTACCTTTTCAGTTTTCAGAGAAAATGATTAAAAATGTGTACCTTAACTAACTCTATGACTCACCATAAAATAGATTAATCGAGTCCAGATAGATTTTAAAAAATCGTGACCATGGGGAATGATGCTCCAGTTTCCTTTATGTAATGAATACTGAAGGAATCACCTACATGAATGTGTTAAAGGAACATGAAGACGTTTTTAACATGGAAAATAATGACACAAAGCTGTCAAAATAAAAATAAAAATAATGGGTTCATTTAATGAAATGAATGGGAATATTTGACTCCATAAGACATCATTTAAGGTTATATTTTTTTATTGTGGAATGAATGGTCATCAGGAAAAACAATGTCCCATGTGGAATGATCATGAAGAGATTGAGAAATACATCATGTCTAATGGTCATATTGTTGATGAAGAATATCCTATAGGTTAAATGTGAATGGAATGAGTTAATAAGTAATGAGATAATGTGGAAATATTATTGGATAATGGAAGAAGTAAAATAATTAAAGTATTTATGTATTTAGGTTCAATAATCTTTAATTTCAAAATATATAAGGATTGTTCAGATTAAGTTTGTCAATGAGGATTTACCAAAATATGTAGAATAGTTCTAATGGAAAATAAATGTGATTAAATGGGAAACTTATATTCCTGTGAGATATATTTTTAAGGTATGTATAACCCATAAGATGTTCCTAATGTGGAGATAGTGATGTTTATATATATATATATATTGGATTAAAAAAATAAAATTTGGAAGTGCTAATTACCTTGGAACTAATTATGGATTCTTTTTCAAGGGGTTTACGATATCAAAGATGATGTTTATAGAAATTTTGGATTTGATGAATATATCAAATTTTCATTTGAATAGAGAAACCTTAATGTTTTCAATAATTATTTTGGTAGTGGATAATGAGATCCATTATTCAAATGAAATGTAATTAAATATTTAATTGTTGAAAAATGTTATCATAAGTTTTCCAATATGCATAAATATTCATATGGTGATATTATACATTAATCCCTAGAATGAAATCGGATGTTTTACTTTAACCATACCTTAAATGGTAAACCATATAACCCATTATAATGACTAGAGTCTAAAACATTAGAAATAGGGTTAAAACATTTCTCATAAATCACTAAAAAATGATTCCATGTATATCATAATGTTGCTCGTGGTTTCCTCATTTCCATCATGTGAATACAATCAACATGTATTCTCTTGAAATGTTATATCGAATTAAAAATTCCCCTCAGTTATTGGAGTAATAAATGCAGTGGGAATTGATCAAGTAAGCACCAGTGGGTGAGATTGTGCATATAAAAATCAATAAAATCAAGTATGTATGTTTCTATAAGTTCATAAATAGTAAAATAATTGGTCAATTCAATTAAAATAATGTAAGATAAAAATTATGTAAATAATTTTGTTTATGTTGAATCGATGGTGTTCAAAATTATCACAAATTTTTGGGTTTGAGGGCTTTATCATTCCATTCATCACTAAATTTCTGAGGAACTATAATCCTTATCACTCTCTATAGTAATTTGTGCTTTTCCTCTGGGTTTATTCTTTATTCCCAACTTATTTTCTTTGATACAGGGGCCTAGTTATGATTTATAATGGGAAAATGTTATTTTTATATAATTTCTTATTAAAGGATATTTTAGTATTCGTTTCAACAATTTTGGTTTCATGAAAGCAACATTAAAGAATTAATCAAATAATGACCTAGAATAATTTTTATGGATAAATTCATTTTAATAGGGTTAGAATGTAACACCCTGATATTTTGGGAATTTTTTAAAATTTATTTAATATCATTTATATTTCTCATTTTAAAAATCATCGATATAGATTTTTTTATATGAATGAACTATGTATGTATTTCATTATACATAACACCAAGTCAATATTTACATTCACACAATAGATTGAGTATCCTGTGGTAAATAAAAAAATATGTCTGACTTGTGTTACATACATTATCAAGTCCCTTTTATTGATTTCATTGTATGCAAGACCATGTTTTACGCAACTACAATATACTTTGAATATTATGTTAAAAATATTTTCATGGTTATCCCCAATCCATTCGAATGGAAATTAAATATAAAATTATCTAAATTATTCAGAAATTTTTTACTCATGTATGTATAATAAACATTCATGATATCAACTTGTTTGAAATTAATGTATGAGTCATTTGAAAATATTGGAATAATGTTTCATAGAAAACAATTTCTTTATGTACAAAAATATGTTTTCCTCAAAAAATTACACAAAATTATTCTTCTGAATGATTTAAATATAATTTATATATAATATACTCAATAAATAATTTTCATACACATCCAATAGATTTGATAGGTATAAGATAAGAAGAAATCCAATTTTATTAATAAAAGACATATTTTTATAAATAGTAATTTTACCACCATTTAGTTTTGATTTCATCTATGTCAACATCCATTGATAAATTTTACACTTATTTGAAGTTTATTTATTATGATACAAATCATCCATATTATAGGTAAGGTTTTTGTGATATGTTTGACTATGGATTAGATATTTTTATGTCATTAATGGTTTATGATTAAGGTTTTGGAATTTCGTATGCTAGTTTTACTAAGAATATTTACGTTATATTTCATCCTCTTCATAAGATGAATGTGTTGGACTAGTATGTACCGGGTTGGGGTCCAGTTACAGAAGACCCTCCAGGTTGGTGTCTAGTTATTAGAGGCACTCTGTGCTGGTGTTGGGTTATTAGAGGCACTCCGGGTTGGTGTCCGGTTATTAGAGGCACTCCGAGTTGGTGTCTGGTTATTATAGGCACTCCGGGTTGGTCTCCGATTATTAGAGGAACCCCAAGTTGGTGTCTGGTTATTAGAGGCACTCCAGGTTGGTGTTCGATTATTAGAGGCACTCCGGGTTGGAGTCCGGTTACAGAGGATCTCCGTGTTGGGTTCCGTTTATAGTTATCCCTTAGGTCTTGGCACGAGGCCTTGACACAGAAATTAATGTTTGGAATTATGAATTCTATCATTATGAAAGTGGTTATTTATATTTCATGTGATTATTTGACTAGTAGAATATCCATGTGAATAATTAAATGGAATTATTTCATTTTAACTTTGCCATATTATGCTAAAGTTCAATTTTAAAAGGCTTTTATTTTAGTTATACATTGTCTTAAATGTTTATGCTTATTTATGAAAGTTTCTACTGTATTGTTATCCTTACTGAGCATCTGAGCTCACCCCTTTCTATGTTTTATTTTTCCCAGGATTCCAAGAAGTGTATTGTGATTGATATACAGGGTTAATCCAAGGGAATAATGGCGTTCTTGAAGGATTATTTATGTTGTTTTGTATGTTTTGATGTGTAATGTAACATTCATGTATTTAATCTATTTTCCATGACTGCTAAACCGATCGGTTCTTAGGGACTTTATTCCTTGTAATCATGCCAATGTATTAAAATAATGCACCGAATCTGGGTTACTGGGGTCGGGGCGTTATACAATCATGTCACTAAATGATGGATGAACAATGAAGTAAAATTAAACCATTTTATTCATATTTAAAAAGCATCAATGAGTGAAATGGTGAAAGATAAAGAAACTATCAAAGTAAGTTGTTAAAGGAAATATAAAGATTCCAAATGACCATAATACTCTATGATCCATTATCCCCATGCTCTAAGATCACCAAAAATCCCAAATATCATGAAGTGGTGCTAAAAAAGTGTGATACATTACCTTTGTCAATGTCCTGATAGATTTCATCTACAAATGCACCAAAGTACCAAAGAATGGGAGAGTATAAAACTTAGTAGCATATCCTCAATTAATTCCCTACACATGCAACTATTATAGAAGATTTATCAATAGTTATATAAAATAGTATTATATAAAACAACTTCCGAATACAATTTATAACTATATATAAAGATGTTTCAAAAATTGTTGTAACCAATAAAACACATGTTCTATTAAAAATAATTTTCATGAAATTTATCATTCAATAAAAATACTAATAAATATTTAAAATCATCTAACAATATCCTTTTGGCATACTGGAACCATTCCACACATTCATACTATCACACATCCACACTTCATTATGAATGTTTCATACTCATGAGAATTTTCTCATTGATACAACATTTATTGAAAAGGAAATTATATCCATTGAGACATTAACCCTTTGGCATTGAGAACAAGGTCATATTTCAATCAAGCCCCGTATGATCAATATAAACCCACACACCAATATTCTCAAGCATCAGGCCAAAACACCTTTTAAATAAAAAATATTTTTATTGAATATAATTTTCCTTCTATACAGTTTCTATGCCATCCCATTTCAATAAAACTCCATTTTTATTGAAAAAACCATTTTCAAAAACCCATTTAGATATTATATCAAATCCAAAATTTTAAATCAACAATTTAAATTCAAGATACTAAAACAATTTCCACAACAATTCATCAAGATTACACAAATTCACAAAAATGATAAATCATCACTAATGAAGATTTATTCCATGGATAGAACAAAGACTTCACAATAAATTTCATTGAATTTATTCAATTTGAATCTAATAAAATCAGTTATATAAATATATTATTATACTTATTCCACCTACCTCAAATGTTTAGATGAAACTCGACAATGGATGGAGACCACACAAGAAGATGGATCGATTCTCTATTAAATGGACATAGATCTCTTATCCTCACATGGTCATGACCAAAAAACAAGTTATCCTGAATCCAAAATCTTAGATCTAAACGGAATATTCATGGATCTTAGAAAACTACTGGAGAGGAGAATAAGATCTATATCGATCTAATAAAGCTTGATAAGAACAAGGAATAATAAAGACATACCTCAAAACTTGAGGATATGTTTTAAAGAAATTAGATTAGATATCCTTTAATATTACAAAAACACTCAATATTTTACTTATTTGATATTAAAAATCCTATATCTAACCAAAAAAGGTTTAGATATATTAAAATGACAAGATTAGAGAAGAATATTTAAGAAAACTATAAAAAATGATGAAGATCATGCACTTACAATGATAATTGGGATTGAAAACACCAAGGGAGGGATATGGGTTGGCTCCATAGAATTAGGAATGTTTCTAGAACTTTTAATGGAGGTAAATATTGAGTTAGTTGAATTTTGATGCAAAAATGTGGGTATTTCAGAAAAAATGATTATGTTTCCAAAATATATGATCCATTTTTTATGAATCTGCACAGAGTTAGAATGCATGGTAAGACAAACCTTGCACTAACCGTGTGATATATACTACTTTAAGGGAACCAAAGAATGGCCTCCTTCAATGGTATCCCAAACCATGCTAAAAACCCATAACTACTATATAAAAACTGCAACTACACACGGTCTCTCTTAGTATATTTTCCAATTTTAGACAAACTGTGTACAGCCTGCGCATATCTACTTAAGCCCAAATTTTTTTTATAGTTCACCCAACTCTCCCTTCTTTCACCATTAAACATTATAACCATAAAAATAATCATGTAAGGGTTACATAATAGAAACCAAGGGTACTAAATTATCCCCACCATTGGTCTTCTCGTACTTGGAAAGTAGAAAATCGTTGATTACCTAAAGGAGTTCAGGTCATTTCTCATTCATTTACTTCTCTCCTACCCAAGTCTCTCCATAAATTTGACCATGTTTCAAAAAACCCGCACTAGGTTGATGCGTTTTCCATGTAATAGTTTATCTTTCTTATCCAAAATATTCACAAGGATATATTCCAATAAACCAAACAATTCTAGGTCCATATGATCCCATCTGATCACATGGTTAGGAAGAGGTTGATAATTTTTAAACTGTGATACGTGGAAGAAATTATACACTGAATAGATCCACGGTGGTAATTCTAATATATATACCACCACTCCAAACCATTCCAGTATTGTAAAAGGGCCTATGTATCATGGAGATATTTCTCCCTGCTTCTCTAAACAACATTATCCAAGCCATAGAGATATCTATAAGAACAAATGATCAGTTACTACAAAGGAAAAAGGCCAGTGACGATGATCCACATATGATTTTGGATGACTCTAAGCTACCTTCATAGTCTTTCTGATCAACAACATCTTCATTATTTATTATTTGACACGTCTGGGCCCAACTATTTAAGTCTCTCCTGTTTCCACCCAGCATATTGGAGAACGAATTGTATTCCCATACAACTATTCAAACGGAGAAATAATTATCGAGGCCTGATAATTATTAATTTATGAGAACTCCACTAATGGTACATAATAGTCCCATGACCCACAAAAATCCATTACATAATCCCACAACATGACTTCCAATGTTTGTATCATCCACCCAGACCGGTCATCTATCTGAGGATAATATGTAATTCTCATAGTCAATTGAGTCCCAAGAAATTTCTATAAGTACTTCTAGAAATGATATGTAGACCTTAGATCTATGGCCAAAATTATTGAAATGGGTACTCCAGGTATCTTTAATACATATTGGATATAGTTTTTTGAATGATCCTCCACTGTATTGTTTTCACAAATATGGATGAAATGGGTCAACCTAGTAAGATGACCCACTATCACCCATTTGGAATCATGTTTCTAAGCCATTCTTGGAAGAACTGTAAAAAAATACATAACTCACTTCTCCCATTTCCACACTAGAATTACTAAAGGCTACAATGTACCTAGTGTACTCTAATACTCTGCTTTAACATGCTAACAAGTTCATCACTGCGAGGAAAACACAACCACCATATTTTTCATGTTTCTCCATAAATATTGCACATTCAATGAATTATATATCATCTATTTTCCTAGATTTACATCACATCATGAATGGTGGTAAATATGACAGATTTGTTCCTGAGAATACATTGGTACAACCAACTAATCTATAATACCAAAAAATAAACTCCCATCATGTTTATAGACCTCAATGGCCTCCCCACCAATAAGTTTTAAACTTATAACTAGTCATTTTCCATCATATGTTTGTGCATCTATGACCAAATTTACCAAATTAGAAATAATCATATTTTAAATGAATTTTGAAAAATCACCCTGTTCTTCACATTCTGCATGCATATTTCCTAGGGCCGACATTAATTTCCATTCATCTGATAAATTTTTTAGTTGTGAATATGACTTTATACTCAATGTATATTCCTCTGAATTCCCTTTTCCCATCGTATATATAAAGTCAATGTCAAACATTTCGATATACTCTATTTAACTCCTTTTATTTATATTTTAATATCACTCTAAAAAAATATGTTTCATGATTTTATGGACCGTAAACACAATACATTTCTCATTGAAGAGACAATGATGTCATGTCATCAATTCATGGATGACTGTAGCTAACTCCAAATAATATTTTGGGTAATTATTCTCATGAACCCTCAGATTCCTTGATCCATAAGACAAAATGTGATCACCATGCATGAGAAAAAATATCCCAACCCTGATCTTCAAGAATAAAAGTACACCATATACCCATGTCCTTGTTTTGGAAATATCAAGATCTGTTTTAATGTAAGATGATCATTATGCTCTTGGAATGACTTCTTGAACTCCTCAGTCCATTGGAATGGAACATTATTATTTGTTAAATATGTAATTGGTGAGGATATTCATGAGAAGTTATGAAAAAACATTGGTATTAACAATCTAGACCATGAAAACATTATATCTCAATGAAATTCATCAGTGGTTTCCATGAGGTAAAATCTTCTTTATTTTTATGATCCACTGAAATGCCTTTTCTAGATATCACAAGGCCAATAAAGAATACCTCTTTTATCTAAAAATCAATGTTAGATAATATGGCATTGAAATGGTGATATCTCAAGATTCTCAACACTCCTACCAAGTGTTTCTCATGATCATCCCTTGTATTTGAATACATAAAGATGCCATCCCCAAAAGGCACAACAAAAGAATCCAAATATAGCTGAAATATCTGATTGATCGATTCCATGAAGACTTCATGTTCATTTGTTATACTGAAAGGCATGACTACATATTCATAGAAGACATGTATGCTTCTAAAGGATGTCTTTAGAATATATTCCTTCTGAACTCTTAATTGGTGTTATCCTGATCACATGTAAATTTTAGAGAACTACTGGGCTTCCATCTACTGATAGAATAGGTCATTAATATGTGGATTTGGATACATTTTCTTTATCTTAACATGTTTATGGTTATGATATTCATTGTACTGTTTAATAGTTTTATATACATTCTTTAGAAACAAGACCGATGCTTCCCATAGAGACATGATTGACTGAATGAAAGCCTTGCATTCTTGCTCCTCAAACTTCACATTCAATTACCATAATGATTTTTCTTCTATCCTAAAATATGTAAGGGTTATATAAATTGACCCCATATAAAGATCAATCCAAAACTCCACAACCCATAGAGGTCGTAACCTGGAGATGTTCTTGGGAAAGACATATGTAAATTGATCAACCGCTATTAGAAAACTGATGTCCTCAATATCTTTTTTTAATGCCATGGTCATTGCTGCCAACTAGTATGGGATCATTCCCACTTTTGGTTACCACAATTTTATTGAACCCTTATTTACAACCTTCTCTCCTCTGAAGAGATGCTCGATACCATAGCCAAATATGAAACTAACTATTATAAAATAATAGTTGATGTGATCCTTGTGCATTTAAACCAATACATACCTAGGATTGCATCATATACATCCATTTCTAGCACTGAGAAATACCATTTCCGATCAATTCCAGAAAACATTATAGAAGATTCTCTACAGGGGATGGATCTACATTATCTTTCACCATGAGGAGTTTTTTGTTTTAAAACAGAAGGCATAATTTACATTTGTAAACATAGAAAATCAGAATCATTAGATGAAATAAAGGAATATGATATACCAGTTTCAAAGAGCACTTGAAAAAAGGTTTAATTCAAAATAATATTACCTATGATTTTATATGGTCTGGCCTAATCGTCAACAATCAGCTGCTCAACTCCATACAACTACTTCATCACTACACACTTGCTCTTATTGACCAGCTTAGATTTCCCTTACTGAGGAGTCATGGTATTCTAAGAATCACCAGGTAAAGATCTTCTCTAATGATGTAATTCCCTGACCCCAGAATCACAGTGTTAGTGCATTATTTTAATACATTGGCATGATTACAAGGAATCAAGTCCCAAAAGATCAATTAGTTTAGTATTCTTGGAAAATAGATTACATACATGAACGTTTCATTACACATTAGATAATAAAACAAAATATAAATGATCCTTTGATAATTCCATTAATCCCCTAGCTTAACCCTTCTTATCAATAATAATAAACTTCTTGGAATCTTGGGAAAATTAAAACCTAAAAAGGTGTTAGCTCAGATGCTTAGCTAGGATAACAATATAACAGAAAATTTCAGAAATAAGCATAAACATTTAAGGAAATGTATAATACTAAAACAAAATCCGTTTAACCTTAAGAATAATATGGAAAAGATAAAATAAAATAATTCCATTTACTCATTCATATGGGTATTCTACTATTAGAATAATCCCATGCAATATTAATAGCCACTTTCATAATGATGGAATGCATAATGGCAGACTTCGTAACCTCATAGTCAAGGCCTTGTGCCAAGACTAAAAATAAGATTTTGTCAAGGCCTAGTGCCAAGACAGAAGTTTGTCCCATGAGACATATTGATGCATCGAGGAGCTATAGTGGGCCCCGCCCATCACTTATTAAGTCCAATGCATTCCTCATATGAAAAGGTTTAAACATTACATAAACATTATTATTAAAACTAGCATAAGAAATGTCAATATATTATCCATAAACCATGAATGGTATAAAAATAACACATCCATAGTCAAACATATCACAAAAACTTCAATACAATATTGAATACTGTTATCATAAAAAATCATCCTCGATTGAAAATAATATTCCGTAAAGGAAGTTAACATAGTTGAAAATGATGAGAAAATCTCTTCGAGAGAAATATCACCTTTTCATGAAATCAATTTAAAAGTCACACAATTTATAAATGAATTAATTTAAAGGATATTTTTGAAGTAAAGTGTCCCATACCACTTCAAAACTTTTGAAAGTAATTAACATTTTAAAACATTCACATCCATATAAATAAATCCTTAAAACCCATTTTCAAAACATGGACATTAATGAGAATGATTTAGAAGAATAAATATTTAAAACATTTAAAATGATGTTTTAGTAAAAAACAACTTTAAAATAATCCCTTTGAAAACTTTTTCATGAAACAAGTACAGGTATAATAAATATGTCCCAGTAAAAACTTGCACATAAACAATCTCTGATAATAATGAGATTGATGAATTAACCCTTTCCTTGCACTTTCCTTTAGCCGAGGGTACATTTAAATTCATGTATAAAGACCATAGTATGTTATTAAATTATAATAGAACCATATTAATATTTATTATATCATACATGATTCATTTATTACTTTATACTACCCATTTAATAATAATTTCCATGTTAAATTAACATTTCAGGTAATAATCTCTTTCTTTATCGTACATGTTTTAACTTGTTTATCTTGATTGTATCACATAGATCATGATTTAAATACTTACATAATATAAAACATGATTTATATATAATATATATTTAGAATATAAATATGTATAATATACATATATATATATGAAATGGAAAACATCGTTTTTGGAGATGGTAGACCATATGTACACATAAATGCAGTTTCCGTTTTCATATCATATTGAATAGAACTAAGTGAATAAGATATATGTAACTACATATATATATATATAATATAATTATTATTACATATATTACATAATTATTAATCATATATATTTTATAATCATCATTGAATGGTGTACGTGGAAATGAATCTCATCCCGTCGTGGAGATGGTAATCCATACATACGCACGAGCGACAATATCATTATATTGATGGAGAGATCATATATAATTGGATGTTATATCATATATACATAATCCTTTATGTGTTATAATTATTATTTAAATCATTTATACTCATTA
Source organism: Viscum album (assembly GCA_963277665.1). NCBI lineage: Eukaryota > Viridiplantae > Streptophyta > Magnoliopsida > Santalales > Viscaceae > Viscum > Viscum album. The sequence continues at coordinate 467,412,944 of OY728122.1, read as the reverse complement.
TTATACCCATCCAAATAATGATGTGTTTGAATAACAAACTACACCACGACGTGGAGATGGTAATCCGTACGTACGCATGTATGGTGACTTTGTCATTTATAGGATGGATAGAATAATGAATATTGTTGTATAATTTTTAAAATAAAATCAAAATATAAAAAAAATACTTTAATTATTATTCTATAATGGAAAGAACAAAGAAATAGGAAGTGGAAGAAGAAAAGAACAAGAAAAGGTGATGAAATATTTACCTCTTCTTCGGGTTCTTCCTTTTGATTTGATTAAAAGGGCTCTATAGGATGGATTTATGGCCAAAGGAAGGAATCTATGATGAATGGAGAAAGTTTGGGAGGAAATTTGGGCATGGTTGGGCTGAGAAAAATGGATTTGGAGGTGTGAAATTAAGATAAGGATAAGTACCCTTTTATAGGAGAGGTGAGGCTCACTTTAGGAAAAGCTTGAAATATTATTTTATAATAAAATCCTTTTCTATGTATAATGGATCCAAAATGGTATATTTAATGTCTATGTAGTGGATGGGTCGAAAACCTCTCTACAAACAGGTTTTAGATAGGTTTAGGTCATCATATAAACCTTATCTTTTAGATTTAACTCTTAGTTAAATATATAGACATTTACCCTGTCTCTGTGTATTTTTATATTATATAGTTAATAAACGCAATGTAAAATGAAAATATAACCCCAAGTGGTTCATTAATGTCATATATTTTATTATATAAGTCTTTTGGCCGAACCTTAGTTCTTTAGGGCTATTATATCAATTAATAATATAATATTTGTTTTAAAAACTCAATGATGTCAATTTTGACACTATTTAGTATTGGATTTTTCGAAATCCATTAAAACTTTATCACTTAGAATAAAATTTATTTTACAAACCCTAACTTGTCATATTAACCTATAAAATCATTTTAATTCATCAAGAGTCTAAATTTACATTTATTTTTATATTTATGTTATCAATTATTTTAACATTTCATTAATAAGGTAATTACTGCATCAACATTGTGTCATAAATAAATTAAATAATTCAATGTCTAAAAATTATAAATAAAATACCATTATCTAAGAAATATTTTTATATTTCTAATTAATTTTTATAGTCTAATTTATATTTTGTGTAACCCTATATTAAAAATTGTTTTGTTATTTATCTATGAATTTAACTATTTTAACTCTTCTTTAAATAAAATAATAATAAATGTTCTAATCTAATAAAAGTTGACCAAAGAGAATCATATTTTATTCTTAAGGTTGGTTTTGGTCTAATTATAAATATCCAATATAATTAGTACATGTGTTAGGGTAATAACAATATCATTTTTACCTTAATTACCCTATTTACTTTTAACCGTTGTAAATAAAAGTAAAAAGTTAGTATGCACCAAAAATTATTTACATTTTATTGAACGAAATTTTAATTATTTATATCAATCGAATCTCTTGTAATTTTGAAACTCAACTCACAGAAGAGGTAACATTATGTTTTATTCAAATTTGCAAATGCTCGAGGAGGTGGGTGAAAGATGGTAAAATGTTTGATAAAATTTTATATATCAAACCTTATTATAAAATGAGACCAATGAATTAAATTGAAAATATATAGGTATTATGTATCTTTTGTTACCTAAAACAAATTAAAATAAAATAACTAATTATTTAAATAAAAATTCAGTTTTAACCAATAATGCAGTGTTTTTCACTATTCATCAAGAATTGAAAGTTTTCTAAAAAATACCAAAAATTGACCCTAACCTAATTTTGATATTATGAATTCAAAAATGAAGTATATTTTACCAAATTAAAAACATATAAGTTGAATTTATTTATTTAAAATTAATTACTTTTGTCAAAACCAAAAATTGGGTTTTTTAAAAAGCAAAAACTATCAAAAGATCGACATTTGTTTTATGTAAAATTTAAAAGTGAAATTACTTATAATGACCAAAATTGTATTAAATGATAAAAATATAATCTAATTATACTTTAAAACCTTTAAAAATCATAATTTATCATTATAAATTATTCTGATTAAAAAAGTTATTTTTAATTAAAACATAATATTTTTCACTATTCATCAAAATCTAAAAGTTTTCAGAAAAGTACCAAAAATTTATGCAAACTAAATTATTATGTCCTTCTTCTAAATAAGAATTTAATTTCATTAAATTGAATATGTAAAAGTGTCAAATATTGGTTTTAAAAAGGGTTCTCCATTAAAAGGTAGTAAAATTGCATTTTAAAAAAAACTTATTTTATCTGAAAAAATGAATTTGTTCTTATATTATATCTTTGAAACACATAATATGGATGTTAAAATTATATGTATTATATATGATTCAAAAAGAAGTTAAGACTATTCATTTCTGATTTTGAAAAGTTAGTTTAATAATTTGTGGTGCACTCGAACTCGGTGTTGCATGTAGTGTAGGCTGTTGAATTAATTTAATGAGATAACGTACTATGAAACCTTGGGGTGTTACAATTGATGATTATGATTCTATTATCCTCACCCCATAAAAGCTTAAAATTCATGGGACCCCTGAGATGTGTCTCGAGCACCCAACCTCAGAGCACTACAACAAAAGTGCTTAAGGTGTCCCATATTCGTGTAACCATGGCATGCTCTTGGTGGTGTTGTACACTCCCACATCACGTGGTAAAATGAACCACTTTGGTAGCCTCCCAATGTTATCTTTTGTCAAGGAGGATGATTTACATATCCATATATTTTATTCTAATCCCCACTCACACCTTGGAAATACATGACTCTCTTCCGATTTCTCCCAGCATTTGAGTTCCCACCATTTCCAATAGAGATCATCATACAACCTCCTCACATGGCTCTATTGATTTCCCACTCATCCACTGATTATCTTTTCACCATCTATGTATAATCAGTAATACATAGGACCATAATATTTGATCTAATTTCTTTCCTCATCCATAATTCAAAGATACATGCCTTCAAGGATACACTTGCTGCATCATCTGGTGAAAAGCACACTATATTCATGAATTTATCTACATATTCCACGATATAGAGATTATACAACTTTAGGATAATGAAATCTGTCATCATATGGATCCTAAACATGTGATGATAGAATTTTTTATTGACTAATTTTTCAAAATACTACCATGTAAGGCCTTGATTCGCATTAGCATGTAGAACTAGTTTCCCCCTCTAGAGTTCAAGATCCTCAAACATATGTATCACCAACATGAACATGTGCTCCTCTAGTGAGCTGATGAACTAAATAATATGATTCATCGCACTCATCCACACCTTTTCCTTTTAAGGATCTTAATCACTCATACAGATGGGTGGATTTTTCTTCATGAACTTGATGAAATGATCCACTTGCCTTGGCTCATCACTTATTTTCCACATGTCCACAGCCTGAAATGCCTAAATGATACTTTGAACCTGCTATTGGTTCACGTGTTTCTATCGTGAGTCCATGTTCTCTGTAGATTCTTGTAGTTGGTTTTTGCAATGCCTTCCGGGTTCTATATTCTAAACAAACAACAAGATCGATAAGTCTCCCTCCATATCAAATGATGGATTAGAATTTCAAATAGTATCACATCAACTATCAAAATATTTTTCTAAAAAAATATTCTCCACATTCAACCATTTTTTGAAATATCAATTCATTATTTTTAAAATCAAAGTATTTTCAAAATAACAAAACCATTCCCTTCTTCAAAGTCGTTAATTTGAAAAACATTCTGTATATTTCAAAAATATATATCTTTTTGAATAATTGTAAATCATTACTCACAATGAGAAAGAAATGCTTGTGGAAATTCATTCCTCTATAGTGTATGTAATTATCATCTCATTTTCGAAACCCATGAGAATGATATCCCACAATCTTATAAGTGTTTCCCAAACACTTATGCTCTCAACACCCATGTAACATGATGTTCAGAATATACAGGTCAGCTATGACCCTTTATGCAATACATTTCATGTATTGAAAAATCTACTCATTTATAGGATCACGTCCCAAGGAATTGACCTTAGGAAATTTCAACTCCATGAATACATATTATACATACTACTTTTTATTTAAGTATAGGAGAAGCTGATACCATTTTTAATGACACACTAATTCCCTTTGGATTTTTAGAGTACAACAAGTCATTATATGGCCATAAGAGACATCCCCAAGACACCAAAGGCTTGAAATAAATTAAAAATGGTTTCTAATGAATGTAGGGGATAATTTAACCTTTATGAATAAAACCATTAACTCAGATAACTATATCCAAATAACACACTAAATGATGCATAAGAAATAAATTAAAATTCAACCATTTTATAAATATTAAAACAAAATTAAAGTATGTAATAGTGGAAGACAATGAAACTATCAAAGTAAATAGAGGAAGAACAACTAAAGACTCCCACAGGAACATAACACTTCTATATCCATTATAACTATTCTCTACGATCACTAAACAACCCATGTATCATGAAGTAGTGCGACAAATGTGTGATATGATACCTTTTCCCCTATCTTGAAAGATAACATCATCAAAATCACCAATGTGACAAAGTAGGGGTTATTAAAAACTCAGGGTGTTTTCCACAATGAATTCCATTATCATTCCACTAGGATAGAGTTTTTATAGGCATTTTTATAAAATATTTTTATATAAAGGAATTTCGCAAAATAGTTTACAACTAAATATAAACAAGTTCAAAAACCATAGAAACCAAAAGTACACAAGTTCTATTAAAACTAATTTTCCAGGAAGTTATAATTCCATAAAAAATACTTATAATTATTTTAAAAAAATCTCACAATATCATTTTGGCATACCAAACCATTCTACACATTCATACTATCACATATTCATGCTTCCTTATGACAGTTCCATAGTCATGAGTTGTTTCTCGTCTATCTACCAAGTTGTCACAAGGTAATTATATCCCATGTTCCATTATACCTTTTTCATGAATAAAATGGTCTTATTTAAACCATTCCACATATATTAAATATAAACTCACAAACCAATATTCCCAAAGATCATGAAAACACAAATTTTCAATAAAATACTTGTTTTAAAAAAAAATTCCCATCAAATCCATTTCTAAGCCAAAACATTTCAATAAAATAAACTTTTTATTGAAACCCCAATCCCATCAAACCATTTATATATTCTATCAAATTAAAAATTTAAAATAACCATTTTAAAATCATGAAACTAATACAATTTTCATAAAAATTCCCCGAGATTACACAATTTCATGAAAATGATAAATCATCAGTAAATATGTTTTCTTCCATTTATTAAGCCATGATTTCAAAATAAATTACATTCAATTTAATAAATTTAAAAAATATCCAATAAATTCTAGATATAGGAGATGATAGTAAATCAACATACCTTTATGGTTTTGACAAAACTAGAAAAGAGACAACGAACACACAAGAAGTCTAGGCGATTGTTAAAGAAATAGACGTAGATCACATCTCCACACAATATCGTGACAAAAAATATAAATTGGAAACCAAATTATTATATCTACCCTTAATATGTGTGGATAATAGAAAACATTAGGAGTTTTTAAGAATATATAAGTAGATCTATGAAAGTGTGAGAGGAATGAGGAAGAATGCAGACATACCTTAGGAATCTAGGACAATATTCCATGAAACCGGATTAGATCTCATTTAAAATAAAAAAAACACCATATTTGTGCCTAATTGATGTTAAAAATCGTATATCCACCCAAATAGTGTGTATATCAAAGAAGAGAGAGGAGAGTATAAGGAGATTTAAGAAAACAAGACAAAAAAATGATGATCAGGAACTTACCACGAGAATTGGGCATTAAACACTAAGGGGGCACCTGGATGGATCCAAATCTTTTGGGAAGGGTTCTCCATCCTTAAATTTAGTGAAATCACGAGTTAGTGGCGTTTTTAAGACAAAATGAGTGAATTAGAGACGAAATTATCTAGTTCTTAAGAAAGAGGATCAGGTTTTTAACTCTACACAGGGTTAGCCTGCATGGTTAGACAAACTATGAGCTAAAAATGAATTAGCTATTGTTGTAAAGAAACCACTGATTGGACTCCTTGCATGGTCTCCCAAACTATGTTAAAATTGTACTAAATCTAATACCTCAAAATGTTAACTATGCACGGTTTCCCATGAGATATCCACACAGTTTAGACAAACCATTCACAACCAGTGCACATCTACATTATCCCCAAAAACATATTTATAGTTCACCCAACTATCCCATTATTCACCCTTACTCTTTATAACCACGACTAGATTCATTAAATGGATACATAATAGAAAATGGGGGTACTAAAATCCATATACCATTGGATCTCTCCACACTAAATAAATTAATTGTGGTTATACATTTATAAGAGCTCAGAATCAATCACCATTGGTAACTTTGGATTCCTCTCAGAAAGTACTTCAATCATCTTATATCGACTCTTTATTTATATAACCATACACAATTAAATTTTCTTATGAGATAATAGGCAATATTTTTATGGATTTTTTTTCAAAATTTCTCTCATTTTACATTGAATATTTATAGAGAAACATATTAGGAAATGTTCCTTGACCTTTGGAAGTTGGTCTAGTTATTTATCCTAAGGTATCGTTTTTTTCATGTGGAAATTTTCAATGTGTTGAACTTCTCATGTGAATCCTCAAAAATTTTTAACAAAATAATTTAAATTATAATTTTTGTTGGATTTAGTCCAAGAATCTCATGTACTAATGTCTTAGGGTTACCACCCCAACATGTGCCACCCTGATGGGTGTTCCTTCCAAAAAGGCTAAAGAGACTCAATCCATTAATGGAATTCAACCCCCAAAAATGGTGTCTAAAATTCTCCATATAATGATTATAATATGTTTATAAAATGGTATGGTTATTATTTCAAGATATACCCATACCCATATATCATTATAAGGGTGATCCAAGGTCTTGAGTTAAGGAAACATTGGATGGGCTCATTGAGAATTATCATAATAATTTATAAATTAATCTCAATATAACAAGATAAATAATTGGTTTAGTTTAATGAATTCTTTTTTTGTTCTCACCATTTGAATGCCTTATATACTATTCCAATAAGAAATATTTGGTTCCTTAGTGAACTACCATGGATGGGCTTGATGGAAAATTTTAATAGACCATGGAATGAGTGATAAAAGGATCTTTATATGGAGTACCATGGATGGTATAATATGTGTATGACTCTAGACTATGACAATAGTGATACTTTGGTTCTACTTATGTATCTCCATTTATATACTCTTTGAGTGATAGATACTTATATTTCACTTTAAGGGATACTTTGGTTCCTCCTAACAGATCTCCCAGGATAGGCTTAAGATTCCTATTTATTAAGAACTCATGATCCATTTATGAGGAATACTAAATTCATTTTTTATTTAGATTAAAGACATGACTACCAATACAATGAACATGAATGGTCTCATTCTATATTTAATATTGACATCAGATGGACTAGTTGTAATTTCAATATATCTATGTTATAATACCTATAATATATATATATATATATAATGTAGTATATCTGTATTGGTTTACATTGGTTGGAGATTCTCAGTTGAGTTTGAAAAATGTAGTATCAGTCGGGTGTCCCATGAGGAACCCATATATATGTGTTTTATATATTTATGGATCTAAAAAATTATATATATGTATACTATACATTTTATATTCACACAAATGCTAGTTCATGACACCATTGGTGGTGACATACTACATGTATCTCACACACTTTTCAGGACACCTATGTTGCATGAAAAAATTGTATTATATTAGGGACTAAGAAAGGGATGCGCCTACATTTTGATGTTTGTTTATTAGTTCTAGGATGGAGCATAAGAGAAGAGGATGGATCGTTGTCTCGTATTGGTAGTGGAGGCATATTTTGGACATAATTTTTGTCTAGAATGTTGTATATTATTATAAAAATGTGTCTCTGTTTACTTCCATTAGTGTATAACATCATTTCATGATGATCATTTTGTATTTGATAATAATTTATCTTCCACCTATTTATTATCTCATTGATTTGTTATCTTGATGGTAGTTATTTATTACTATTTACACATAATATAATTATTATTCATCATTGTGTTATACATTGATAAAGAGGGAATACGATCCCAATGAACACACCCTAGTCCTTCGCTACAAGTCAACAAAAATTATCATAAGAGTATGTGTTCATGAGTTCATGTGGACAACTGACTCAAGGAACCACTTATAGGATTTCATTTCGGATACAAAAAAGTGGTATTAGAGTTTTCATTTTGTCATTGGTCTTACTATTTTTGTGTTATACAACAAACTGTGAACCTATAGTAATTTTTTGTTGATCCTTTACATTGGAGTCACGTTCCCATGTACCAAGGAAATCGAGACTACATGGGTTGTGATATTATTATTCTTTTTTATGCATGTTACATTTGATATGATTTCATCTTTAGTTGATGCATAAGTTTTTTGTCAATATTAATATTTATAATTTTATCATTGAATTAATTTTTCCATTGATTATTACAAAAATGAGTATCATCTCATGCATAATTATAGGAACATAAGTATTCACATGTCAAGTATTATTCAATGCAACACATGCTTATTTCATTGGTTTCATTTCATATATTTTCTGTAAATATATTTAGTGCATTGATTTTAAAATAAGGAAATGTTTTAGAACATCATTCATTGATAAAATAATTTTATTATTTAATGTCTCTACATCAACAAAAATGGTGTTTTCTAGTATGTGATTGATGATGGAAACATCATAAACCAATAATAACCAGGTTGATTTATGGTCCACATGTTCCATGGGATGAAACATTAGATAATTTTGATTACATGAATTCTGATAAAATATTATGAGGAATTTAGTTACATAAATTTGGATAGGTAATTAATTTTACCAATTCATTTTCATGACATCTTACATCCTGATTGTAGATGTAAAGATGTATTCACATTTTTATGATCATCATATTTCAAATTATAAAGAGTATGAGACTTTATAAATGTTGAATGATGATGCATATAATTGGACTATGACATCAAATGCATATAAATTAGTATTAAAATAATAAAATATTAATTATTAAATGAATTGGTAAGTAATTATTAGTGATTTTATTTTCAATGAAAAAGGTGTTTTCTTTTATATAATTCATTTGAAACTCTATATAATGGGACCGTGTTGTGTTATATGGGACCTTGAACCTCCTCTGATAGGAATTGTATCTTTTGTTCTATTATGATCCTTTTAATATACTAGAAATATCATTAAGATCATGAAGATTGTTGTGAACCAATTATTTTATGGTCATGTATATATCCCTTCTAGTTATTCGGATTTTATAAATTTTAATATCTAATCTCAGGCATATGTTTTTATTTTTTTTAGAGATAGTCAACCATGAAGACATTGAATTTCTTGCCAATAGAGAGGAAATAACCATTCTATAGAGGTGGTGGGACATGAGAGAATAGGACTACATGCTATACTACCACTATAGGATCCTCTAGTCCTTCCTCTAGTGGGTTCCATTTCTCTATATTGATAGTGGATCCTATGATTCATTCAGTCTAAATAGGAATCTCCATGACTAACAACTACATTATTTGACTTGATGTGATTATTTCATCAGTAAATCCACCCAAATTCTTAGGTGATGGTGAACCTAAAGCTATATAATCATTGATAGAGTCCAATCAATCCATAATTGAGCATATATATATATATCTAGGTTGTAGGGTCATTCACTCGACCATAATTCATTATTATTATTCTAAACATTGGTGGGATGTTATCTATCAGGTTGACTAACATCAGGGAATGGTTTGAGATGAAATAAACATCCAGGACTAATTACTTCCACATAATCTTGGATATGAGTTCTCTAATGTATTTATACACATAAAATAGTGTATTATGACTTTTATAGTTCTTGAAAATTTCATTTTAGTGTATCTTCATTTTCATAAACACTAACTTATAATGTGTTGATGATAGTGAGACTATTTAAGGACGGTCTTGTGTACTCCATAAGATCATTGATGAATCTATTCTTGTTGAACATCATATTAGATATACTAAACTAAACCCACATCCTTGAGTTGAATATGAGGGAATCTGTTATTGGGAGACAAGGTTTAACAACTTTGAGTTAGGGAGATGGTTCATCTTAGGGAATGATATATCACTTCATGTCATCATGTAGTTGAAAATTGATATAGATGGAAGGAATCATTATTAATTTGCTGTTTCACCAGTGTGGCCTACTAGTCCATAATAGGCCATTGTTTATGGGGGACCTAATTGTGTTTTGATCTTAAAATAAGATGTTCTGCCTTTTATGTCTATGGAAATCATTCTATCATGTTCCTACTATGTATGGATCTTCACTAACACTACATTTATGTAAAGGATAAGTAGATGTATATCATAATGTTAGCATTACGACTACTACTACATGATAAAGATGACATTATTTTCATGGTCGAAATATTCATAAATCATATTTACTGTGATAAAAAAGTGGAAATGTTTGTATTAGTCATGTTTCATATCAAGGTTGTGATGCTTTACATATCTATGTATTGTAGTCTACTCCAAAGGAGATAATTCTAAGGCCTTATAATGTTCACGGTAGTATTCTTGTGCTTCTTATTTATATTTTTACATGTTTGATACATTCCCTTCACATTCATCATTAACTATGGTAATTTTTGTGAGTCTTGGGATGAAATGTGGTACTTTTGTTGTTTTATGACAAAAAAACTCCTCTAGGGGAGATATTAGAGTGTACACTAGTATAGGGATTCCCCTAAAACGTTTGAATATATCTCTTCAACTAGAACATTTTTTCCTCAGGATGATAAATGTTATTTCCTTCATGGAATGGACTTGATGGTTTCATACCATGACCTTATTTATTTTTATCCCTAGAGGGTCTCTTTTACAGCACCTATGGGAAGTAATTTTATTCATAATGGATAATGGGGTATCAAGGAATGTCAAGAAGTATCAAAGCATTATTGGTTGATTGGTATGATAGAAAAAATCAGTAATGTTTTTATGAGTGATATTGGTATATGATGTATGTGGTCCCTCCTTAGATGTATCATTTATAGTGAATTTTCGATATTGAATCATTGGTATTTCCTTTAAGGATAATGGTGGATTTCAATATCATCCTAGTTCCATTAGATACACCAGTTTCAATTACTAATCCTTATATGAAACCTATAGGTCTCCAAAAAATAAAAAATTATTTAGATTCCAGGAAGGTTAATGGTATTATATGACCCAGTACATCACCTTATTGTTCAACTATCATTTTATCCAAAAGGGATATGGTAGAATTAGGATGTCCATTGATTATAATATGTTGATCCAATTTATGGTTATGAATGGGTATCCACTACCTAATATAGATGACCATGTAATCTAAAATAGAGGAAGGACAATTGTATCTATGATTTCTTTGATGCCGTTTTACCATCCAGTGCACATGGGATCATCAGATGTACCAGATACGATGTTATGATACATGTATGTCTTGTATGAGTGTCTTGTTATATAATTAGGTCATATGAATGTGCCAACATTTTTCATGGATCTAAGGAATTATGTATTCCACCCTTATTTGGATTCATTTGTGGTGGTATTTTTGGTTGATGTCTTGGTGTAATATCTTAAAATACATGAAAATTCCTAGAATCTAGAGATCATGCTAAATAGACAGAAATATAAAAAGATATATTCTATGGTCACCAAAAACAACATTATAATTGACATGGATCCCTTATTTGGAAGCATAATTTCCGAGGAAAATGAGCTTATTGAACCAGAGTACTTCATTGGATCATCCCAAGAATTTAATTGAAATAGGTACTTTCATGGGTTTTTTTGGATAATATATATGTTTTATTCAAGGCATTTTATTTGAAGAATAACCTATAATTGGATTTACTAGAAAGGGTATTTTTTTATAGCTAGAAGAATGTGTGAAAACTATTCAGAAGATTAAATAGAGAATGAATTCAACACCAAAATAGAATCATCATGAACTAGATAGGGAAAATACAACTTATTATTAGTCATCAGGAATTGGAGATGAAGTAGTTTTGATGTAGTTGAATAATGATGTGGTATACAGTTTCTTCTAGTCGAGTCCTCTTGACAAGAATTACCATACAAAATTCCTTGAGCCAGAATCTATGCTCCAAGACTTACACTATTAGTGGCACTATCGATTGGGTGAATGATTCATCATTTACAGGGACATGAAAAGTATTATGTACTTTTCCACACTATGTGACATGAATATTAGGTAGTGTGTGTGGGTTGTTTACCGTCAATCAATTGACATTGAGATCACTTATACACCATGACTGTGAAACTATGTAACTGATTCTCAAAGTCATAAGACACATAAATAGTTCATCGAAGAGTCTTATTGTGGGGGGTTTTGATTGTTTGGTTTTCTGTGATTCACCTTGTGGTTCCAGAATAAAATAGACAACATATTATGTCTTCTTTAATAGTGATATCCTCAATTATGAAGTATGTGAGAATGAAACATCACTCAAATATCGAGGTTCAAGTCCAAGGGGATTTTTTCTCAATTGAAGACCCACCTCCTACATATTTTGTTAATGATGATGATATTATACACATCCATGAATGTATATAGGTAACTTCAGAGATACAATACCAATCTATGTAGGAATCACATTCTATAATTTTTTAGTATTCTATGGGATTACTATGATTTATAGTGGAATATTTCTTCATTATTTTTATTTGGTTTTTAATAGGGAGATTGTAGGTTTTATCACATGGCACACCACCTATTAAATGGTAGGATGATCACTAGTGACCTACTGCTGTTTTACAGGATCATCCCATTTATGAATAGAAACGTGAGGATGTCACCGTGGATTTTGTGATGGATTTCCTATGACCCCCGGGAGGTAGTGATTCAGTATGGGTGATCATAAATATGTGTATCAATGTCACCAACAATAAATATGACCAGGAAAAATTTTCATTAGGTTACCTTAGGTGGAATGATATTCAGGAGTTTTTTTCTTCTTGGTGATCCCTCTCTATTCAATATTCCAAATTTTCAAAATGATTATTTTAGGGGTTATAGAATGAACTGTTTACATAGTTTATTCTCATTAAAACATACCACCATATGAATAATGGCATAGAAAATCATACGATGTGTGTTTTAGAGGACATGATTTGATAATGGTTCCTTAACATTGAGGGTTCTTGGGGAAATCACCTACCACTAAATGATTTTTCAGAAAATAATTTTTTTATGATAAAATTTAGATGGATCCTTATGTGTACCTATATTGTAGGACATTTCGTTCACCATTATTCTCTTTATATTTAGTTTAGTAATAAAAATTCAGACCTCATCTCATTCAAGATATTTTAGAGTAGGTATGAATTATGAAAAATTATATGTAAATATATCAATCAATGTAGAAATATTACACCCATCATCACCAATGACCTCTCGAGTTATTGTATGAAATAGAATACTTCAACGTGTTTATTTTAGTTTTGATCATATATGAAATAAACGATTGGAATAGCTATCACATCGTTATGTCAATCCATTATATACCATATAGTGATTTTGGCTAGTAGCCTACCTGTTGGATTTACCTTAGGGGTACTATGCCATGTAAGATATATTCCATGTATCACATCATTTCTATTATTACTCTGACCCATTTCATTCATTATACCTTGAAGATTTTGAAATCGATGTAGATGAATCCTCGTAGGAGAATCCATTATTTCTTATTTATCAGTTCATGAAGGCGCGTCATGGTTGTATAGTTCTTCTAGTATGTGTGATATGGATGTATGGCCATGTAATGACAGTGACCTAGGAGTGAGAGGATAACATATATGAATAGTGATGAGGACATTTCATATACGATACTTTACCTCCCCCAGAATGCAATCTTGGGGATTTTTTGATTTAATGAGGGGAGATTATAGCATCCATGATTTTTAAAGATGTATATACACATAAGATACTGTTGAAAATATCTTGATGTATCCTAGTAACTTTATATAGGATTTAAGGAGAATATCACACCATATTGTTTCTCATTTTGAGCCCGTAAAATAAAAATTTAGGAGTGTCAAACGGAGGTGAAAAATTATTTTTAACCATGTGCCACAACCATGTGGGGTGGCCTAGTGCCTTGCCTAGTGCCTCATGTTTTATCTTGACCACAACACCACGGATGCATGAAATTTCATGTGTTATAGGCCATGTGGTTGGAGAACATTTAAATGGTTGTTCCTGGTTAGTGGAGATCTCCACACAAAATCTAGGATTGTTTGTTACATATCTATCCGAACATTGAATTAACCCGTGTTCATATAATTGTATATTTCATGGAATGTGATACAATAATCATCATTCCATTAATAGTTAATCACATTCTCTAATAAAATATTTTGGGTCATGATAATATGCACAATATTTGAGGAATTTTTTTATTTTCCCCCATTCAACATCAATTATGATGATAAAAACAGTTGATAGATTGTCCACCAACCTAATGTTGGTGGTCTTGTTATTTTCCCATTGGGTTCATTCCATTTATCTTATTTCTTTATTCCTCATGACATATAATTCAATTGAAAACATCCAAATCAGTAATTAATGAAATAATATGATATCCCATGTTGGATGTAATTGAAGAAACCCATGAGTTTACATTTTATGGTGACTTACCTAATGCGAGACACAGCAAAGGGTAGGACTTCATTAAATGGAAAATAACCGCATGAAATTAATTGATATAATCCTCCAATATTGGTATTTTAAATGACCCATTTAAGTATGATAATTATTTTCATTATTTGTATGAATTTTTATGGTAGATAAAACCCTATTCTTCTATCATGATGAGGGTGATATAAGGATAGTGAGTTAGAGACACAATGGATGGGCACATCAAGATTTATAGGTAGAATTTTTAAATGAATATCATTATTCCAAGAGATATTCATGGTTTTTGTTAAATAATTCCTATGGTAGGCACACTGTTTGGATTCCCTATGTACATTACATAGATAGATACCTCATTCCCAAGTGGATTGACATGGGTAGGCTTGGTGGGAACTGTTTCTATAATATCCCATGAGATATAATTGGTTCTAATTAGAAAATATGATGGATGGGATCATAGTCTCATGCCTATGATTATTTTCTAGAGTTATATAAAGGTTCCACTAAAACATCCCCTTAGATAGACTATTATTGTTTTAAATACTTATAGTTTTCCAAATGATATACTTGTGGTGCTTGTTACAGAACACCTAAGATGTTCCTATGATTCCTATTTATTAAGATCTTAGAATTCTTATTGGTAAGAACACTATTACCTTTTTACTAGGTTTATGGATGTTTTTTCTGATCCAAAGAACATGGTTGGGATCAGTTCATGTTTACACATGAATTCAGTTAACCTTGTTATGGTTTACAATCATATATTCCAAAGGCTTATAAATTATCTACATATATATATATATAAATTCCATTATATAATTTATCTATATAGGTATACAATAGCTCAATGATATCTAGATTTGGTCAAAGAAGGTATTATTGGTCTGGTATCCCTTGTGGAACCCCGACCGATGTGTTTTAATTAATTAATTATCAACCATTTATTGTACTAACACACTAGGCTTATTATATGCATCGACTAGATAGATGTAGACATCATTGGTGGTTCCCCATTGAGCATATGTGACTCCCTTTTGTGGCCTCATGTGGTACCCAAGCTGGCATAATAATTATATGATTAGGCATTGTGATGCTCATAACTTCCAATGATTTATATTTAGTACTAGGATGTAGTATATGAGAATATGGACAATTCTAGAGGATACATTTTGATTTTTTGTTTTTATCTTGTTTTGTATTCATGTACCCTATATCTTGTGTATATACCTTTTTTCATAGAAAAATTTAATTATCATCATTATCTATCACATATTGATTTAACTTCAACATATCTACTATCTAGATGACTGATCAATCCATAGCTGGTTATTTATTATTATATCTACTACATATCATTATTATTCATCATTATGATACATTCTAATAATTATGTAATAGACTCTCTATGTACACTACATTGGACCTTACTACTAGTCCGAATCCATTTGTATATAATGAGGTGTCTTTGAGGCTATGTTGACAACCGATATAGGGAACCACATAGTGTATTATAGGGTGTGATGCTGCATCCTTCTACCAATGTACCAAACGATTCTCATGTGATTCATTTTCCAAACCATTCCATTAGAAATATGATTTCAATACCATTTCCAAAATCCATCTCTCTATGATTTGAAAATATATTTTATTTTTGAAAAACATTAGGGAAAACCCCATATTATCAAAAAACCATTTCACTACATAATTAAATGTCATCAATTCATTTATATAAATTTTTAAAAGAGAAACATTTTTAATAAAAGAAATTATATACATTGAACCACATAATTCAAACATGGGTCAGACATTCCTATAATCAAATCCACAGAAATATGATAATGAAAAGACAGTAATTGAGGCCCTATAATAAATCCATACATATCATAGTCAATTCAACATGAAAAATGTTTGTAAAAGAAGATAGAAAAATTGTACCTCAAGAAATTCACTTGTTGATCTACAAAAAGAAGAATGGTCAGACTCTAGAGGAATATCATAATGTATTTAGTTAGGATAGAGTTAATCAAATCCATAAGACCAACACATAGAAAAATTTATTGTTACTACATGCACAAAAAATGGGAATGAATAATATGAATGATCACATACCAGGATAGACATAGTGAAACTATAATAAGTATGAATCAGTGAATTAAATGATCTAGAGTAAGTGAAGATCCCCTGAATCACATGGGAGATCTCCTAGTTCTAAATAGAGAAGGATGCTGCCATTTGAAAATAATATGAGATGAAAAGAACATAAAAACAAACTGATTGCGAACATTACATGAATTGAATCATGTGTTCTTGATGTGAATTACAGTAATTCCAAATAGGTCAAAAAATTCATCATGTTTATAAGAAAAATATGATCAAAATATTCACAACAAGATCCAATTTTGAATCATGTAAAAATAACAGGATTTGATCTAGTTCATGAAATCATCCTGAAATCATATTCAAGTCTTGCAACCCTTTAAATACATGAAACCATCCATAAGACATATTCTAAATATATAATTATAAAAATACTTCTGGTCATCCTGGACAGTAATGAGTATCCTCTTAAGAGTTTTTCACATCTATACTCGAACACCATTAATTCAAAAATACAAAAATATCAAAACATTAGGTCATATTCCCTAATAAATTATATCTATAATCATAATACCCAAAAGATACTAAACACAAAGGGAATAAAAATTATACAAGATAAATACATAAATGTGGGAATCATGATGTAACAAATTCTGAACTATAATAATTTTCATCCCCAGGAAGTCATCTGGATGATTTTTTAGTAGAAATTGGTGAGGTCACTACATGATTATCATTGGCTCAGACGCCACTATATCCGTAGAATCCAGTCGATGCTTCCAAAACCAAATAAAATGAAATTGAATTTCGTTTGAAGAAATATACATGACATTCCTTGATCTCTAATTGTCACTTTAAAATAAAGATTTTTTGACCCAAATCAATAACATGAAAAATATAAATATTATAGGGGTCAGAATGGTGCATCATAAGAAAAGATATGTGGAAAAGACCATGTATAGAAATATGCTAAATAAGAAATGTGATATGACAATCAACCATCCCAATTTTCCCAATCACCTGAAATAGTGAAACATATCTATGTGAAACATTAATTTTTTTATATTCTGATGGTAATCCAACCAAGGAAAAAAATCTTAAAAACCCTATCCCCAATGGAATAATATGAAGGAAAAAACTGATTAATCACATATGATTTCTCTGAAATATGATCTATAACAAGACTTTGACATATATCATTAACCATTTTGACATATCCTAAAAGAGAGTCAACAATATAAGAGAGCTTGCACCCACAACTTCCAAAATAAGAGGTGAACTACATAAGAGACCATAAAATGACTCAAAAGGATCAATTATAATCGATTTACCATATCTATTATTATTAGGAAATGCAACCTATCATTGGAGGATCCCTCATGATCCAAAAAAATTCATGATTCGTGAACATAATATATCCTCCCAGATATAAATCAGTTTCATAGTTTGCACATTTGTTTAAAATTTTATGTTGTACTCAACCTAACTATTACCCTATCACCTCCGAAAAATTTTTCTAGAGCTTTGAGGTAATACTAGGATCCCATTCTAAAATAATGGTTGAGATTACCCCATGTAACATCAAAATCACTCTCACATAAAACACACCTAAAACATCATCTTTATTGATTACCCAACTCAAGATAAAGTGAGATGACTTTGTTGATAGATCTATCAATAACTAAATAGAATTATACCTTAATGGGGTCAAGGGAAATCCCACAATAACTTCCAGGGAATCCACATCCCATTTTCAAACCAATTCTAGATGTTATTGGAGAAAAATAAATTATTTAAATTATCCACAATTATCTGTTAGTAGGAGAAACAATTGGATAAATAATCTAAAATAACATTCTTCATAATGAGACACTATAGATGAATTATTACTCCATAATACAACTTTTTTACTATATAGATGAAAAATCCTTGACAAAGTATAGAGGTGAAACAAAATTATTCTCCCCATTTACATAGGGATGAAAACCTAATACCAAAATTTTTAATACCATCTAAATGTTGTGATAAAAAATAATAATTTTCTCCATCATACAGGGTTTATATAGTTGTAATATATTTTTCATCCCACTAATGACTAAGTATAGAAGTCTCTTGGACTGATGGTTTTAACCAAAAAATGGGAAAACGATACTTGATTCATCATTATGAGCATCTAGAAGAGTCTTATTGAAGAGTTCATTTTGTTTCTACTCATCCTTCAATTCTAGAATAGATTATGATTGTAATTTCCCACTAAAAGTGTATTATGTAACCCTCCACATCTCTAGGGTGTAGGTGATGTCAATATAAAACACTAGAACCTATTACACACACCACCACTATCTATGATTCATTATTTATGGGAGATGATATATTTAAGATTTTTATGGTTTGAAAATATTGTAAACCTCAAAAGAAAATGATAAGACCACACAATTTTAAGAGGATTCATAACTACATCACGCACCACACCAAGAGTGGGTTAAATCTTCTATTGAAATAAAATATGGGAAGGTATTTTTTCAACCACATGATCATACTTATTAATTAAAAAATAATTAAAATAGAACCACAAGCATCATATAAAACCAAATACCCCTTACTAAGAAATGGTAGGATCCAAATTGGAGCTGATGTCAGAAGTCATTCCATCTCCTCAAAAGAAGACTGATACATTTCATCCAATATTAATCTCACCCCTTTCATGGTAGGAATATAAAAAAATAATGTGAAATTTGAGAAATAATTGATTATGTATTAGTTTTATACAACAATACCATTGATTATTTGAGTCTTAAAGTCATTAGGTGGATTTTCTGATGGGAAGAAAACTTTCACATTAGTTCTATAAAATGATAACCAATGTTCAGAAATCACCTATCACAATGAATTCACTTCTTAGACCAATAAATTAATTTCAAAATATTTTCAATCACACAATGACCCATATGGTTCTCCATAACTAAACTCAAATAGTTCTCATGCTCATGATCCGATCTTAACTAATCCCAAAGATCATCCATTAAGACTATGAATATATTTTCTAGTTACTCCTAGAGTAACTGGTTCACCAAACCCTTGAAAATGTTAAAAAATTATTCAGACCAAATAAAAACAGAAGATACTCATAATGGACATACCTACACCATAAATCTATCATACATATGTCAAACACTTAGTCTATGATATAATGATAACTCGACCGAATATTGGTCTTCCAAAACCACAGTTCATTGTTCAATTGGTCAAAAAATCATCCATTTAGGTAAATGTATTCTTATTATTAACCTTTACACTTTTTAACTTCTACTATTCCTCATACAATTATAGTGAATGACCTGTATTCTTGGAAAGGCTGAAATGGGATCCCCATGACGAAATAGTAGGGAGAAAAAAAACATTCACCATTAGGTCATTAAATTCAATAATGATATCTATTAGATCCACTATTTCCTTATGATAAAAGTGTAATAAAATTTGATACTTACCATGAACCATATCAATCATAAAATCTACATCCCACTATAAAGGATGTCTAGAGAAATCATCTTGGGAAATGTTAGGAATATCCTGAACATCATTGTGATGATAAATAATATAAGAATTACCATTAGTATCAACTATTATATCATAAAAAAACTCATGTTCTAGGTGTTGGAAGGTCTTGGATGAACCGAACTAAGATCCAAATCTCCCTAAACCACATTAGATATCCCATAGGCTATAGGAAACATGAAACATCAAGGATAACAGTCATCATTATCACAATGGGAGACAATATGATCCATCCCAATGATTACCAGAAAATGATCAATAATGATAATGATAAAATCCTATTCTAATTATGCATCAGCTATAGATAATGAAAATGAAAATTTAAATGACTAATCATTCAGATTTCGAAGAGGTGTCGCAAACTCTATATTATAGGATATTATTTTTGTTCAAAATATAATCATATCCATATAACTCTATAATATAAATGATTAGGGGTAAACTATATTGAAAAATTAAGTTCCTACAGAGGATGAAATAAGTATGATACCTATCAATGTATATATAAATGCATCAACCTCTACTATTGAATCATCCTCCGTATAATGATTATTCAATACAAAAGCTTGTTGATGGCCTATTTTAGTCTTTGCAGAATATTCTTGTACCTTGAAATCTGTTGGAGGTAATGATCCTCGATTATAATGAGGTGTAGAAATAGCATAATAGATGTGATAAAAATGAATATTGGGTCGATAAATGTTACATATCATCATAGGTGCGGTAAATGAACATTTGGGGAGTCTGACCTAGACACACTGAAGGAATGTACGTGGTACAATATTAGATAAAAATAATGTTTTATATGATTTACCTGCTTAGAACCACACCCACTACTCATATGATGATCATTCCACTTCATCATCCTCCCTTTTGAACCACTAAATCACTAAGTGGATGGATGATAATGGTGTAATATCCATCTATTCCTTCCATATCCATCTCACCCATCATTTCCATATCTACATTATCATTATAAGTTTGAATATTCATCATTAATAGTTGTGGACAATTATTTGTCTGAAAAACCTGTATGTACTTATAATCCATCATCTAGTAATTCATTTGTATCACTAGACTAATATGTACTAGATTCAACAATCATATTGGTGTTTTCGGAATGAAAATATTAACCTTCCTTAATGGAGTAGAACATCATACACTTCTCAATCATTAGTGACTCTAGAAAAAAATGATGAAAGAATTCAGATCATAAAACCATTCTAGTCCAAACCCATGGGTCTATTTGAATGCACCATGGAATCTCACTATCACTTATTGAGACCCTAATCTCTAAAAATCACACACATCACCATGATATTCTCATATGAATCCATGAATTAAAATATCTTATCAATCATATCTATCAAATCCTTCATATGTTGAGGTTCATAAATACCCTCGATAGATGGTGGATTCAATTTTCAGATCTTACCTGATCGATCCATGTCCACAATATATCCATGAACTACCAAAAAATGTTCTAAACTTGTATTACATTATGGAATAATACATGAACTTCCCTCATGAAAACATCGATATGATTCAAATCTATAGGTATATTCCACAATGATCATTTACTACACCAACTTGAGGATCCTTTAAAATAAATCTCAGAGGTATACCACTAAAAAACGAAACAAAATAAATCATAATACAATAAAATAAAATACGTTTAAACATAAAAAGCCTAAAAAATACATATTATGATCAATAAATCATAACATGACACAAACAGACAAAAATACCATTGTAACTAGAGATGTATCACATTAAGAGTTGACTAGGTAGTCACTATAACCTACCACTCAATTCTCAAAAATACTATACAAATTCACCAAAATTTCCAAAAATGTGAACATACTCCCTCTAATAGAATAAAATTACAAACCTATCAAGGATACCATCTCAAAACAGTTCCCATCCCGAACCATCACATCCCCTAACAGAATTACCAATCCCCATTCGAATGCGACTATCACCCAAGAATAAATAATATCTAAAGGAAATTATATTCCAAAAAAGTAGTATTAAAAATGTGATATATTAAAAAACATACATAGATGTTTTGAGTAAATAGAGGAACATTTATGAATAAATATATTTTATATAAAAAAGAACAGAATATAAGAGATTAAAATTAAATTTAATGAAAAAATAACCTTGTAAAATAAAAATATTAACGAAAATATAAAAAATGAAATATCTACTTCATGTGATAACATGGTAAATCTCCCACTATCTCATAACCAACTTCCACAAAATTTCTGCCATAAACCATCCTACCTCATTATCGCACCTTTCTAATTCATGAATCAAAAAACAAAACATTGTTTATAAACCATTGAAAGGGCGAAAATGTTGTGATATAAATAGTCTCCCTAGGATCCCCAATGTGTTCTATATGAATTTAATACAAAAAATTATTTAAAATTATCATCATTAATGATAAATGAAATGATCCTAAATTAAAATGTTTTTATATCACAATTGTTATAAATCATTATTCCAAAATCAATAATTCAAAAATTAACCAAGTAAAATAGTTTGGAATCATTTAAAATATATCTAGGAAGTCAACGAAATTAATGTATCACATATCAAATTATATTCATATCATCCAAAGAGTAATAAAATGTAACATAATTCCATAGATCACAACAATTATTTGTATCAAAGAGGCTCAAGCCAAAAAATATCCCATCATGAACATTGAGTCTCTAGTCATATTTATAAAATATAGAGAGTATATAACACCCTAGAATATGGTTTCATCATCAATTCCATTGATACTATCTATTTACGTTTTTTGGATTCAGGGTTATCATTCACAGAATTTGGATGGAAATGGTTGTGTCTCCTACTGCATATTGAATTGTCTTTTGTACACCATGGTGTATATTATATATTGTTCCATTAATGAAAATGAAAAAATTACCATGATCCTGAACTCATCATTTATTTTATTGTAGCTATCATTGGATATCATGAAGTGTATGACTATGTGATTTGTGAGAAAATTATATCCTTAAATTCAAAATCTATAAAAAATCATCTTAAAATAATCCCTTTAATGAGACAACCAATGTATAGCTTCTCTATCTCACTCAATCCACTCACCTTTGATTTTATTTTCTCCCCTATGAAATTTCATCCCAATGACATTGATTTTTTTCTTAATATCATAACACCCTTTAATGTTTGTAATATATTAGAGTATATAATCCATGTACATATCAAATATGATGAATCAATGACACACACATTGCATGTGGTAATATAAATTGATTACATTACTCCACATGAAACACCACAAATCAATAAAATAATCTGACTATTAGTTCAATTGTTTCATACAATACCTCAATCCTTGAATACATTTGTTTTTTTCATACATCATCACCTCATTCTATTGACACATAAAACCCCTTGGTTTAAACATATAAAATTAACCCCTCAAAATTTACTATTTTAATATATATATATATATATATATTATCGTAGTGTAAATATTGATGCAAAACATCTTCCAATACAATTTTTAAGGTTGTATGTTTAAATATCAGTGAAAAAATTTCAAAGATTTATATCGCTTATTTCTCCTGAAACACCTTCATAAAAAAACATGCCTTATATGGTTAGTTCTCATCATTATCCTCTTTTATTCAAAAACTCATATGTTATTTCATTCATTCATTCTTTTGGAAAATTTTTATCTATCCATTTCTATTCCCATATAGATAGTCTATCTAATCATTAATATATAATTGAATTATAAAAGAATCATTCAGTCTTATGGATTTTTCTATGCTCTTAGGTTCCCCCATGTCTTTTAAAAGAATGAAATTATTGATTTTTTTCATACCACAATAATTGTTATTTAAATATTATTGATCTTATCAATCCAACATACTTATCAACTGTATTTGAAACTAAAACTATACTAATATCAATTTATAATGATCTAACTGAATCCTATATATCCTGTTATATTTGTAGTATATTGGCATTTAACCTATCACCTTTATCATCTGTGATGTCCTCCAAAATATCAAGAACATGCTTCCATTATTTGTTCTAGTTCATATCATTCATTATATTACATTTTTATTTTTTTTATCTTTTTATTTTCTAAACCAGTTCAAGAAATTTTCCATTAACCCCTAATTAAAGGGCACAATCTATATTTTTATTAATTTTCACATGACATCATTCTAAAGTAGAAACCCAAAATATTATCCTCCATATCTGATAAATAAGAACGCCTTAAATTATTTTATTACATTTTTAGGTCATTTTCATCTAAACATATAAATTCATCACTATAAAATAATGATGATATAGTTACGTTCTATTATCATACAAGACCATAGTGCCTTCAAAATTTAATTCTCCATGAGTGGTGATAAACTTCATTGAACTAATTATGATTCACCATTGATTAATTCAACCCATATTTATATGGATAATTCTATTAGAAACCTCTTGATCCACTCATCCATTGCTATTTAGTTCAATAATTCAATCACACCTTTCTATAATGGCAACTCAAGTATATTATTATAATCTTTTATCCCCCTATGCATGAAAATAATCAATCCGGATAAACAATGAGATTGTATCATGAATTAAATACCTATTTTAAAATTTTGAATCATATTACCCATGAAATAATTAAACTAGGAACTATTAAAATATAATTATAAAAATAAAATCATTATATTACTTGTTAACTTGGATATATGTACATTACAAAAAAGAATATAGTTTTATAACATAATATTTGACTTTGAAAAGGAATACTGAGAAAATAACCGTTACCTCTTCAGTACTATTTTGAATCATAACACCAAATAAGGAATAAGAAATGAAAAAATTAAATATAATAAATATAATATGTTTCATGATATATCATGTCTAACCTGTAGTATATACACCACATAAAATAAACGTGTTTAAAATATTCATATATCTCCAATAAAAAAATGAATAACTATAATTCTCATACCATAAGTGTTTAATTATTTCATACACATTAAAAACTCATGTTTAATAAATTTTTATTTATTATAAATATGTTAAAGAGCCATACTCATTTTCATAATATCATATATGTTACACATCTAACATTTTATTACTAGTTTGGTAATAATATTTCATTATTTTCAATTGATTTTATGTTAATTAACTTTTCTGTCATGCGTGTTTTTTTCTAGGAAAGTACCATTTCATGTTCATAGAATATATATATATATATATATATATATATATATAAATATATATATATATACATATATAAATATCATAATGATAATAATTTAATTAATATCTAATGAAATCAGTAGATATATATATTAGAACCATTAATGAAAGTTTACATGGAAAATGAATTGCATACCTTTAGGGATATGGTAGGCCATATGTACACACGAGTGATGATATCATTCCCATAACAAGTTAAAGGGTAAGAAATTTCATTATATTAGAAATTAAAGAATTATTTTTTTCATATTTATTAAAATATTTTAATTTATTTAATATTTATTACACTATATGTAAGGTGTAATTTGAAAATTAATTTTATCACTTTGCGAATTGGTAGTTTGATGTACACACAAGTTACATTAATTTATTTTTAATTTAATAGAACATAATATGGTTTATATTAATTTAATTTTTAAAAAGTATAATAAAATCATAAATAACAAATAATTTTTTTAAAATATATCATTATATCTGTGCATCAATGGCGGGGATATGAAATGAACTACATCACCTCATGAGGTGGTTGTCCTCTATACAAAAGATCTATAATTTCATTTAATTTTTATAGATGTGATTATGGATAAAATGTATTCCATTAGAAAAATAAAATGTTGGTATATTTTAGATACTGGATTTTTTATATTCCATATTTTAAAATTTTAATTTAATATGTATAATTTATAATGAAAATGATGGACTATTGCGAATATTTCCACCTTCTCCTAGAAGAAACTCCTTTTGATATCTTATTAAGATCCATATAATTGAAATTTGATTATTGAAATAATCTATATAATATTTAAAAGGATGGGTTTTAGGTATTATTTCTATGTTTTTATGAATTAAATGTATTTAGAGGTGTTAATATGTGAATGTAGGTTGTGGATATTTATATATGGGGGAATGAAACCCATCGGAAAACTACATTGCAATTTCCCAAAAAGAACCCAAAAATAACAATTTAATTCGAGTAAAAAATGATTAAAATCCCATATATCCTTTATTAGTTAAGAAAAGTGGTTTATATGTCCATATAAAATAAAATTTATATGCTTTATAGAGATTTTGACACTTATCTTCTTATATTAACACCAATTTGAACCCATTTTTACATTAACTATAATAATAATTTTTTATTTTTTCCACAATTTATTTTGATAAAATATTTATTTGAAATCAATAGATAATATAAATTATTATTGTTCTAATAATGAATTCCATTTTCTAAAATTCAATTCACATAGGCTGGAAGTTTTAATTTAAAATTAATCTCGTAGAAACAATGGGAACACATGTTTTCATAGTGAACATGTTTAAATGTTTATATGGTTTTCATATCACGCATAAATATTAAAATTATTATAATGACATAAATTGGATTAATAGATATATAATTTATATAATTTTAATTTAAAAATGATTTAATAAATAATTTAAGTTTATAATTAATTTAATTCAAAAGGCACTCATCAATTAATGTTTAATATTTCTCAATATTATCCAATAAATGAATCTCTTTAGAAAATTTTAAAAATTGCAAGCTATAATAATTTTTAAATGATTCATTAATAAATTTAAATTTATTTAGTGAAATAAAGTTTATAGAAATATGAAAAACCAGTTTTAATGTATGATCAAAAAAATTTGGCAAAACTATTTTTGTAGAAAAATATTATTTTTATGATTAAATTGAATTTATTTTTATTAGTGGAATATAAAACACAAATGATTAATATTAAAAATTTAATATAATATATAATAAGAAAATTTCATTTATAGTCATTCACCAAAGGTTATTTTATTAAATTATTGATGTAGTATATTTTTGTTTTATAAAAATAGATTTTCATAAAATCATTTTATTTGTTTCTGAATAGTTTTTAATTTCATTTCTAATTAATTGGAAGCCAAGTAATTAATTTAAAATAAATTTTTTGAACATATATTTTCATAATAAATTTAATCTTATCTAGTCCCACCATCCCAAAACCTAGTTGATAATATTCATTAAAAATAATAATATGTTAATAGTGTGTTATTTTTTATTTACCCTTGGTGTAACATGTATAAGATGTTAAAATTAGTGTTGAATGTAACATATGCTAAAATTGTTGTTTAATGTATGTTATTCAAGACATTGTGTGGCTTGTGACACACAATATCAAAACAACTAAATTCATTGGAATTTTTTTGTCACATATTCTCTTGGTGTTATAGTATACCCCCTCACAATGATTTTCTACCTAAAAATACATTAATTTGGTACCAAAAAACGTGGATACTTTTACCTCTTTACATCATCAGGTTCCTTGGTTTCATCCTAATGTTAGTGGTTGTTACTTCAAATGTTAACCATATTAGTGGTCTTTTTTCTTATAACATTATTTATTCAACCTATATTCTCAACCATTTGTTCATTATAAAAATGAAAATTCAAGAATTATATGACCTTTGAGTTGTTTAAATGTTATTGACTAGGTATGTACATCCTTAGTGTCGAAACATAGAACACACAAAAAACCATATAGAGTTTGTGTGGAAGTACCAAGCGATAAGATAATATCTCTATACAACCAAGAATTTTATAGGGAATGATTTATCTAGTGAATTGTTTTCCATGCCTTTTTACATAGAGGAACATAGAGAACGTCCTTATTAGAAACATAATATTCTAATTTGAATAGATGATTATTTATATATCATTATTGTGAATCTTTCCCATATGTGTTTCTAAATGGATCTATCCTTCTCATCATTTTCATTAGCTATGTCAGGTCCTAGTACATTTATTTAGAGAACATAATTTTGTTGAATGGTGCATTGTTGGATTTCTACCTGAGGGTTCCCAAGGCTATCTTGGATTCCCCATCCATGTGTTTACCATGTTCATATGTTTCTTCTATTTCATGTGGTTATCCTATGCTCAAGGTGGCCAGAGACCAGGGGTCCAGCCGTCTCCTAGTGGAATTTCAAGCTAGTCATAAGTCATTGGCATGAAGTGTTCTGTTTTCTCTATCTAATACTCCTAGAGAGAGACTGCCCATGATTCCTTGTATCATGTCTAAAATAGGGTGCTCTATTTTAGAATGTCCTTATGAGGATTGGGACTATGTGAAGGATGTTTCTAAGCTATTGTCGGCTTATTAGGCGGAGAGTGGAAACTAACCAAATCCCCACTCTAAACATAAAATTCCACCCTCAGTCACTTCGGGTTTAAGCCCAATAGTGCTCACATGGTAGATGAAGAAATAGCATAAGGGAAGGGAGAGCCCTACATTCCCATCGGAAATGACTATAGTCCCTAGGTCCAAAACCAGTCCATCCCTATTTTAATGATTCAAATCATGATCTAGAACTCATGAGGAATCAGGGTGAGAGTGAATTGAAATTTTATCTCCTCTGAGTCTAGGAGTCACAATGCCAAGATGGTTGAAATTATTGGGCATAAGAAGAATGATGTTAAGATTCAAGAGTTTACTCCTAAGGTCAAAATTCATGCCCCCAAGAATGTATCCATTCTCATCAACCATATATGGTTATTCTGGAAGAGGGATGTTTCAGTAGATTTGATTCAAGTGGGATACCAGCATATCACGACGAAGGTGTCAAGAAGTAGAGAAAATTAGTATATGTCCTTTAATTATGGAAGCTGTGATGCCCAGAGGAGGGAGGTACTGTGGTAGGAGCTAAATTGGTTTGACCTAGGGGATCATTCCTGGGTGGTGGGAGGGGAATTCAATATCATAACGCAGACTAACAAGAAGAAGGGAAAAGGTGAATTCTTGAGGTAGGAAAGTATGTCTTTTGTGCAGTTCATAGCTAGGAAGGGGTTAATGTACATGGTTTATTCTATAAATCCATTCACATGGTGCAATAATCGATGAGTAGAGAGTCGAGGCTGGAGCAGAATTTATCGTTGCATTGATAATGTCCACACAATCACCATGTAACGTAATGTGAAGGTTAACCACTTGACCTGAAGTATTTCTAACCACTCACCTCTCATGTTATCTCTATGCAAGATGAATATCTCATAGGGGCATTTCAAGTTCTCTAGTAAGTGGGTGTGTTATTAGGATTACCACCACGTGGTTAAGTGGTTTTTGAATGAACCTCCTCAGGGTCACACATGGGTGGTTATTCACTAAATGATGAGGCATTTGATATAGGAACTCATGGTGTGGGCTAGGTCACTTCTTCCATTGGATCTAGAGACAACTATCATGAAACATGACATTTAAATTCTAGAGTCTAGTTTAGAGGAGAGATTGTATAGTGTGGTTTTTGATGAACTCTATGTGATGAAGAATTCTCTTGCGTTGATGGTGCTTTCACAGGAGCGACATGCGAGGAAGAACTCCAGGGATAAATGGATTATGGAAGGTTATACGAACATTTCATACTTTCAGGTATTTATTAGGAAGAGGAGGCATTTTGTGAAACTCATTAAAATTTTGGAAGATGGCTCGTACAATGACTATGGGGAGGTGGCTGGGGGTATAGATTTCATGGTCTTTAAAGACCTCATTGAATGTATGAATGGTAATATGCCTCAGAGGTATCCTTTGGGGGAGGCTCGTCTTTTGAAAGGGATCCTGAATCTTATCTCTTTGCACAATAATTCTCTACTTGAAGTTATTCCTGATGAAGAGGAGGTGCATGTGGCCATGTGGAATCAGAATCCTAATAGTGTGGAAGTAACCGACTGTTTCCCAGGTTTGTTCTATAGGGGCTCTTGGGAGGAGGTAAAATGATATCTCATATCTTCCATCTTGGACTTCTTCTGAGTGGGTAGCCTTCCATAGATAGCGTCAGCGACCACTCTGGTTCTTTTTCCAAAGATCAAAGGCCCATATTCCATCTTCCATTATCAGCCTATGAGCATGTGAAAATTTCCCTATAAAGTCTTAGATAGTCTCATAAATAGGCTACTGACCATTCTTCTTCCTCGATGGATATCCATAGAGCAAGATGGTTTTTTCAAATACCGTTTGATTCAGAGAGTCATGGTGATGACACAAGAGATCCTAAGAAATATTAATACTACATCCCATGGATCTAATGATGTTATTAAACAATATATGAATAAAGAATATGATAAGATGGAGTGTGGCATCATCAATAGATTCCTTACGAATATGGGAGTATCTAACTAGGCCTTTGATATCATTTTCAGGTGTGTCTTCTCACCGTGGATGGCTGTTTCGTTTATGGGGAGAACACATGGTTTATTCATGTCTGTACATGGTATTTGGAAAGGTTATTTTCTATTTATAAGTATCTTTATCCATATGCATGACACTCTGAGTAGGTTGATAATAAAAGTGTTTGCAATGGTAAAATTCTGCCATACCATAGAAAGTATATCCTATACTAAATATTTCATTTGATGATTGCATATTATACGATAATATTTATGGAATACTGGGTGGACATCCCTCTATGAACTTAATAGGATCCTCATGGAATACAACCATTGGAGAGGGAATATAATTAATAGGGATAAGTGTAGATTCTATGTTCTCAACTCATGAAACCTGAGCAGGGTGGATAGGATGGGCAACAAGCTAGGCATGGGGAGAGGCTCCTTTCCCATGGAGTACCTCTGTACCCCTATTTCTACAGGATGACAGCGTACCATGGAATTCGACAAAGTAGAGAAAAATATTACAAAATGTATCTTGAATTGGAAGAACTGTATCCTATGTTTTAGAAGATGGATCACCATATTAAATAGCGTGCTTTAATCAACTCTGGTACATGCATTAGACTCTAACAGTATACCAAATGGGGTTATAAGGTTCACTGATAGGATTCACCAGTGCAACATTTGTGATGTGTTAGCTGAGGGGAAGAGGCTGTGGGTGTCATGTGGAAAGTTGGATCGACCCTTATATAAAGGGAGAATTAATGTTAGGAGTCTAGTGTACATGATCCATTTCATGAATATGATTCTTGCATGGTGGATCATTGCGGAACGCACTCTCTCGGGGAATAGGTTGTCTCAAAGATACATGGGTAGTGATGCAATGGTTTCTTCCAGGGGGTCGCCTTTATAGTGCTCTTTGCATTGCATTATCCTGAATCTCCACCCACACTCCCAATAGATAATTGGGTAGGGGATAATTATTTACACATATAATAATTTTTTGGGTATAGTGCTCGATTATCCAAGATGCCATCCCCCACTATCTCCTTTAGGGAGGTAATCATGCATCCTCTATTTTTAGATCAGTTATAGACACACTCTAACATGAGGTTTTTGACTCTGTTCTTATCAACTCTAAGAAAGACAGAAGCGTCTATACCCCTTCCACCTCGAGTAAGTTAAACTTGAATTATTTTTGTAGGAGGAATTCTCTTCAGGGGCAGATTGTTAGATGGAACAGTATGGCTTGTTGAAAAAATATTCTGACTAAACATAATTTACTCACAAGGAGGATTCATAATAATGCTATTCCCATGGATGATCACATAAAACATTTAGGAATTAGTCTGTCTTCCTATTGTCATTGTTGCGGTAATAAAACTAAAGAGAATATGAATCACATCTTCTTTGAGGGTGAATAGGCTCGGAAGGTTTGGAGTTTATTTGGAGTTTACATAGAGAAATATTCCCTAGTGGTTAGCAATGATCTGTTTATGGAGCACTGGTTCCAGGGGTACAATAGCTCTGCGGTGGAGTCTGAAGCACGAGCCCTCATCTTCAATGCGAGCTGATGGTGTTTATGGAAAGCCAATAATTTTTCTAGGTATGTGGGTAGATTTTCCATAGGTAGATTAGTGGTGGATAGAACTCGATGTATATTGATTGATTTGATAGTTATTATAGGTATCGGGAAGGATGATCCATCTCTTCATGTGATTTATACTTCTTAGAGGGGGGGGGGGGCTCAAGAATGGTTCTGGGGATCAGGGGAGATGGATTCATTGGCTACCCTTTAGGGGTAGTGTCAAGATTAATACAGATGGATCTTGTGTAATGGGTGACATGTGAGGAGGAGGAGTTATCCGTGACCTCATGAGGAGTGTGATGTTGGCTATCACAACCCATTATAGAAGTAGATATTCTATTCAGGCAGAGGTTCTTACGTTGCACATAGGTCTATCCGTATGTAATTAGAGGGACATTATCATCGCCCAACAACAAACATACTCTATGATTATTCGTGATTCACTTCGTGGTAAAGGTACCACTACCTGCTCAATTGCCTATACTATTTGATAGAGCAATGTACTTGTTAACAACAAAATTAGAATCACCCATTTTTGGCGTGAGGGGAACAAAGTGGTGGACTATCTGGCCTCTCATGAAGTACTGGGTGTCCCGGTGTTATGTCTTTCTAATGTGTCTCAGTTTAAACCAGAGGGGTGATTCTAATTTAGGGTGATTCCCTTGGCATTCATTATTTCCAACCCCCAAAAGCTGGGTTCCATTTCCATGTATTGTCCTTTTTGGGGAACCTTTTTGAATAAAATTCATAATTTTGGATGGTTATTAATTTAAAACTTGGAATAGTTATCTAAATGAATATATTATCTGATATAGATAATTTTTGATGACATAATAATTAGATCAAGTATCCCATGTAGAATTATTCCCTTCAGAGGATTTGGGAGTCCCTAATTAAATTTTATTGAGTGATTCCTTCCCATTTCATTTTTTGTGTTAATAATGATCATTGAATCCCTCTATACCTTTATTTATCAATCATGACATTCTGATATATAGATCATTGAGACACTTAATAATTTCTCTCTTTTTTATTTACAACCAAAATTAGTATTTCAGGTCAGACAGTGGTACACATTATACTATTTTCTCCATTGGGTTTTGGATTCAGGCCCTATGACCAAGCCTGTTACAACATATTTCCACCCTACACAATTTTTCCAAAACAGTTTTTATAAAAAGGTTTTAGAAATCTCAAAAACCCATAATTACATTTACATCAATGATATGATAAACAATAAAGGGTATTAGTAACAATATTCATATATTATTAAAAGGGATTCCCCATAAAAACCAAATGATTTTAATACTATAAATGTCTCTGGAATTATTCAAAATTGTGAAAAACTCCCAAAACATAAAATCTAAAAAGTGTTTTCTATGAATTTGATCTTATGATCCACCTTTTACTCATAATCCAATTATGTAATCCATAAATCTTAGGTTTATCATACGTTGATATATATGTCCATAGAAGAATATGGAAATCCTTAGATGATTAATAATTATCATTACCAAAATACCATTTTTAAAATAATAATAAAACATAACTATTGAATACCAATATAGTAAAACAATAGTAATTCCACTTCAATGATATTTATGGAAGAGGTCCTTATATGGTGTGGATGTTAATTCATGGATCATGACATTTATTTGGATAATTCCCATGTTCCCCACATATAAGAAATTAAAATTGTCAAGAATTTATTTCTATATGACCTTCTTCTCCAAATAGATATCAGCATCCACTACATTTGAGAATGTCCTCCATATTATTCATCCCACCACCATGAAATAATTAAAGAGATAAATATAGATTAAAAGAGTGTTGTTTTGAGTGAATATTTTGATGGGTGGGGTGTATATGGGTTACATTGGTTTCAAAAAGCATAATTTTGATTGTAGCCCCCACCAATAATAACTGACTAATAACAACCATGAATTTCATTCTAACCAAAATTTAACTATTTTATACATTTCCAATCATAGATAATAATTATGGTAAATTATAACCATAACTAGTAGAAAATAATTAGTTAATATAGACATTATATAAAAATTTATTATTGATGTGGAATCAATACCATCACCAAGAAAATTCCCATTTTTGTTAGATATTCTCAATAATATTTTTTTTTGTGATGGGAGGAAGTGTACCTTCATAAATAATTTTTCACCTGATTTTTTAGGGATCAGTGAAGATCAATTGTCAACTAAATTCATTTGATCAGTTATTTGTAACATTTTTTTCACGCATCGAAATTAACACTTCATGAAAGTCTGTTTATTCTGAAGTGAATATAGGTTAGTCTGGCCATGTTTCTTACGAGATAAACCAACTATGAGTGTTTTTCGAATTCTTACTATTGAAGGAGTTTGTAAGGTCACCTTTATTAATTAAATTCATTTGTAAAAAACCCCATGGTGCAATGTCAATGATAATTGGAAGGTTATTTAATGTTTTTGAAAATGATTATATGGTGTTACATGTAAACATATTATGGAATATTACATTACTATCCATCATTTTAATTAGGAAAAAAATATTTTCTATTAATAATCCTTACTATTCTGAGTCAACACTTATTTAAATTTATAATTGCATCCAAAAAAATATGTTCTACACTGTATCTTATAATTTTCATTTTATTTAACAGAACCAATGTGTAAACACAAAATTAAAATGGCTAGATGAAAATTATAAGGTAATTTTCCTAATATTATACAAAGTGATGGGTAAATAATTTAAATTGTACAGATTCACTAACAACATAAATGTTACCCTTATTATATGAACTTTTTTAAATAAACGTTATTTATATTCTGTGAAATAATCAATTTTATTAGTGTTTCTATAATGGGTCAACACAATGGTTATTTTTAAATTTTTTTCTTGGGAAAAGAATGTGGACCTTTCTAGAGAATCCTTTTTGAATTATTTTTATTTTATATTGGAATAAAGGATTTTGTGGTATTTTTTAGAGACAATTTAGTTTTGAACTTGTTTTTGATTGATTTCAAGGGAATTTATGGGAATATCATAGTATAGGGATAGCCCTCATAAAATTAAATCCATATTCATTTTCTATTAATAGTTTGAGAGGATTGGCATCATTCATGAATTGTTGTCTCGATGAGAACTCTTAGTGGATATCATGTCACCAGATCTAGGTAGATAGGAGTCTTTTAAGTTAATACTCAAGGGAGTATTTCCATATAAAATTACTCTATGAGTTCATTACCATTATCCCATGTATTGATGTCATGAACTTTATGAGATGATGACATTACCTTCTTCTTAAATCCTTATCTGTTATAATTATTATTGATAGTTTCATAAGATTCATTGTAACTAATGAATATGTATGGGTTATGGGAATCATGTCAAATAATCTAGGGATAGGTGGTTTGACATAGACACCTCGTTTTGTGTTCCTTTTTATGTGATTCTTTGAGAGTGGCTGGATCAAGGTATATGTTTTCATTAAAGTAAATATTATTAGTTAAACTCTTCTTTATTAACCATATCATGGTAGATGAAAGAGTATTTTGATTATATAACGTTTATTACCTTTTATTTGAATATAACCATAAGTACCTATATATTAGAACCAACTTAATTGGGTAGGATAGACTATTCGTGTTCCAGACCAAATTGGCTAGTAGTTGGATGAGTGATTCTTTTCTTCATGGAAAAAAAATCATGAGGTGGAAGCCATTTGATAAATTGTGTCACTTGTATGATAAATAATATTGAAGTAGAATAAAAATGGGTCTTATGAAATAATGAAAAGAGATACACCATGTAGCACAATCAACATGAGTTTGTTAACATACGACTCCTGAAAGTGTGTGTTTGGGTTTTGTACCCGGTGGTACATAGAGATACACCCATTATTTTGAGATGGATATAAATAGTATTTTATAGATTTCAATCATGAATATTTAAAATAAAACATCTCTCAATGGTTAATTATTAGGCATGTAGAGTTTTTTTTAATGTGGTGATGATTTTGACCATAGTGAAACATAGTTTTTCGTAAACTAATGGATGTGTCTGGTGATGTGGACTAATATTTGGATATATTGGGTGTCATGAGAAGGCGGAACATGGTGGTACATGGACATGCACTATCGGGAATTTTTTTCAGTTGTTAGTTAAGAAAAATATAACATGTTTTATGTTTTTGGGGATTCGGGGAGATATAAACACATTTTTTAGAATCATGCATAACTCCAATTTTGGGAAATTCATTCCCCATATATTGAAATCGCTTGAATTAAGTTACTAGAGCATAAATTAAATGTTATTTTCCATGCTATCAAAAATATTCTATTTATCAAAGAAAACACCATTGGAGTTAATGTCTAGTATGGGTTGTAATATGGTTTGGATAATGTGTAGACCACTATTTTCTATTTAATGGTGGAAGACATTATTATGTATTAGAATATAGAGGTGATAGAGACAACCATTCCATGGATGGTGGAATCAGTGAAAAATAATATATACAATAATTATCAATAATGAGTGTTTTTTCCCTATAAAAATAATATGTGTAGGATAGATTGGACATGAGATGTGGAAAGATATTATCATTTCATTAAAGTGTAAATAATAATGTTCCTAGATAATAGAATGATTCTTTGATCACTGATGGTTGATCCTATGGTGAAGATGTTCCTAGAATCATTAGGATGGTCATTGATAAATTATTTTTTCACTCATACTCCATTGAATAATTAGAGAAAATATTTGGTTGTTTTTCATAACAAATTATAGGTTCAACTTTTAACAATAGATTAGTTAAATCCATTTATGGAAATTAATACTGAAATTGCATTATTCTATCCATGAATATTGGCCCAGTTATGTTTCGGTTTATGTACTACATCATGTTGATGGTTTTGAGAAGGATATAATTCATAGGGGATATTTCAATAGATGTCGGGTATTATATTCGGTGAGTGTTCATAGAATTTTTATAGAGTTATTTCGAATAAAAAGCATTAAAATCTGGTATTGGTAATTCATCAAATCAATATTATTTTATTTTTATTCAAAATTATTTTGATGTGTGATTTTTTTTACTATAGTTGGATGAATGTTGTATTGTGAGGAACCACATCTATCAGATTGTTAGAGGAGATGAGTTTTGAGAAACTTTTAGATGGAGGTTTTCCAAGAAAAACCTAAATTACTAGTAAAATTATTAATGATTGGAATTCAAAAAATTTATCTAATCATGGAATATGATTTTTCTTGTCATGTATGACTACTTATTTCAGGTAAGGAATCATGGTAGTAGCATTTTTCAATTTCTATGGGTATGTTTCAATGTAAATTTATGATGATGAAGGAAATCAGTCTCAGAAATTTTCATTTATTGTTTGAACATACTATTTTATCACCATAAAAATGTTGATAATAGAGATTAGATATTGATTATGTATCTGGTTAAATTGAATTTGGTATGATTTGTCTTAATATTTCCAAATTTCTTGTGATAATTTTCTCATGTTCTGGAACCATAAGATACACATTGTTAAAATGATCAATGTCAGTTTGTTTGGAATTATGGAATTGAATGTGAATGCTTGAATGGAAAGTAACATCACATGTAGGCTAGATGATGCTTATAATAATTACAAATGGATTTAAGAAGATGATGAGTACTAATGTGTATATGTTGTAACGTACCTTGTTATGAACTGTTTTAAATTTTCAAAGGATTTGAAGTTTTTAGTTTAGTGGCTGGGCCAAAAAATAAATATAGTATATCAATGTAAATATGAAAATTAGATCACATAAAACTATTTTATGGGGGGAATTATAAGGGACCAGCCTTGAAACATTAATTAATCTTGAATTAAAAGAATAATTCACATTGAGGATCATTTCAGGTTAAGAGTTTTAGAGAATTAGATAAAAATCATGCATTATATTCCACATTTAAACAAGGTGGTTATGTCAAAGACAATATTCATTTTTTTCATCAAAGGAAACATATCTAAAATAAAACATGGATTCTTTATTGACACTTCCACGACACTATCATCACATCATGTACCTTTCCCTTGACCTATGAAAAATATTTCAAAAACTTGCGATGAGCATAAAAAGCTCAGTAAGGGATATAGAAGTACGAAAAGTAAACATTAGTCCATGTATACATAAGAATAAATGAAATAATACATTATTAATAGAATATAAGAACATTAACATACCTCATGAAATCATAGGACTTTTGAATAACTCATAGAAAACATAAGACATAAAGGCAACTTGAGGCATTCATAACATTCTTATGTAGGGAGTAAAAGTCATGGTTACGTTTGGAATACCCATCACAGTATATTCACTAAATCTCTTCAGAGAAAACATAGCATTTAACCCCTTCACATTACCCAATTAATTAGAGAGCTATCATGGGATCACCCACCCTTAGTTTACCATGTAACCACCCGTCTTTATAAAAAATGCCCAAGAACCATAACATAATCGTATCACATAAAAAAAGTATAAAGGAAACATAAAATTTCCACATTTCAATCACAAGATATCAAAAACACATTGATATAATAAAAACATAATCAAAACCATTTTCAATACCAAAATAAAATATAATTAAAACATGGTATTTATTTTTCATTTAAAAAAATGGTTATAGCTTTTAGAGGAAGCCAAAACTCAAATAATGGTCATGGCGGTGGAGAGGTCATTGTCGCCACATACGTAAGAGAAAAACATTCCCTTTTGTCATTTAGTAAAATGCTTTGTTTAAAAAGATTCCTTTTGAATAAAAATAAAATTCAAAAGGGTTTATACACTGTATAAAAGAAAGTTGTGTATAAAACAAAATATGCCTCAATGAAAGGAGATTGAGACGAAGTCCCTTACCTCGTGTCCGACTTGACTCAATTGTCCTTTAATCTTTGGAATAATAAAATAGAGTTAATTTTTACTTTCTTAATAACATTTTTCAAGTTCATTATTCCTTTTATAACACTTATTACCATGTTATGACCATTATGTAATTATTTAAGTTAAAAATGGTCGTTTTGTCGATCTTTGGTACTTGAGCCAAAAATAAACTTCTTATAATTACAAGTTGTTCATGTCGTAAAATATCCATTATATCCAGAATTATTTTCATGAGGTAGATATCATACATATCATATATATCCAGCATATAAATTCATTTAAAATATTACATAACATTTAGAGGTAAGAAATGAAATGCACCGTTCATGGACACG
The DNA here is from genome assembly GCA_963277665.1 of Viscum album. Classification (NCBI taxonomy): domain Eukaryota; kingdom Viridiplantae; phylum Streptophyta; class Magnoliopsida; order Santalales; family Viscaceae; genus Viscum; species Viscum album. Next base: position 467,373,169 of record OY728122.1, on the reverse strand, counting down.
GTAAGCCGTACGTATACATGAACGGTACTTTCAGTTCTATTTCATATTTAATGGAATGAAATAATAATGATATAAAGGTACATTACAATTACAGTATGATATCATATGTAATACCATTAACTGCATCCTTTATACATCCCTCATATGGCATTAACGAATCAAATCACTTTGAGGGGGCGGCAGTCCGCACTTCCTAAAATTAAATTATCGTGTTTACCCATAATGGAAACCATAAAGGTATGCCATAAATGAAAAATATAGAAGCATAAGGAAAACATAATAATAATATATATCATATATAAATATATTTACATCTTAATGGACACCATGAGAGATGTTAAAAGAATATTGAACAATCATCGTTTCGTGAGGCAGTGATTCACCACCCACAGAAACAATATGTTCTTTAACAATTAGATGGGAGTGTGTGTAAGTGTAAATAAAATAATTCTCATAAAAACATCCTAGTATATTTAATATACTAGTTTTGTTACAAAATAAAGGAATAAAAAGAGTTTAGGGGGTTGGAGAAGCAAAATAAAACAAAAGAACATAAGAGAAGACATTACCCTTACATCGGGTAACTCCCCTTGGTTTGAACCAAAAGGGTTTCTTGAAGAGATTTCTGCCTAAGGTAAGGCATCTATGATGAAGAGAAGGATTTTGAGGGATAAAATGAGCAGAGTTTGGTCAATCCAATGTCTTGAGATGTGTGGGTAAGGGGGTAGAGGTGGGGGCCTTTTATAAGAGGTAGGAGGGGCACTCTTGGTAGGTCATGAAATGTTACTTTATTATGAAATGATTTTAGGATTTTAAAGGCCCCAAAATGATATATTTCTAGGATAAGGTGATAAGGGTTCGAAATACACCCATACAATAGGTTTTTGACAAGTTTAAGTCTTATATTTTAAGTTATTTTTTCATTTTATTTAAATCGTTCATTAATGAGGTAATTGATGCATCATCATGGTGTCATAAATAAATTTATTTATATAATGAATAAAAATTATAAAAAAATACCATGATGTAGGAAATATTTTTCGATTTCCAATGAATATTTATAGTCTAAGAGATCATTTACATAAACAAAACTAAAATTGTTTTACTTAGGTGATACATACTTTGGTTATACTTTCCTTAAAATAATAATAATAAAAGGTCACTATCACACTAAAGTGATTCCATGGGGTCACAAAGTTCGGAAAAAGGCATCCCATGGTCGTACATGACGCAACAAAAGGATTTGGACACAAGTTGGGGTCATTTTATGTTATTATGATATTATTTTATTACCCTTAACTACCTGATTACTAATTAATCATGATAATTAAAGATAATTACCATCGTTACTATTCATAATGTCTAAAAACAAAAGAGTCTTAATTATATAATTTGGACCTTATGATTCAAGATATGTAATCCATTTTACCAAATTCCAAACACATAAATTTCATTAATTAGTTTAAAAACAATTCCCGTTGTAAAAACAAATAGCGGGTTTTTAGAAACAATATCTATCAAAAGTTTGACACTTGTTTATGCCCAATTCCAAAGTGAAATTAATTACAATGACCAAAATTGTGTTAAATGGTAAAAATATATTCTAATTAAACTTTAAAACGAATTAAAAGTACAAACTATATATATAATTAAATTTAATGAGAAATAAGTTTTGAAGTAAAATGGAGTATTTTTCTTTATTCGTAAAAAAATGAACATTGTCAGAAAAATACCAAAAATTTATCCAAAGTAAATTTCGATGTCCCAATCCTAAAGAATATGTTTATTTTGAAAAATAGAGCTTATAAAATTGTCAAAAGTTTGTTTAAAAAAATGTTTTCCATTAAAATGCTGTAAAACGATCTTTAAAAAAAATATTAGAGTATTCTATGATTAAGATTGGATTTATTCTCATTTTAAGCCTCTAAAACACTATCTAATTAATAAATAGACATAGATATGAAAATCCATAATTATTTACTTACATGGGATGTTACATCCTTCCCCCCTTTATAAAATTGTTTTCCTGCAATTTATTTACTTATCGAATAAGTGGGGGTATTTATCCCTCATTGCATTTTCATATTCCCATGTTGCCTCTTTAATCATGTGGTTTTGACACAAAACCTTTACTTGATGAATCGCCTTATTCTGCAATAATTTCTCCATATGGTCAATAATCTAGATTGGTTGTTCCTCATAAGATAGGTTCTCTCCCAGCTGAACTACCTCTGGACTCAAAACATGAGATGGATCTAGAATGTACTTCCTTAACATTGAAACATGAAAAACATTGTGTACCTGAGATAAAATCGGAGGTAATGTCACTCGGTATGCAACTGATCCAAATCTTTCCAGAATTTCATATGGTCCAATGATCCTTGGACTCATCTTCCCTTTCTTACCAAATCGCATCACACTTCTATATGGTGAAACTTTGAGGAAGGCATGATCACCTACCTCAAAAGAGAGATCCTTCTCCTGTTGTCCGTATAACCTTTCTTCCTATTCTGAGCTATTCTCATGTCTTTTTATATCAGCTAAACTTTTTCTACCAACTCTTCTACCAATTCTGGTCCCATCAACATCCTTTCACCCACTTCATCCCAAAAAGATATAGTTTGGCACCGCTTCCCATATAATTCCTCAGATGGTGCCATTTGTATACTGAAATGAAAACTGTCATTATAAGAAAACTCAACCAAAGAAAGATGTTGGTCCAAAATCCCCTGATAATCCATCGAACAAGCACATAGAATATCCTCCAATGTTTGAATTGTTCGTTCTAACTGCCCAGCTGATTGAGAATGAAAATCTATACTAAAATTTAATTCAGTACCCCACGAATTCTGAAGGCCTTTCTTTAATTTAGAAGTAAACCTAGCATCACGATCAGATACAATGGAGAGGGGAACTCTATGTAACCTGACTATATATTTATGATACAAAAGAGAAAGTTGATCTAGGGAAAAAGTATCTCGTATAGCAAGAAAATGAGGAGATTTATTCAAGTGATAAAAAATAACCCAGATTTCATTATTACCTCAAGGTGTCTTCAGCAACCCCACAACGAAGTCCATGGATATATTCTCCCATTTACACTCTGGAACTATTAGAGGCTGAAGCATCCCTTTCGGTAACTGGCACACTTCTTTAACCTATTGAAAAGTCAAACAATTCATAGTAAAGTCAGAAATATCTCTTTTAATTCCACCCCACCAGTAATACTCCCAAAGATCACTATACATCTTAGTACTGCCTGGATGAATTGAAAACGGAGAACTATGAGCTTCACATAACAACTCTCTCTTCAACTGTAAATCACAAGGCACACACAATCTCTTCCCAAATCTCATAACACAATCATTATCAATGTTGAATTTAGTTAACATACCCTTCTGAACCAGATCTACCTTTTTCTGCAACTTAGTGTCTTGCTTCTATGGTTGCTTAATTCTGTCTGATAGAGAATATTTCCCTGATACCTAAAACACAACAGAAGAATTTCCTGCACTAACAACTTCCAAGACAAAATTCATCAAATCCTTAATGAAAGGATCACGTTCCAAACACAACATTGTTAATAAAGAATTACTTTTTCGACTCAAAGCATCTTTCACTTTATTTTCTTTTCCTGGGTGGTAGTAAATTGTACAATCACAATCCTTGATTAATTCTAGCCATCTCCTCTGTCTCATGTTCAATTGTTTCTGAGTGAATATATACTTTAAACTTTTGCGATCGGTATATATTTCACACTTTACTCCATAAAAATGATGCCTCCAAATTTTTAAAGTGAAAACAACAACAGCTAATTCCAAGTCATGTGTAGGGTAATTTATCTCATGAGTTTTCAACTGACTTGAATCCTAAGAAATTACCTGATCATTCTACATTAGGACGCAACCAAGTCCTTTCTATGAAGCATCACCAAAGATAACAAACTCACGATTCATGGAAGGTAGTTCCAAAACTAGAGCATTCACCAATCTTCTTTTCAATTCCTGAAAACAATCATCACATTATTTTGTCCAGATGAACTTAACACCTTTTCGATTTAACATAGTCATTGGACTAGATATACATGATTTTTTTAAAAAAAACCTTCAGTAATTTCCTGCCAAACAAAGAAAACTACAAATCTCAGTTACATTTGTGGTTCTTGGACATTCTTCAATAAACATTGTTTTTTCAAGATCAACAGTTATTCCATCTTTAGAAACAATGTGACCAAGGAAAGAAATTTTTTCAACCAGAACTCACAATTTCTGAATTTACCATACAATTTATTTTCTTTTAAGGTTTAAAAAATTACCCATAAATGACTTTCATGATCGTCTTTAATTTTATAAAACACCGAAATATCATCAATGAAAACAACCACAAACCTATCCAAGAACTCATGGGAAATTCTATTCATAATGTACATGAATAAAACATGTTATTTGGTTAGTCCAAAAGGCATAACTACAAATTCATAATGTCCATATCTTGTACAAAACACAGTCTTAGGAATGTCTGCTTATTTTACCTTCAACTGATGGTACATCGATCTCAAGTCAATCTTTGAAAAATACTGAGCTCCTTGAAGCTGATCAAATAAATCATCGATATGAGGCAAAGGATATTTGTTCTTAACAGTGATGTTATTCAATGCTCTATAATCAATGCAAAGTCTCATTGAACCATATTTCTTTTTAACAAATAAGACAGGATCACCCCATGGTGATGTGCTAGGTCTAATTAAACCTTTATCTAGTAAATCTTGCAATTTCTCCTTCAACTCTAAAACTTCAATTTGAACCATTCAATAAGGGTGTTTTGAAATTGGCTTAGCATCAGGAACTAATTTAACAGAAAATTCAACTTCCTGCTATGGTATTATTCCATGAAACTCATCAGGAAAAATATCAGGATACTCATTTACCACTGGAACATCATTAATCTGAACGGATCCTTTGTTTTCAACAATATGTTCAAGGTAACATTCATTTCCATCTTTTACAAGTTTCTCAGCCTCTTGATATTTATCAACAGTATGGGTTCATTCTTGTACAGAAACTGAAATTCTTTCTGAAAAGAAACTTCTTCAGCTCTAGAATCAATCTTAGCATGGTAAACAGAGATCCAATCCATACCCAGGATAACATCAAACTCTACTAGAGGTAAAACAATAAGGTTTTAAAGTAGGTGCTTTCCACGGATAAGGATATGAAGATTCTTATAAATTATTTTTGCCTCATCATTTCCCCCAAGTGTTTTTACCACAAGTTCAGGAGTCATTTCTTGAGATGGAATTCCCAATTTACTAGAAATTTTTTTAGAGATTAAAGAATGTGTAGAACCTGAATCAAAGAAAACATTGGCATAATCTAAAAAAACAAACAATGTACCTGATACCATTTCATTTGATGGCCCAAAATCTTCTAAAGTAGTTGAAAAGGATTTCACCAAACCTTTCTGATTGTAGTCTGACTGCTTCCCTTCACTCGAGATCTTTGTCGAACACTCGTTTGCATACTAACCTATCTCATTGCACTTGAAAAATTTCACTAACAATAAATCAAATCGGGTCTTACCATCACCATTCTCTTTTCCAGTGCAATCCGTAGCCTTATGTCCCATCTTACCACATTGGTAGCACTTTCCAGAATTCAAAAGACATTCCACAGTATGCTTTTTACCACATTTATCACAAACTGCAAACTTACTCTTCTTACCATCAAACCTTTTTGAAGGATTATTCCATTTCTCCAGCAAACTCAATCTCTTCTTCTGTTGGTTTTTATAGAACACTTAATGATTGGAAAAATCCATTTTCACCTTCTCAGTACATCCAACAAGATTTTCATAACTTTTGAACTCACGAGAAGATAATGCCCTTCGATATTTTGGCTTTAATCCTGAGTAAAAATAACTGATTTTACTATCATGGTCTCAGATAAAATTTGGAGCATACCATGCTAATGAAGTGAACTTTTCTTCATAAGCAGCCACTGAGTCGTCCTCTTGCCTAAATTCCCAGAATTGTTTTTCCATCCTAAGTTGAACAACCTTAGGAAAATATTTCTCAAGAAACATACCTTTGAATTCATCCCAGTCAAGAGAATCAATATCATTAGAGTCCCAAATATTTTTAACCATCGACCACCACTGATCTCCTTCACCCTCCAAAAGGTAAACAAAAAGACTAACATTTTGATTGTCTGAACACCCCATGACATCGAAAATATTCTCCAGTGCTTTAATCCACACTTCAGCTATCACAAGGTCAGATGATCCACTGAATGATGGGGGATGTTTCCTCATGAAATGTTCCACCATTGACATGTTCCTCTGCGGTTGATCTAGCTGATCTCGTGTATGGATACCACCTCCATTTATTTCTTGAGTTAACTGCCCCATTACTGCAAAAAACTGTTCAGTTCCAATTCCGACCATCTCAGGATGCTGATTTGGAAGGTCATTTCCTTCTGTATGCATTTATATCACTACTTCCCTATTTCCTCTGCAGAAAACCATTCAGAACAAACATGTCTTAGATGAAGCAACATGGTAATCTTCAAATGTTGTTTCATTTCTATTTGACCATAAAAAATGTGGACAATCATTTAATAGAATTCTAACTCCCAAAGTTATCTAAACTGACCTCTGATACCAACTATAAGGACCCTACCTTAAAACAGTAAATAATCTTGAATTAAAGTAATAATTCACATTGAAGATATTTTCAGGTTTATAGTTTTAGAGAATTAGATCAATAATCATGCATAACATTCCACATTTAAACAAGGTGGTTACATCAAAGACAGTATTAATTTTTTTTCATCAAAGGAAACACATTTAAAATAAAACATGGATTCTTTATTGACACTTCCTCGACACTATAATCACGTCATGTACCTTTCCATTGACCTGTGAAATACATTTCATAAACTTGGGATGAGCATAAAAAGCTCAGTAAGGGATTTAGAAGTACGGAAAGTAAACGTTAGTCCATGTATACATAAGAATCAATGAAATCATACTTTATTAATAGAATATAAGCACTTTAACATACCTCATGAAATCATAATTATTATGAATAACTCATAGAAAACATAATATATAAAGGTAACTTGAGGCATTCTTAACATTCTTACGTAGGGAGTAACCCTCATGGTTACATTTGGAATACCCATCACAGTATATTCCCAAAATCTCTTTGGAAAAACCTTAGCGTTTAACCCCTTCGCATTACCCAATGCATTGGAGAGATATCACTGCCTCACTCGCCCTTAGTTTATCATGGAACCACCCATCTTCATAAACAATGCCCAAGAACCATAAATAATCGTATCACATAAAACATGCATAAAGGAAACATAATATTTCCACATTTCAATCACAAGATATCAAAAATAGATTGATATAATCAAAATATTATCAAAAGAATTTTCAATACCAAAATAAAAGAAAAGTAAAACATGGTATTTATTTTTCATTTTAAAAAAGGTTGTGGCTTGTAGAGGAAGTCGAAACTCGAATAATGGTCACGGTGGCGGAGAAGTCATTGTCACCGCATACGTAAGACAAAAACATTCCCTTTTTTTGTTTATTAAAATGCTTCATATAAAAAGATTCCTTTTGAATAATATAAAAATTGAAAGGGTTTTATACACCATATAAAAGAATGTTGTGTATAATAAAAAATATGCCTCAATGAAAGGAGATTGAGAAGAAGTCCCTTACCTCTTGTCTGACATGACTTGATCGTTCTTTAATCTCCTGAATAATAAACTATATTTCATTTATAAATGATTAAGAACCTTTTTAAAGATCATTATTCCTTTTATATAACTTATTACCATGTTATGAACATTATGTAATTATTTAAGTTAATAATGGTCATTTTGTCGATCTTTGGTACTTGAGCCAATAATAAACTTCTTATAATTAAAAGTTGTTCATGTGGTAAAATATAAATTATATACAGAATTATATTCATGAGGTAGATATCATATATATCATATATATCCATTATATACTTGAATTTATAATATTACATAACATTTAGAGGTAAGAAATGAAATGCACCGATCATGGAGACGGTAAGCCGTACGTACGCATGAACACTACTTTCATTTCTATTTCATATTTAATGGAATGAAATCATAAAGATATAAAGGTATAATATAATTCTAGTATGATATAATATGTAATACAATTAACCCCATCCTTTATACATCCCAGATATGGCATTAACGAATCAAATCACTTTGAGGGGGCGGTAGTCCGCATTTCCTAAAATAAAATTATCACATTCACCTATAATGGAAACCATAAAGGTATTCTATAAATGAAAAATACAGAAGAACAAGGGAAAAATTAACATAATATATATCATATATAAATATAGTGACATATTAATGGCCACCATGAGAAGTGTTAAAAGAAGGTTGAACAATCATCGTTTCGTGAGGCAGTAATTCGCCACCCATAGAATCAGTATGTTCTTTAACCATTAGACAAGAGTGTGTGTAAGTGTAAAATAATTAATTCTCATAAAAAATTCAAAGTATATTGAATATAATGGTTTTTGTACAAAATAATGGAATAAAAAGAGTTTAGGGGGTTGGAGATTCAAAATAAAACAAAAGAACATAAGAGAAGACATTATCTTTAAATCGGGTAACTCCCCTTGGTTTGAACCAAAAGGGATTCTTTAAGAGCTTTATGCCTATGGTAAGGCTTCTATGATAAAGAGTGGGATGTGGAGAGATAAAATGAGTACATTTTGGTCGAGCCAATGGCTTGAGAGGTGTGGGTAATTTGGTAGATGTGGGTTCCTTTTATAAGAGGGTGGAGGGGCACTCTAGGAAGGTCATGAAATGTTACTTTATTATGAAATGATTTCTGCCTTTTAAAGGTCCCACAATTATATATTTCTATGATAAGGTGATAAGGGTTCGAAATACACCCATAAAATAGGTTTTTGACAAGGGTAAGTCTTAGAGTTTACCATATCTTTTCATTTTATTTAAATTGTTCATTAATGAGGTAATCGCTGCATCATCATGGTGTCATAAATAAATTTATTTTTTTAATGTCTAAAAATTATAAAACAAATACCATGATGTATTAAATATTTTTATATTTCCAATTTCTATTTATAGTCTAAGAGATTATTTACATAAACAAAACGAAAATTGTTTTACTTAGGTGATACATACTTTGGTTATACTTTCCTTAAAAAAATAATAAAAAAATGTCACTATCACACTAAAGTGATTCCATGGGGTCCCAATGTTTGGCATAAGGCATCCCATGGTCATCCATGACTCAAAAAAAGGATTTGGACACAATTTGGGGTCATTTTATATTATTATGATATTATTTTATTACCCTTAACTACCCGATTACTAATTAATCATGACAATTAAAGATAATTACTGTCGTTACTATTCATAATGTTCAAAAACAAATGCGACTTAATTAAATAATTTGGACCTTCTGATTCCAGATATTGAATCCATTTTACCAAATTCCAAACATAGAAATTACAGTAATTAATTTAAAAATAATTCCCATTGTCAAAAAAAATTGCGGTTTTTTAGAAACAATGTTTATCAAAAGTTTGACACTTGTTTATGCCCAATTCCAAAGTGAAATTAATTACAATGACCAAAATTGGTTTAAATGGTGAAAATATAATCCAAATAAACTTTAAAACCAATTAAAATTAAAATCTATCTATATAATTAAATTTGATGAAAAAATAGTTTTGAAGTAAAATACATTATTTTTCTCTATTCATTAAAAAATGAACATTGTCAGAAAAATACCAAAAATTTATCCTATGTAAATTTTAATGTACCAATCCTAAAGAATAAGTTTATTTTGATAAACAGAGCTTATAAAATTGTCAAAATTTTGATTTAAAAATGTTTTTCCATCAAAAGGCGGTAAAACAATCTTTTAAAAAAACTATTAGAGTATTTTATGCTTATGATTGGATTTATTCTCATTTTAAGCCTCTAAAAAATATCTAATTAATAAATATACATTGATGTAAAAATCCATAATTCTTTACTTACATGGGATGTTACATCCTTCCCCCCTTTAGAAAATTGTTCCCCCACAATTTATTTACTTATTGAGTAAGTGGGGGTATTTATCCCTCATGGAAATTTCAGATTACCATGTTGCCTCTTCAATCATGTGGGTTTTCAACAAATCCTTTACATGATAAATCACCTTATTCCACAATAAATTCTCCCTGTGGTCAATAATCTGGACGAGTTGTTCCTCATATGATAGATTCTCTCCCAGGTGAACTACCTCTGGACTCAAAACATGATATGGATCTGGCATGTACTTCCTTAACATTGAAACATGAAAAACATTGTGTACCTGAGATAAACGTGGAGGTAAAGCCACTCGGTATGAAACTGATACAACTCTATCCAGAATTTCATATGGTCCAGTGAACCTTGGACTCATCTATCTTTCTTTACCAAATCGCATCATAATTTTCCATTGTGAAACTTTGAGGAAGACATGATCACCTACCTCAAAAAACTGATCTTTCCTCCTATTGTCTGCATAATGTTTTTTCCTGCTCTGCTCTTTTCTCATGTATTTCTATATCAGCTGAAATTTTTCTGCCAACTCTTCTACCAATTATGGTACCATCAACTTCCTTTCACCCACTTCATCCAAAAATGCTGGAGTTCAACACTACTTCCCATATAATGCCTCAAATGGTGACATCTATATACTGGAATGAAAACTATTATTTTAAGAAAACTCAACCAAAGAAATATGTTGGTCCCAAATCCCCTGATAAACCATCAAACAAGAATGTAGAATATCCTCCAATGTCTAAATTTTTCGTTCTGACTGCCCATCTGATTGAGGATGAGAAACTGTACTAAAATTTAATTCAGTACCGAACGACTTCTAAAGGCCTTTCCAAAAGTTATAAGTAAACATGGGATCACGGTCAGATACAATTGAGAGGGGAAATCCATGTAACCTGACCATCTCTTTAAGATACAAATGATAAAGTTGATCTAGGGAAAAAGTATCTCATATAGAAAGGAAATGAGAAGATTTAGTCAAGTGATCAACAATAACCCAGATTGCATTATTACTTCGAGGTGTCTTCAGCAACCCCACAATGAAGTCCATTGATATATTTTCTCATTTCCACATTGGCACTGGTAAAGTCTAAAGCATCCATTTAGGTAACTTCTTCTCTGCTTTAACCTTTTGACAAGTCAAAAACTTCACAGCAAAATCAATAATATCTCTTTTCATTCCATCCCACCAGTAATACTCCAGAAGATCTATATACATTTTAGTACTTCCGGGATGAACTAAAAACGGAGAACTATGAGCATCACATAAAAAAACACTCTTCAAATGTGAATCACAAGGCACACACAATCTCTTCCCAAATATCAAAACACAATCATTATCAATGTTGAATTCAGGTAACATTCCCTTCTGAACCAACTCTACCTTTTTCTGCAACTCTATGTCTTATGTGCTTGCTTAATTCTGTCTAATAGAGAAGATTTCACTAATACATGAAACAAAATAGAATAATTTCTTGCACCAACAACTTCCAAGCCAAAATTCTCAAATCCTTACCCAAATGATCATGTTCCAAACACAACAATGTTAATAAAGCATTAATTTTTTGACTCAATACATCTGCCACATTATTTTCTTTTCCTGGGTGGTAGTGAATTGTACAATCAGAATCCTTGATTAATTCTAGCCATCTCTTCTGTCTCATGTGAAATTCTTTTTGAGTAAATATATACTTTAAACTTTTGTGATCGGTATATATTTGACACTTTACTCCATACAAATTATGCCTCCAAAATTTTAAAGCGAAAACAATAGCAAATAATTCCAAATCATGTGTAGGGTAATTTATCTCATGAGTTTTCAACTAACGTGAAGAATAATCAATTACCTGATAATTATGCATAAGGACGCAACCAAGTCCTTTCAATTAAGAATCACTATAGATAACAAACTCCCCATTCCTCAATGGTTGTGCCAAAACTGGAGCATTCGCCAATCTTCTTTTCAATTCCTGAAAACAATCATCACATTCTTTTGTCTAGATGAACTTAACACCTTTTCGAGTTATCAAAGTCATTGGACTAGATAACCATGAAATGATTTTAACAAACCTTCGGTAATAGCCTGCTAAACCAAGAAAACTACGAATCTCGGTTACATTTGTGGGTCTTGTCCATTCTTCAACAACATTTGCTTTTGTAGGATCAACAATTATTCGATCTTTAGAGACAATGTGACCAAGGAAAGAAATTTGTTGCAACAAAAAATCACAGTTGCTGAATTTACCATACAGTTTCTCCTCTTTGAAGGTTTTAAAAATAACCTTTAAATGACTTTCATTATTCTCTTTAATTTTACAAAAAACCAAAATATCATCAATGAAAACAACCACAAACATATCCAAGAACTCATGGAATATTCTATTCATAACGTCCATGAATACAGCAGGTGCATTGGTTAGCCCAAAAGGCATAACTAAAAATTCATAATGTCTATATCTTGTACAAAACGTGGTCTTCGCAACATCTGCTTCCTTTTCCTTCAACTGATGGTACCCCGATATAAAGTCAATCTTTGAAAAATACTGAGCTCCCTGGAGATGATCATATAAATCATCGATATGAAGCAAAGGATATTTGTTCTTAACAGTGATGTTATTCAAGGCTCTATAATCAATGAAAACTATTATGGAACCATTTTTTTAACAAATAAGACAGGATCAACCAATGGTGATGAGATAGGTCGAATGATAACTTTCTCTAATAAATCCTAAAATTTCTCCTTCAACTCTAAAAGTTCAATTTGAGCCATTCGATAAGGTGGTTTAGAAATTGGCTTTGAATCAGGAACTACGTCAACAGTAAATTCAACTTCCCGATCTGCTATTATTCCAGGAAACTCATTAGGAAAGACATCAGGATACTCATTTACCACTGGCACATCATTAATCAAAATAGTTCCTTTTTTTCAACAATATGTGCCAGGTAAAATTAATTTCCATCTTTTACAAGTTTCTCAGCCTCTTGATATGTTATCAATAGTAAGGGTTCATTCTTGAACAAAAACTGAAATTATTTCTGAAAATAAACTTCTTTAGCTTTACAATCAATCTTATCATGGTAAACAGAGATCCAATCCATGCACAGGATAACATCAAACTCTACTAGAGGTAAAAAAATAAGGTTTGAAATTAGGATCTTTCCACAGATAAGGATATGAAGATTATTATAAATTCTTTTTGCCTCAACATTTACCCCAGGTGTTTTTACCAAAATTTTAGGAGTCATTTCTTGAGATGGAATTCCCAATTTACTAGAAAATTCTTTAGAGATGAAAGAATGTATAGACCCTAAATCAAGCATCACATTGGCATAATCTGAAAAAAAACAAAGTACCTGATACCATTTCATTTGATGTCCCAACATCTTCTGAAGTAGTTGCAAAGGATTTCACCACACCTTTTTTCTTGTAGTCTGACTGTTTCCCATCATTCGAGCTCTTTGTCGAACACTCATTTGCATAATGACCCATCTCATTGCACTTGAAACATTTCACTAACAGTAAATTAAATTTGGTCTTACCATCATCCTAATCTTTTCTAGTGCAATCATGAGCCTTATGTCCCATATTACCACATTAGTAGAACTTTCCATAATTCAAAAGGCATTCCCCAGGATGTTTTTACCACATTTCTCACAAACTGCAAAATTAGTCTTCTTACCATCAAACCATTTGAAAGATTCTTCCCTTTATCCTACCACCTCAGTCTCTTCTTCTGTTGGTTGTTATAGAACACTTGATCATCGAAAAACTCCATTTCCACCTTCTCAGCACATCAAACAAGATTTTCATAACTTTTGAACTCATTAGAAGCTAATGCCCTTCGATATTTTGGCTTTAATCGTAAGTAAAAATGATTGATTTTACTATCAAGGTCTCGGATAAAATTTGGATCATACCTTTCCAATCGAGGGAAATTTTCTTCAAAAGCAGCCACTGAGTCGTCCTCTTGCCTCAATTCAAATAATTTTTTTCTATCCTAAGTCGAACAGACTTAGGAAAGTAGTTCTCAAGAAACATACCTTTGAATTCATCCTAGTCAAGATCATCAATCTCATAAACATACCTGATATTTTTAACCACCGACCACTACTGATCTACTTAACCCTCCAAACATTAAACAAAAAGACTAACATTTTGATTGTCTAAAGACCCCATGACAATGGAAATCTTCTACAGTGCTTTAATCCACCCTTTACCCAGCACAGGGCCAGATGATCCTCTAAATGATGGGGGATGTTGCCTCATGAAATGTTCCCCCACTGACATGTTCCTCTACTGCGAATATGGATGATCTCATGCATGGATACCACCATCATTTATTTCTTGAGTCAAATGCGCCATTACTGCAACAAACTGTTCAGTTCCAATTCTGTCCATCTTAGGATGCTGATTTAGAAGGTCATTTCCTTCTGTATACCTTCCTAGCACTGCTTCCCTGTTTCCTTTGTGGAAAACCATTCTGAAAAAACATGTCTTAGATGAAGCAACATGGTAATCTTCAAATTCTATATCATTTCAATTTTACCATAAAAAATATTTTTGGATAATAATTTAATATAATTATAACTCATAAAGTTATCTAAACTGACCTCTGATACCAACTATAAAGACCCAGCCTTAAAACATTACTTAATTGTGGATTAAAATAATAATTCACATTGAGGATATTTTCAGGTTTAGAGTTTTAGAGAATTAGATCAAAAATCATGGATTACAATCAACATTTAAACAAGGTGGTTACATCAAAGACAATATTCATTTTTTTCATCAAAGGAAACATATTTAAAATAAAACATGGATTATTTCTTGACAATTATTCAACAATATCATCACATCATGTACCTTTTCCTTGACCTGTGAAAAACATTTCAAAAACTTGGGATGAGCATAAAAAGCTCAGTAAGGGATATAGAAGTACAAACAATAAACATTAGTCCATGTACACATAATAAGCAATGAAGTAATACTTTATTCATAGAATATAAACACTTTAACATACCTCATGAAATCATAAAACTAATGAATAACTCATATAAAACATAAGACATAAAGGCAACTTGTGGCATTCAAAACATTCTTACATAGGGAGCAACCCTCATGGTTAAATTTGGAATACCCATCACAGTATATTCCCTAATTCTCTTCACAGAAACCATATCATTTAACCCCTTTAAATTACCCAATGCATTTGAGAGATATCACGGGCTCAACTGCCCTTAGTTTATCACAAAACCAACCATCTTCATAAACAATTCCCAAAACCATAACATAATCGTATCACATAAAACATGCATAAAAGAAACATAACATTTCCACATTTCAATAACAATATATCAAAACACATGGATATAATCAAAACATAATCAAAAACATTTTCAATACCAAAATAAAATAAGAGTAAAACACTGTATTTATTTTTAATTTTAAAAAATGTTTATGGCATGTAGATGAAGCCAAAACTCAAATAATGGTCACGGCGGCAGAGAAGTCATTGTCACCCCATACGTAAGATAAAAACAATCCCTTTTGTCATTTAGTAAAACAATTCATATAACAAGATACCTTTTGAATGAAATTAAATGTCAAAGGGGTTTATACACCATATAAAATAAAGTTGGGTATAAAACAAAATATGCCTCAATGAAAGGATATTAAGACAAAGTCCCTTACCTCATGTCTGACTTGACTCGATCATTCTTTAATCTCCGGAATAATAAACTAGAGTTAATTTATACTTAATTAAGAACCCATTTAAAGTTCATTATTATTTTTATTTCACTTTTTACCATGTTATGAACATTATGTAATTATTTAAGTTAATAACGATCGTTTTGTCGATCTTTGGTACTTGAGCCAAAAATAAACTTCTTATAATTACAAGTTGATCATGTGGTAAAATATCCATTATATCCAGAATTATATTCATGAGGTATATATCTTATATATCATATATATCCAGTATATACAAGCATTTATAATATTACATAACATTTAGAGGTAAGAAATGAAATACACCATTCATGGAGACGGTAGCTGTACGTACGCATGAACGCTACTTTCATTTCTATTTCATAATTAATGGAATGAAATCAGAATGATATAAAGGTATATTATAATTCCATAATGATATCATATGTAATACCCTTAACTCCATCCTTTATAAATCCCATATATGGCATTAACAAATCAAATCACTTTGAGGGGGAGACAGTCCGCACTTCCTAAAATTAAATTATCGCGTTTACCCATAATGGAAACCATAAAGGTATGAGATAAATGAAAAATAAAGAACATAAGGAAAACATAAACATAATATATATCATATATAAATATAGTTAAATCTTAATTTCCACCATGAGAGGTGCTAAAATAATATTGAACGATCATCGTTTCGTGAGGCAGTAATTCGCCACCCACAGAAACAGTATGTTCTTTAACCATTATACGGGAGTGTGTGTAAGTTTAAATCAAATAAATCTCATAAAAACAACCTATTATATTGAAGATACTATTTTTGTTACAAAATAAAGGAATAAAAAGAGTTTAGGGGGTTGGATAAGAAAAATAAAACAAAAGAACATAAGAGAAGACATTACCTTTAAATCGGTTAACACCCTTTGGTTTGAACCAAAAGGGTTTCTTGAAGAGCTTTCTACCTAAGTTAAGGATTCTATGATGAAAATGGGGATGTGGAGAGATAAAATTATCAGATTTTGGTCTATACAATGGATTGAGAGGTGTGAGAAAGTTGGTATTGGTTGTGGCCTTTTATAAGAGAGAGGAGGGACACTCTTGGAAGGTCATGAAATGTTACTTTATAATGAAATGATTTTCGGATTTTAAAGGTCCCAAAATGATATATTTTGAGGATAAGGTGATAAGGGTTTGTAATCCGCCCATCCAATAGGTTTTTGAAAAGTTTTAGTCTTATATTTTACTTTATCTTTTCATTTTATTTAAATCGTTCATTTATGAGGTAATCGATGCATCATCATGGTGTCATAAATAAATATATTTATTTAATGTCTTAAAATTTTAAACAAAATACCACGATGTAAGAAATATTTTTAGCTTTCCAATGAGTATTTATAGTCTAAGAGATAATTTAAATAAACAAAACTAAAATTGTTTTACTTAGGTGATGCATACTTTGGTTATACTTTCCTTAAAAAAATTAATAAAAATAAAAGATCACTATCACACTAATGTGATTCCATGGGGTCCCAAAGTTTTGAAAAAGAAATAACATGGTAAGAAATGACTCAAAAAAAGTATTTGAATACTAGTTGGGGTCATTTTATATTATTATGATTTTATTTTATTACTCTTAACTACCCAATTACTAATTCATTATGATAAATAAAGATAATTACCGTAGTTACTATTCATAATGTCCAAATAAAAGAGTCTTAATTACATAATATGGACCTTATGATTCCAAATATGAAATCAATTTTACCAAATTCCAAATATAGAAATTGCAATAATTAATTTAAAAATAATTCCTGTTGTCAAAACAAATATCGGGTTTTTTAGAAACAATATCTATCAAAAGATTGGCACTTGTTTATGCCCAATTCCAAAGTCAAATTAATTAAGATGACCAAAATTGGGTTAAATGGTAAATATATATTCTAATTAAACTTTAAAACCAATTTAAAGGGCAATATATCTATATAATTAAATTTGATGAAAAAGTAGTTTTGAAGTAAAATGCAGTATTTTTCTCTATTCATAAAAAAATGAACATTGTCAGAAAAATACCAAAAATTTATCCAAACTAAATTTCAATGTCCCAATCCTAAATAATAATTTTATTTTTACAAATAGATATTCTAAAATTGACAAAAGTTTGATTTAAAAATTTTTTTTCAATCAAAAGGCGGTAAAATGATCATTAAAAAAATATTAGAGTATTCTATGCTTAAGATTGGATTTATTCTCATTTTAAGCCTCTAAAACACTATCAAATTCATAAATATACATAGATATGAAAATAAATAATTATTTACTTACATGGGATGTTACCGGAAGGGGAGGGATTGAGAGGCATCTCAAATTATTGGATCAGTATTAGGATTTCCAGGATATGAAAACTCATGTTCTTGGAGAAATAAAAGGGGAAACTATGTTAATGAAATGTGTGTCCCTATAGGAGAAAATATGTGTCCCTATATGGTGGAGTCAAATAGTATGTTATTCAATGTGTTTTCAAGGTCATTTCCATGGAAGTGGTCAGTAGTAAATTGTTGATTTGGGTTCATGGTCACATCACTAGTTGTGAAGCCACAATCTTATCAATCATGGTTAGTTCCAATTATCTAGTATCATTAAATGGTTGGTGTATGTTCTGCTAAAATCATGTTGCTAAACTATGTGGGGACTGATCTTGAGATATGTGAGCTCCACAAACAAAAAATGTTTATCCAAAACATGTTCCCAAAACATGTTCTATGATAATGAGGAGTGAAATTATCATTTCCCCCACAAATAATTGTTTATTTTTTCCTCTGATTCTTATCTCAATTCTCCAATGTAAGGCCACTCGATATCCCCTTCACTCCTTGGTTACATTCATTATAACAACATTTTTCAATAATAGAATAAATTTTTTAAGGTATGTTTGATTCAGATATGTGATATCTCATCTCCTCTTTTATCTATTATTATTCCCCCTGCCATATGGAAGAATACATCCTTATAGTATTTTTTTACATTTTATAGGGTTACATTCAAATTATTCCATTTCTCTCATTTTTATAGAATTAAAGCTCAAGATTCGATGAGTGATGTGTTATAATAATGAGGCAAGTGGAATATAGAATTGAAATCAATGTTTGGTAAATTTAAAAACTTTACCATCGTGACCCACACTTGACCTACACTACAGATCCCACAAATCGATAAATTCGATTAATTAAATATTTTAAATCATGATTTGGTAATTATATTATATTTCGATAATTGGTTAGTTTTTTAAACCTCACTGTATCCAACCATTATGATATCATGCCTAATTGACATATACTACTCCCTTACTATAAGATCAAAACACCGTTATAGTGTTTTAATTTTTTTGATAATTAATATGAAAGTGTTATATTTGAAAATTATTAAATTATTAAATTTGAAAAAATTCTAGAATGAGGTGTGAAAACCATTCCTATATATTAATATTGATTCCCCTAATGGGGTGCATTGTCTTTATCCAAATGTTATGTGATGTAATAATGGAATTTAAAATAAAACATTTCATGTCATGTTTTACATCCAAAAAATATAATTTCTTATGTTACCACCTTCTGAGGTGGTTTTCTAACATTACAAACAGAATAGACACAATCAATATGCTTAATTGATTTGGATTAACTTTATTATCTTTTATTATGTCAATAGAGTCCCATATATTATAATTTATGGGTATGGTACCCAAGGAATATTATCCCATATATAGTGTTCTATGGTTGTGGCACCCAAAGAATAGAGATCCTTTTATTTTAATTAATGGGATTTTAACCAAGAGTATAACGTTTTCCATATTATGATGGTTGGGTATGGAACCTTATGCATGACATAACATATTTAAAATTTGTTTCAATTATATTTATGCCTATCTATTCAACCTAAAATCCATATCAGTACATGTATAATTTTAATTTTATTTTCTAACATATGAATAAATATATATGATGGGATATGCGTAGATACATTCTATATTAGGATAAAGTTTATTTTTTTCTATGTGTGTTCGAGGAACCTTATTCCAACATGTTTGTATTTATCATTTACTATATTATTTGATATTCCCACATACTTCCTATTTTAAATCTATATAATCGATTAGCATGGACAACATTGGTAGTGGCCTAAAAATTATATATCACTCCCTATATGGGATTCTATTTGGTGCTCATCGAAACCTCATGTTTGTAGGATAGGTCTAGGTCGTGCTATTGTGTTTTCTCCATTATGGACTTCATCTAGAAATTTGAGATTGGTTGTGGAGGAAGATAATGAACTTAGGATTCCACACTAATTTGTGTATTTATTTTAGCTATTTCAATTTTTATTAGACTTGTTATGTATGTTTTCATCATATATAGTTGACTTCATATTTAGATGTTATATTATATCATCTCATGGATGTTTATTTTTATCTTTCATGGATATCTGTTTATTTTATGTATCCACTAGATGTTATTTTATATTTCTCCCCATTTGTTTTATTTTAGATTCCACCATTTTTATTTACTAATCTAGAAAGTATAATCTCCCCTATGTACCACCTTTTTAAACTCTCTACTAGTCCCCTACATTTTGTGTACATGGAGGCGAGCCTAGGGACAATTAGAGAACTAGCTCGCTATATTTTACTAAGTGGATCATAGGATAGGGTACTGAAAAATTGGTTACTAAATACAATAGACTACGAATAGGGGATGTAATGAATTATTTAGGTGAATAAATTGGGAGTCTATCAAAAAAATAATTACTACCGATGACCTATGCAATATCTCAATCTATATTGGCCATCTCACTCAACACATCCAATCATGAGACCCATCCATAAAGAGTTATGAACTCTTGTCACTAAACCACATGATAAAAAATAAAGACTCCATCCTTTTTTCAGGTGAATATACCCCCATGGTCACACCGCTAATAGAATCAAGACTCTGAATGCAACTGCACTCCCTCTTTTAGAAACCCCAAAACCTCTAACAACCATATTTTGAGCTCCATGGAAGATCTATCAATTTCAAATATCCCTCCCATTGGTGATCAAATGAACACATGTAATGAATAATACAGTTAGTAAATATTTATTCTCCTCCTGTACGTAGGGCCAAGAGATTCCATGAACATTACCCATATACTGATTGAAGTTGAGGATGACCAAATTATAGATGAAATTGAAATGTATGAATCAATATCTTACTAAGGCTGAAACAAGTAATAATTAGATATGATAGGTGACCCTTTATTAGGTAAATAATCAATGAAACTAATTCCAAGAATTTAAAAAAACATTCATTGATTTTTGAATTAATGGAACTCATAATGATCATGGTTAATCTGAGTCTCATAGTAAAAGGAAAAGGTCCATAATTGATTTGATTTAATATTATTTTTTCAATTCCATATTGGGAAAACTGAACTGTTATATGAATTTCTCAGGACGGTGCAAAATCATTTTTCTAAAAACTTTTAAAATTGAGAAACTGATAAAATATTAGGTTATCATTCATTTCTTCTTATACATTTTTTATAACAGAGTGTCCTCCATCATCCTAAATGTAATGACCCCATATAAAATGGCTAACACTCTCTAATTTATGAATATAATTCTTCAATGAATGTCAAATAAAAAATTCAGTATGGCCATATATCTAGATTATAGCTGGAATACAAAGTATTTATCCCTTACATGAAATCACTCCAACTATGTCATAAAAAATCTATAGAAATTACATTATATCAATTGGGTAGTAAAACAATTAATGCATCCCCCCAATCAATCCACTCAAGCTCCATGAATGATCGCATCATCTGAGTGATTATAAAAATTTAATCACCATGTCATCTTCATTGATGTACACCATTCACCACCCCAACCCACATATCCATGACTCACCCTGTTTATGTAAGGAAATCTATAATCCATATTCTTGTCTTACAACATTTTGAAATATCAATTGATTTCCATAACTACCCAGTTTTGGTAAAATTTATTATTACTATAGCCCAATATTTAATTTTTTACAATATATTGCACCCTTGAAAAAAATCTAAAATCAAATACACAGTGGGACCAACATCTATGCTATGAAAAAAATATGATTTATGAAACAAATTAAATTCTCAACCCAAATTTTTCCATGTCCAACTATTCTTACAATCCAATCATGATATATAACTTACATCACTCAAAATAATCATTACATGATAACATTGAGAATCACTTGATTTCCACAATGGATACTACAGTGGATCTATATTTTAATACTTTATCATAACTTCAATTTTTTTGGAATATACAATACATTACACAAAATAGACACCCAATGACCAGATTGGTATAGTGCCTTTGGAAACATGGAAACATGGAAACATACAAAAATTTACATAAGTAATCTATACTATCTACCACAGGTTATTCTTGAATATAATCATTCTTGGACACATAATACGTAATATATATCTTAGTATCATGTGGAAGGAAACATAAAAGGGGAAGAGCTCAAATGATCAACATGTTTAAAAATTGGAGATAAGTAGGCATAAACATGAGAATAATGTTATGTGAACATGTTTATAATGTTATAATATCATACCATATGTATCAAAACTCACAACAGAAATCATGAAATACATATTATTAGATCATATGACATGAATCATAAGGGAATCAAGATCAAGATACATTACTAAATAACAAATGGATAAGTTGTAGAATTGTGGAATACACATAAACATGAAATATAATTCCCTATAATTCAAGACACATTTCATGATATTATCATGAAAGTTCATGTGGAGTACACCAATTGGGTGGCAAACACCACCATCCCAAATCATTTTTCATTCTTTTTATGGTTTTGTATTTCATGATCTTCTAATAGAGGATCACATTTCCCCATATTCACATAGTGGACCATGTTTCCTGATATTTTTTTCATATTAAATCATGTTTCCCATCTTCCATATTATTGGTGACTACACCAGCAAGGAGGGACATACCATCCTCCCCATTCAAAATCCTTTTATATTAATGGATTTTTTGTACCCATCATCCCATAGCGGATCAGTCCTATCGACATGATTCCGATCACAATCTAGTGATATATAAATGCTTACCCAATGAATTGGAGGAAGATATAAGTCACAATTATAACATAATAAAATCATCAATTTATGTCCCACAATATAATAAAACATTATTGATATTAGGAATCAAAAAAAAAGATATAGTATTCTTAAATATCATATCATAAGTCATGAAATGAAATGTGTATCACAAAAAATTAACCACTTTATGGAAAATAATAGGTTTCATAATCATTTTTATAAATCATAACACATTAAAAGAAGCAAAGTTCAAAATAATATAGCCCATGGAAGATAAATCAGTGTCATGAACATAAAAAATTCAACAATATCCATTAATAGAATGAATATGAATGAATCCTTTTGGGTAATTTTTGAGAAAATCACGAGTAACATCAACAGATGACATTTTTGATGGAAAATTATTGTGGAATATTTTTTTTATAAAATTTCTTAAGGGAAAAATAATTACATTATTAAAAATGGATTTTTTAAAAATAAAACATTTTGAAAACCATTTTAATTATATAAAATTTGATATCATATAATGAAAGCATTAAATAATTTTGAAAACCTCCCCCCTTAAAAACAGAAAAAAGAAGTTTAAAAAATTTACAAAACCATTCTCATTAATAATACATTGAAGACATATAAAAGATTCCAGAAAACTGTAAATTATTTTTACAATAAATATTCAATTAAGATTATATAAAAAGATGAAATTTTAAAACAATTTTTAAAAAATGGGTTTTTATGTTATTGGCATGTGTTTCAATGAAGGAAAATTGAGAAAAAATTACCTAACTGATTTGGTAACTTTTGAAACATAAACCCCAGGAAAGAGATATCAT
The DNA here is from genome assembly GCA_963277665.1 of Viscum album. NCBI lineage: Eukaryota > Viridiplantae > Streptophyta > Magnoliopsida > Santalales > Viscaceae > Viscum > Viscum album. The sequence continues at coordinate 467,349,347 of OY728122.1, read as the reverse complement.
AAAAAATATATATAAATACTCATAATAATGAGTATAAAAACCATATAATATATTCATGAGGACTATATAGACAACACAAATGAAATTAGAGGTTAATAAAGCGTAAATCTCACAAACACAAAAGTGAGATTATAAATCCTCATACCTTCTATATTGACTCACTTAGTACTCATAAAAACATAAAGTATAATAAATATATGTTTATTATGAATAATTTATGGATTCATATTATAAAATATAATTAAATTTATGGTTTTTTAGGATTTTTTATTTCCCTCAAATTAACAATTTCATGTTATGGTTTCTCTTCATGTAATATCCACCTAGTTTTTCAGAACTGTCATAATTTGTTGTATGTTTTTCACCATATTTATATCATTAATTACAAATTTGAACAATATGATATAAATATAATATGTATTTAGTATATATTTATTTATGATAATATATATAATATAAAAATATTAAATTTAATATCCCATTCCTGGAGAATGTAGGCCATATGTATTCATAAAAGTTGTTTCTGTTTCTTTTTATATTGAAAAAATAAAATAAATAAAATATTTATAAATATAAAATATAATTAAATTAATATAATTTTTTAATATATAATATATATTCACTAAACCCATCCTCAATACATTCCATGTTGTGAGTGAATATGTAGCATCACATTGAGGATGTTGTAGTCCATACTTTTCCAATCAAAATTATCTTATTGACACAAAATTGAATGAATGAACGTATGAGTTATATAATAATTAAAGATTATTAATTAAATAATATTTATCATAAATATCATATAAAAATATATTTTCCTTCATAATTCCAAACCATGATATGTGTTAAAGGAAAAAAATGAACAACATCATTTCGTGAAGTGATTGTTTTTCAATACATAAGAACCGTAGGTTTGTTACCCATTAGATGGATGTGTGTGCAAGTATATTTTGAACCCATATCATAAACAATTATCAGTATATTGAGAATTATGAGGATAATATGTATGCATGGAAAATAATAATGATGTTAGTGGAGAAATAAAATTAAGGAATTGAGTTTGAGGAAGGATGTTACCTCTTCTTTTTCTAACACCTTTTTGTTTACCCCAAAGGGCTTCATTTGTTTTCTTTAATCCCAAGGTGAGGATTCAACGAGGAATATATGGATTTTTGAAACTGAATTGGACATATCATGGATTGCATGTAGTGGTTTTAGAGGTGTGATGAATGGGGGTTGGTGGTAACCTTTTATTGGGGAGCAAGGTGACACATTTTTCATTTTTGAAAACAATTTTGGTCCACCCATGTTTTTACGAAAAAAAATTAATAAAAAACAATATTAATAAATAATGGAAGGTGTGAAGTCTAAATATGGTTGTCCAATGTCTGTGTGACATGGTACTCTGTAACGACCCAATTTGTTATCTGTATATAATCCCTTGTTATAATCATTAAATATAGTCACATGAAATCACATCACAATGAACTAATAAGTTATATGTGACCATTAAACATAATATTTTCACTTCTGTGTTTTGAATTTTGAAAATATGACACACACGGTTGTGATCAGTATGATGTCTAGAGTTCAATAAGACAAAAATAATTTTTGGTTAATAGTAAGATACCCTTATAAATATTAACCTACCTTTAGTAATAGTAATATGACCCTTAGGAATGGTACATCATCCAGAAGAATAATATCCCTTCCCTTGAATGCATAAATAAATTTTTTGAATCATATAAGTGATAATTTGACCATAGTAAAAGTATTAGTATTTTTGTAATTCATAAATAAATAATTAAAATTAAATAATTAATTTAACAAAAAATGTTTTTCCTAAAATATTTTCACAATTTTTTTGTCATTTGGTTTTAAGATTTGTTTATTAGACATTACACAATTTTTAAATGCATTATAAAATCAGTTATAGTTTTAAAACTCGTAGTTTTCAAAGTAAATTTTTATTTTGATTAAAAATTAATTTATTCAAATTTAGTAAATTATTTTTGAAAAAGGCATCTTATTTTTGGACTACACATGTAATAAAATGGTTATCATGAATTTTTTGGATTTTTCTAAAGTACATGATTTTTTGATGAATAGTAAATACAGTAGTTTACTATATTTATATATTATATGTTAAATACACTAATTATTGAGTCATGGATGATATAATAACATTTTTCTCAAACCCACATGCACATGTTACTATTTTGTGTCACAATAATCATTACTAATGATTTTCTTGTGGAAAAATAAAAAATTAATGATTAAAATATTAAAGAAAAACCCCTCTTCCCATACTCTATAAAAACCATCAACACTCCTTTCATCTCTTCACTCCTCTCAAGCCTTGTTCCTTCACAAAATTCTTTTAAAATCTCTCCCCGAGATCCTTTCCCACATCCATCAGGTCTTGGTCTCCTCAAAGGATCAAATCCTCTCCCCATAAGAGGCTCTCAACAAAGATTAAATCAAGAGGTAAATACTACGTTTATTTTCATTTATTTTCTTTTCATGTTCCTATATTCTATTTTCCTTACTATGCTTTCCTCATCCAAATGGTATTAAAAATACATTACCATATATGTATTGGAATGTCGTTATGATAATTGGATAATTTATTATCATCTCTTATTTTCCCTCCTTTTATACCAAATAAATGAAAACACCATCTAAGATGTGCCAATTTAATAATTTCTAGGATGGTGAGAAATAAATTTATATTACCATATTCAATTATAGTCATGAAACCATTTTTTTATTGAACTAGACTACTAAATATGTATTTTATCATATAATAAGTTCTGGAATTTTTCTTCACACATGATGTATAATTTTAATGAAAAACATTTTAATTAAGATCAAAATCAAAAAATTAATCCAAAAATTTATCATTAATGTTTTATAAAATGATTCAACTTCAATCAAAATAAAAAAATTAATTATATAATAATTGAATATTTTGTATTTTCTGTAATTTCATATAACATCAATTTTGGACAACCATTCTCATCAAAATTTTTTATCCAACCATGAATATAAGTGGAACGATCATTGAAACTAGAGAAGCAGATGCTCTGAAATAATGAAATTGAACCTCTTAACTCATTAAAAAGAATTTGAATAATCATAATAATATTATAATAAAGCTATAAAATGTTTTGTAGGTTATGTAAAAACTAATTAATGATCCTAATTAGATTATTCAGGTCATTAATATCAAGTGGAGAACATCATCATATTTAAGGAAAGGGAATCTCTCTTACTCACATTTATTCAAGAATGTATTCTATGTTACATCCTTTTATGTGTAGTCCCTAATGATGGGGTAATATTTTTCACCTCCTTGATACTACCCTCATTATGTATAAAAGAAGAGAAACCTCATTCTCTCTCATTAAACCTGCCTCAGTACAACTGGAACCATGCAAAAATTCAGTAATTGATTCTACCCGAAGATCTATTATTCTTATGGGTTATTGATACACTCTTGTTACCGAAATGAAATTCTATATTATTTTTATGCACGTCTTATAAGTATTTTTATTTTTATAAACACTTGTATTAAAGTCTAATCATCATTCTCATTAAGGTATATACATGTTTTTAAAGGATTCCCTCCTCAATACATCCTTATAAGAGAACTCATTTGAATAGATCATCCTGAATTCTTATACAATTTGATGTATAATATACAATTTATTTTTAAGAAATCATTATACTAATAAAACCACTATATTTATCATGGAAACCATCATGGTTCACATTTGGTTTTATATAAAATATTTTTCCTATTTGTTTAAATGATATTTTATACTTTCGTTAAGAAACACTAAAATGTTTTAATTTTAAAGTTTATTACAAATTTTTTTACTTGTTATCACAAAAATTTGGCGTCACTTTTTATGATAAATTCCTTTTATACCTTATGATGTCCATTCTTGATCTAATTCTTTTCTTTTCATAGAAACGTTAATGATATTCCAATTAAATTAAGATTTATAGCTTCTTTATGATACCCATTTCTTTCTATGAGTTTCCTTATAATTTTGTAGGATTGATTATGTATAATTCTATATGTGGAAATATTTTTCATGAATATGTTATTTTAGGTCTTACAAGGTATATATCCAATTATTTGGGCACTTTTGAGTCTCTCGAGATGTTGTGGGCAATGATCTTGGCGATTTGCCTTGACTCATGCTACCATGTTCAATGGCCTTGTTGGTAATCCTTGGATAGTTATCTTCTATGTGAAAAGATCATTGACTCATGATAAATTCATGTTTTATGTTTATGACAAATTATTATGAATCCTTTTTTATATGAACTCATGTTTATATGATATTAATTTTCATTCTCCATGCATATTTATTTCATTATTCCATGCCTTCTAACCTAAGTGCTAAAGAATTATTACTATTATTTTTCCTTTACTTGGATGTTAGGTCAACCATTTGTTCATGTTATCCCTAGGTTACCCAATAATGATATATGGACAAAATGGATGTTAGGATCTCATTACGAAGATTAAATTAAGAAATTTTTTATTTACTCCCATGTTTTCAATTTTATTTTATGAGTCTTCCATGAAACTAGACTTCACGATCCTTGGCATGTATTATGCTAATTTTTTTTTTGCATAAAATCATGTAAAGATATGTGTAAAAGTTATATGGTCTTTATAGTTGTTATCAGAGGCGTGGTCAAGTTCTTTTTAAAGATTATGAGTACAAAAAATTAGTAATAACCATAATGATGATTCTAAGTATAAGAAAACATAACTATATTTTGGTTAAGTATATATTAAGTGGATTACAAAGAAAATTCACCTCGGTCTAGATAAAAATAGGTAGAGGTGGCTCTAGAAAAGATGTATATTGGGGTAAAACCTGAAGAAACTGCATTGAGCTGGACTTTAACTATAAATGATGTATGACATTGGGCCTTACTGCACTCTTGGTTTGACACACCTGAGGGATATGTTTCGGTAAATATGTGATTATAGTAAAAATCATTATTAGGGTAATAAAAAATATTCCATATGAATATATGTTATGATATATATCAATTATTACCTAGATTGGAACCTGTGGAATCACATGTTAGGATATAGTTCTATTTTAATAGGTTATACTTTTCTATTAAATGTTCCATTTTGTGCTTAATAGATAAGTATTAAAGCCCACTAAATGTATGATCTTTTTCTTAGTTAATGGAAGGAAATACAGTAACACGTGAAAACAATAAATGTGATAGGTAATGTGATGATTTCCCTAATGGTATGTCAAATATGATGGGAGAGGGTTCCCAACACATCGTGATAGTACTTGATCAGTTGGATTAAGTAATGAATATTAACATGAATCAGGTGGTGTTCCCTCCTCCACCAAGTAAATATCACATTTTCGTAGAATCCTTCAGGCGGAAAAGGCCTCCCATGTTTAGAGGATCTTCTGATCTCCACCATAAGGAAGAGTGGATTAACTCTATTGAAAATATATTATTTATCTTCCATTGCTTAGAAGAATAGAAATTAGTATTGGAAGTCTATCATTTTTATGTGAAAGATGATAATTGGTGGACACTGATCTTGAATATGATCCCCTAGGTGGAAATTGATTGCATGGATTTGGAGGAATTTAGTAGAATGATTTTCAATAAATATTTTCCCCAAACCATCCATATTAGGTTAGAAAGAGAGTTCCTCGAACTCATGAAGAAGGAATATGAGTCATTAAGGGCATATGAATAAAACTTTAGAAGGTTTAAAAGGTACGCCTATCGATTTTTCATAAACACATAATGAAAGATAGATCACTTCTTTAGTAGACTAATTCCGAGTCTATGAAAACCTCATGAGATTCAAGATATCGACATCTATGGGGAGATTTTCTGTCATTACCATAAGGTTGAAATGGAGATAGGAAAATCTCAATGGTATGGTGGTCACAACAACAAAAAATGTGGAAAATGGAATCTAATGTGGCTGGTGTCATAAATAAATTATTTAATTGAAAGAAGCACGATCATCCCACCTACGAAAATTGTGGGAAGAATCATCCTGGGAACAATCAAAGGGGAACCTGGAATTTCATCAAATGTGGAATTATGGGACATCTAGATAAAAAATACTGAAGCTATGTGAAAATCACCACTGATTTAGAGGAGTAAAATATGGTTCAGATCAACACTCAGCCTATAGTGAAATTTTACAACTATAAGGACCATGTGAATTAAAGTGAACAATTTCTCTAAGATGAGGGTTGTTGGAGGAAATCAATAACTACCTCAAAGGAAATATGGAAGGATTATGTTATCCCTGCTATTGAGGTGGATACAGATAATTATGTGGTGACTGGTATTGTAGTAATTCATTCAAGAATAGTGAACACACTATTTGATTTGTGTTCTACACATTCTTTTATATCTTTCAAATTTCGTAGATCTGTGCAAACATCACCTCAAAACATGGAGGATATATTATCTATGTGAACAATGATTGGGGAAATTATTGTATCCAAGGATTATAGCTCCTCCCTAGGTAAATTTTTGTGTACTGAACCTCACAAGAAATCTTTTCATTCGTCATTTTTTGATGTTTGATGTTATCTTGGTCATAGATTGGCTATTTTTATACAATGCCACCATCAATTATAAGTAAATAGAGATCAATCTTCACAAGTTCAATCATCATCCAATTCATTACATGTGTAGGGAGGAAGAGGAATATACTTTTGAATCAATGTCTCAAATGTGTATATTAATTACTTATGATAATGAATGTTTTGCTTAAGTGATTAAGACAATGGGGAGAATCATCTTTGAAGACATGCCGATATTGAGGGAATACACTGATGTATTCCATGAAGAGTTTCTTGGATGTCCTACTGATCGAGAGGCTGAGTTATCAATTTAACATATTCATAGATCTATTCCTTTATCAAATACACCTTATAGAATAGCCACCGTAGAGCTAGAAGAGCTGAAGAATCTGTTATAGGAGAATCTAGGGAAGGGTTTTATATGCCTGAGTGCTTCACCATGGGGTGCGCCAGTCATCATCATCATGAAGAAGTATGGATAAATCCTCAATAGTTTCTATTATCATGAGATCATTAATATCAAAAAAAAAAGAACAAGTATCCCCTGCCTTAAATTGATAACTTGTTCAATCTGCTTTGTGAGGCAAGTTATTTCTCTACGATAGACCTTCAGTTGGGATATCGCTAATTAAATGTGAGGATGGAAGATATTCTCAAGACTTCCATTCGAATTTGGTATGGAAACAATGATTTCAAAGTGAAACCCTTTAGACACACTAATTATCCAGAAATTTTTGTGGATTTAAATAATAGAGTCTTTAGATATTACCCTGAAAAATTTGTGGTAGTCATTATTGATGATATTTTGATACACTCCAAGATTAAGGAGGAACACAATTATCATTTGAAAACTGTGATAATGAAATTTTGAAGGGATAAGCTATATGAAATGTAAAGTAAATGTGTGTAATGACCCAAGAATTTATTAATGAAAATTCCTCTTGGTATAATTAAATGACATATTATGTAAAATGGTTATATAACACATAGTCACTTCCTTGGTTTTACGTTTTTGAATATCAAAATATCTTTACGAATTGTTATCATTGCTAATATAGCCATTTAACAATGATCACATGATGTTTATAAATGTAGGTCTTTAAAAAATACAATTTACTCTGACAAAGGAAGAAATGAACTCATCCAGTTGAATTGATCCATATGAAGCCCATTTTTTGATGCTCGAAATGGTGGTAATTTCATTGGACTTCGCTGTTCACCAAGATCAATCCGAGATTCAACACATTATGAATGAACATAACCTCCTACTAGAGAAGAGAAATTTAATAGAGATTACCACATGAGAACTGTTATCCAAGCCACCCAAGAGTCTATCACCTTAGCACACTATACCCTTAGGTCATATTCAGGTGTTATAAGGGGTTATCTAAATATAACCCCACACAATTATTATATGAATTATTTTTTGTATAAAAAATATACATTCACTTCATTATTGTTACATAGTAAATTGTTTTTAAAGAAAAAATAGTATTTTTAGTTAATATTCAATTAAAAAGATATTTTTTATGAATTAATGGATTTTTGAATTATATAATATTTTTAAAAAATATTATCACTAAATTAATTATTTTTGAATAAAAATGATCTTATAATTTGTTTATGAATATTTTGGAAATTTTTATTAATATTAGAAAACTATTTTCGTTAAAACCCTTCAATTTTCAAAATATTTCTATTTTTATTTTAAAATTAGAAATTCACATATATAGGAATTTTTTAAGATAAAATTAATATCATTTTTTGATTCAAGAAGTTGAAATTATCTAACAATTATTTTTTCATAATTTTCTAAGACAGTCAAAATGTTTGTGTAAAAATTAAATACCTTTTAAATATATAATTTGTTTTTTGTCATAATAATGACCAAATAGTGATATAATAAAATACTTTAAAATTTACTTTCATCCAATATATTTTTTACCTTTAAAATAATGTGATCATAGATTTTTTTGATTAATTATATGGTGCTTAGTGGACCCCCTAGACATAAAAAATATTCTAACTGTTTAAAATGATTTTCTTGAGAGTGTGACTCACCTAAATATAAGAAAGTATAATATTTTGATAATATCAGCAATTGTAATTATAAAAAAATGTTTTAAACTCCACTTTGGAAAAAAACCATTGGCAAAAACCATGGTATGATTTGTGGTTTTTATTAGTTTAACATGTAGTGTTCAAAACATAAATAATAAAGAATTCCCTCTCCATTCCAATATAAACCTACTAAATATACCAATCCTCTTCACTAATACCATTTTGATCTTGAAAAACCCCTTGCCTCATCTCCCTATAATTCTCACAAGGTTCACCATGTTCCTAAGAAGCCTCTCTCAAACCTCTCCTAAGCCTTTGGGATCACCCTTCTATGTAAGAGATTTCATCCTTTCTCATTTTTCCCAAATTTCATTAGGTTATTATACCCTTTTATTTTCCATTAAACTTGTTAAGAAGTTATTTATCACCTACCACATACATTCCTCCTTATGTTTTAATGATGGGAGAAATATTTCTCTCTCATTAATTCCTCCCATGTACACCTGTTACCATGCTAAAATATTGTAAGGAATTTATCTCTCCTCATATACATTCAAGAAATTATATTATATTATGCATCTAAAATCCATTAAAAATGTTGGGATATTATGTTCCACAACCCCTTAAAATACATTTCATGTATATATGATGATATAACCCTTTCTCTCTCATCAATCCATTTTAATATTTCTATTCTATTTAATTTTGCATCCGAATTTACACTAATCTTTTTCATGCCAAAATCATCATGTATGTGAATACCATTCCAATTTAACTATCAACGGTATTAAAAAATATACACATGTAATTTTTATTTAGGACTTGCATTTATGTATTCGACATCTGTTATTCATGGTATAAATTATGATGATTAATGAATCCATGTTGTATGATCTATGTGGCAAACTTATGCATGAAATTAAATGATTAAGAAGGGTGTGCCCAGATAATGCTTCAATGAATTAGGTAAATAATTTTACCATGATAATACATGTGCAATGATGGTTTACTCATGCTAATTCATGTGCAGTGAGGGTTTAATCATGATAATTTAACTATATTGAGGGTTTGGTCATGTTCTATGTGCAATGATCCTTGGCTCATGCTAATATAATCTTAAATGTTATTGGAACATTTACATTTTATGATAATAATGCTATATCATTCCTTTATGTTCATGTTTCTATTTTTCTCCACTGATATGTATATTACCTAACATGTACTCTATTCATCATTTATTCATTGTTTAATCCCTTGTTGGTCTTTATAGATCACCCTTTTCTTATGCATTTCCTCAGGCAATCCAATGAAATTCTAAGTACGAAGGAATGTTGTGGTCATGTAAACGAAGTTTTCAATAATTATGTGAAATTTCCCAATACACTAGACCACTATATCCTCAATGTGGTATTAAGTGAAATTTTATATAATAAATCATTTTTAAGTGTGAAATAAAGACCAGGGTTGTTATAGTTTGTATTAGAGGATATGATTAGTTATTTTTTGGAATAGGATTAAAAAACCCTATAGAATTACTTAGGGATAAGAATAATTATAATAAAAACACTGAAATTTTGGAAAGATTAGAGTAAGTTTTTCATCAAGAAAATAAATCCCTAGATAGATATGAATAAGTAGAGGTGGCTCTGGCATATATTCATCTATGGGTAAAACCTAAAAGACATCTTTGAGCTATACTAGAATGGGAACTAGTACACAGAAATGGACCTTACTGGACTCTTTGTTATGACACTCTCTGGGGATATGATTTGGTAAATTTGTAATCTTAGTATTAACCATTATAAAGGGGGAAAATCCCCTAGGAATATATGATGTGATATAGATCATGGATAACGTAAATTGAAGCCTATAAATTCAAAGGTTAAGGAAATTAATTTAATTTAGAAGTTATCCCTTTCTTTCATTGGATTCCCCTTTATGTGTCACCCATAAATTTACTTTTATTTCATCCAATGGCTGGTAATATGGGGATTTAGGATGACAACTGATGCAGAGATTTATGTGATGACTGTTCTAATGAGATTCCCAATCTGATGAGAGAAAGAATCATAAACATCATCATGATAGTCTCTAAGTTAACTCATGTTTTGAATAGAAACATGGGATAGTTGGAACATCCAACCCCCCTAAAAAAGTACAAGCCAACAAAAGAGCATAATGAGACAATGTCCACCTACTATTAATAGATCATATGATCCCTCAATCACCGAACAATGGATCAACACCATTGAAAAAATCATCTCCATACTTCAATGTTCTGAACAAGAGATGTTTCATCTGGATTCTTATCATATAATGGGTGAAGCTGATCAGTGGTGGAAATTAATCAAAAATATGAAGCCTGTGGAAGAGATAGAGGTGTTGGAATGCTAGGAATTCTAGAAAATATTTTTCGATAAATTTTTTCCATGCACCCTTTGACATAATACGGAAAGGGACTTCTTTAACCTTATTAAAGAATATGACGAATCTATTAGACCATACAAGACAAAATTCCCAAGTCATGATAGATACGCCTTCGGCTTCGTCGTTAGCCCCAAATGCAAGGTTGAACACTTCTTTGGTGGGATAAAACCTAGCCTACAGAAAGACCTATAGATCTATGACATAAATATCTTGGATGAAATAGTTCGATGTGCCTTCACAGTCAAAATAGAAATTGAATAATCTCAGGGGTATCATGAGGATAAGAAGTGGAAATTGGACATCAATTATGGCTGTCCAAAGGATAAGCCTAATGGTGCTATGAAATTCAAACACCCCACTTTCCAATGTTGTGGAAAGAAGAATCCTAGAAATTTCCTAATGGGGATGAAGAAATGATTTAGGTGTGGAATAAAATGGAACCTGACCATTAATTGCTGACAAGAAAAACCTAATACTGTGATAGATGAGAGAAACGATCAGTTTGACACTTAATGCATCATTCTCTGCTTCAACTACAATGAATCATGGAACTTTTCAAACCAATTCCCTATTCCAAGGGTTTTTGGAGGCAACTAACAGACTGAGAGGCAAAAATGGAGATTTTTTACCATCATAAATGCTGAATCAAACCCTGAAAATGAAGTGGTGATGGGTACAATAGTTATTCATTCGAGAGTGTCCAATTTTCATTTTGATTCTAGTTCTATGAATTCATTTATATCTTAAATGTTTACTAGAATAATACAAACCCCACCATAAATCATGGAAGTAGAGATATTAGTGAGAATGGAAAATGGGAAAATCATTTAACCCCATGAATATAACTCCTCCCCTATCAAGATTTTTGGTTTGGACTTCCTTGTGATCCTCTTCGTACTCCCTTTAGTGGAATTTTATGAAATTATTGGCATGGATTGTGTTTCCCTATATAGAGAAAACATTAATTTTCATGAGAGTGAAATCACTCATGATAAGGAATATAGACCCCTAATTCTGTACAAGTTAAATGTGGAGGATGAATCTTCTTTATCACCATCATCTCAACCATGAATATTAATACACTATAAGCGTGCATATAATTCTCATATGATTAATTCTAAGGAAGAAATCATCTTTGAAGGCATGCCTTTTGAGAGTGAAATAGATGAAGTGTTTCCTGAGGAATTTCTTGGTCTTTCTCCTAGAAGAGATGTTGAATTATTGATTGATCTTATACCTAGGGTGTCGCCAATATCAAAGAATCCATATTTAATGGTTTTTGTGAAGTTTGAGGAGCTAAAGTAATAGCTACAAGAGATTTCAGAGAAAGGGTTTATACGACCATGTGCTTCACCATGGGGTGCAAGAGTCCTCTTCATCAAAAAAGGTATTTTTCAATGAACCTTTTAATTGATTATCACGACGTCAACAAAACCACGATAAATAACATGTATCCTCTTTCCTGAATTAATGCCTTTTTCAGTCAGCTATGTGGATCAAAATACTTCTCCATGGTGGATTTTTTGTCGGGATATTACCATGTATGGGTGAAAAAGTAGGATATCACCAAGCCTGATTTTTTATACAATGTATGAAAACTATGAATTAATATTAACGCCTTTCATATTAACTAACTATCGAACAATATTCATCAACTTTATGAATAGTGTCTTCCGATATTACCTCAAAAAATATGTGGAAGTATTTATAGATGATATTATAATAAACTTCAAAAATATGGAGGAGCATGAAGAGCATCTAATAACTATACTAGAGGCCATGAGAAAGGATAATCTCTATGAAATGAACTCAAAATGTGAGTTCTGGTTGAAAAAAGTATCATTCTTGAGTCATATCATCACTTGGAATGGGACATCTGTGGATCCCACCAAGACAAATTCAAATGATGGATGGTTGATGCCAACATCAGTGAGAGATATTTGTAGATTCATGGGGATAACTAGATATTACTGAAAATTTGTGAGAAATTTATAATGATTGTAAAACCTTCTTACCAAGCTAACCTGGGTTTCAGTGATAAATGCATGGAGTGTTAAATGCGAATATTGATTCAAGGAGTTGAAAGGGGGGCTTATCACTCTGCCTTTTCTCATACTACCCACAAGTGTATAACTTTTTGTGGTATTTAGTTATGATACAAAGGAGAAATTAGAATATGTGTTGATTCAAATTGAAAAAGTCATTTATTATTCTTCATGGAAATTGAATGTTCATGAGAAAAACTTTCCAACACATGATCTAGAGTTGGCTGCAATAATCGTCGCTTTAAAAATTTTGGTGACATTACCTCATTGGGGATTACTGGGAAATATATAATGAACACAAAATCCAGAAGTATATATTCACACAGAAAGAGTTGAATATTTAGAAATAAAAATGGTTAGAGCTGATCAAATTCTATCAATTCTCAATCCATTATCACCTTGGAAAATCATACAAGGTGACATATTATATAAGTAGAAAAGAGCCAGCAATTATATAATTGATGATAATTTAAAAGGATCCAACCTTCTTAGATTTGAGGAATATGGGAATGGGAATCATAAGGAAGGGAACAATATCAATCCTTTCACAAATTATTACTCAACCGTCTCTTTTGGAATGGTTAACAGATGCTAAAAAAAATGACATGGGAATTCTAAAAAAAGTGGAATCTATCAGAAAATGGAAACCATTAGAGTTTAATTTTACTAAATGATTAATTGTGATATTTGGTTGAAGTCTATGTGTTCTATCAAATCTGGAGTTGAATAATGATGTTTTGGATGATGCACATAGTTAGAATTCTTCCATTAACCCAGGAAAAAAATGATGTAAATATATCTCCAAGAGATTTATTGGTTGCATAACATGAAGAAAGAGATTACTGATATACATCAAAGTGTTTGTTGTGTCACAAAGTGAAGGATTATAAGTTGATGCCTAACGGGATGATGCAAAAATTACCCATACAAACATGGAAATGGGAGAACATCAGCATGGACATTATCACTCGACATACGAAGACATCCAAAGGAAACTATACTATTTGGGTGGTTGTGGATCATCTTACAAAAACTATAGACTTCATTACAATTTTAGATTATTTCTCATTGGATCAACTTACATGCACACACACACACACACATATATATATATATATATCGGAGATATGGTAAACCTACATGGAGTACTACAATATATTTTTTTCGATTGAGATCCATGATTCACGTCTATGTTCAGGAAGAGTCTCCAATATTCTATGAATATTGAGCTGATCATCAGTTCAGATTATCACCCTCAAACTATTTCCCAATCTAATCGGCTTATCCAAACACATGAGGACATTTTGAGAGAATCCTCAATGGACATAAATGTTGGATGGGATCAACATATTCCCATGGTGGTGTTCTCGTACAATAACTATTTCCTATCACGCACCCAAATGCCTCCTTCTAAATCCCATTATAAGAAGATTTGAAGAACACCAACATGATTGGATGAAGTTGGGGAGAAAATGAACCTAAGCCATAACATAGTCTATGAAATGGCGGAGAAGGTTAAGGCCATCCATAATAACATTAATGATTCTCATATTTGACAAAAGTGTTATGCTTATTATCGTCTATGAGACATAGAGTTTGATGATGGAGACATGATATTCTTCCCCTTATCACCATTAAAGAGACTTCTAAGATTTAGGAAGAAGAGAATGATTAGTTCAAGGTACATTAGCCCTTTTGAGATCCTTGATCACATTGTAGTAGTGGCCTAATGACTAAAACTCCCACTGGACCTATCTCAAGTACAGGCTGTATTACATGTATCACTCTGGAGGAAGTACATAGATGACCCTTCACATGTACTCAACCAAGAGGTGGTGCCAATGGAGAATAACCAATCTTACAAAAAGAAGCCGTTAAATATCTTATAACATAGTGAAAAAGTTATACAAAATAAGACAATTCCCCTAGTCATGTTGTTGTGGAGAAATGAAATGTTTGAAGAAGAAATGTTGAAATCATTGGATGTGATGAAGAAGAGTTACACTAATCTTTCTTAGTGTGGGAAAAGGAAATTTTGAGGGAGAAATTTATTAAGGGGGGAGGATTGTAATGACCAAAACATTTGTTAATGAAAATTTATATTGATCTAATTAAATGCATTACTATGAAAAATATTAATATAAAAAATATGAACATCCTTGGTTATATGTCCTTGGAATTTAAAATATCGTCAATAATTGTTACCGTTGCTAATATAGCCTTTGAACAGTGACCACATGATTAATATAAATATATGGTATTAAGAAATCCAATTTACTCAGACAAAGGAAGTGATGAAATCATCAAGTATAATTTCTCCATATGAATCCCATTTGTAGGAGCTCAGAAAGGAGGTATCATCACTGGACTTCTCTCTTGACCAAGCCCAAGATGATCTTCAACACGTTATTCTTGAATAGAACTACCTATAGGTGAATTGGAAGTTAATAGAGATTACTACCAGAGCGATGTTATCTAAGAACCCCCAAATGTCTATCACCATCACGCACCATACCCTTAGGTCTTATGTGGGTGTTATAAGGGGTTATTTAAGAATAAACTACCACTATTATTATATTAATTTTTTCTTGTATAAATAATATACATTTATTTTATTATTGTTACTTTATAAATGGGTTTTAAATCAAAAATTTTATTTTTAGTTAATATTCAATTAAGAAAGCTATTTTGACGAATTAATGGAGTTTTGGATTAAATAAATATTTTAATAAAATATTCTTACTAAATTATTATTATTTTTATATAAATGATAGTATACATTTTTATGTATGAAATTAAATTTTTTATTATGGTGTGAAAACTGTTTTCTTTCAAAAATCGTGAATTTTCAATAAATTTCGATTTCCTTTTAAAATTCAATATTGACATATTTAGAAAATTATTTATAAAAACAAATGCCATTTTTGGATTTTGGATGTTGAAATTATCTATCAATGAATTTTTCATAATTTTAGGAGATAATCAAATTTTTGGATATAAATTAAATAACATTTAAATATATAATGTTTTGTATGACATCATAATGACCCAATAGTGATATAATAAAATAATATAAAAGTTATTATCTTCCAATATATTTTTTACCTTTAAAATAATTTTATTTTAGAATTGTTCGATTAATTTTAAGGCCCATTAGTTGACCCTTCAAGACTTATAAAACGTTTTGAATTTTTAAAATGATTTGGTTGAGAGTGTGACTCATCTCCAGATAAAAAAGACTAATATTTTTAATAATTCGGACATTTTAATTATAAAATATATTTTTGAATCCACTTTGGATAAAACCCTGCAAGAAAACATGGGGTGGTTTATGATTTGGATTTGATTACTATTTAGTGTCCAAAACCTATATAACAATGAATTCCATCTCCTTTGCTATATAATAACCCACTCAATCCCCCAATCCACTTCACTCAATCCTTTTGGAGCTTGACTATTTCCTGAACTAATCTTTCTATAATCCTCCCAAGGTTCCCGAAACTCTTAAGAAACATATCTCAAGCCTCTCCCATGCATTTGGAATCACACTTCAAATTAAGGAATTTCTTCCTTTATCATTTTTTTTCTAAATTTTATTATATTAATACACCTTTTATTTTCTATTACAAATGTTGGGGTATGATTTATCACCTTCCCCATAATGATTTTATTAATTTATCATGATGAATACCATACTAATTTCTCTTTCAAGGTTATTGACAATTATAAACATGTACTTTTCTTATTGAGGAAATACATTTATATTTTCCATGTCTATTATTCATGGAACAAATTATGATGTTTGATGAATCCATGTTGTATGATATATGTGGCTCATATATGAATGATATAAAATGTTTAAGTTGGGTGCGCCCTGATAATTCTCCAATGAATTGGGTAAAGAATATTATCATGGTACTCTATGTGCAATGAGGGTTTACAAATGCTAATTCTTTTGCAATGAGCATTTAATCATTCTATTTCAAGTGAAAATAGGGTTTAGTTGTGCTCAATGTGCAATGAGCCTTGGATTATGATAATATATTATTTCCAAATTTCAATGTTATGATAATAATTATATATCATTTCTTTTTCTCCAAGTTTCTATTCTGCTCCATTTATATTCATATTTTGTAATGTGTACTATATTCTTCATGTTATGCCTTGTTTACTCCCTTACTGAGCTTTATAGGGAACACCTTTCTTCTTCATATCCTCAGTTTATCCCATTAAATGCAATGTATGATGTAATGGAATCATATAAACCCTTTATGGGAAAAGGTGTAGAACACCTGCCTGTTGGGATGATGTCGGTGAGCGTAAGCTGCCAGGACCCAATAGGTTCGAAATAATGGTCGAGAAGGTGAAAACCATTCATCATCATATCAAGACATACAAAATTAAGAAAAAACCAGTTATGTAGAAAAATTTTGATGAGACCTTGAGTTCAATGATAGAGACATGATATTTATATACATATCTCCATAGAAGAAGCTCATGAGGTTTTAGAAGAATGAAAATTCATGTCCCTAGTACATCGACCCCTTCTAGATTCTTGATCATGTTGGGGATGTGACCTATCTATTTCACATCCACCTACCATGTCTAAAGTACATGATGTCTTCCATGTATCCTTCTTAAGGAAGTATATATCAAATCCGTCAAATATACTCTCTTCATAGGTGGTATAATTAGAGAATAATATTTCTTACAATAAGAAACCATTGAAGGTTTTGGATTGTAGAGATAAATTGCTACAAAACAAGACTACCCACTAGGTCAATTTACTATGGGTAAACCAATAGTACGAAGAGGCAACATGGAAACTGGAGGAGGAAATGAAGGAAAATTACCCACACCAATTTAGGGAATATAATGTAAAATTAATTTTTGATGGAAAAATTTCAAAAGGGGGAATAATGTAATGACCCATTGTTTTATCAATAGAAATTTCCTTCTTATAATTATGTCATATAATCAAATGAAATCCCAACACATTAAACTAATATGTACTATGTGACCTTTAAACATAATATTGTCACTTTAGATATTTGAATTTTAGAAAACTGACATACACAATTGCAATCAGTAAGATGTTTAGAGTCCGATAAGACAAACATAATTTTTATTGAATAGTATCCAAACCTTATGAATAGTAACATACCCTTATGAATAGAAATATGAACCTTATGAGTATTAAATCATCGAAAATAATAGTAACCTCACACTTGAATGGATAAATACATTTTTTTAATATTATACGTGATAATATGACCATAGTAAAAGTATTGGTATGTTTACTAGTAAAAAATAATTAATTAAAATTAATTAGTAAATTTAAAATAAAATTTATTTTCCTAAATGGTTTTAAGAAATTAAAATTCTTATGTATTTTGGTTTTAATGGAATTTTATAAAACCTTATATAATATTTTAATGCATTATAAAATAAAATATAGTTATAAAATATGTATTTTTTATGTAAATGATGAATTTATTTTAAAATTAAATTATTTATATTTGGAAAATTATTTTTAAAAAATGGATCTCATTTTGGAATTATAATTGTTGAAAAATGATTAGGATGAATTTTTGGGATTTTTTTAAAATAAATGAATTTTTATGAATAGTAAATATGGTAATTTACCATATATATATACATTATATGTTAAATAAACTATTCCTTGAGTCATGGATGATGTAAGAACCTTGAGATAGAACAGAAATGTAGATATTACTATTTTTGGTCAGATGAATAATTACTATTTATTATCTAATGCAAAAATAATAAACTAATGATTAAAATGTTATGAGAGCCCTCCCCTCCACTAAAAATATCTCCCACACACCTCTCTACTATTCACTACTCTAAAGCATTGGGCCATTCAAAATTTCTACAAAAATATCTCCCTAAGAACATCCCCCAAGTCCAGTAGTCCCGGGAATCCTAAGAAGACCAAATCATATCCCCTTAAGAGGCTCTCAATGATGATTAAATCAAGAGGTAAATTACTCTTTTCTTTTCATGCATTTTCATTTCATGTTCATTTCATCTATTTCATTTCCAAAACCCTCTTCTTCTAAATTGTATGAAAAATCTAGAGCCATATTGTAACATCCTAGGTAAATAAAGAATATGACATTTTCATAATTATATATATTTCTGAATTAAATATTAAATATTATTTAAAGGGGATTCTATGTTTGATAGCGTACTCAACTCGCAACAACAGGTTTCTTTGAAATCTTATGTTTCACACAACGTTAAGTTATACCGAAAAATAATATAATTATATTTTTATTTTAAATTTTAGTTAATTACTTGTCATTATATTAGGGGGAATGAACATAAATAACTAAAATATTATTATATATGTTTTTTAAATTATTTTACATTTATCCAAAAAAAATTATAGGTTTAAAATGTGAACAAATCCATTTTTAAGCAAAAATACTCTAATATTTTTAAAAGGTTGATTTACCACCATTTAATGGAATAACCTTTATAAATCTAGTTTTTGTGACATTTATATGATATATTTGAAAAAATAAAATTCCTATTTTGAATCTAAACATCATAATTTACTTTGAGTAAATTTTTGGTATTTTCCTAATAACTCTCATTTTTTAATTAATAGTGAAAATACTGTATTTTAATTAAAAACTGCCTCTTAATATAATTTATTTATATGGTTAGATTATCTTTTTAATGGGTTTTAAAGTTTATTTAGATTATATTTCTACCATTAAATACAATTATGGTTATTGGAAGTAATTTCACTTTGAAATTGGACATAAAAAAGCAATATTTTGATAGATATTATTTCTTAAAGACAAATTTTTTGTTTTGACAAGGAGAATTAATTTTAAATTAATTTCTGCCACTTATGTGTTTTGAATTTGGAAAAATGGATTCAATATTTTGAATTATGATTTCAAATTTGTGTAAATAGATAAATTTTATTTTTATATATTATGAATATTTACTTCAGTAAATATTTTATTTACTATGGATAAAGGGTAAATCTAGTAAATAAGGGTAAACAAATATTATTATTATAATATTAAATAACCATAAAATGTGTCCTAATCCTACTAGTTGATACATATCCGACCATGGGCATCCATGGGTCAATTTTGGGTCCTCATGGATCCACTTGAGAGTGATAATGACACTTTATATTAATTGATTTATAGTAAAGACAAAAATAAAATAAACATATATCTTTTAGTAAATCAATTTTTATATGGGGTTATATAAGTTATATCTCCAACTATAAATATTAATTTCAAAGTTAAAAATATTTCATATAGAATTTTATTTTATTTAGAATTTTTAGACATCAAATAAAGAGAATTATTTATGACAAAATGATGATGGAGTGTTTACCTCATTAATGAATGATTTAAATAAATAAGAATATAAAAATTTAAAAAAAATCCAATACATGACCACTTATTATTGGTTGATTTTATTTTGAGCAAGAGTAATCTTATGTTAAACATTAATTAATTTTGGTCCTTTTGAAACAGAAAATAAGTTTATAATAAAAAAATACTTTCAAACTTTCATAAAGATCCCCTCCTCCCCTTATAAAAATCCCTCAAATATAACACATTACTCACAAATCTCAAGCCCACTGGATCAACCAAACTCTGACCAATTAATCTACCTAAATCCCAATATTTTACCTAGAATCCTTCCCTTAGGAAGAAAATAATTCAAGGAATCATTTTGGTTTAAACCAAAGGGAGATACCCAATTTAAAGGGAATGTATTCTCTTAAGATATTTTCAATTATTTTACTTCTCCAACCACATAAACTCTCTTTATTAATTTATTTTATAGAAAAATAAGTATAATAAATATACTAGGTTGTTTCTATATGATGTATTATAAGTAAAAATCCACACACCTCCATCTCATGGATATGTACATACTCTTTATGTGGACGGCGAACAACTATCTCACGAAATGATGATTCTTCAAGTATCTAAAACCGCCTCTCATGGTGGCCATTATGATGGAAATATATTTATATGGGATATATATTATATTTATATTGTCTCTTTACTTCTGTATTTTTCATTTATATCATTCCTTTATTGTTTCCATAATGGGTAAATATGATAATTTCATTTGAGGAAGTGCAGACTACCACCCCCTCAAAGTGATATGACTCGTTCATGCAGTACATGGAACATATAAAGGTTTGAGTTAACAAAATTATATATTATATTATACTATAAATATAATATACCTATGTAACATTAATTTTTCAATCCATTAATATAATAAATAGAAATGAAAGTTGCATTCATGCATACGTACGACTTACCGTCTCCATGAACGGTGCATTTCATTTCTTATCTCCAAATGTTATGTACCATTATAAATACATATTTATAGTGGATATATATGATATATTTGATATTTAAATCATTAATATGATTATTTAGAATATATACTTTATACTACTTGGGCAATTTGTAATTATAAAAAGTTCATTTTTAACTCATGTTTCAAACATCGACAAAATGTCTGATGTGAACATAAATAATTAACTAATTGTTATAACAATATAATAAGTGATATAAAATAATTATAAATTTAAAAAATGTCCTCAAGAAATTATAAATTATCTTAATTTTATTATTCAGGAATAACAAGGAACAAATAAACCAAGTCAGACTTGAGGTAAGGGGTTTTCATCACACATTGTATTCCAGTGAGATTAATGCTATATTTTTACACTATTTCCTTTGTGTGGTGTATCTACTTCCCATGATTGTATTATTTGTGTAATATATATTAATTTGTGGGTATTTAAATCATCATTTTTCAATCCTTCTTTCTTGGGGTGTATTTTATGTAAGTTACAAAATCGTTAAGGGAACCTTTGACCCTCCTATTTTTAGTAAAAGACTTCTTTTATGTTATATCTTTATATTGCAATACTAGAATGTTGGTATATGTTATTGTATATACTTATTGATGTAAATTTTCTTTCCATGTTATGATATACCTTTCCCTCTCTCATCAACTCATTTATAAATTTTTAAGTGAAGTTGCTAGGCTTCCAAATTTTTGGGAACATCTTAACCCAATTTCCCTTCATTGAGTTAATCTTCTACTTCATGACTATGTCATGTTATGAATATATTTAAATGAACTCTAACTATTTTACACTTAATATAAAATTATATTGGGTATGTTCTTATTTTTGACACATAATTTATGTCATTCATTTATCCTTAATCTATGGATACGATCTTTATAAGGGGTTTAATCTCAATCTCATTTCGTTGAGGTATATTTTGATTTATACATGACATTATTTTATATAGTGTATAAAACCCTTTAACATTTCATTCCATTCAGAGGGAATCATTCTATACAATGTGTTTTACTAAATGAAGAAAAATAATGTTTCCTTTTCATATATGGGGTAACAATGACCTTTCTACCGCTGTAAGTATTATTTGATTTTTGGCTTCCTTAACAGGCCGTAATGTTTAAGAAAATAAATACCATATATGATTTTTACATATTTTGGTATTGAAAATGGGGTTTTAATGGATTTATTATGTCAATATGTTGAAATTATATATTTATGATTGGATATGGAAATGTTATATTTCCTTTTTTCTTGTGTTATGTGTTAGGACTATGTTATGGTTCTTGGGTATTGTTTACGTATATGGGGGGCACTGTGATAAACCTAGGGTGGGTGAGCCCGAGATAGCTCTCTAACATATTGGCTAACCTGATAGAGGAAAATTATAATGTTTATTATAAGAAATATATGGAATATACTATGATGGGTATTCCAATTGTAACTCCCTATGTAGCTGTGAAATATACAATGTAAGTATGTTATGTATGCCATAAGATACCTTTATGATTTATGATTTTCGTGCCTTATTCATAAATCATATTATTTCATGGGTTATGTTATGATTAAAAAGTTCGGTTTCATTAATTTGAATTTATTGATGGGTTAATGTTTTCTTTCTTTATTTTATAACCTTTACTGAGCTTTTTATGTCCATCCCATGTTTTTGAAATGTTTTCCAAATTTCATAAATATGAATATGGTCAAGGATGGGATCAAGGAAAATTCATGATGTCTAAAACATATAAGCAGACATGTTTTTTAAGAGTTTTAATTTTAGGGGAAAAATGGATACTGAGTTCTAGTGTCTAAATGTAACATTCATGTTGTTATATAATAGTTATGTCATAATTCTCGAAAACTCTAAACCTAAAAAGATCCTCAATGTGAATTATTTACATAATTCATTAATATGAAATGTTTATGAATGGGTCTGTATAGTTGGAATCAGAGGTCAGTTTAGAAAAATTTAGGGATTATGAGTTTTCGTTAAACACATGGATAGTCCATGTGTTTATTGTTTGAGTTAAATACTTGTTTTATAACTTTTTCAGATCAAGGAATTTCGGTTACAAATTGAAGGTAGAGGATCTAAAATTACATTACGATCTCTTCCTGATGAAATCCTGGCATGAATTATATCATAGTAATGCACATATGATTGTGAAACTTTTTCTAGTATACATCTCACATGAATGAAGTTGTTTGAGATATCAAACACGTCCACTATACCACAATATCATAATGGATCACGAGTTGTATTTATTCAAATCCTATTTTCACAACATTCTCATATTTTCATGAAAGGTAAATATTATCATGTCATTTTCAAATATTTTACCTTATCACATGATTTGGAAGCATATTTTGATTTTGAAAACGTTGCTGAAGAAGGATACCCTTGCACAACCTAATTATATTTTCTTTTGCAATAAAATCTCTCAGTACATAGTGATGATATTTTAACAGGACCATTGATTGAATGTTTGAACACAAATCCATCTGACTGTTTTATAAAAATCATATTTTAACATATGTTTTGAAATTATATTTCATACATGATTATTTTCTGAAACTATTTTTTTGTAAACACCCATATGACCCAAGTTGAATAAGGTGTATTTGGATGAAGGAAGCAAATTATTTTTTAGGATCTCTAATTCATTTTTGCAATGCATAGACCTTCTACCTCTGTGAACAGGATGAAGATGAAACCATATTGACACCATGATCAAGGTATTATGTTATTTCTCTTGGGAATAGTTTTATTTTATCATATATAGGTGAAAAAATGACAATATATTAGATGATGTGGTATTAATGTATTGGGATGAAAATGAATGGTATATAAAAACCTATGAGGTTAAAACATGTTAGGGTTATTTTTTAGTTTTTGAAAAAGGAAACCTCGTAGGATAGGGGACAACCTGCCGCGTTTGTCATGACCGCATGAATCGAACCCACAACTGAAGGGAGAAAAGGGCATATCGCCTACCACTGGCCTACATGAAGTCCCTGGTTGGTGTAAATTATTATTTTTAGTTAAATGATTTTATGGATCAATAATAAGTTGATTTTGGTATCTTCTGTTTTATCCAATAAATATCCTTAATATAAGAAAATGATTTAGTGATTAAGTGATAAAGGTTATTGAAGAATATATTTTCACTTTTGGAACATTATATGATAAAGGGAAATAAAATACCATGAGATCTTATTTACAAGGTAATGGTTGAAATTTTATTTTGGTAGAAATTTTGTTTTTATTGTTGACTTATTGAGAATTGGTTTATTTAATAAAATGAATAACCTACCATAGAAAATATGTGATTAGGTTAATTACATTTTAGTATGAGAATTTATGAGTAGTAGATGTTATTTGGAGATAAATTTTAATATTTACGGTGGAAGAATATGCAATTAAATGCTTTTGAGTTTTGGGTTTCAATCTTAGTATGAATTATATTGATGTATTTTAAGGAAAATTATATAATAAATGGTCTTTGTTGATATTTGGGTGTTGTTTGTTCAATTTTTGAGATTTAGAGTAGCATTTATTTTTATAAAAGATTATCCTCTTTATGGATTATCTAATCTTGTACTAACCTTTTTGGTTTTGGTTAATTTATAAAGATATAGGAAAATATGGTTCATATTTTTGGGATCATGTTATTCTCTAGAAATTGATTTTAGTGATTTTGATGTGTCCAAGTCATCTTAAATACTCATCGTTTGGAGAAAAGAAGAGTTTGTGGAATTAATTAATAAAGGATAAAAGTCTACATGACAATTATGTATGTGTCCTTATATTCTAATAAATTCTCATACAAAATTCCTCAACATTATGAAAAAGGAACTTAAAATAAAAGCATTGTTCACTTACTTTTCCTACCAGGGAACCAAATACCGTTTAACCCATAACATGTTTGTGGGTTTCTTGTTGTTAACATTCTCTTAATCATGTTTTATATCACTCTCCATCAGAACATGACACTTAGTTTTTCCTCCATATCCATGTTTTCAGAGAATCCTAGTATGTTTTATCTCAGGTAACCTTTTTTCTTCTCTTTATTTCTTTTAATGTGAAAGTTTTATTGATTTTTTTTTGATGTGGGGCTTTTAATGATGATTCTGAGATCAATTTAAAAATTATGAGGACGCAATTCCCAAAAGGGTGAAGGATGTTACTTCGTAGGTGAAAAAATAATATGACATTTTCATATTTATTAATATTTTGAATTAAATATTAATTTTACTTTAATAGGGATGTTATTTCCGATATCATACTCAAATCACGCCAACAAGTTTCTTTGAAATCTTATGTTGCACACAACGTTGAGTTATATCAAAAAATAATATAATAATACTATTATTTTAAATGGTAGTTAATGCCTAGACATTTTATTGTCAAGAATGAATAGAAATAAATAAAATATTAATATATATATATATATATTAAATGTTTTTACATTTATCCAATAAATTTTAGAGGCTTAAAATGTGAATGAATCTAATTTTAAGCATAAATAATATAATATTCTTTAAAAGGTTGATGTATAGCCATTTAATAGTGATCCCTTCTTAAAGATTTCTTTTTTACATTTATATATTCTATTTGAAAAAATAAGATTCCTCCTTAGAATTGGAACATCAAAATTTACTTTTAGTAATTTTTCTGTATTTTTATGATAAAGTTCATTTTTAATGAATAATGAAGAATAATGTATTTTAATTCAAAACTACCTTTTAATATATATTATTTATGGGGATAGATTATCTTTTTAAATGGTTTTAAATTTTAATTATATTATGTTTTTACCATTTAATCCAATTTTGTTCATTGGAAGAAATTTCACATTAAAATTGGACATAAAAAAGTGTCAATATTTTGATAGTTATTATTTCTTAAAAACATGCTTTTTTGTTTTGACAATAGTAATTGATTTTAAATTTTTTTCTGTCACTTTTGTTATTTGATTTTGGAAAAATGGTTTCCATATTAGGAATCATAAGGTCCGAATTGTGTAAATATGCAACTTTTATTTTTATACATTTTGGATATTTACTTCAGTGAATATTTTATTTACAATCTTTAACGAGTAAATATGGAAAATAAGGGTAAAAAAATCTTATTATAATAATATTAAATTGCCATAAAATGTTTTCTAATCCAATGGGTTGATACATGTCTGACCATGGGTATCCTTGGCTCGATTTGGGGACTCCATGGTGACACATGGGAGTGATAATGATACTTTATATTAATTGATTTAATGTAAAGGAAAAAAAGACATAAACATATATCTTTTAGTTGATTAAATTTTATATAGGGTAATATAAGGTATATATTCTACTATAAATATTTATTTGAAATTTAATAAGATCTAATACAGAATTTAATTTAATTTATAATTTTTATACTTCATATAAATAAAATTATTTATGACATAATGATGATGCAGTGTTTACCTCATTAATGAATGATTTAAATAAATAAGATTATAAAAATTAAAACAATATCAAAAACCTTTACAATTCTTATCAGATGATTTTATTCTGAACAAGAGTAATATTATCTTAGTCTTTAATGAGTTTTGGACCTTTGGAAACCAAAAAAAATCTTATAATAAAAAAATAATTTCAATCTTTTCTAAAGATCCCCTCTCCCCTTATAAAAAGACCTAAAATATAACCCATTAATCACATCTCTAAAGCCCCTATTCTCATCCAAACTCTAACCAATTGAGCTGATTATATCCCTCCCATAATCCAAGAAGCCTTTTCCTTAGGAAGAATCCAATTCATGTAATCCTTCTGGTTCAAACTGGAGGGAGATAACCAATTTAAATACAACGTCCCCTCTTATGTTCATTTCAATTATTTTACTTCTCCAACCCCCTAAAAAAAATTTAATAATTTATTTAATAGAAAAAACAGTATCCTAAATATACTAGGTTGTTTTTATGAGAATTATTCTAACTACACTTCCACACACCTCCATATAATGTATACAAATATACCATTTCTGTGGATGACGAACTACTTTCACACCAAACGATGATTGTTAAAATATCTCCAACCACCTCTCATGGTGGGAATTATGATGGAACTGTATTTATATGTGATATATATTATATTTATATTTTCACTTTAATTTTTTATTTTTAATTTATATCATACCATTATGGTTTCCAATATGGGTAAATACAATAATTTTATTTGAGGAAGTGCGGACTACCACCCCCACAAAGTGATATGACTCGTTCATGCCATACATGAGACATATAAAAGATGGAGTTAATTAAATTATATATGATACTATTATAGAGTTATAATATACATATATATCATTAATTTTTCAATCCATTAAAATATGAAAGTGAAATGAAATTAGCATTCATGCGTACGTACGACTTACCTACTCCATGAATGGTTCATTTCATATCATATCTATAAATGTTATGGAATAATATAAATACATTTATGTATATTTGATATATATTATATATATTGTATTTAAATAATTAATATGATTTTGAGATAATAGAATTTTGACCACATGGAAATTTTTTAATTTTTACAGGTTCGTTTTTCACTCAAGTTCCGAACGTCGACAAAATGCCAAATATGAACTCAAATAATTAACTAATTGTTATAGAAAGATAATAATCGATATTAAATGAATAATAAACATTAAAGGGGTCTTTAATTGACTATAAATTAATTTATGATTATTATTCAAGAAGAACAAGGAACATTCAAGACAAGTCAGACTTGAGGTAAGGGGTTTTTATCTTAATTTATATTCCTACGGGATTCATGCTATAATTTCTGCTATTTATTTTTTTGTAGTTTATATACTGACCATGATTGTATTATTTGTGTAATATAATATAATTTATAGGTATTTAAATATTCAATGTATGATCTTTCTTTCACGGGGTGTATGTTTTGTAAGTTACATAATCAGTAAGGGAACCTTTCACCCTCATCTTTTAGTAAATGACTTATTTTTTGTTATGCCTTTAAATTTAAATTATAGAATGTTGGTTTATGTTATTATATATAATTATTAATATAAATTTTATATCCATGTGATAAGATACCCATTTCTCTCTCATCAACTCATTTTATGGATTTTTAAGTGACGCTGTTAGGCTGTCAAATTTTTGGGAACTTCATAACACAATTTCTATTCTCTAGGTTAATCTTCTACTTCTTGATTATGTTGTGTTATGAATTTGTGTGAATGAAATATTATTTTTTAAATCATAATATCCACTTATATTTTGTGTATTATTATTTTTCTTACATAATTATTGTCATTGATTTATCCTTAATCTAATGATACAATATTTGTAAAGGACTTCATCTCAATCTCTTTTCATTGAAAAACATTTTGATTTATACATGGCATTATTTTATATGGTGTATAAACCATTTTGAAATTTCATTTCATTCAAAGGAAATATTTTTATATGAAGCGTTTTACTAAATGACAAAATGGAATTTTTCTTTTTAATGTATGCGATGACAACGACCTTTCTTCCACCGCAAGTATTTTTTGATATTTGGATTCCTTATCAAGCCGTAATGTTTTTAAAAGAAAAATAAATGCCATATAATCTTTTTATGTATTATGGTAATTAAAATTGTTTTGTTAACGGATTTATTATTTTAATATATTGAAATGATATATTGTGATTGCAATGTGGAAATGCAGTCTTTTCTTTTTTTCTTATGTTATGTGTTATGACTATGTTATGGTTCTTGGGAATTGTTTGCGTATACACGTGGTTTCATGATAAACCTAGGGTGGGTGAGCTTGAGATAGCTCTCCAAAGAATTGGGTAACATGATAGAGGTAAAAGTTAATGTTTCTCCTTATAGATTTATAGAAGATACTATGATGGGTATTCCAAACGTAACTCCCTTCGTAGTTATGAAAGCTACAATTCAATTATGTTATGTACGCCGTAAGTTAACTTTATGATTCAGGATTTTAGTGTGTTGTTCATAAATCAGTTGATTTCATGAGGTATGTTATGATTGAAAAGTACGGTTTCATTGATTTTTATATGATGATGTGAAAATGTTTTCCCTCCTTATTTTATAACCCTTACTGAGCTTGTTAAGCTAATCCCATGTTTTTGAAATGTTTTCTACTATACTTAAAGATGAATATGGTCAAGGATGGGATAAAGGAAAATTAATTCTCTACAAAACATGAAAGTAGACATGATTCTTTTTAAGATATTTTGTTATATAATAAATGGATACTAAGTAGTAGTGTTTACATGTAATATCCATGTTGTTATGTAATAGTTAGGTCCTAATTCTCTAAAACACTAAACCTAAAAAAATCAACAATGTGAATTCTTGACATAATTCAAGATTATGTAATTTTTAAGGCAAGTTCCTTACAAATAATTGCATTTTAATGTTTTTTTGATAATGGGATAATTCATTATCAAATCTCTTTCCCCATAAGTTTAAATGAAATAAATGAACACACCATCTGAGATGTTTTAATTTATCACATTCAAGGAAAATAGGTTATCAATTTCAATTACCTTCATTAATTATAGTAATGAATCCTTCATTATGATTGAACAAGACTATTAAATATTTATTTTTTCTTATGTGATGTTCTAGAATCCTTTTTCACACATGATGTAATATATTAATCCAAAAAAGTTAATTATAAGAAAAATCACATAATTAATCCAACCATTTTTCATTAATGTTCTATATAATGATTCACCATTACTCCAAATAACCAAATGAATTTTTTAACCATGTTACATTATATATTATCACTAATGTCATATAACTTCAATTCTTGAAAACCCTTATCCGGATTCATGTTTATGCTAACATGAATATAAGTGAACCAATCATTAAAAACTAGGAGGAAAACACTCCCAAACAATGTAATTTTACCTATTAACCTATCAAAAAGTACACAAATGAACATAATAAGGTTATAAAAATTAAATAACATGTATTGAAGGTTCAGTAATTATAATTTATTGAACCTGATTTGATTATTAAATTAATTAATATAAAGTGGAGAACACAATCATAATTTAGCTTAAGGGATCCTATTCTTCTAAAAAATAATCAAGAATCCCCTCTATGCTATGTCCTTTTATTTGTTGTTCCTAATATTGGGGTATGATTTCACACCTTGAAAACCCAAATTTTTCACTCAGGTTTTGATCCTTTAATTCTCAGTATAAATCATTAATTTGGACCTAATATGGATGCCTAATGAGTTCATAATGGTTTGAAGGGTGTTTAGGGCTTATTCAATTCCCAGAACCCATTTTTTTGGTAAACCTATCTTGGAAAATGATTAAGAGTAAACCGTGAAGATTGTAATTTTTTCAGACAAAGCCACCTCACACGGTTGGTGCATGACTGTGTGTCCTATCCATCTGAACGTCCCTTTTTCACTAGTACCCTCTATGGATTGTGAATGGTTTGATCAAACCGTGTGGTGGATGTTATTTTATCTAGAACCATCATGCACATTTTACACTTGGTTTGACAAACCATGTGGAAAAATCATGAACATGCTAAAATTTTGGGTATAAGGTCCAAAATTCACTTACTGATCTATGATTGTATTGGGAGTAAACATTGACTACTATAATGGGTTCATGAGTGAACCCATTATACTATAATAAAATTTGTATTGAGACATTACTACTATGGAAATTATTTTATATGATTATTTTCATTCCAAAAATCTATATCTTATGAAAATATTACTTTCTCATAAATCATGTAATTTGAGTCCCTTATAACTAATATACAAATAAATACTAATATTAATTCCATAACTCAATATTATGGTCTTTTATTTTTAGGGTATTTTCTTCACATATTATTTTCATGTTCTCATCCCCTTATATTCCCATATTTTTATATATCTCCATTAGTAAACCCTACTTACAATTTTATCTAACAAGTTTTATGTTTCATTTACGCATGGGTTGAAAAATTTATTTTTTATGAAATTTTTATGAAGGATTATAATTAGGATAATGATGGTAGGAGATAACGTCAGATAAGTATATTTCTTTGGAATTAATGTTTCCAAAGGTACTATTCATTGTTAATACACAATAATGTGTTTGTGTAATGTAATACATATTCTTAAAAAACTTCTTATGTGTTTATGAAAATACATGGTCACTATGTTTTTTATCAAATGATATATTAAGTTATCCTTTGGAAACTGGGATGAGAAATATTTATTGAGATACAAATGGGATAAATTTAATGATATGTATACGGTTGAATCTATGTATAACAATTTTTATAAATAAAATCATAAAAAATATAATGGAATTTTGGTGAAGGATGGAGAAATTGTTATCCAAACAATAACATCAATTTCTGGATACTCTAAGTGGATGTGGCACTAGAAAAGTGGTACCTAGGGTTAAAAAGTATAAAAAGGGAACATTGAGTTTGAATAGATCTTCACATACATAATGAAAATGTTCCTTTCGACACAACTTATTTGAAACACTTAGTTAAATGATTTATAAATTCACAGTCTCTTTACAAACAATCATGTTAGATTTAAAGAGATCATGATTATAAATTTCCAATAATAACCATACATGGATTAAAAATAATATATAATGATATATATATCCTATATTGATATTTATTGATAATAGTGTTTCTTTATATGATTATTATTATTCAAACTATGTTTTTTCTTTTATTAAATACTAGAAACCATGAGAAATTGGATAAATAATGAATATTCTAGACATTGTGTTGATGTGAAAAAATTGGATGAAAAATTTATTGAAGGATATTGAGATTATTATTATTCATTAATTATAATATATTATTAATGACATGTACATTGATGAAATATTGATATCTCTAATTGATGTTAGGATAATTTTTTTGAGAGTTAATGTGGTTGATACAATGGAAGAACAATGATTTTTTTCTATATATATTGGGAATGTTGGGAGAACCATTGGGAATGTGTTATAGGAATAATAATACTTTTTAGTGTGGAAATGAGTTACTTAAATAATGTAACTATAAAGGAAAATTTAAAAATTTTGTTAAAAAATGGTCAGTAATAACAGTCCCCTTAATATATATTCAACGATTTAATGTTTTAAATTTAGAATATATTATAATTTCACGATTATATTTACAAACAATAATAATCATGAAGGAAATGACCATTGTTGAATGGGTAATGGTTATACTATGATTGATGAGGAGACTATATATGAAATATGAATGGTATGGTCTATTCTAATAATTTTTTTTCAGATAAGCATGTGAACTATGATTTCATTTATGTTGACGAATATCAATGCATGATTCATATTTCCAAAATTTGGAAAGATGTAATAATTAATATGATTTTAAAGCCTAATTAATTTTCTTAAATTATAGTGGTATAATTGAAGATTTTATGTATTGGAATTCAAGAATTAGGTTATATAAATCCTAAAATACAGTATAATTATCCTATTAAGGGTTTTAAAAATCAATTTCAATGGGTCTAATGAGATCAAAATGAAATTTAATGAAATTTTGTCATTTCTTTTATGTAATATAACAATTAAAATGTTCATTGGTGTTGAGAAAATGTCATTCAATTTGGACGAAGAGATGAAGGACATGAATAATGTAAATTTTATAGTATTTAGGACAATGTAATTAAATAATTACATTTTCTAAATTTATCTTATGTTATTATTTAAGGAGATTAAAAAATTAATTTCATTGTAGAATATATTTAATAGTCTTTTATTTCATTCATTTAATCATGAATTATGTATGTTTTCATTATATTATTATAGTAATTCTAGTTATTACAATTATTTATTACAATATATGACTAATGTATTTATATAAATTGCATGAGAAAATGAAGAGATATTGAATGAAAATTGGTGGAATAATTTTATGTTCATTCTAGTAATTTTATTAAACTTTTTTATATATATAGATATATCTAATTTTTCAAATTTTGTATGGTTAACCATTTCTGGAATGGTTTATGTTGTATTTTTTATTAACATTTCATAATTAATTTATTATTTTAATATAAGATTATTTTTTCTCAAAAAGTGGTAACCATTTTCTTGTTGATAATAGTAATGGATAGAATGAGTGACTTATTATTATATTATTAATTATATTTATTTTTTTAGAAATGGAAAAATAATATCTTCTAGTAAGAGTTCAAGTAGACATTAATCAATGCAACAAAAACAGAAGAAGAATAAAAACTTATAAATATATCTTCTCATCAAATTTCCCCAATATTTGGAAAATTATATTGAAATAAATTGTTCTCATTAAATATTAATTATTTATTAAATAAATCATCATTTTCAAAATTAAATTTTTATGTATTTTTAATCATTATGTTTTTTCAAACCATGTTCTCTATAACTCTCCATCTATATTTGGGTGTTATTTTTACTCTTTCATGTCTGTATATTCACATCCAAACCAACTTCTTATATCTAGAAACCTAGTTCGTGTCATTCCAGATGACCATTGAAGATATTTTTCACTCTAATTATGAGGAAGAGTGATTAACACAATTGATGATGTGGGATTCCCAAAAAGGTATTTTAAAATTATAAACCCATATTTAATATTAATTATTTCTAATTGAGTGAATACAATTTTTATACTAGTCATATAATTTAAAACATTCCGATTTAGAGAAATATATTTTTCCAAATAAATTTATCTGTTTTTAATAATTTCCATTCCACATGATACTAATTTTATAATGGGCTTCAAGAAAAACTATGTTTATATTGTGTTACACTTATCACAAGGTGTAGCGTGTAGTACACACAATGCTGATTTGAAAAGAAACCCTAACACAATATTAAAATATTATAATTTAATATGATAGTGATCACCTAGTCATTGGAACAGTAGGTATGAATAAAATAATGTAATTTATTAACATATATTGTTTAATAATGTATATATATTAATTTAATAGGTTAAAAAATATTAGTAATTGAAAATAAAATCAATTTTGATATAAGTGAAATCTTTCCAGAAAAAACTATTTTATAGTGAAAAAACGTGTTTCACAATTTTTTTTATAAAATTACTTTTCTAAATTATAATAATGAAATTTATATATTATGAATTAATTGAAAATTTTAATATTCATCTTATGTGCTTCATACATAAGATATAAGAAATAAATGACTTTTATAGATAATATTGTAACTAAAAAAATAATTTTCTCCCTTTTCTGTAGTAAATTTGAAAATAATTTTTCTCAAATTATTAAATATTTTTTTAAAATATAGTTCAAATTACTAATAAGTATGTAAAAATAATCTTGGGGATAGTTTTTTAGAATTTTCAGAAAAGATAATTTTTTTTGATGAATATAGAAATATATAATTTTTTACTAATAATTATAATTTTTTGCGATTTAAAAATCATATAAAAATTATCATAGTTTTCAAATAAAATATAACTCAATTATATTTCTATTAACCCAATTGATTCCTTTGATATCATTTTAATATATATTTTTTATGTATAAAAATTTACTGTTTTGGACATTTTTTGTTGAAACAAAAATTCCTCATCTCATGTGCAGGATTAATTTTAAATTATAATTAAAAACATATTTGTATTGAATTTTCAAAAAAGGATTCCATATTTATAATCATAAAAATATTATCTTATAATAACTCTATTATAATTTTTTATAATAATTTATATTAATAATATAAAAAATTAATTACAATGGTTATGGTAAAAAATGGTTAATCAATTGGTTAAACTAAAAATATAAGGGTATCAAATTACTGAAAACATGTCAAAAAACAATTTTGATCCATATAATGAAATTATATTTCTCAAATTATATAAATTAATAATCATATGACTTGTGTCCAACTATAAATGTGGGCACATCATTTGTATTAAAAAAATACAAGTGTACTTCTCACTAAAAATATAAATAGATGATGACTATCATATAATCATCAAACATCCATAACCATTTGATTCAAAACAACAATTCAAAACTCCAATACCTAATTCCATCATCTCATCTAGGAATCATTCTTTTAAATATCAATCCATTCTATGAATCCATTTGGTGTATACCAATGAAATTTGTCTGAAGTAGAGTTTACACCCAAAATTTGGAGTTTTATTATATTTCATCATCCACTTCCATTAAATACTATTAACCCATGATTATATTTCATCATTATTTTATTAAATATTATTATATTTTATGATGTTAATTTAGTTATCCAGTCCTTCTTAACATCCATGAAATGGTGTTAAAAATCATTATTCTTATGAACATAAATTGACAAACTCGTGAACCAATGTTCATTTTCCACCAACACCACTTTGGGGTGGATTTTTTGATAGATAAGATATTTATATATGATATTTTTCATAATAAAAATCTTCCAAAACTATTTTTTCACATCTTCCTTCTAAATATTCAATTCTTTTGAATTATAATAATATTGTTCGTCTGCACGGTGGACTACCACCTCACGAAGTGACATGATTAATTTATGCTTTAAATGAAAGGAAATATGTATGGTTTTAGTTAAAATATGTTATATACATGATGTTTAAATTATTATATAATAGTAATATGTTAATAAAAATTATTGTTTCATTAATTTGGTATAATGTAAATAACATTCATGAATACATGTGACCTACCATCTCTATGAACGATGTATTTGATTTTCAATCATGGACCTTAATGAATAACTACAGATAAATTTATAATCATACATATGATATATATATAATTTTCAAAATTTGGGATGAGATTTTATTGTGATAAATTTTAGTGGACCAAAAATAACAAATCAAAACATACAAGAAAAACAATGCATTTATTTCCAAGAATGTAATATTATTATGGAATTGATAATAAATGAGTAATAAATTTCCACAAGTAAATGATAATATATATATATATATGAGTTTGTGTGTTTATTTTTATTTTTTATAGTTATATAAAACTTATTTTTTGTAAATGGAGGTTTCAATTTTTTTTAATGGATGTAAACATTTATGTTAAGAGACATTTTACATCTCTTTTATTTCTAGTGGGCATATTATATTTCACCAATAATTAATTTTCAGTTGTATAAATACTACCCCTTTGACAAGTTGTTTCATGAATATCAATATTTTAATTATATTTAATGATTCATTTTATTTTTTTATTTATTAAATAGTATATTTAAAAACAATAATAATGAAGAAAATGATTTCCATATCATTTCAATTTTTTAGAAAACAGAGCCACATTCATAACATGTTTCCTCTCTCTGGGTTATATAATTCATCTATATTTTATTATTAATATAATCTGTAAAATAATTTTTATTTACAGATCTATTTTATAATATATCATTCATGATGATTGTAATTAAAAAAAACACAAACTCAGTAAAAGATTATTGACAATATTTTCCTCCCATGAGACATTTGTAATATGATATGTCTATATTCTTTTTTGAGGTGTATATATAGAACCATTGACATTTAAAATCACTAATATATTAATTATAATGGTAATTTATGTTTCATTTAATGGTATTATATCATTGGGATTATAATTTTATGTTACCAATGTAGTAATGATTTAATTATACAATATCATAGTTTATCATGATTCTTTATGATTATTTTTATGATAAATAAATATTATTAACTAAATCACAAGAAGGAAATGAATTTTTTTCTCCCATGTATATGTCCTTAGAATACACATTTTCGAGTCAATTTTTTATCTTTATGAAATCATGATTTCAATTAAATTGTTTATGAAAAATCATCATCATTTTTCTCTTTAGATGAATACACCATTTCATCACAATTAATTCGTGGTGAATATTGTATAATTTTACCTAATATTAATAATATGATTTTTTAATGAAAATTTTACCCAGGTTTGACATTTTAAAAATATAATTTAAAATTAATGTTTATGTCCTTTCATAATTAATGCATTTTTTATTTTAACAGATGTGAAATAAATATTAATTTAATAATTTATAATATGAATGGAATTTCCCCCATCAAGACCTATATATGATTTGTAGCTTCATTATTATGTTTTCATGTTTATTTTATATGTTATTTTTTTATTTTAGTTTTGAATACTTATTTTAAAATAGGAAAGCTTATTTCCCCAATGAATTGTTTTAAATTATTTTAGAAGCTTCCTTTATAGTTTTTGGGGTTATATTCAGTGAAAGGTATTTTGAAAATATATTATGAATATATAGTTTTAAAAAATAATTTCAATGAAAATTCATTTCCACTAATAAATCAGTCATGTGAATTTTCAAAATCACATTCCCTCGATGATGAAATCTGTTGATGTTTCCTATTCCTTTTTCATATATATGATCCAAGGAACCCATTATTATTCATTCAAAAAGTGAGTTATGTTAATGATTGATTGATTTTTTAGAAACCTATTTTCTCTTCCATGGGTTATACCATGCGGAATTAAATAAGCACCCTACGTCTATTCATACGGTATACTATATTGAAAGGATGACATGATTATGAAACTGGTATCCTTTCTACATGTTATAACATGGTGAAAAGTTTATGAAACCCATTTCATTTAATGGGTTATGATATGATGAATGTTTTTTTGTTATTATGTTACACATTTGCATGACATCAATTATGTGATGTGTGGGAACTATATCTCCCAAAAATACATTAGATAAAGATTTATATCTTATGATATGGACATGATTGGAATGTGTAGAAAACATGGTATTGTATGGGACACTGACTTAAACGATGATGTTGATGATAAAGATTGAAATATATGATCATTTGGGAGTGAAACCATTTCATTATGATATTCTTGATTGTTTTCCTTAAATAATATGCAAATTATTTCCCATTATTATGTGATTTCAACAATTGTACAAATTAGGAAAATGTTATTCTACCTTTGATAATGTTTTTTATTAACTAATGAATCTATACTTATGAAATACTAATATTTATTCCACGACAGATGGTTATGATCTCTGATATATATAGTAATTTTTCCAGATTTCATGATCATGTTATTGTACACATATATTGATGATATTCTTACATATATACCTTCTTACCATTTCTAATGATATGATTTCCTAATGTATTATGTTTACTTTCACCATGTTATGATGAAATGTATTATGAATGTTAATTCAAATAATTGTGCTAAGAATGATGAGAACAATGGGAGATAAAGTAGATCACTTATTTAACTACAAATTATGTGTCCATTTTTAGAATATCCACTATAATTTCAAAATCCGAATGTATTTTTTTCGATAATTTAATTATTATTCATCTAAAAATATTTAATATCTAGGTATAGAAATCATGGTTCACAATAGTTGGTAAAGAAGGATATTTTGAGTTATCCATTTGAATCTATGATGAAAAAAATTATGGATATTCCTAGGGGATACTTATATGAATATGTATAGGGATTTCTCTATGGATAAGTAAAGTATGAGTCTAAATATAATAAAATATCCTAGAATATAGCCAATTGATAGTGAAATTGATTTCTAAACAGTTATATCACTATAGGTATACTA
Source organism: Viscum album (assembly GCA_963277665.1). Classification (NCBI taxonomy): domain Eukaryota; kingdom Viridiplantae; phylum Streptophyta; class Magnoliopsida; order Santalales; family Viscaceae; genus Viscum; species Viscum album. The sequence goes on along the minus strand of OY728122.1, from coordinate 467,310,151 downwards.
TAAGTGGATGTGGCTATAATATATAGGTACTAAGGGGTAATAAATCTAAAAATGTCACCATTATTTGGACTAAATCATAATATTGTACATGAAAATGGTCCATGCTACCCAACTAGTTGTATTAAGAAAAATAATGATGAATAATAATTAATGGTTGTGATGGAAGTTGTAATATTGATGTGTTTATGTATTTAAATTAAATAATAACGTTATATGAATCATGGAATAATGCGCATTATTAGTTTTTCATTGAGGATTTTTAAGATATAATCAATCGTTCAAATGACATTGAAAATTTATACAATGTAAATGGGATATTTTGATTCAGGTAAGATAACCATTAATATGTTTATTTTGTTGAAATTATGGTGTTTATTTTTGTAATTACCTGAATGATATGACTAACATAAATTAGATATTATTGATGACCTTGGATATGAGTAAATAATCAATGTCAATGTATTTTATGTTATCATTAATGGATTTTATTGAAAATTTTTATTTATAGATTATATTAAAAAATATATTTTTTTATTCACTGAATGCATATGTTTGTTTGGTTTCATTATAGTATTTTGTTAATTAAAGATTTTATAATCATTTATGAAAAAATATGACTATGGTATTAGGAAAATTTGTATTAAATAATCAATAGATACATTCAGATAATTTAAAAAATAAATTTGTGTTTATTTCAATAAATTTAGTGTCATTCTATAATTTGTTTTATTTTCATAGTTTTATGAAGTTAAAAATTTAAGAAATATTTTATGTTGAATTTTGGAATATGTTTCATAGATTAGTGTATTATATCACCATTGGAAGATATATTTAAAACTAGTTCTAACCTTTTTGTTTTTGATAATAACTAGAGATAGAAATAAGTAACTCTCATACATTTTGTGGATATTATTTAGTGATACATACATGAAAAAATCATGTTAATAGTTTGATATGAAATGGAAATTGATCAGGTCAAAACTAATAGATTTAATTTGTTTGTCAAATGAAATATTTCATGACTCGACCTTGATAGCCAGGTATCCTAAAAACAATGCAGGTCATGACCTTTTGTGAAGGGAATTTGTGATCCCAACAGAATGGATACTATCACCAGTAATCACTAAGAATGAAATTAAGAAATAATTTTCAACAAACATCATGGAATGAAGATAAAAATGTTTGTGTTAATAGAACAGAAAATATATAAGGATAAGTATACTAAATTTCAATTCAGAATAAATAGCTCAATTTACTAAAGAATAATACAAGATAAATTGGGGAAAAAGATAATTACCAACAGATTACAAAACTAAATACAAAAGTGTCAAAAGCCACTACCTCCTCTATGTGGAGCCTTACCCTTGTTGAAAATATAAATAGGGAATCCAAAAACACCTGAATGCACAAATACTGTGCCATAAAAAATCTTAGTAGATTCTTATCATGGATTCCATATTATAATTTCAACATTTAATTAACCAAATTAACAATTTAATTTATAAAAAATAAATATATATAATTTAGAAAAAATAGTTAAAATCATTTTTTCGTGAAATTTTTAATGAGGGAAACATTAAAAAATGGATCAATAAACATTTTTTATAAAACTATTTAATTAAATTCCTAAGGTAAGGTTAAAATAATTTACAAATTTTTTCATATATAAATATAAAACAAATAAGTGAGCAACAATGTCATCAACCCAAAGGTAAGATACTTCAATGTTATGTGACTCCATCCTAATAAAATAGTTTTTCATGGTAACATGTGTATACAAATCCTCTGTGAAACAAATTAGTGAGGACATATCACTATCCCATCATAGATTTGACTAGCTGCGTATATGTTATTATTGTTATAAATCATAGTCTTTTTTCAGGAATAAATCACTAACTACCAAAGATTTCATTTCCTATAATAAAAATCTATTATCGGAAATTTATTTTAACACTGACTAAAAAAATTCATCCCTTTATTCCATTTCAAAAATTAAAAATTTCAAATTAATAATGAAAAATAGTTTTTAATCCAACCATAACTTATTATGATTAAACCAATAGATATAAAAAAAATCATTTCAATTCATTTTTCTAAATTTCTAGTTGGAAATAACTTTTACCAATTAAATATCACGATTCAAATTCTATTATTAAATTACACAATTTATTTTAAACAATTTCCATTAAATTTATCAATACAACCCAATTATATGGAATTAGAGGTTATTCCCAATTTTATCCCAAATCCAACTCCAAAACCATAAAAAAATGGAATTGGGTTTTTAGTAAAATAATTGAATGGAAAATAACTTATATAAAAAAGATCAATTTAAATAAATATTTTTTTATATATTCAATTTATCCATCATAATGGAACCACCTACCTTGGGATATTGGGATCACAAAACACCAATCCCTAAATGTATAATACCAACGAAGAACATTATCAATTAAATATACAAGAATCTATCCAATATTAAATATCTAAAATAGTGGTGATTAAGATTAGCCACATTACATGCATGATTTCCTGGGTAGGGCTGCATGGTTAGTAAAACCTTGATACCAAACAATGATCCCATTTTAATGGGGTTTCATAGTTTATCCTAGTTGGGAAGATGTTTTTCTAAATATTGTGCCAGCTATGAAAAATCACACTATGTGGGTTTTCATGGTTTTCCCTAATACAACACATGGTTTTTGAAAGCCATGGGCCAACCATGAATAATATAGAAAGAATAAAAAAATTCAAATTTTAACCCATAGCATTCCTAAAAGAAACCAATCCTATGAATGATAAATATTTTGGTTTATGAATATAGGAAAATTTTAATCAGATGTTAGAACCTCATGACCATATAAACATTTTTTCCCTAGAAAAACAACTAAGAATATTCCTTGTCAAAAAGATGAGGCCTCTACTCTCTTATCAGTTCCCCTAATGAAAATATTGGTCATGATGAGATGTTATCACTTTTTAAGAAGGATACAAAAGACAATACCCACTCTATACTTGATAGCTCACGAATAAATTTCACAGATGTGTTAAAGAACGCAATTGGGCCATCATTCTCTGACTTTGATTCTCCGCCGCCTAAGCATGTGATAAAGATGGGGAGGGTTTCCCATGTATGGGAAAACTAGGAGAAAGTGGAGGAGTGAGTCAATAATTGTCGATATTCAATCATTTCTCGGGTCCTCATTACCATAGGAGAGCGGCTAGGGATATTCAATGAGCGGATGAAGGGAATTTTCAAGGTAGGTGGTTTTGATGAATGGAGGAAGACTGTGATGGAAAGGGTATACAATCACATTGCCTTTCTCCCAGATCAAAGAAAGAGAAGGGAGTGGAGAAAAGGTACCATGCCCCTAGACCTTGGTTTTTTAAATATTCATTAATGGGATAAGAATAATTGGTCCCATGAACGACAAGAATAATCATGCTCAAATGTTGATTAGAATTTGTAAGCAAAAATGGTTATACTAGAACCCAAGAATTCTCTAGGACATTTCCTCATCTGTTGGAAGTCCCATCCGAATGGATTAGTGAACAGAAAATCCAAGGATCAAGAACAATGCCCGAATTTTGGTGGAATTTGACATGTCTAACATATTAGTGGAGGAGGTAATACACACAACTAGGGATGATAGTATGAAATTATAAATTATTTATGAAAGGAATATAAGATTCTACATGAAATACCTATTCCTTGGCCACTTAACTGCTGAATGTATAAGGGATAACGAATATAATATCTACCAGTCCAAGGCCCATAATTACAACACATTAAAAAGAAGGAAGGAAAAGGTGAATATTGCCCTGGTTTCTCAGGATGTGGGTGTATCGGGTTAGGAGGGTCTTCTAGGGACGAAGGAATTATATGATAGGATTGATTCATTTAGATAGGATTCCAAGGCTGATGAATAATCATCTTAACATTCCATTCCTGCCAAGACTGAATAGCCAGTTGATCAGGTCTTTCCCACTCAAACTGCATTTGATCCAGTGGCTACTGAGGGGATGGCTGTTCCAAGAGAAGTGGTGGAGCCTCATTTTTGAAGTTATACTTTCCTAATAGTCTTATAGGCTTCTAATATGGTGTATTTCCTTGAATGTTATGAAAATGGCATAGAAAGCACTTAGAGGATGATTGGGACTGAGGCCCCAGTAACTACTCTAGTTGGTTCAACTGAAACTACTTCACGGGATATTGGTTGTGAACATGGTACTGCTCGTAAAAACCCAAATTTTCATTAATGAAAATATCACTTGATCTAATTAAAGGTAATAAAATTTGAAATGGTTATATAACATATGAACTTACATGGTTTAATGATTTTGGATTTCCACATACCATTAATAATTGTGACTGTTGCTAATATAGACGTTGAACATTGGTCACATGATTAGTATAAATATAGGGCTTTAACAAATCCAATTTAGTCAGAAAAAAGAAGAGATGGACTCATCCATTAGAATTTTTCTGTACAAAACCCATTTTTCAAAGCTCAAAATGGTGGTGGCATCATTGGGATTCACTATTGACCAATCCCAAGAAGAACGTCAACACGTTAAGCTCAAACAGAACCTCCTATAGGAGAAGTGTAAGTTGATAATGATTACCAGCTGAGCAGTGTTATCTGAGCGTTCCCAAGAGTCTGTCACTGTCGAACACCATACCCTTCAAACTCATGCAAGTGTTATAAGAGGTTATGTAACATAACACTAGCAATATGATTATGTACATTATTTTTTATATACAATATACCTTCAATTTCTTAATGATTATTTTTAATTTTTTTAAGTGAAAACATCATTTTTAGTTAATATTAAATTATGAAATCTCTTTTGATACATTAATGGATTTTTTAGTTAAATAGTATTTTAATAAAATATTATCACTGAATTAATTTTTATTAAATATAAATGATCCAACAATTAATGTGAATACAAATGGGATTTTTATTATGGGCTGAAAGTTGTTTTTGTCAAAAACCATGAATTTTTCATAAATGTCAATATGTACTTCAAAGTTAACAAACACATATTTAAAAAGTTATTCAGATAAAATGAATATTATTTTTGGAGTCTACATGTAGAAATTATCCAACAGTGAATTATTCATAATTTGCTGTGACAGTCAAATTTTTGGGTAAAAAAATTAAATAACGTTTAAATATATATTGTGTTTTATGACATCATAATGACCCAATATGGATTTAATAAAATAATATAAACATTTTTTTTGACAATATATTTTTTAACATTAAAATAATGTTAGTTTATATTTGTTTTAATTATTTTAAATAGCCTTAGTGGACCCTTTAAGACTTATAAAACACTTTATCTTTTTAAAATGATTTCCTTTAGAGTGTGACTCACCTCCACATAAGAAAGAATAATATTGTAATATGTTAAGAAATTTTACTTGTAAAATAATGTTTTCTACTCCCCTTTGGAAAAAAATGGTCAAAACCAATTAGATGGTTTCTGGTTTTGATTAGATTAACGTGCATAGTCCCAAACATAAATAATAAAGAATTCTCTTTCTTTTCCAATATAAACCCACTCAACCTATGAATTACTCTTCACTAAAAGCCTTTGGAGCCAGAACAACCTTATACCACCTCTCTCTAGTATCCTCCAATGGTTCTCCAAGCTACCAAAAAGTCTATCTCAAGCCTCCCCAAAGCCTTTGGATCACATATCCATGAAAGGGATTTCGTTCTTTCTCATTTTTTCATAGTTTCATTATGTTTTTATACCTTTTTATTTTCAATTATAAATATTGGAATCTAATTTATCACCTCTAAAATTTTTCCCTCTATATGTTTTAATTATGATATACCCCTTTCCATATCATTAATGCCTCGAAAGTACATTCCTTACCATGCTGATATTCTCTAAGGAATTTCTCTCCTATCATTTACAATAAAAAATTTCCTTTTTATTATGAATATTAATTTCATTACATATTTTAGGACATGTATACATATTACCCTATTAGTGTATATTTCATGTAAATATGATTATACACCCCTTTCTCTCTCATCAACCATTTTTATAAATTCTTATGTCACGTCGTTATGTTGCTGAAATTACACCATGATTTTCCAAGCTAAGGTCATTGTGTAGTGAATACCATCATCATTTCTCAATCAATGGTATTCACCTTTATGTACATTTACCAATTGATTATAGAGTTTAATGAATGAATTACACATTACTTTATCATGTTATAAATTATGATTTTAATGAATCCATGTTATATGATCCATGTGGCAAACTTATACCTGAAATGAAATGATTAAAAAAGGTGTGACCTGGTAGCAATCCAATGCATTAGGTAAACATTAGTATCATGATATTCCATGTGAAATGTGGTTTTTATCATTCTAATTCAAGTAAAATTAGGGTTTAATTATGCTCTATGTGCAATTATCCTTGGATCCGGCTAATATCATGTTAAATGTTCATGCCACATTTCCATGTTATGATATACATGCTATATCATGAAATTGTGTTAATTTTCTCTCATGATCCATTGATATTCCTAATTCCTAACATGTACAGTATTCATCATGTTATGAATTTGTTACTCCCTTACCGAGATTTATATGTCACCCTTTCCTTATTCAATTCCTTAGGTTATCCCATACAATGATAAGTACAAAGTACTGTGTGTGGTAATGTAAAAGATGTTTTCAATAAATATGTGTTTTTCTTATTTTAAGATGTTATGTAATGTTTTTAAGCTAAAAATACACTAGAACTATCAAACTTATATGTTTTATCAAGTGAAAGTTTTATCTAATAAAATATGCTTATGTGTCAAATAAAGAGTAGGGTTATTATACTGCTCATGAGGCTGCATCTGACCCAGTTGAGAAATTCATATAGGTACTAACTTTTAAAGCAGTCAGAGGGAAGCATGATGCCAACTGTGTCCACTCTAACTTTATGTCTAGAAATACTTTCACTCATTTAAGTGGTAACCTCTAGTCATATGAGGTTGAGGAGTCACCAAAATATTTATGAAGTGACACCCGGCCTAAAGGCTAACACTGATATTCCAATTGTTCCTATAATGGAGTGGGTTGTTGCAAAGGATGATGGAATGAATGAGAAGAGTAATGGGGTAAATAATTCTACCAAGGACCCTATGAATAAATATATTCTGAAAGGATAGGGAGAAAGTGCAGGGGAGAAAAGAAATCCCTATAGTACAATGGAGAAAAAATGGGATCCTCAGACAAGGGGAAGGGCCCATCAAAAATGAGGATTCTATATTGGAACTATCAAAGGTTGGGAATCCCACACATGACCTAGGCCCTCTGACATATTATTATGGCCGACAAACTGATGTTTGTTAGTATTGATGAACCAAAAATCCACTATGGAAACTAGAAGGTATCCAAGTGTGGTTCTTTTGGATACAATTTTTTCTCCAAAAATAAAAATGTATCTTCTATATAGCACCTATGTGTTTTATGACATGATTACATTCAGATTTATTGTTGTGATATTGGGTCTCAATTCATTCTAATTAATTTTTTCATTTCTGTACAAAATATATAAATACCATTTTTTTATGATTCCACCTCTTACATTAGGAGGAGAGAATTATAGGAGGATCTCAAAGCCACCTCCTGGAGTTTGGATAAAAAATGGATACTTATTGGTTATTTCAACACTATATTGAATCCTAAGGAAAAATCTTGAAAAAATATTAGTAGGATTTCTATTTATGACATTTCTGAGTGCATTGACTTCTGCAATTTATGTCATGTTCCCCTTGTTGGTGCTGATTTTACAAGGTGTATATAAACATGGGAGGGGAAACAAGAATGTGATCTTGATAGATGATTTGTCCAAATTGATGATCACGATGCTGGCCATGGATTCTCTTGACTCACAATTCCCAAAAACCAATCTGATCACAACCCAATCGTTGTTTTTGTTAACATTCAGTTTACTAGGTCAACCCAAATTCCTCTTCGATTAAACAATGGATGGCTTGTGACTCCAAGATTCAGGGAAATATTCTTGGAGGAATAGTAGTTTGAGGCCATTGGGATCTGGATCCAAAGACTTGATGTGAATCATAAACATATTAAGGGGTTACTAAGGGAATAGAGAAAAAAATCATTTTTCAAAATTGATGAGGATATAAAGAACTCTAAGGAGGAGCTAGTGAAGATTTATATTTGTTATGTGCAGAATGTTGATCTATATAGAGAGGACATTAAAATCCATAATACGCTTTATGACTTCTTAATGATTAATGGAATATTAGTAAAGAATCCACTGAATGTAAAATGGTTAAAATATGGGGAAGGAAACTCCAATTTCTTCAACGGACTGCATAAGGAAATGAAGGTACGTAAAGGGAACAAGGTGATCAGAATTGCTGGCCATCTTTAAACTGATCAAAATGAGATTTAACTGGCAGTTTTTGAGCTCATTAACAGAATATACCCAGATAATGGGTAGTTCAGTACTCATCTCATGGAAGACAATATAAGTCCCTATATTGATGGGCACTCGAATCAAATCTTAATTTGTCCCCCATGTACTAAAAAGATTGGATATGCTCTTTTCTGCCTCCATATTGAAAGTGCCTCGAGTCCCGATGGAATCAATAACAAATTTTTTATGTTTTACTAGGACATTTTAGAGGATGACATTGATAAGTACACTAAGGACTTCTTCTCTCACCCATTCAAGCCCATTGGAATTAACTCCAACTTCATTTCTCTCATTACCATTAAAAAAATATTATTGACATTATAGATTTCCAGCTAGTTTCACTTGGGATCCCAATAACCAAACATATCATTAAGATTCTCAAGAGCAGTTTGGGTGATTGTATGATGGCATGATCACTAGAAACTAGTTTCGATTTGTCCCTGGGAGAATCATTCAAATGTGTCTGTTCATGGCCTTAGAGAACATCCATCTAATAAGAAGGAATACAAAGGAAGGAAAATTTTCCATTAGGATTGATATTTACAAGGATTTTGATAATATTTAATGGAAAATTATTCAAGATGTTCTTAAAATATATGGTTTCTCTAATGGGGTTGTGATTCTGATTCACACTATACTTGGATCTTCAAGGATTCAAATTATTCTTAATAGAGCCCTATGAGGATTCTTTCCTTATATTAGAGGAGTTAAAAATGGTGATCCTCTATCTAGGATTTTATTTTCCATTGTATAGGACTACCTTAATAGATGAATCAATGATCTTTCTCACATGGTACTTTGCAAACAGATTTATGGATGGTGTGAATGAGCAATCCCTATCTCACCTTTTCTATGCTGATGAAATTTTATTTCTTGGTCAAGCATAAAAGAGAACCATATAATATATTAAATCCCTCTTTAATCATTATGGGGAGGAGGCTAGCCTAGCCATTAGTTGGGAAAAGTATTTAATTGTTTTTGGGATTGGTATATCAGTTGGTAAAAGAAAAAGGTTCATCAGGTATCTTGTGGTGTGGAGGGGATCCTTTCCTTTCCAATAACTTGGGGTCCCAATATTCAAGGGAAAGGTGAAAATACAATATCTAGAGGGTATATATGCTGGTATAATTCCTCAAATAGACATTTGGATAGGGAGGGATATGTCACATGCTGGGAAGGTTTTCCTCATGAAATCGGTGATCACGTCTAAGTTTTTCTATTCCTTTTCCCTATATAGATGGACAAGTGGACTTCTCGGTAGTTTCAAATAATTGTGCGAACATCATATGAACATGGTATATATATAAAAGAATGTTGATTACAATTTCATAGAAGGAATGCATACCAGACTGTAGAGATGGGGGCCTATGAATCAAGGATCTGCATACCTTTAATTATGGTATGATTGGGAAATTAACATGGAGTCTGATTTCAAATGAAGCTGATGATGAATTCCTTTTGAAAAAATTTAAAAAGAGGCTACTCAATAGTAAAAAACACTACCCTAACACAATAGTTTGGGCTTCTCTCAAACATTCCTATGTGAGGATCATGTATGATACAAAATGGTAGGTTTGTAGGGACTCCACTCTTAATTGTTGGAGCACAAAATGGCTCAAAAAACTCCTATTTTATCTGAATGTTCTACCTAAATCAGTCCCTCTATCCATTTTCGGCTTTCTATAAGAGATTCACTCACCTGACTCTATCATTCCTTCTCATGTGGTGACTAAAATTAATATTTATTCTTTTATGTAATGTGAAAATTTGGTTTGGATCCATAGAAAAACTAGAAATTTTAATTTCCGGGACTGTTATAGGCATCTATGTGGGGGACTTTTCCACCAACCTACTTGGCTCATGAATTTCAGAGCCAGCTATATCTAGCCTTAAAGATTTTTTTTCTAGGGAATCTAGAAAAATATAATTCCCACATCTGATCAAATCAAACAAGATGACATTCATATTGATTCTATAATTTCCCTATGCAGGTCTTTTGAGGATTCCATACAACACATTTTCTAGGAATATTCCCCGGCCAAGTGGCTCTAGTCCAATATGGGCTCTCTATTCAGGATGGATTTTGACATCTACACCCTTTTTATTGACAAGCTATCTGGGTAGTCTCATGCTCAGAACAGTTAGAATATTCATAACTTTTTACTTCATTTTGTTGCAATAATAATTGATTCCCTTTAGGAAGCAAGTAATTATCCAATGTTTGGTAGTTCACACAATGATGTCCAATAAAAAATGACAACCATTCATAGTGACTTTTTTGTTGCCTCACTTGTCCAAGATGGTGCTAAGTCTTGTACTATTTTTTATTTACAAACACTGAGAATTCCTGGAGTTTCACGTTGACCATGAAAACCTAATATGCTTAAGCATATTAAATGAATTCCACTTATTGTGACTTGTCTCAAGGGGAAAATTAATGGAGCTACGTCGGGTGACCTAGGTTTTTTGAGCTACGGGGGAGTGTTCCAGCACTTTCTGTGGGTTTTAAAGGGATTTTTCTATCTCTTCATTGGATTTGGAAATCCCTTCGAAGCTAAAATATTGGAATTGATCTATGATGTTAGGTTTGTTGTCCAGTTTAACTGGAAATGGATATGGATTTAATCTAATTTGCAGAGTGTGGTTCATGACTTAAGAACAAGGAACAATAATTTTTCGTGGCATGTTATATCTCAGTGGGTTCACTATCTCAACAATCTCTTTCAAATTCATATGGATGTTTCACTTGTCTACCCGGAGGCCAATTCGATGGAAGATGCCTTGGTGAAAATGGATCTCATTGAACATGATACAATGTGGTATTTCACGACCCCTAACTACTTTTCCCTAATGGTAGTGGCAGATAGGTGTGGTTTGATTCACACTCGTTGCTTTAAGAACCCATTTTATGCTTGACACTATATCAATTTTTATTTAATAACATCTTATGGACAACTTCAACCGATTCCTGGTATTTTTAGTATACATATTGAACATTCATTCATGGATACATAATGTTCATACTAATGATCAATCCAACTTAGAACATGAGATAGATCATGTGGATACTTTTATATTTGTGATACATGAAACAAATCATGTATATACATCAACTCTAGTGAATGTGCTAAATGATATGCCACTTTTCCCACCATCTCGAAAAACTAAAAATATAACAAAAAATGTGGAGATAGTTTCCATTTCCTCTCATGCTATTGATGGCCCAAATGGTGTGAAACATTCAATAAAACCATGTCACAAACTTAAATTACAACATTTTACAATGAAGATCAGTAGAAGTGTCATACAGACTATGATCCATGGAAATTATATGATGAGTCAAATAAATAATTACATCCATCTACTGGACTATGTTCAACCTAACCATGTAAAAGTCACAAATATTAAATCATTGTGATAAAGATATGCTAGTCCCCTTACAAAACGACTCAAAAGTAGCCATTCTGTTTGAGGGCTAGTAACAATTTTTATTTATAAAATCAACTGGCCATATATACTCATCCCAAGTTCGACGAATATGAGAACATAGGAGAGAATAAAATCCACAAGAATCTCTATAGATCATTAAATCTAGATATCTGATTGTGGATGATATTTTTTTCTCCAATAGACATAGTATATGAGTTCCTCCAGAATGCCTCTCCCTAAGTGAGAAGTAAACCAAGGATACCTATTAAACACTATTTGAAAATGAAATATATAGAAAAACATAATCACATTCACATAGAGATTAACCAACTTTTTAAATACGGTTGAATAAAAAATTGGTAAAAAGTGAGATGATTTTTATGTGATCAATAACAATCCATATCATATTATTATACATCTAGTTATGAATAATACCATCCAAAAGACTATAAGGATCTCATACCACATCCACGTATGAAGTATACATTGTTGATGCATATCAAAATGTTTCAGGTGCTTGATATTCACCTCTTAACATGTACCATAATAAGAGATTAATATTTAAATTATGCATCGCATACTATGACTCTAGATTCAACACCACATGTCAATGAACTTCTTTTTGAATCCTAGGTAAAATTCCCACTATGAATTTTAGAAATTTACCATCAGGTCTTTCAAACACTATAATGGTACATTAAAATGATTCTGAGAGAATAAAATTCCATATATAGAGAATAACCAATTATCCATAGTCTACACAACATAAATAGTGTCTCTAATTCAATAAGACTCATCGTAAGTCTATTGTTCCATGTGATTCAACACTAATAGATATGATGTCAAATGAACACTTCACAATGAAACCTCGAAACCTAATTCCTAAACTCTAATATGAAAATGCACAAACAGATCCATAATGTTCCTCTATTTTGAACACACAATCATGTTCTGAGTTAGATGCTTCCTTATCAAAGCATTTATGATGACATTCTTGTTCCCAGGAGTGTAGGTGATAACAAAATCAAAATATTTCAGATATTCCAACCAACACAACTAGGGGAGATTCAAATAATTTGGAGATATGGTATTACTCATATTGTTTTTAGAAAACATAATATGCCTTTCTCCAAATTTTTAGTTCCACCTAATATGAAGTGTGTGAATCATAGATAATTGTTCAATTTCATTGGTTAAGTAATTCTTCCATTGTGGACTGAACAGATGAGGTCCACAAGTAATGAATTTATCACCTTCCATATGAATACAACCCAAACTTGAACCAGACGCATTTCATATGGACACAATGTTATGCCAAACCACTTTAAGAATGAACTATTGTGTAGTAGTCCAATGATGTTTGAACTCAAAAAATGAATTCCAAAATTATTCTTCGAAGGAAAACAATACTCCATTCTTAGTAACATCCATTACTAGTGAGTCCAACATTAAGGATTCCATAATGAACTAATGATAATACCCTACTAAACCCATAATGCTCCAAATTTGAAAAGGATTTTTTAGTTGTTCCAATTTCATAATATCATTTACATTTTCAGTATCAATTGAAATACCTTGTCCTGACACAATGTTAACCTAGAAAATAAATTCCTGAATCCAGAAATCACATTTGGAAAACATGGCATAATTTCTGGATTTCTCATTAATGAAAAAACTTCTCTCAGATGAAGAACATGATCCTCCATAGATAAAGAGTAAACAATTATGTCATTCACAAATACTTCCATAAAAATTTCAAGATAATTATGGAAAATTCTTTTCATTAAATCTATATTGACAACGTGGGCATTAGTTAGAAGAAATTTCCTGACATGGTACCCCTAATGGATATACCTACACCCAGATACTGTTTTTGGATTGTCATACCTTTTTACCCTTATCTAATGGTAACTAGATCGAAGATAAATATTTTCTATCCACATTTCCCCTTCTGTAATCAATAAACCCATAAATTACTGAAAATGGATTTATGTTATTTAAAATAATTTAATTTAGATTTTGGAAATCCACCCATCAACGAAGTGAACCATCATGTTTACTACGAATGTGAAATGACAAACCAAAGGTGACACACTCAGGTGTATGAAGAAATTATATAGATTATCATCAAAATAGAAATTAATATCTTTAATTTTATTAGGTTCCATTTGGTAAGAAAGAATAAAAACATGTTGAGTACCCAATACAAAAACTATATAAAACTCTTCCTCTCATTCAGGGGAAAAACGAGACAAATCAGATGCAATAATATCTAGAAGCTAAATGAAAACAAGAGGGAGATGTCTTCTCAAATATTTTAAATAAAAATAAAAATAAAGCACATATATTAATTTCCCCAACACTGGATAGGAAGGTTCGACTCTACTTGGCCATGGTCCCATTCTCCTTGAATGATATAGCACCCCCATTGGATGTTATAAAGGAACACCATGAGAGATTACAATCAAAATGGTATTTATTATAAATGAACCAATCCATCCAAAATATGTTGTCATGTGGTTTAATGTTGAGAACTAGAAAACTCAAAGAGTCCTAGATTTATCAAGGATAAAAAACATAGGATGGACATCAAAGAAACTTCTCTCTCATTGTTTTGAGTGATTTTTTAATATCCGCAAAATAAGATAAATGATATGTTTGAATAATTTTATTATTAAAATTAGGGGTTCAAATAATCAAATGAAATGATGATATATAAAGTAAAGTTCTCACTAAATGTTAACAAGTATTGATGGTACCCCTCACAATCACAGGATCCATATCCGCTTCCTCTTGACAGTCTTCCACTATGTGGAGAATCTTTGTTCTGGATGATTGAAGTTTCAATAACTTTGATCATGAATCATCTAATTTCATTATAGTTTTAATATGTATTGATGATACTATAAAACTAAGAGGAGTATAATAAAAATTATAGGAGTACTTGAGGTGACCTAAAAGTTTATGGGAGCCACAGATCATGGGTCTCTTAGTGAAAATCATCATAGAATGCCTAGTCATCCACATTGATATAAAATAAAAGGTCCAACACTAGGAATTGGAAGGGGTTTAGAAAAAACCATGTTTTCAAGGTCAACCAAGAGATTCATCATGCATCGTTTTTCAATTAATGTGATTAACACATCCTTTAGGTGAAAAATTAACTCACATTAACCTTGACATTCAAGCTAAGTCCATTTCAACCAAAAATCATCTTTCTATCTCATTAGCATAATAATGTATCTATTAAAATAAAAACTAAGATACAATTATCTGATATAGGATGGAAGTAACTATTGTCACCCATAATAAATCACTATACTATACTGAAGTGAGTTATAACCTTGTATGAGATGTGAAGCATGACAACAAATGTCATACATGAAACCCTCTCAATGAACTAATCTACTTATCCCTATGGATCTAATAAAATGACACTAACTAGTCTATTTGAAATACTAGACACTTTTATTATATTTATTGGTAGAGTTATAATATAATTTGAATTAGACATAATCCTCTTATAACATCCCATATGTCCATGAATGTTGTCATCCTCAATAAAAATCATCTTGTCAACCCATAAAAATACAACTTCTATCTTCTAAGGATGCACAACTTGTCCTCATAGATAATTTTTATGTATAAATATGTGTCCTTGTCCTACCTAAAAAATGTAATTAAAAACATCCTATTGATTTTATTTCATCTAAGAACCTTCAAAATATGTCCTAGATGATTAACATGTTCCACTTATAACCATAAATACTTGAGTATTTCATAAATGAAAACTTCCATGGGCTTGTCCATGAACCCACAGATCATAGAAGTCGTTAATCCCATGATTACAACTAGGGAACCAATGAAAACACATGAAATAACCATGATAATTATGTTCCCATAATGACACATGGATGAATAATTTTTCATATCATCAAACATTACTTGCATCTATTGAATCGAAACTAAATCTACACATTTGTAAAACCACATTTTTTCAACAAAATGTTGAAAAAATCATTTATCTTAACGATGTGATAAATTTATTCATATTTCCCAATTTCAAAAATTGGAAACCCACACACACCCACCAACCATTATCAGATTTCACTATGAAATAAGTGAAGAACCTTATGGATAAAAAATATGTCAGATGAAACCCATATAAAATAAATCATTGAATACAATCCCAAGAACACATAACATAAAGAGATAAATCAAATTAGGTCTATCTAAAATCTGAGAGGCCCCATGTTAGAAATCTACCCAAAACATGATTTCACATTGAGTAGGATCCATAACAACCTCCTATGAAAAAATATTCTAAAAATACTCTACAACACATTGGATCAATACATCTATGAAATATATGTTGTAATAGTGCGTCTCCTAGACCCACTAAGAATTGTACTATTTGATTACCATATGTAGATTACTGTGATTTTTACATGATGTACACTTACCACTATGATGTTTATATTTCTATGCCCTATATTTAAAAGATAATGACCATGTATTTATTTTCATTTAAAAATTCAATAGAAGATCCCATGATATCATGAGATCCCAGAAATGGTACTATAGAAATCATAAATGAATTTATTATGGTCTAGAATAATCATTATACAATGGAATTGATGGTGTTTCATTTTCACTTGTTTTGAGATAAAAATCATTGATACTTCTACTCATTAATTTTAAACACTGTTATCTCTAGTATGAGAGATCACGAGAATAGGGCTTCCAATAGGAGAACAACAAGATTCAGGTGTTTTTAGGTGTTAATATATATGAGCATGTGTATTTATAGCTTAACATACAGTCATTATCAATGTGTAACATTAAATTTAAGTCATATATTCAAGATAATAAATAATGACATTGATGTTGTGGAATAGTAGCTAGTTTTTGGTGTGCCAATAGTAGATTGGCATTAGTCGAATGGTGAAGAGATTATTTTTTTCCTTCAGATTTGATGAAGTGATATAAAAAAACATGTAGATCAAGATGGTAGTACAATCATAAATACTTTTCAAAGGTAGTAAAGCATATGTTTATCTAGTTAGATTAACAAAGAATAAATCTTGATTTGATAGTGATTTAATCTGTGCGACATACATTATGAGATATATTGAGAAAAAAAAGATAATATTAGATAGTGGATGTTAGTTGAAAAGGATATTATTCTTATAATTATTCATTATCAAATAATTGGCCTTGATGGTTTTCTAGACTCTACTAATTTTTACTTATGATATTCATAACTAGCAAGAGAAAGTACTGGATGTTCACACATAATAGAGTATTAATGTGCCTTCCCTATTCCTGTGAATAGGTATACATGGCATAGTGGTCTTCATCATGTGATTAGTGATTTTTAAACATTTTATCAGTAACCTATAAACACATAAATTCAACATAATTATATAAAAGAATAATTGCTTTAATATATTTTTTACATTATTCCCAATTTATTGTGTGAATACATGGAATAAAATTATATCAATGATTAATATTTTACTATTAATGGTTAATTTATTATTACCATGAATTAAAAGGTATGTTTATGACATGGGATTATCATTTAATATATTTATTATATATTACAATTAGGTGCTATAATATTAATGATGTTCAAAAGATAGTTATATCTTTATAATATTTCATTTATTGTTTACTTATTATAGGATTGATATATGGGGGAAGGTATCCCATTCTATGTATTTTTTAGATCAACTATATAAGTATAAGTGAATCATATTCTATATAATTTTTTTCATTTAGAAGTGAGAGCTTATCTCTTATCCACACATCCTATAGATTGAAGGCCTTCTTCAAAGAATGTGATAAAATAACACCTTCCTAGATAAGCAACATGATTAAGGTAACCTTCAATACATATAACATATTATTTTTCCTCCATGATAGAAAATTTAATTCAATGATCAATATATTCATTGGAAGATTATGTGTGTGTTGATTACCAACAACAGTTTGGCGTTAGATCCTTTGAGAAGTGTCCATCAGCAATGATATGTTGTCAAGCGCTCTATGATGTGACTGAGGTAAATATTCATTTTATTTTTGTTCAAATGAAATTCATGATAGATCCTATGACCTGTATGAGTGTATATATTTCCAGAGATGAATTTTTTACATTTTTTTGAAGATATAAATTTTAAATCCTCAGACCATCGACTTCAGCTACATGCCCTTGTAAAATAAATTTCAATCTGAGCGATCACTGGAATTTTATTATCCCAGAAAATTATATATTCATTAAATAATGTAGAGGGTTTATATTAGATCACAAAATAAAATAACAAATGTTGATATAATTTTAGACTGAAAAATTATGTCCACAAAAAATGTTTAACTTAGATTATTTGGTAAATTTGTTGTTGTTAATTATTGGGGAACATATATTATTATACATTCTAAAATATACCATTTTTCATGTTTTGGAAGCAATTATGAATATTAATTTTTTTATATAATATTTCTAGATGGAATTTGATGGATATAACCCTTCTACATGGATAATTATATTTCTAAACCATTATGGAATAAATCAATGTTAATTTTTTTCATAAAATAAAAATTTAGGAATTACAAAAATTATAATTTCAATAGATTTCCATTATAGTGTTGTGATATTTTGGGGTATTAAAATAAAAATGGGGCACCTTGATTCAATATAATTGATATAAATAATCGGGAAAAAAATCGGTAGAGTATAAGTTATCCATATAATGGAACACAACCCCCTATCTTCCAGATAGTCACTATATCACCATTGGTGAACCACCTTGGTCACCCTCCCTTATGTCAATTAGCTTGTATATCCTCACCCAAGCCTCCATGACTCAGTCTATGTAGTCCCCCCTTGAGACAACTCGTCATAACCTCAACACGATTTCAGCTGTCTCCAGAATCCACCATCGATGTTTTCCTACCACCTCCCATGATGATATCCATGGTCCCAAGATCAATGGTTCACAAGTCTCCACTACCTTCAACCACTGTTCACAATCACCATTAATATCCACAATGGTTCACAAACATCACATACAAATTGTACAACAGTTTTTATAAGGACCTTGCCTTAAGAATTACATAATCATGAATTAAAAGAATAATTCACATTGAAGATATTTTCAGATTTAGAGTTTTAGATAATTATGCCATAACTATTACATCACATCAGAAAAATTACAAGGTAGACACTTTTACTCAGTTCAAATTTTTTCATAAAATAAAAAATGTTGAAAAAAAGAGTCACGTCTAGTCCCATGTTTTAGACATCATAAATTTTATTTGATCCCATCCTTGACTATATTCATCTTTAAGTCCTGTGAAAAATATTTCAAAACATGGGATGAGAATAAAAAGCACCATAAGGGTTATAAAAGAATGAAAGAAAAAATTATTTCAAAATTAAATACATTACATAACCTCTTTAACATACCTCATGAAATCATATGGTTTATAAATAACACATAGAAATCATAAATCATAAAGGTAACTTGTGTCATCCATATCATACATACATTGAAGCTATCACATATACATAGGGAGTTACATTTGGAATACTAATCACAATATATTCCCTAAATCTATTAGGAGAAACATTCACATTTACCTCTATCATGTTACCCAATGCATTTGAGAGATTACTCGGGCTCACTCACCCTAGGTTTATCATGAAACCACCCATATACTTAAACAATGCCCAATGACCATAATATAATCCTAACACATAACATAAGCATAAAGGAAAGATAAAATTTCAATATTTAAATCACAATAAATCATTTAAATATAGTGACATAACAAATCCATTATCCAAACCATTTTCAATACCAAAATACTTAAAAAACAGTATATGGTATTTATTTTCCTTTTAAAAGCATTACGACTTCTTAAGGAAGCCATAGATCAAATAATACTCACGGTGGCGGAAAAGGTTATTGTCGCTGCTTACATTAAAAGAAACTATATTTTTTGTCATTTAGTAAAACACATCGTAGAAAAATATTCCCTTTTATTGAAATGAGAAGTAAACGGTGTTTATACAGCACATAAAAGAATGTCATGTATTAAAACAAAATACGTCTCAATAAAAGGAGATTGAGACGAAGTCCCTTACCTCATGTCTGACTTGACCTGTTCATTATTTAATCACCAAGATAATAAAATAAAGTTAATTTCTACTTTCTTAAGAACCTTTTCAAGTTTATTATTACTTTTACAGTAATTATTACCTTGTTATAAACATCATGTAACCATTTATGTTAATAATGGTCGTTTTGTTGATTTTTGGTACTTGAGTCAAAAATGAACTTCTTATATTTACAAGTTGTCTATGTAGTCAAAATTCCCTTATATCCAGAATGAAATTCATGATTTATATATCATATATGTCATATATATCCAGTATATACATGTATTTAATATATTACATAACATTTAGACGTATGAAATGAAAGGCACCATTCATGGAGACGGTAAGGTGTACGTATGCATGAACGCTACTTGAAATTCTATTTCAAATTTTAATAGAATTAAAAAATAATGATACATAGGTATGTTATAATTCTATTATAATATCATATATTATATCCTTAACTCCATCCTTTGTACATCCCATATATTCCATTAACGAGTCATATCACTTTGAGGGGGTGGTAGTCCACACTTTCTCAAATGAAATTATAACGTTTACCCATAATGGAAACCATAAAGGAATTATTTAAATGTAAAATACAAAAGCATAAAGAAAAAAACATAATTTATATAATATATAAATACAGTTCCATCATAATGGCCAGCATGATAGGCTGTAGGAGAAAATTGAACAATCATCGTTTCATGAGGAGTTAGTTTTCCATCCATAGAAACATTATGTTTTTCACCCATTATATGGAGGTGTGTGTAAGTGTTGTTCAAATAATTTACAAAAAAACATCCTAGGATATGTATGGTACTGTTTTTGTTATAAAAGAAAGGAATAAAAAGAGTTTATGGGGTGGGAGAAGAAAAATAATACAAAATAACTTAAGACATTACGTTACCTTTAAATCAGGTAACTACCTTTGGTTTGAACCAAAAGGGGTTGTTGAAGTGCTTTAAGCCTATGTTAAGGATTCTAGGAGGAAGAGAGGGATCAAGAGAGATTATTTGGGTATGGTTTGGATGAGCCATGGGGCTTGAGATGTGTGAGAAATGGGTTAGAGGTGAGGGCTTTTTATAAGGGGGAGGAGGGGTTCTTTAAGAAATTTTGAAAATATTATTTTATTACATAATTATTGTTGGTTTCTAAATGTCCAAAAAATAATTAAATGATAAGATACGTTGACTCATGGTCGAAATAAAATAATCCAATAACAATTGGATAGGTTTTGGATATTATTTCAATCTTTATAATCTTATTTATTTAAATCATTTATTAATGAGGTGAACAAGACATAATTATTTTGCCATAAATAATTTAATTTATTTAATGTATAAAAATTATAAAAAATACCATGATGTATGAAATAATTTTATATTCCCAATGAATATTTATAGTAAAAATGAAAACATATATAACCCTATGTAAAAAATAATTTAATAAAATATGTTTGTTTAAGTCATTATCGTCTTTACTTTATGTTAATTAAAATAAGTGTCATTATCACTCCCAAGTGGCCCCATGGGGTTCCAAATTCGAACCTAGGATGATAATGGTTGGATGTTTAAGAACCAATCGGATTAAGACACATGTTAGAGTGATTTTATATTATTATAGTAATATTTTTTTACCCTTATTAATCATATTTACCCTTTAACCATGGTAAATAAAATATTTACTGAAGTAAATATTCAAAATGTCTAAAAATAAAATTTTCCTATTTACAAACTTCGGAACTAATGATTCCAAATATGGAATCCATTTTTCCAAAGTCCAAACACAGAAGTGGAAAAAATTAATTTAAAATTAATTCCCGTTGTTAAAACAAAAAGCGTGTTTTTAAGAAATAACAATCAAAAGACTGACACTTGTTTATGTCCAATTTCAAAGTGAAATTAATTCCAATAACCAAAATTGGATTAAATGGTAAAAATATAATAAAATTACAATTTAAACTCAATTAAAAATATAATCTATACAAATAAATAAATTTAATTAAAATGCAGTTTTGAATTAAAATACAGTATTGTTTACTATTCATTAAAAAAATGAACTTTATCAGAAAAGTAACAAAATTTTACCCAAAGAGAATTTTGATGTCTTGATTCTAAAGAAAAATTTTATTTTGTTAAATATAACACATAAAATAGAAAAAAGTAGATTTAAATAGGGTTCTCCATTAAAAGGAGATAAGTCAACCTTTTAATGTAAATTATGCTTAAAATTAGATTTATTCACATTTTAAGCCTCTAACATTTATTAGATAAATGTAAAAACATTTAACAAGCATGTATAATAATATTTTAGTTAGTTATGTTCATTCATGCCAATATAATGTCCAGGCATTAACTACCATTTAAAATATTTATATTATATTATTATTATGTAGTATAAGATATCAAAGAAACCCGTTCGTGCGTATCAGGTACGCCATCAAACATAGCAACCCCATTAAGTTTAAATTAATATTTAATTAAAATAATAATAATTAAAAGTAAAATGTATTATTTCATTATTTACCTATGATGTTAAATCCTTCCCACTTTTTGTAAATTGCATCCTCGAAATTTTATTCACTTATCAAATAAATGTGGGTATTTTTCCCTCATAGCATTTTCAGATTTCCAAGTTGCCTCTTCAACCATATGGTTTTTCCACAAAACCTTTACTTGGTGAATTACCTTATTCTACAATACATGCTCTCTTCGGTTAAGAATCTGGACTGTTTGTTCCTCAAAAGAGAGATTCTCTTCCAACTGAACTATCTCTTGGATGAAAACATGAGATGGATCTTGCATATACTTTCTCAACATTGAAACATGAACAACGTTGTGTACATGGGACAAACATGGAGGTAAAGACACTCTGTATGCAACTGATCCAACTTTCTCTTGGATTTCATATGGTCCAATATACCACAGACTCAACTTTCCCTTCTTACCATAACACATCACACTTTTCCCTGAAGAAAACATGGGAAAGACATGATCACCTAGCTCAAAAGAAAGATCCTTCCTATGATTATCTGCATAACTTTTCTGCCTGCTTTGAGCTGTTCTCATGTGCTTCTAAATCAACTAAACATTTTCAACCATCCCTTCTATCAATTCTTGTCCCATCAGCTTCATTTAACCTACTTCATCCCAAAATGCTGGAGTTCGGCACTGCTTCCCATATAATGACTCAAATGAAGAAATCTGTATACTGGAATGAATACAGTTATTATAAGAAAATTCAACCAAAGAATGATGTTGGTCACAAGATCCCTGATATTCTAGTGAACAAGAACTTAGCATATCTTCCAAGGTCAGAATTGTTCATTCTAACATCCCATCTGATTGCATGCGAAAATCTGAACTAAAATTTAATTCAGTACCCAAATACATCTTAAGGCCTTTCCAAAAGTTAGAAGTAAGCTTGGTATCATGATCAGCTACAATGGAGATGAGAACTCCATGCAACTAGACTATCTTTTTAACATACTACCGAGAATGTTTATCTAGAGACAAAGTATCTAGAATAGGATGGAAATGAGTAGATTTAGTCAATCGATCAACAATAACCCAGATTGCATTATTACCTTGAGATATCTTCGGTAATCCCCCAAAAAAGCCCATGGATATATTTTCCCATTTCCACTCTTCCACTAGTAAAGACTAAAACAACCCTTTCGGTAACTATTGTTTTTCTCTAACCTATAGACAAGTCAAACACTTCACAGTAAAATCATCAATATCTATTCTCTTTCCATCCCACCAGTAATACTCCCGAAGATCTCAGTACATCTTAGTACTAATATGATGAACTGAAAATGGGGAACATTGAGCTTCACATAATAACTGATTCTTCAACTGTGAATCACAAGGCATGAGTAATCTTTTCCCAAACATCAAAACACAATCATTATCAATGTTAAATTCCAGAAACTTACCCTTCTAATCCAACTATACCTTTTTCTTCAACTCACTGTTTTCCTTCTGCGCTTGCTTTATCTTGTCTGATAGAGATGATTTCCCTGACACCTGAAACAAAACAGAAGAATTTCCTACACAAAAATCTTCTATGACAAAGCTTGTCAAATCATAAACCAAAGGATATAGTTCCAAATTTAGAATGGTAAATGAAGCATTACTTTTTTTATGCAAAGCATAATCCACTTTATTTTAATTTCCCTGATAGTAGAAGATCATGAAATCATAATCCTCGATTAATTCCAACCATATCCTCTATCTCATCTTCAATTATTTCTGAGTGAATATATACTTCAAATTTTTTTGGTCAGTATATATTTCACATTTTACTCTATAAAGATGATGCCTCCAAATTTTTAAATCCAAAACAACACCATCTAATTCCAAATCATGTGTAGGGTAATTTAACTCATGCGGTTTTAACTGATGTGATGCATTAGAAATTACATGATCATTCTGCATAAGGAAACAACCGAGTCCTTTCAATGAAGAATCAGTTTAGATAAAAAATCACTATTTCTGTAAGGTAGTGCCAAAAATGGAGCATTAACCAATTATATTTTCAATTCCTAAAAACAATCATCAAATTCTTTTGTCCAAATGAACATAAAACCTTTTAGAGTTAACAAATTCATTGGACTAGATAAACATGTAAATTATTCAACAATCCCCCGGTAATAACCTACAAAAATAAGAAAACTACGAATCTCGGTTATATTTGTGGGTCTTGGACATTATTTAACCACTTTTGTTTTAATAGTATAAATAGTTATGCCATTTTTTGAAATAGTGTGACCAAGGAAAGAAATTTTCTGTAACCAAAACTCATAGTTGCTGAATTTCCCAAATAGATTATATTCAATTAAAGTTTGAAAGAAAACCCTTAAATGAATTTCATGATCCTCTTTATGTTTATAATAAATCAAAATACCATAAATGAACACAACCACAAAATTATCCAATAACTCACGTGAAATTTTATTTGTATGATCCATGAATAAAACAGATGTATTGGTTTAACCAAAATGCATAAGTAAAAATTTATAATAGCCATATCTAGTATGAAACGCTATCTTTTTAATGTCTACTTCCTTTACTTTCAACTGATGGTACCTTGACCTCAATTTAATCTTGAAAAATACTGAGCTCCCTGGAGAAGATCAAACAAATCATCTATATGAGGCAAAGGATACTTGTTCTTAACAGTAATGTTATTAAATTCTATATAATCAATGCAAAGTCTCATTGAACCATCTTTCTTTTTAAGAAATAAGACAAAATCACCCCATGGTGATGTTCTAGGTCGAATGAAACCTTTATATAATAACTCATACAATTGTTATTTAACTCTAAAAGTTCAATTTGATCCATTTGATAAGGGGGTTTTGAAATTGTCTTAGCATCAGGAACAAAGTCAATAGAAAATTCAACTTCCTGATCAAGTATAATACCAGGAAACTAATCAGAAAACACCTCAAGGTAATCATTTACCACTGGAACATCATTAATATGAACAGTTCCATTGTTTTCAACAATATGTGTAAGGTAACAATAATTTCCATATTTTAAAAGATTTTCAGTATCCTGATATGTTATCAAAAGTAAGAGTTCATTCCTATAGACAAACTAAAAATCTTTCTTTAAAGAAACCTCTATAGCTCTGTAATAAATCTTAGATTGATTAATATAAATCAATTCCATACCCAAAATAACATCAAAATCTACAAGAGTAAAAACAAAAAGGATTGCAGGTAAATTCTTTCTGCACATAAGGACATGAAGGTTCTTATAATTTCTTTTTTGTTTCAAAATTTTCTCCAAGTGTTTTTACCACAATTTCCGGATTCATATCTTGAGGTGATATTCAAAAATTACTAGAAAACTTCTCAGAAATGAATGAATGTGTATACCCCAAATCAAGAAACAGATTGGCATAATCTGAAAAAACAAATAGTGTACCTTATACTACTTGATTCGATGGCCCAACATCTGCTGAAGTAGTTGCAAAGGATTATAACACCCCTTTCTGCTTGTAGTCTGGTTTCTATCCCTCAGTTGAGTTTTTCATTGGACAATAATTTCCATAATTACCCATTTCATTTCACGTAAATCATTTTACTAATTGTAAATCAGATTTTTTCTTACCATTAACATGATCTTTTTTAGTGAAATTACAAGACTTATGTACCATTTTACCACATCAGTTGCACTTACTAGAATTCCAAAGACATTCCCCAAAATGGGTTTTTCCACAATTTTCACAAACTATAAACATATGTGTCTTACCATCAAAATATTTTGAAGAGTTTTTCCCTTATGCCTGCCACCTTGACCTCTAATTCTATTGTTTTTCAAAGAAGACCTGATCATCATCAAAATCCTTTTCCACCTTCTCCTCACAACAAAAATGTTTTTCATAACTTTTGAACTCATGAGAAGATAAATACCTTAGATACTTTGGATTTAATCCTGAGTAAAAATGGTTGCTTTTACTGTAAAGATATCGTATGAAATTTGGAGCATTCCATGCTAGTTGAGTGAATTATGCTTCATAAGCAGCCACTGAGTCATCCTACTGCCTCAATTCCTGGAATTGTTTTCCATCCTAAGACGAACCAGCTTAGGAAAATATTTCTCAAGAAACATACCTTTTATTTCATCCCAATCAAGAGCATAAATATCCTCACTATCACTAATATAATTCACCATCGACCACCACTAATCTGATTCACCTTCAAAATAGTAAACAAAGATACTAACCTTTTGATGTTCTAAACACCCCATGACATCAAAATTATTCTCTAGTGATTTAATCCACCCTTCTGCTAGAACAGGGTCAGATGATCCTCTAAAAGATGGGTGGTGTTGCCTCATTAAATTTTCTACTACTGACATGTTCCTCTATGGTTGATCTGGCAGATCTCATGCATGGATACCACCACCATTTATAGCCTTAGTCAAATGTTCCATCATTGCAACGAACTGTTCAGTTACGATTCTGACCATCTTAGGTTTCTGATTTGGAAGGTTGTCTTCCATTTGATGTCATCCCAACATATCTTCCCTATTTCCACTATGGAAACCCATTTTGAACATAGAAATTTTTTAGGTGAAGCAACATGGTAATATTTTAATGCTATATCACTTATAACATTCAATAAATTATTTTATGGAAATTAATTTAACAATATCCTAACTTCTAAAGTTATCTAAACTGAACTTTGATACCAATTATAAGGACCCGACCTTAAACAATACATAATCTTGAATTAATTGAATAATTCACATTGAGGATCTTTTCAGGTTTAGAGTTTTAGAAAATTAGGCCATAACTATTAAATCACATCTCAAAAATTACAATGTAGACAGTTCTACGCAGTTTCCATTTTTTTCATAAAATAAAAACTATTGAAACAAAGATTCATATCTAGTCCCATGTTTTAGACAACATGACTTTTCCTTTATCCAATCATTTACCCTATTCATCTTTAAGTCCCGTGAAAAACATATCAATACTTTGGATGTGATTATAAATCTCCGTAAGGGTTATAAAACAAATAAAGAAAAAAATTATTTCATCATTACATACATAACATAATCTCTTTAAGATACCTCATGAAATCATATGATTTATGTATAACACATTGAAATCATAAATCGTAAAGGTAAGTTGTGGCATCCATATCAAACTTACATTGTAGCTATCACAGCTACGTAGAGAGTTTTTTTGGAATACCCATCAAACAATATTCCCTAAATCTCATTGAAGAAACATTAACATTTGCCTCTGTCATGTTACCCAATGAATTGGAGATCTTTCTCGGTATTACCCACCGTAGGTTTATCATGGAACCACCCATATACGTAAATAATGACCAAGGACCATAATATAATCATAACACATAACATAATCATAAAGGAAAGATAACACTGCCACATTTCAATCACTATATATCATTAAAATAATTGAAATAAAAAATCCATTATCAAAACCATTTTTAGTACCAAAATACAAAAAAGGGTATATGTTATTTTTTTCCTTCTAAAAACATTACAAATTTCTAAGTAAGCCATAGATCAAATAATACTCGCGGTAACAGAAAAAGTCATCATCACCGCATATGTTAAAATAACATTCTTTTTGGTCCTCTATTAAAATAATTGGTAGAAAAATATTCCCTTTTAATGAAATAAAAATTCAAAGTTGTTTATATAGAATATAAAATAAATTCTTGTATTAAAACAAAATATTCTTCAATGAAAGGAGATTGAGACTAAGTCCCTTACCTCGTGTCCAACTTGACCTGTTCTTTCTTTAATATCCAGAATGATAAAATAAAGTTATTTTCTACTTACTTAATAAATTTTTTAATTCATATTATTCCTTTTATATCAATTATAACCATATTATAAACATAATGTAATCATTTATGTTCATAATGGTCGTTTTGATGATATTTGGTATTTGAGTAAAAAATGAACTACTTATATTTACAAGTTTTATATGTGGTCAAAATTTCATTATATCCAGAATAATATTAATTATATAGATATCATATATATAATATATAACCAGTATATACATGTATATATAATACTACATAACATTTATTGGTACGAAATGAATTGCATCGTTCATGGAGATAGTAAGCTATACGTACACATAAACGCTAATTCCATATCTATTTTGTATTTTAATGTAATTAAAACATAATGATTCATAGGTATATTATAATTACAATATAATATCATATATTATATCATTAACTCCATCATTTATATGTCACACATATGAAATTAATGAGTCCTATCACTTTGAGGGGGCGGTAGTCCACAATTTCTCAAATGAAATTATCACGTTTACTATTAATGGAAACCACAAAGGTGTGATATGAATGGAAAATAAAGAATCATAAAGAAAACCAAAACATAATATATATCATATATAAATATAGTTCCATCATAATAGCCACCATGAGAGGTGGTAGGATATAATTGAACAATCATCGTTTCATGAGGCGTTAGTTTTCCATCCACAGAAACAGTGTGTTCATTGCACATTAGATGGAGGTCTGTGTAAGTGTAGATTGAATAAATCTCATACCAAAATCCTATTATATTTGGGGATACTTTTATTATTATAAAATAATGTAATAAAAAGAGTTTATGGGGTTGGAGAAGTAAAATAAAACAAAAATAACTTAAGAGAAGATGTTACCTTATAATCGGGTAACTCCCTTTGGTTTGAATGAAAAGGGTTTGCTGAAGTGAATTAATCCTATGTTAAGGCTTCTAATATGAATAGAGTGATCGTGATATCTTATTTGGTAAAGGGTTGGATGAGAAAAGGGGATTGAGAAGTGTGGGGATTGGGTTAGAGATGAGGTCTTTTATAAGGTGGAGGAATGGATCTTTAGGAAAGTGTGAAAATAATATTTTATTACATAAGGATTTTCAGTTTATAAATATCCAAAACATATTAAAGAAAAATGTAATATGACTAATATTCGAAATAAAATCTTCCAATAAGAATTGGACAGGTTTTAGATATTATTTTAGTCTTTATATTCTTATTTATTTAAATAATTTCTTAACGATGCAAACACTACATCAATATTGTGTCATAAATAAAATAATTTATTTAATGTATAAAAATTATAAAAAAATACCACGATGTAGGAAATATTTTTTTCTTTTAAAAAATATTTATAGTAAATAAGATAAATATTATAACCCTATGAAAAAATTAATTTACTAAAATATATTTTTAATGTCATTTTTGTCTTTACTTTAAGTTAATGAAAATAATTTGTCATTATCACTCCCAAGTGGCCCCATGTGGTACCAAATTAGACCGAAGGATGCTCCTGGTCGGAAGTGTATCAACCAATAGGATTTGGACACATGTTACGGTAATTTTATATTATTATTGTATTATTTGTTAACCCTTATTTACTAGATTTACCCTTTAACCATGGTAAATAAAATATTAGCTGATGTAAATATTCATAATGTCTAAAAAATAAAATTTACCTATTTAAAAAATTTGGTCCTCATGATTAAATATATAAAATCCATTTTTCCAAATTCATGACACATAAGTGGCAGAAATTAATTTAAAATTAAATTCCACTGTTAAAAAAAGCATGTTTTAAAGAAATAACTATCAAAAGATTGACACTTTTTTATGTCTAATTTCAAAATGAAATTAATTACAATTACCAAAATTAGATTAAATTATTAAAATATATTCTAATTTATCTTTATAACCAATTAAAAATAAAATCATACCATGTAAATAATTTAGATTAAAAGATGGTTTTGAATTAAAATACAATATTATTCAGTATTCATTAAAAAATGACCTTTATTAAAAAAATACCAAAATTTCACCCAAAGTGAATTTTCATGTCTCGTTTCTAAAGAATAATTGTATTTAGTCAAATATAATATATAAAAGTGACCAAATCTATATTTAAATAGGGTTCCCCATTAAAAGGTGGTAAATCAATCTTTTATTTTAAGTTATGCTTAAAATTAGATTCATTGACATTTTAAGCAACTAACATTTATTGGATAAATGTAAAAAAAATTAAACAACATGTATAATAATATTTTAGTTTGTTATGTTCATTCCTGGAAATACAACAGCTAGTCGTTAACTACCATTTAAAATAATAATATTATATTATTATTGTACAACGTAAGATTTCAAAGAAACCCATTGTTGCGTATCGAGTATTCAATAAAACATACCAACCCCTTTAAGGAAAAAATAATATTTAATTCACAAAATATTGATTAAGAAATGTATTATTTCTTTATTTACAAGGGATGTTACAACTTTCTCCCTCCCAAAATTCCTCTAGCCACTAGTTTCTTAATCACCATTGTGAGGATTTAGTCTCAATCGATTCACAATTTCCACCACCCACTTGTAATATATTTCACTTATAGATCTTCTCAAGGTCAAAATCATTCAGACTATTATTACCCCTTCTTTATGAGACATCCCTGACCCAGATGCAATATAGAAGGTTCCCCTAGCCCAATTGTCCACATGGCCTTAAGCACATCTCCCTAAATGCTAATGGCTGGCGACTATTATCTAATGAACAAGGTGTTTCCATGGGGAGACTGTTCCATCATTACATTAGTGTATCAAATCAGATAATTATAAAAAAACATAAATAATATCAGCAATTTGTAAACAAAATTCACATCAGAAAGAGACAGGGACAAGAATAAATGAAATAAGTAGAATAACATACAATATAAGATGATGATAAATATCAAGACACTATCAAGGTGGAAAACATGGATACAATGTAGTAATAATACATGAAAAACTAAATTTATAAATGGATATACCTAAACTAACCCATGCATCAGGATCCATAGATCAGTCATATGATACTATATCTATAGTAGAACAACAAGAAATCACGTGTCTGGAGAATTATGCTACATTTATTAATACATGAATAGAAGTAATAGACCTTGGGTACCAAACAACACCTGGAGAGGGTTTGAGAGAAATATCATTGGGCCACCACAAATGTTGTCTATATGATACGAACCTTGTAATGTAAAAGCATCAGTGTGCATGAATTTATATAAAATGTAATTATGTACAATGAAACAAAATACCCATGTACATACTTCATTAGTCATATTATGTCTAGTCATGTAAAAAATTTGTCATTTAATTATGTTCTAGTTTATATAAACATGTCATGTGAGGAATATCCATCACTAAAATCAACTGGTGATAATATAAATTGGGAAGGTTCCAATATGTAAGAAGGAAACCATAATTGAAAATTAATAAGGTGTGGTTCCAAGTCATTCATCAAGGAAACCTAGAATATATAGGAAACTAACATATAAGAAACTAAGACTAGGTAATGGGTATGTGTGTAATCCATGGAGTATCATCCATTGTATTACAATAACAATGTTTCTATCTAATTCTTAGGAATTCATCCAATTTAAAATTGGAGATAAGAAGTGGTCGGATTCTTATATGTAACCAAGGAACCTCATTTCATGAAAAATATAAGAATTTTATCTATGGAATCCTTTGAATATAAATATGGGATCCTACCGTGTCGTACCACACATCTAGAGGTAAATAAGGATCGAGTTCCTGGGTAGGGATCACCCAAGGAAACCAACATCCTAGATTTGGAATGACTTCATCATGTACCCAAAGCATTACTTTAGGAATCCAAGAGATAAGATGATTTAATCCATCCTATAAATATTTAAAGTTACATGTGAATAATGACTCACATAAAATTATATTCATTACAATTATTGTGGTCATATTATAACTATGAAAATAACACATTAATATGGTCCAGGCCTTTTATTTCATTAGTTTTACAATTCCATGTATTATGAATCCTTTTAATTAAATTCATGTAAATAATGTTTAATTAATATGTTTAACTCTACTGCATTCTATATACATGCAATGGTGTGTTATAGATGTGAAACAAAAGCTTCGTTTACATTTAATATGTCCATGTCATTTACTAAAGTATGGTTGCATTAATATGATCTAAATTAATTATATACATTTAGTAACATACTTATGGCGGGTCATGTGTATGTGAAAAGGTCCAAGATAATCACAATATCATTATTCAATAGTAAATTAATTTAATGAGTATTACTGTTAATTTGATAAATGTTGAACACACCCTAACAGTTGATCAAACGATTTAAACAGTAAAAAAATAGAAAATATTACCCTACATGGGGTGTTGTGCATTATTAATATAACCCCAAACAACAAGTAATATTTAGGGAAACGATATAACCATATAGTTCTAATGAATATAATCATATAATTTAAATTCAATAAATGTAACTCAATGAAATCTATAGGCCCCACATGAAAATTCGATAATCAATGAACAAAAGGGATGTGTTATAGACCACCAATATATTACTTGCACAACTCCCACCATATAGTATCGACCTATAATTTATCCTACATCAGAATAGAAAAAAACACAGGCATAAAATCCTAAACCTAAAGAACTATATTTATGGAATGATAATTTAATAACAACTTAATAAGACTCGAGTACTTACCCTAGAACATCTAACATGTTAAATGAAATCGTGATCAGATCCCAGATGATGGAGATCATTCAATCCATAGATTACACCTTCAATGATTTCCAAAATGGGGGAAATTTATTTTCATCCTTTTGGAATTCATATTATTCATGAATGATGAGGATACTAAATTCATTATGGGTAAAATCATAAAATTAGCCAAATTTTTTCCATTGCATGATTTGGCCACATGATTTTCCAAACCATGCTTCAACCCTACACAAGAACCTATGGGAAGAAGAATATTGTATGATAAGTCAACATGGATAGGGAAACCATGTACTAACCATGTGGAATGGATATAATGAAAAATTAATACCACCATCATGATTAGATCAAATATATCTCCATACTGACATAGCTTACTCTTACCGTGCGACATGGACATTTTTTCCAAATAGGTAGAAACTGGGATTTGAAAAGCCCCTAGACACCCCTGTGTCCTTTATAACCACATTATGAATCTAAATAAGGTCCATAAACAAGAGTTAGACCAATATTTAAAAGACCTATAACTGAGTCAAAAATTTGGTCTTTAACATCTTCCCACCATAATGAAACCCGTCCTTGAGTACACATACCAATAGAGGTGAAACCCAGACCATCTGTTGTACACAACCATACTACCATATCACTCATTCTAGAAGAACAGAACTGGATCAGAGAGCCTTTGTGCTCTAATCAATGATGCATAGATTATACTCCTCAAAAGATGCATTGGAATCAATATCATCTTCCATGGGATCAAGTGATTGAGATGAGCCTCCATGATCACAGTGAAGTTATAAAACATGGAAGAAATTGTTCATAGAACATTACCTCTGAGTTAGTAAAAACCAAAAGGCTACCATCCCGAAATTTCCATGATATCAAATTACGCAACATAATAAAGAAAAACATAACTTTCTTTAATATTTACATATTCACTAACTTGATTGATACCCCCTTGAAAACAATCCCCAAGACTTGACCACCATTTTTAGTCATTGTCGATCAACATAAGATTTCTATTTGCAATCAATAGTATTCATACATTTCATGATCAGATAAACCTCCAATTAGGTTTCATGAATGTGATGAGGACCTAGCCAGGCTTCCATAGC
Source organism: Viscum album (assembly GCA_963277665.1). Lineage (NCBI taxonomy): Eukaryota > Viridiplantae > Streptophyta > Magnoliopsida > Santalales > Viscaceae > Viscum > Viscum album. The sequence continues at coordinate 467,275,871 of OY728122.1, read as the reverse complement.
TACCTCTGGACAACATAGGGGTGAATAAAAAATCCCTACAATATAAGGCCTGCAAAGGATCCATCTGAAATGTCACATGGAAGATAATATTATTGGAGAACATGAAAAGAGTGATATGATTCTCTTAATAATAGTTGAAATAATGAAAACATTTTTAAGCATGTCCTCTAGAACTAGTATCATCCATTTTTACTTCCCATTGGTCTGAGGGAGAAAAGTTTTTCTTAGAAGAACATATATACCCATAGATTTCAGCATCCCTTTCCAGAAACATAATTTTAAATAAATGTCTCTATCTAAAATGATAGTTCAAGGGACCCCATGTAGTCATATGATCTAAAAAACATACAGTCTAACTAACTCATCAACTAAAAAATTATATAAATTAGTAGTGAAGTGATTCTTTTGTTAGTTAGTCAATAAATACCCATACATAGTTTATACTCCATAGTGACCAGGGTAAGACAACTATGAAATCCATAAGAATATATTCCTACTTCTGTTATGGGTTTAGATGTAGTTTTACTAATGTTATAGGTCTCTGGTTATCTTCCATGACCTGTTGACGGGTGGAACCCATAAGGATAAATCATTCTATTGGATGATTCATCCACAACCACCTATATTGGAAACACATATCTCAAAATATGTTGGAGATTCCATTGAGAACTTCCCACCGAGAAGAATCAGAGTCTCTTATCTACTCATCTCTCATATATGTAAGAACATAGAAACACATATAAATAAATAGGATTTCATTTCTATCCATATACCAACATTGAGGACAGTTATCTCATGATATAATCTAATATAGAACCAAGCCCTATGGATATGATAATTTCATTCCCTTCCGCTTATAAAGGATGGAAGAGGCATCTATCAAGTTTGAGTGCTAAGGCTTCTCATGAATGTCATTAGACTCTAGATGAATCTCATAAAAGAGGAATATTAACATACATTCATCATAGGATTCTCATACATCTTGTGGCTGATTTTTCCTACTCAACACATCAGTTATTACATTTCCCATAACATGTGTATAGGATTGATTAAAATTTAAGGAATAAATATATTCAACCAATTATCACTCTATATGATTCATTTAATCCTATGAAAACATATATTTTTTGTTCTTGTGGTATGTGTATACCAAAAAGAATGCACCCAAAAGAGAGTGACTCCAACAATGTACGGAATGGCCAACTACATCTATGCCGAGGTCTTATATGTGCTAATTCCATTCATGAGTCCACAAGATCTCAATAATTGTATGAAATGAATTAGATCACTATACATAAAAAAAATCTCCTTGGATGATACTTGATGCATCATAGAAGAAAATATTACAATTTTAAAAGCTCTAGATGAACCGGAATAGGTGAAGAGACATGCCTCCCCTTCAGATCCTGAAATGATTTCACACATTCTACTGAAAACTGGAACATAACACCATTATATTTGTGGCATATAAGAGGTTAAGAGAGGAATTATAAGTCTTATATGAATCCCATGTAATATATATCTAGCTCCAAGAGACTCCGTATACCATTCACATTTTGGGATTCATCCTTGAAAAAAACCACACTCACCCTCTCTTGGTCAAAAGAGACTCATAATACTGAGATAATTTGAGCCATCATGTGAACTTGTTTGATCCATAAGTGGAACATAGAAAGTATAGAATAATGATAGTTCTCTCTCAGTGTACTCAGAGTGATCTCAAGGATCTTTCTGGGGTTGAAATGAGTGTAACAATACACCAAGATTTCCTCCACACAGATAAAACAAAAGAATCCAAATCTGGTTGAAACAATATATTTTTCAGGTCTATGAACATTATCAGAGTGTGTGTATGATTGAACAACATAATTTTGTACAAATATAGATCATAAATACTAAAAAAATCTATATGAGGAATGTATGATGGACAGAATCACACCTACTGATAGCTTGATATCTTTTCGATCATAGAGAAGGTGCCATATAATTATATATGGTCAAGTAGATCACATATTCAAGGAAGTGAATATTTGTTCTTAAATATTAAATAGTCTAACCATTTGTAATCCACAAAAATTATAAGGGTAGAATCCTCCTTCTTGGTGAAAATAAATGCCAAACCCAAAGAGTAAGTGTTAGGCCATATAAAATCATTGGAAAATAAGTTCTCTATATGCCTCTTGAGCTCCTAGAGCTATATTGGTGAAGTTGAATATGGAGGAATAGATATAGATAAGATCTTTGAAAAATAGCAACAAACATCTCTACCTCTCTCTTAGGAGGAACTATAGAATAGTCTTCAGGAAAGACAACCTTAAAAAGATCTACTGCTTGAGGGAATTGAGCTGGTCATAATACATGATTATCTATGAAGATAATCGAAATTCAGGTGGTTATCCCATATAGAATGTGATTTTCTAGTCTGAATCTACTGGCCTGGACATCCCACTCAAACATATAAAGATAACTACTTTCCTCTAGTGATATAAATGATACCATTTAGTGATATCATTCTAAAAGGTTTTTCTTTGGAACTAACCATGCCATATCATAAATGAAATCGAAGTCTGTCATCTCAAAAACAGATTGGTCCTATAAGAAAGGGTAACTACCTACCTCAAGGGGATATTCCTTACACTGGTTTATGCCCACTGATTGTACTCCCAATAGTGTATCCAAGCTTATAACAACATAGAAAGAATATATTTCTAGTCCAAGAAATTCCATGATAGATAAATAGATGAAAGAGTGTGAAGGACCTGTATCAAATAAAGAAGATAAAATATTAAGGGCTAATACAAAAGTACCTCAAATTGTTAATGGTATTGTACCATGATCCTTGGGTATTGGCCATAAATCATTCATCTATCATGATTCAAGGCCCTATTAAAAATCTAGACAATAGAAATCAAAATTGCATTTTTGGTGATACTGGAGACCATGGGTATGACTACCACGACCATGACCTTCTTCTTGGCTAGTCCTGTTGGTGCTACTACAACTCCCTACCTGACGCATCATAAAAGAATTTTCCCTTAAAGGTGGAGATGGTACAAAACTAATTCCACAAGAAGATGAGGGAATGGTCTGACAGAAATTCTGAAGATTCCCTATATGGACATAAGGTCGACACTCTAGTGGGTTTTTGTCACACTAAGGCTTCATAGACCCATCTGTTTGCACAGGTGACTCATGATAGAGCTACCTAACTATGTACCGTAGTGGCCAATACCATCATGATAATCCTCTAAGGATACGATTCTACTACCAGAAGGCCAAATATACTGATGTGACACTTTTCCTCTTTGTTTGGTACTATCCCCACCCCTCGGGTTTTTCTTAGTCACTAAAGAATGATTAATTATCTCATAAATGGTAGGTATGTTGAGAATATTCACACAAGTACAGATGGAATAATGGAGTCCACCCTCAAAGAATGTGGCATGAAAAAAATCTCATCATTAGTTAGAAATAATGTGAAGAACTGTAACACTTGAAAAACATGATGTATATACCATTACATACATAGAACCCATATATAGATGTGGGATATCTCCATCTTGATAATCTGTCAGCATATAAGGAAATTAAATATCATATAAGGTAGTCTAGAAATAAACCCATAACATGACATAATATTTACCAGCCTTGGTAATCACATCCGACCTGTGCATGGCACAGTAAAAAATAATTTAATTATCGTGTTTCACCCTCCAATCAAGAGTCATATCTATATATTGTAAGATTGAAAGGGTGGAATTTAGGAAAGAATTAGTATCATTTCTACTTATATCCCCTAAGTAGTTCATAGGATTTGTTAGTTGAAACTTATGAGTCAGATCATTCCTCGTTGGTACAGCTCATGGAGCACCACGCATAGGATTACAAAGATGCATGGAACTCTAACAGATTTTGGCATCACTGCCCTGATATGGATCAACAAGAGGTTCCAAACGTGTGAATCATTACGAAAAAATAAATGCTCAGGTCCCCCCAAATCTAGAGAATGGTTTTCACCACTTTCCTGGCATACACCACGATGATTTCATGGTGTAATTAGTCAACATATGTCATGTACTCACCTTATAAAAAATGTAGAATCATAATGATAACATAAATAGTGGAATATGAACATATAAAAACTCACTATCCATGCCATACTACCCCATTTACCCACATTGAAGGATATGTATAGTTAAGTGCTCAGTTACATGTTCCAGGGGATCCAATTGATGAAGGACCAATATTGACATGCCTCTTCATTTATTGGAAACTATTTCATTTCCTTATATATTTAATTATCAGGTTTATACTTCTAACTATCATAAGAATGAAAAAGTATGAAAAGGATGTGAAATAATTCCACTTTTATGTTTAAATTTTCTAATAACATAAGTCAATATTCCATAAAAAAGGACAACCATTACAAGTGAACTAGGGCCCATCTTCCTTATCACTAGAAACAATAATCATTTTATTTTTTTTGTGAAATGCATGATTCTATAAATTACCCATTCCACCCAATGAAGACCCATAACACCTTAGGAATTGAAATTCAAATCCTCTTAATTGAAACCAATAGAATCCCATGGAATATATAAAAATAAAAGGATCACTCATTAACCAATGGAATAACAAGAATTTTAAAAAATTAAAATGGACCTATATTGCATCGATATTTTCATGACATGAGAATTATAGGTGACTATATGATGACTTAAAAAGTTATACATATTATCATATCAAAAGGTAAATGATAAAATAGAATATCCATCCGAATAATAATAAACAACAATACACATGAAGTACATCACCCTATGGAGAAATGATATTAACTGTTATATGAGAAAGAAGGGAAACAAATTATTATTTAGGAAACTCGTCTTTTATTTTGATCATGGGTTCGTTATGCCTAAAAATAACTTATGACCAAGTCCCAAATATTCTTAATCTCTTGACTATTTTATCCAAATAGTTAATCAACAATGGAACCCTCTAATACCACATTTTGATGTCATAGTTCCAGATGCGAATTAGGAGGTGGCCCATGAATAGCGGGGAATATAGACTTAAGTGCATCTCGTCGAATGCTAGAATCTCCCAAATAGAATAGAGGGCCTATGGTTTGTCTATGGGGACAATATACCCTTATTACTAGAGTGTATCATATTAGATAATTATAAGTAGAGATAAATGGTAGAATAAAAAAGTAAACATAATTCATATTGAAAGGCGACGAGGAAAATAATAAATAAAATAACTGGAATTATATAAAATAAATTATGATGATAAACTTAATGTTAATAGAATGCTTGAAAACATGTGTAATTATTGGTATCATTTCATCAAAAAAACCGATGTATCAATGTAAATACATAAAATATCCCAAAAATCTTGAGATACAGATTGTTTTTTTCATACGTAAATCATCCTAGGACATTAAGAAATCATGTTTCTGAATCATCAGAGTACCCTTTATCAACACATGAATACATATAGTTTACCCCGAGTACCAAAAAATTCCCATAGAGGGTGTATAGAAATATCCATCGACCACAACCATTAGGTTCTATAACATCTAGCATTTGTAATGGAAGTGTATCATTGTGATGAAATCTAAATATAATGTAAATCAGGTCAATGTTACTAAATGCCCACATACCTTCTTCAACAATCATTTTGTGTCTGAATGTGTAAATAATTTATTAATTAATTGAGGTCCAATTTTTATAGACAAGTCACATGAGGCATATCTAGTACCGACATCACCTCTTGATTTTATAAATAGTTATTGTTCCAAGGTGTAACAAGGAAGTAATAATTTATAATTTATATGAAGTGGTGACATGGTATTCACTAAGGAAACCTACACAACATTGGATGCTAACTCGGTAGTAATTGTTTCTAGATAATTGGAATGAGTGTAATCCATGGAGCATCATACAAGGAATTCCCAAAATAGTTCTACTAAATTAGTTTAGGAAAATAATCCAACATAAAATGGTAAATAAGAATTGGTCACACACAAGGATGTAACCAAAGAACCTCATGTCACAATAGATCAAAGGGGTGTATTATAGGCATCATTTAAAAATAATTAGTTGATCATATATTACAGTTTGGGGTATCTAGAGGTGTACTATTATCGGGTTACCATGTAGGTATCACCTAAGGAAACCGACATCCTTGAATTGGAATAATGTCCTCAAGTACCCAAGGCATTCCCCCAAGAATCCAAGTGTTAAGAGAAGTCAAACCATATTATATATATGTAAACTTCCTTGTTAATAAAGTGTAACCTTTCATTTAATTCATTACAATTAATTTGGTCATTTGATAAATATTCCATTATAAAATTCACTTAGTTTAATCCTATCCTTTCATTAATTTGACAAGGCCATGTAGCATTAAATTTTCTAATTAAAAGCTTTTCAGTCATGTTTAATCAATAAAGTTCACTACACCATCAACCATAAACTTGGAAATGAGTTGTATAGATGTGTAACCAAACATTAATTTAAATTTAATTAGTCCAATTATTATAATTAAATATGAAAACCATAATATCATTTTAATTAATTACATACAGTTAGGAACATACCTTAGGTTGGTCAAGTATAAGTGACAAGGTACAATCTATTCACAATTTCATTATTCAATAGTTAATTAATGTATGGATACCTATCACTAGTGTGGTCAAGATCGAACTAACCTGAATGGTGGCTAAAAAGTGTTAATATAATAAAAACCAAAATCTGGAATATAAACCTATATAGGGAGTTGTGCATAAATAATTTAATCACCAATAACTAATTATAGTTATGTAAAGAGCATAACCATATAGATCAAATTAATACAATAATGGAATTAATACTCAAAAAATGGAACCTGATGAAATCGGTGGGCTCCACACAAGAATTCCCAAAGCAACAAATATGAAGAATGAGTTATAGACCACCAACCTCATACTCATATGACTATACCCGTCCAGTATCGACCTCAAATTAGGCTTCAATCAGATTAAATATGAAAAATAGGAAAAATATATTAAACCACGATAACTAGGTCGAGAGAATGTTAATTTAATAATGGATTAGGAAGACTTAAATACATACCATTGTGCATCCAACATGGCAAACGAAAGCATGATCAGATCCTTGAAGATTGGTAACATTGAATCCCTACATCTAGCTTAAAGGGGATCCTAAATGGGGGAAATTGATGTTCATTTAGTTTGAATACATACTAGGGATGAAGGAGGAAGATACATATATCATTAAGGGTTAAATGGTAAAATTAAAAAAAAAAATCCCCTGCACAGTTTTCCAAACCATACTCTAATGCTACACCGAGAGCTAGAGGAAGGGGAATTCCATAAAATTATTCCACATTGTTTGGGAAACTGTGCTCCAACCATTCAGAATGGCTCAACTCAAAAATTCACACCATCTACATGATTAGATAAAACTATATGCCTTACCTACACATTATAGTCTAACCATGAAACCATGCCATTTTTTACATAAATCATGGCTTCGGGCTCTGAACATGAAATAGACACCCTTCTGGCCTTTATGAATCCATTAGGCCTTAGAAAAAGGTCCCTGGACAAGAGTTATAAAAAATATATATAATCTGTCCCTGAGTAAAAAAATGAGATTCTTACACCTTGGTTATTTTTTTCAATGTCTGTTCACTGGTTCAGCCCCATACAGTGATACATTTATCACTCGATTGGACTCCCATGGGTGATATCTGACCCAAAATAGCTTGTTATTGGCAGTGATGGTTCTGATCAACCTAGAACGGTTCAAGATGAGAATTCCAAGAATTGAAAATCCATTCACTGGGTCCTCTATACCCTGAATGCGAATTCATGGGCTCGGTATGGCTCATTCTTGTTTTGGGAAGGTTTTTTGGTGAGATAAAATATTTTAAATATCAATGATTATTTATTTATTTTTTTGAACCTAAAAAATATTAAATTTTTTAATTTTTTAATGAAATTAAATAATTTTTTCCTAAATGTAATCTATATAATTAATTATATTTTTGAACTAAAAAATAAATTAATTGAAATAAATAACTAGATTATTTTAATTTAAAATATTTATTTAATTCATATTAATTTCCATTATTGTTAAATTAATCATATTTTAATTTTATCACACATTTATTTGAAATATATAGTTTTCTAGAGGTGTGTTCATGCATATCTATTATTTATTTATGTAATTAGTTATTTAAAATGTGTTCAATGTTTGTAATATTTAATTATGTTTTTGTATTTTGGACATCATATTCATCGTTTAAACACATATAACATCATGTTTATCCATCATTTCACTACTTTATGTATTTCTCTTGTCCCATTATCCCCTTTAATTCATGTGAGTAAATTATAATGCTGAAGAGTATGATGTAATTTGTGGAACGTACCAAGATGATGCAGTATAACAGACATGATGTGAAGTCACTATATAAGAGGATTTCTACATAATGAGTCAATTCTTTAGTCAGGTGTGATTCCACAAGGTCCAAGTAATCCATTATGACTAATTGGATCGACTAATATTTTATTCCCATAATGAATTAGGTATTTCATTTACTATATGCATTGTTTATTATTCTATTATTTATCTTGATATTTGGAAAAAAATTAATTAAACGATGAATACATAATGAAGTAATTAATTTATTATATTAATTAATATTTTTAGCTCCATAATATATAATGACTATATTTAATATAAAATGATTACATTCATTGAGAAACATAAAACTCCCTTGAAAAAATAATTAGACATAAAATCCTTCCATCCATTGAAATTGAAGAAAACCTAGTGTACAAGGTTCTCTTCTACCAAATTTTCTGGTGCCTCCCACTACCAGGATGTAATTATGAGAGTGAAGGGTTGGAATAACTAATGTTAGTAAAAAAGAGTATCTAATTATTTCTTGTTGCAATATCATAGAGAAGAGTTGAGTATATGATGTTTTTCAATTTAGAATTTGGTATACCACACAATATGTCAAATAGACTTGATTTAATTTGGATGTCTAGTCAAACACATTCCTTGGTCTCTCCCTGTAGTTGAATAAACATATCATGTAGACAATATGTTGTGTTTTTAAAGATCCATTCCACATTAATAGTCATATGATAATGTATTTTGATTATATCATAGAGGGTTGATGGTTATTAACTAAATAGTGGGAGACATTTAATGGTAAAATTAATAAAAATTTATTGTAAATAATAAATATAAATTAATTAATATGGTAGATTTGGTATTTTTTAAAAATTTAATGTAATACCAAAAATACACTATAGTATTTTTATTCAATTAAAATTCCAAAACATGTATGAGGTTCAATCTGTTCGTATTCAGACATGAAAAAATTTAAAATATAAGAAATTAAATATTTTGGTGTCCTCAATACCAATTAAGAATTTTCAGGATGAGAGGGTGAGAAAAATTATAATAGGAAACTCATTTATAATTATTTTGGTGGAATATGATATTGCAATCATGAATATCTTATGGTAGTTTTGTTTACTAAATTAGGATAAGCATGATTTCCCATGCTTTCTAATCTCACAGAATCTTATAAAAAGAATGAGATCAAATATATGAATTAGTTGATAATTAAAATAGATATGTTTAAAATGAATGATGTTCCATTATAATAAAGTAATTCCCATTGTCAAAAAAATCACATATCTCATACTATTTTGTTAATGATTACATAATGAACAAGATTGAGAAGATAATTTATCACATTTAGGGAAAATTTAACACTCAAATTATATCATTATTGAAATATTAATAATTTTTATTAAGGAGAAAAATAAGAAATACAATGTGAAATTTCCAATGTAAAGTTTCACATAAAACACATCATTTCAATGTCCTTAAAATAAATTTTCTATTAAACTGACGGTCATTCAGTTCATATATAGTGTAATAAATTTTTTTATGTTTAAAGGTAATAAAACGAATCAAAGAACATAGTAGTTGATTCTTATTTATATATATATATATCAATTATGGGAAGATTATTCATTATTCTTCTTCGGAATTAAATATAATATTCAATAAAATTTGGGTATTTTAATATAGTGACAAAATGTGAAATTAAATGTTTGAACATTAATGGTGTGTTACCCAAGAAACCGAGAAATTATGGTTCCTATCTCAGTAGTGACAATTACACAAATTTTATATTTTACCAATTATTGATTCTAGTTTAAAGTTGGTTAAGGCACCCAAAAATATTTAACTCACATCTCCATATGATATAAGGATCCATTTTTTCATTATTGGAATGTGTTTTGATTGTGGTTTATAATACTCAAAAAATATTTTTATGATTTTTCAATCATTGGAAATATGTGATGAATATAAATGTAACCTCTAATAAACTATTTTGATAAGTTAATACATTATCATGAAAAACTAACAACTTTTCTACGATAGAACTATCATGGTTTTTAATCATTGGAGTAAAATACCTATGTTACCATTAGAACACTTTATTACATATTATTATAAAAACAAACCATTTTAAAACTATGTTAAGTCTCATAGTATTTAAAATTAGTTATATTTTATAGAATTAAATTTTCTATTTGTAAGATGGTGGAAAATATACATAAATAGATTTCATAAAGTGTTTATTATGGAACATGAAAGGTAATTGTGATATATACATGTTGAAAATAAATGAGTTTCATTGAACTTATATTCCATAGAATATCATTATCAAGATTTCATTGATCACTATAATGCACCATGTAGTAATTCTAATTTTTTAACCATATCCATATAATAAAAATGATGTTAAAATTGAAGATTGGTGATGAATGTTTCATGAATTAACTGTTAAAAAAATATACCATATATTAATTCTGAAACATAACATTCCATATAAAAATAAAAGTCATGATATACGTATTGTGATGAGTCAATGTCAAGACATATTATTATTGTAGTTTCCTCTATAATTTTCAATACATTCTTGATAAAAAGAGAAGTGATCCCATAAGCACATGAAAAAAATATGGAAAAATGGATATCAAAATTTTTATAGTATAAAAGAAATCCATTTTGTGATAAGTACATCTGGTTAAAAAAGGAATGTATTGTGAAAAATACATTCTTAATATAATGTAATTATCCTAACAAATTAATAGGATATTATAAAAACCCCTATGATATAAAATTTGTAGTCATGTGCTAGGATATATTTATATAAATCTATGATAATCTCAATTTGATATCATGGGAGGAAGATTGACATGGTAAAATTCAACATTAGAGATGATCAAGTTTTTTAAATAGGAACCCCTTTCAAAAAAATGTTTAGAAAGATAATGTCCTAGAATAACATAATTTTTTTCAAGGAAGAAACTATAGTTATGGTTTTATATTCTCTATGATTTATTATAACTTATTAATTATAATAATAAATCCAAAAAGTAATCAATAAAAATAAATTATATACAATTAAAAATATAAATTGAAATTCAATAATGGATTCCCAGAACCAGAGTACATGGGAATTGTTAATTGGAATATTTTGGAAGGAATTCATGTGAAACTAATCATGTAGGGTATGAGAATATTACCAATAAGGCTCTATTGGACATACAATGTCAATAATCTAATTTATATATATTATTAAATTTAATATCTAATTTATATGAACATTTTATTGTCGATTTAATTTCTAGCCCACCAGCCATGGATGGTTTTATATAAAAAATCTACTAATTATTGGTGACAATATAGAATTACAATATTTGATGAAAGATAAAGAAATCATGTTTAGGATTTAAGTAATAATGAAAATCTTAGTATATTATTTTTTAAGGAAAATTTTCAACATGTTTATAAGAGTATTGTTGGAGAATAATGGGTTTTTATATGAAATATGTTTGGTGACATATTGAAAACAATGACTGGACTTATAGTTAATAAAGACTAAAATGAATGTAACTCTTAAGATATTGAAATAAATTAGATACATGTATTCTATTGAATGAGATCTACCAAGGAATATCTAATAGTTTCCTTAACTATGTCAAAATTAAATATACAAAAATTTTATTGATAATATTCATGATGGAATAGTTTGAAAGATAATTGTTTAAAATTTTACAAGGAATATATATCACTATAATGAAATGTATAAGTATGGGTGGAAATTAATGTGGTTTGATTAATTCCAAATGATTATATGGTGTATTAATTATATATTCCATGTTATGTATACAGAGTCCCTCATTTTTGTTACATAACATTCCATTACATTTTACAAATAGAGGATCTCTAATGTCTAGTCTCTTAGAAATCAAGAACATAATACAGGAAAACATAAAACACTATTTTAAATCTACATAAAAAATCTTCGTGAAATATTCATTCTATGTAAAATTACTTCATCTCAAAACCTGGATACATACATCCAAGAAAGGGTAGACCGAAGGCCTAGTAAAGACTTTAAGGGAATCCGTTGACTTGTGATATCAATAAGAACATGATGAAAAATATAAATACATGGGAAATGGAAGAAAAGTAACATCATAAAAAAACATGAATAATAAATTTAATATGTGTCTACAGAATTTAATTTATACATTCATGAACATTTAACCAATTTTCATCTCCATGGTGTCATAAATATTACCTAGGTTATTTTCCAAGCTACCGTAGAACTTGTCATCTCTAGAGATTAAATTCATTACCCAATTCATTAGAGATCTATCAAGGAAAACCAATAATATGTATTTATTTTCATATCCTCCACATAGATCATAATAAAAAATTTCATAAATAATCCAAATATAATAATATAAATGGGGTTCATGTTAATATCGTGACGTTTAAAAAGTTCTTAAAATTAAGATCATTATGTCATTTATAACCCATAAAAAGAGAGTGAGGGTTATCTGTATGTCAATTCCAAAATCAAATAGATAAATTTTATTTCTTGATTAATACCTATTCAAATGAAAATATATTGTGTATTCACATAAATACCAGAAGATAATTTCATGGGAAAAAGAGAGAGATTTTGGGATGAACATTCTGCAGCATAATGGCTATGTAACATGGTTTTAGAAAACATTAAAAAGATAGTGGAAAAGGGTCAACAAAATATAAATAACTCATAATACATTATATCGATAGAATAAAATTCAAATAAGATAATGTTATTCTTGTTTTAATGACATACCACATGAAACCATAGCTTGAATGAAAAGAGAATATGCGATTCCTTTTAAGAAAAATTCAGCACCCTAACGACGTCACTTAAAAATATAGAAAATCAGTTGATGAGATCCGAAAGGGTCTCTCATAAATTGTACATGAAATGGATTGTAATAAGGATATATAATAATATATCCCTAAATAAAAAAATGGAAACGAGAAGACATAAAAAAATGTAAGTCACGACAAAAGAGGAGGGTGAATGGTTTCTTTAACTTGAAGAGTAATTAGAACAACTCCATGGATGGGACATTAGAGGCCTGAGGTCAGCTAGGGAGGACTCCATGGGAGGTAAAATTACCATATTTTCATTGATGAGGAAATATGAAATAATTTAATGAAGAAATGGGTCGGTATTTATAACACAGGTGAGGGAATATTTTATTAATTTCCAAGGGACACCTTATTTGTGGTATTTAAAAAATAATGGGATTTAAAATGGTATTTTCCCATGTTATAGGTCAATTAGGAAAACTAAAAACATATCAAACTATTCAAAAGTTTAACAGAGTTATTAAATCATTGTTACATCATTAATTATGTCATTAAAGACACCAAAACTCAAAACTGTATTTTCACTATTCACCAAAAAAAACATTTTATAAAAATCTCATAAATTCAACCTAACCTTATATTAATGATCTAAATTCAAAAATAAGCTCTTTTTTATGAAATTAATTTTGAAATCAGAAGATATATAATTTTTATGTAAAATCACCATTTACTAGAAAAAATACTAATACCTAACTAATAATTTTTGAAATATTTATTTACAAAGGCTATTATATAACATTACCATTCAAGATGCCTAAATTATATTTTTACTTTCTTAAGTGAGGTTACTATTACATTGGTCACATTAATATTCAGACGGGTAATATTACTATTCATACATTACTATTCACTAAAAATTATTTTGATCTTATTAGATTCTAAATTTCTTATTGATCACTAATGTAGAAGACCATTTTTGGAAAATCATTTAATTTTTTTAATTATTTTAAGTATTAAAAAATATTTTAAAATTACCCTTTTTCAATATTCATCAATAATATAGAACATCTATAAATTCATTCTATATTTATCATGATATTTAAAATTAACAAATTTTTCCATAATAAGAAATAAAAACTTTATTTATATAGGAGGATTACATATAGTAAAAAATTCCATATTACATAACCCATTATAAAAACTACATTGGACCTAGGTGTATGGTGTGCTTTGGTGATAAAATCTTAGGGTGGCTAAGACAACATTGCTCGAGTGGTGATTTCTATCGACTTGAACATCAACCTTAAGTGATTCTGTTCAAGAATAATGTGCTGTAGTTTGGATTTGGATTGATCTAGGGAAAACCCTAGTGATGCTTCCTCCTTCCCAAACTCTAGAATATGGGCTTCATACGACCCGAGTCTACGGGATGGGGCTATGGACTCTTATTGATATTTTAATTAACCAAGATCATTTTTTTTGTAAACAATAATCATAACATTAACCATATAGTTTCCAATGGTCATATTGTCGAATAGTCATATAATAGTCGAAACACAACGGTCTCATTTCAATTATACTCACTTCATTAATTATAGGATATAGTTTTGTTGAGTATAAAATAACACAAAAAACTCATAAAAAAATTATTAAAAAGTTTGGGTAGTTACATTGTTCCACCTTTATGACATTTATCCCTTTAAATTTTAACTCATACCCTCTGAAGATAATATTTTTGGGTACTTCTGACTCATAGACTCATATGTTTCCCATGTAGCTTCTTCACATTTTTGTTTCTCCACAACACCTTGACAAGGTTGGAAGTCCTGATGCATAGAAACTTGTCTCTACAATCCAAGATCTCTACCAGCTTCTCCTCATAGGATAGTTCATGTTCTATTTTTACCACCACCAGATTTAGTACACATGAAGGTTCAGGTATGTACTTCCTCCAAAGGGATATGTGGAAGACATCATGAAACATGTGCCAGATTTAAAGGAAGTGCATGTCGATAGCCCCTACTCCTAGGTGATCAAGGATTTCATAGGGACCAATGTACCTAGGACTATGATTCCCTTTCTTACCAAACCTTAGGACTCTTTTCCATGGTCATATTTGAAGAATGAATTGGTCACCAACATCAAATTCCATGTCCCTTCGACGGTTGTTGGCATAACTCATTTGTCGAATTTGAGAATCCATAAAGCATTGATGGATTTCATGGACGTTTTATCTCATCTCTTGCCCAAGATTATGCCCAATAAGATTTCTCTCACCAGCTTCATCCCAACCAATATGTGTTATACAACACTTCCCATATAGATCCACATAGGGTTCCATTTGAATTCTCAAGTAGATGTTGTTGTTGTAAGAGAACTAACTAATGGGTGATGTTTGTCCCATCCACCATTAAATTCCATTGACCATGTTCTCAGCATGTCCTTGAGTGTTTGAATTATCCTTTTAGATTTTCGTTATGTCTGGGGGTGATAGGTTGTACTGAAATTCAATTTGTTGCTCAGAACATGTTGAAGACCTCTCCATAATTTTTATAGGAACCATGGATCATGATCAGATACAATAGAATGTGGAACTCCATCCAGCCTTACCAATTACTTCACATAAATAATGGTATGTTTATCAAGATGTAAATAATCTAGAATAGAGATAAAATGGGCATTCATGGTGAGGCTTTCCACAATAACCCATATCGCATTGTTTCCTATGGATTTTCTTGGGAGACCAGTGACGAAGTCCATAGTGATATTTTCACACTTCCATGATGGTATGGGTAGTGGTTGCAATACGTCCTTAGTAAGTCATCACTCTGCTTTCACATGATGAAATACCGGGCACCTTAAAGTTTATTCATAAATCTCCCATTTCATATTATCCCACCAATGATTATCATGATGGTCCCTATACATTTTTTCACTCCTAGGATCTATAGAGAACATAGAGCTAGGAGCTTCATCCATATGCTCCTTCATTATTTACGGAATAGATGGAACACGCAGTATTGTAATAAATTTTTGTAAACCTTCTTATTCAATATTGAACATAGTAAACTACCCATCCTTCATAGCCTCAAACTTCTTCTGTAAAAAATTATCTTTTTCTTATATTTTTTGATCTTCTCAAGTAATGATAGGTGGGAAATCATTTAGGTTAGGTTTGATGATGTACCTTCCTTTATAATTCCAATTTCTAGATTTAATAGGTCATTGATCAATGGGTCTATTCTAATCCTCTACATGGACAGAATAATTGGGTTTCCTCCTTAATAAATCAACAATTTTTTTATCAATTGGCGTGATAATGAATTGAAAACTCACAGTCTTTAAGAAGTTCAAACTATCTCTTTCGTCACATATTCAATTCCTTTTCTGTGAAAATGTACTTCAAACATTGACGGATTGTGTATATATCACATTTCTCCCCATAATTATAGTGCCTCCATATCTTCATAGAAATCACAACCGCTTCCAGCTTCAGATCATGTGCTAGATAGTTATTCTTAGGAGTCTTCAATTGTCGAGATTCATAATAAATGACTTTATTATTTTTCATGAGGAGTCACCAAATTCCATTCATATATGCATCACTAAAAATAATGAATCCTTATATACTTGAGGGAAAAGTTAAAATGGGTGCAGAATCCAATCTCCTCTTCAGATATTGGAAACTTTTGTCACGCTACTTTTTTTAGATGAACTTGACCCCTTTTCTAGTTAACATGGTTAATAGATTAGAATGTCATGAACTGTTCTTCACAAAACAACAATAATATCTTGATAATCCAATGAATCTAAGAATCTCATTTATTGTTTCAGGATAAGGAAAATCCTCTACAACTGTTGTCTTTGTAGGGTCAATAGTGATTCCTTCAATGGTTACAATGTTCCCCAGGAAAGCAACTTATTGTATCCAAAATTCACATTTTCTAAGCATTCTAAAAATCCTCTCCTTCCGTAGTGTTTTAAATATAACCCTTAGAAGATCCTCATTATCTTCGTGAATTTTGGAATATATCAAAATGTCATCAATAGAAACTACCACAATGTTTTCTTGATAGTACTTAAAGAGTCTTTTCATCAAATGCATAAAAATTGCAGGTACATTAGTAAGTATAAAGGGAATAACTGAAAACTCATAATGCCCATATATTGATTAAAAGGTGGCTTTTGGAATATCTTCTTTCTTCACCATCAATTGATGATAACTAGATCGAAGATCAATCTTAGAGAAGAATTGAGCCATACAATGTTGGTCAAATAAGTCATCAATTCTTGGAAGAGGTTATTTGTTCATTACTGTGATCCCGTTCAGTTATCTATAATCAATTCATAGCCTCATTGATCCATAATTTTTCTTCACAAAGATAATAGGTTATCCCCAAGGACACACGCTCGGTCAGATAAACCATGTCCCCAAATGATCTCAGAGTTTCTTCTTTAATTAATAAAGTTCCACATTTGAAATTCTATAAGGGGTCATTGATATCAGATGAGATCTAGGTATGAGTTCAATGCAGAACTCTACCTCTTTCTGGGGGAGGTCAGTGACTCCTTAGGAAATATGTCAATATATTCATGGACAATGGGGACATTTTCTATCCTTATACTCTCATTTACTTCTTATTATTCACCAATAAACTCCCTAACAATGGATATAAGAGGATCTTCTAGACATAGATCATGTTGAGATATCTCCCATTGGAAGATAGCTATATGTTTTCCATTCAATACTACTAAGATTTACATGATTTTTCATTTGATCTTTGTATTTTTACTTTGATAGACAGTCCATCCCTTTTATAATGAAAAATTCTAGCAAGGTAATGACTACTAGATTGGCTATAAGATTGTTCTCACTGAATTAAATACAAGTGTTTCTAAAAACTAATGATGCTTGGATAATCCGACTAGGAGTGTTTACTGATAACTCTAAACTTATCAAATAAGGAGTTTATTCTAAATTATTTGCATAATTGGAGGAAATGAAGAAATGAATAGAACCTGAATCAAACAAAGTACTTGCCTTCTTTGAAAGAACATCCATATTACCAGCCACCACCTTATTCGGTGATTCATCTTCAACCATCGTGATATCAAGAGAACATCATTTCCCCATTATCCTTTGTTGAGGCTGATGGGGGTTCCCTTTCACTACCCTCAGATTAGGACATTTATTGGATAAGTCCCCAAGTTTTCCTCACATATAGAATTGGACATCAAGTAGGGCATGCACCATCTTCCATTTATCATTAGTGTTTTGATGTTGAGATTTCTACTCACTATGAAAATTCTGTGTGACATAGCCATCTCTTCAACAGTTGTAGAACTTCCCTCACCTTAGTAGGAAATTTCTTGAATAAATCTTCCCACATTTATTACACATGTGGTGTCACACTTGGTTTCCTCCCCTTCCCCTATTTAAGCTCCTCTCTATCTTGGAACCATTGATCTCTTCTTATCATTAGATTTATGAGACCATTTAATCTCACCATATTCTAGATCAACTTTAGTTACACTCAGAACGATCTCCTCATAGCTATCGTAGTCTAGGTTTACATGATTATTCCATATATGAGGTCTTAGTCCACCAAAGAATATATCAACCTTCCCATTTGGATCCATTACAAAGCTATATGTGTAATGTGAAATCCTTGTGAAGTTAATTTTTTAGCTTCCCACATATTCATTCTCCTTTATATTCATCTTGAGAAATTCCAGCTCTATCTTTGTTGTCATAGAACTAGGGAAGTACTTATTGAAGATGATCCCTCTAAACTCTTCACACATTGTAGCTTCAAAATCCACTATTAGAATCATTTTTTAACAAGATCCCACCACTAATTGTCTTCTCCCTCTAAGTGGTAAATACCTAGAGTGACCTTCTCTTGTTCCGAACTATGGAGCACAGAAAAGATCTTCTTGATAGAGCTGAATGACTATTTAGTAATCAATGGAATGACAAATCCACTAAATGTTTGTTGTCATTGACACAAAATGGACTCAACATAATGGTGTTACCTTCCCGGTTATATTAGTCTCTCAGCTTGATTCAAGTGATTTCCCATTACATGAGTCAGTTGGTTCATCATTCTCATGAATGTTTCCATTCAGGCTTCCATCGGAGGACCATTAGTGCATGGTACATTGCGGTCACCATTTTCATAGTTCCTCTTATTGCCTTCAACTTTCTAAAATAATAAAAGCATAATTAGAAGATTATTTAGTTTATGAATCTTTTACCTATAAAGGATTTCATTTCATAAAACTTCATGCCTAAACAATTACATTTATCAATAAATCCATCATAATGATTCATAAGAAGATTGTGATTAACCAAACATATCCCCAATGAGTGTCAAAACAGGAGTGCAACAAGTCACATTGTCACGTACCAGGATACCCCGAGTCAAACATAGAACTTTTTGTTAGAGTTTTCACTCCTATATACAACTATTCTAGAGCCACATCCACTTCTTTTTATCTAGATAGAGATTTATTTGTTGAAAAACCACTTACTTAATATTTCACCAAAAGACTTGGAATTTTTTCCAATAATTGAACATTTATATAGGGTACTTCCTAAAGTTTTCATAGCCTAATTTCTACAAAATCACTAAACTATCCTTTTATACCATCTATGGAATCTTTCCTTTTTATTACACAACTTTTAAATAAATTTTACAAACAAAGAATCTTAAAAGTCTACTGTCTTGGAAATAAAGAACATAAAACATGAAAACATAAAACAATATTTTAAATTTCCTTGAAAAAGATTCTTTAAAAGTTCATACTATGTACAATTACATGATCTCATAACCAGGAGACACACATCAAAGGAAAGGGTTAACAGAAGGGCCAGTATGGAAAGTAAGGGAATAAGTTTACTTGTGATATCAATAAGAACCTTATGAAAAAAGACATGATAAATGGAAGAAGAGGAATATCATAATAAAAATAACATGATTCATAGAATTAATATGTGGATAAAATCATTAACTTATACATTCATGAACATATCACTAAAGATCATTCCCATGGTGTGATAAAAATTACCAAGGTTATTCACCAAGGTATCGTAAAACATGTCATCTCTAGATATTAAATTTTTACACAATGCATTGGAGTGTTATTAGGGATCAACCCTAATATTTATTCATTTTAATGTTATCCACATAGATCATAATAAAACATTTAATAAATAACCCAAATATAATAAAATAAATGGGTTTCATGTCAAAATCATGACGTTTAAAAAATTCTTATAAATAAGATCATTATGTCATTTATAACCCATGGAAAGAGTGTGGGGGTTGTATGTATGTAAATTCCAGAATCAAATAGATAAATTTTATTTCTTGATTAGTACATCTAGAAATGAAAATATATTGGCTATTCCCAAAAAAAAGAGTTTTTCGTGAGGAAAAGATAGAGATTTTGAGATGAAAACTATACAGCATAACGACTACGTAACATGGGTTTAGAAATCATTTAAAAGAGAGGGGAAAGGGTCAAATAGAAATAAATAACTCATAATATAGTTTTGGGAGAAAACAAAAAATAAATAAGATCATGTTATTAATTTTTGAATGACATACCACATGAAAATGAAACTTGAAAGAAAAGAGAAGATGTGCTTCCTTTTACGAAAAATCCAGTAGCCTAATGACATCACATAAAAATTCTGAAAATCAGTTGACGAGAGAGGAAAGGGACTCTCTTCAATTGGAAATGAAATGGATAGTAATAATAATATTTTTGAACATACAACCACATAATAAAATGGGCACTTGAAGTCATAACATAAAATAAGTCATGACTAAAAGAGGAGGGTGAAAGATTGCCTTACCTTGAAAAGTAACTTCAAAAACTCTATTGTTGGGTCCTTGGGGTCTTGAGGGCACCTTGGGATGACTCCATAAAAGGTAAAAAGACCATATCATCATTGTGGAAGAATTGGGAATGAATGTAATGAATAAATTGGTTGGTATTTATAGCATAAATGATAAAATATTTTATTAATTTCCAAGGGACATCGCATTAGTGGTATTTAAAAAACCATGGCCTTGCCCCTGGTATATTCCATTGGTGTTGGTCATAGGGGACGCCCCATATAATATCTTAAAATTACAATGTCTACCAGAATTATTACATAATTTTTACATCATTAATGATGTTGACAAACACATTAAATCTCAAAATCATATTTTCACTATTCACAGAAAATCAAAACATTTTATAAAAATCTCATTAATTCACCCTAAACTAACATTGATGCCCTAAATTCAAAAATGAACTCCCTATTATGAAAATAATTTACTAATTATGAGATATTTAATATTTATGTAAAAACAATATTTAACCAAAGAAAATACTAATACATAACTAATAATTTCTAAAATTGTTATTTACTTATGCTATTACATCACATTACCAATCAAGATTCCTAAATTATATTTAAACTTTCTTAAGTGAGGATATTGTTCCATTGGTCACAATAATATTCACAAGGGTGATATTATTATTCATACTCTACTATTCATTATAAATTATGTGGGTTTTTTGTCTCTAAATTTCTTACTGATCACAACGATAGAAGACCATTTTTGATAATCATTTCACATTTCTAATTATTTAATGTATAAAATATTATTTTAAAATTCCATTTTCCAACATTCATCAATAATATAGAACTAATATAAATTCAACCCATATTAATATTGACATTTGAAATTCAAAATTTTTTCCATAATAAGAAATAAAATTTTATTCAAACTAGAGTTTTACACAAATTAACTAAGGGCATGCTATAAATCCCCTTATAACACCTGCATTGGACCTAAGTGTTATGTGTGATATGTTGATAAAATCAAGGGGCAGCTCAGACAAAATTTCTTGAGTGGTGATTTCTATCATCTTGAACATCTTCCATAAGGGATTCTGTTCAAGATTAACCCGTAGAAGTTTGGCTTGGGATTGATCCAGAGAAAATCCCAATGATGCTACCTCCTTCCCAAGATTTAACAGATGGGATTCATATGGCCAAAGGCTAATAGATGAGGTCATCGACTCTTCTTTCTTTATTTATTATCCAATATCATTTGTTTTTATAAACAATAATTATAATGTTAAGAGTATGGTTTCCAACAATAATATTGATTCAGAATCATATAATAGTTGAAACCCAACAGTCTCATTTTAATTATACTCACATCATTAATTAAAGGATAAAGTTTTGTAGAGTATAAAATAACAAAAAAAATTAGGAAACATAAATCATTCAAATGTTTGGGTTTTTATAATGTAAATTTTTTTATTTATAGTATATATTCAATTGTTGGAAAATTGCAGTGACAACTATGAGAACTATAATGGATGCATTCAAATCTATCAAATTTTACATTGAAATATACAGAAGTTATGTATATAGAATGTGGAGACGAAGGGAGAATAGTTATAATGGGACAAAAAATATTTTTCCTTGGATCAATCCAATCAAATATCATAGTAAGATGATAATAATGAGCATTAAAAGCTCAAAAAATCTTGTTGTATCCATATATAAAAATACCATGATTGTTGTAGTTTATAATGAAGGCAAATAATAGGTGTATAAAATAAAATACCTTTTTTCCATTTTGTAGTATCCCATAAAATATGTAATGCACTTACATAATAATACTTTTACTAGTAGTAATACCCAACATGAATTTTTTTGACAGTAGATAAACAATATAAACTCAAGGATATCATCTTTTGAAAAGTCATACTCAAGGAGTAAATATCATTTATATTTGAATAACCATTTAATCAAGACGTGGATGACTTATGATGAAATAATAAGAAACATGATATTATTATTGGACAACTAACAATAGGGGTGATCATGTCAGATCTAATGCAAGTGGGAGTGTTTTAATAGTGGGTACCCAAGACCTAGCGTGAAAATTTATTTTATGTTATGAAACCATGTATACAGTGAGTTATACATGATGTACATATGACATTATAGAGATGATATATCTATTTTAATTATTTAAATTTTATTGTATGCATATTAACTTTTTAAAAATAGTTTATTATAGTTCTAAGACATAATATGAACAATTAGATTCAATGAAAAAGATCGTAAATGAATGTTATAATATGTAGATAAATCGTTCGGGCTGGAAATAGAATATATATGAATATTTTTTGGGGGGTTGATTAAGAATTGAGTATTATTCCCATGAATTGTGATCATGGTGATTTCTAGTAGAAGATATCATGATGATGAACCCTCTAATAGGACCACTACATTTTTCATGAATCCAAATTTTTCCCTATATGTGAATATGTCTTATGGTCTCTTGACTTGGGGTCATTATTAATGTGTACCATTTTATTTGATACATTTACTAATGGAAAGAACTATAACATTGATGATGTGGAGAGGTAGCTTATGTTTTGTACAATATTGGTTGTATGGACTATGTTGAATTTGCATGACTTATTTTTTAACCTCCTACTAGAGATAGTGACATGTTTTTCCATGTGGTTCATGATGGTAGTACCATTATAAATCCATTCCCATGGAATTAAATTGTATTAATGTCTATTTAGATCAAAAATCTATAATGAATTATTTGACGATGGAATAAGGTATGGATCTTACTTTAAGGGGTATCATGATAAAAAGAGATTATAGTACAAAATATATGTCCATATGAAATGTTAAAATTCCAATGACTATTCCTTTTCCCTTTAGGTTCCATGAATGGTTTTTATACTCCACTCTTGGTCTGAAAATTATATACTTTAATATTGTGATATGGGGAAATATGTTCATGCACAATATAATTTTCAAGAGTCTTCCCTATTCTAATGAAGAAGTATTTAGGACATAGTTGGACCCACCATTGGGTCTGAGGGTTGTGAATGTTTTATTGGTCACTGAAAAATAAATAAATATATTTTCATTCATGAATAGAATTATTGGGTTGAATTTAATACTTAAATGTATTCACAAGTTATAATTTCAATATGTAGAATAATATTGAATGAATGAACTTCCAATGAATATTTTTGGATTGTATAATTCTTATAGGAATTATATGTCGAGTTATTGAGTCACGTATGTAATGTATTACATTTATAATATATTACATGTAGCTGATAAAATAAAAAAGACCATATTAATGCATTTAGTTTTTTATCACATGTTATATATTTTTTAATTTTGTGTATGTTGTAAGTACGTGTCCTAGGGAACTCTTATCAGGTATTTTGGACATCCATTATAAAAACAGAGGAGAAGATAATTCCATGTACAATTAATCATTCTTAATTAGGAGATGATCTATCCTCCCAGATTATATAGAGATAAATTATCCATTCAATATAATGATCAAAGTCCAAATTTGTGGATTTTATGCATGAGATTGAGGTGATTGTTGTGACATCTGAAGAATAATCAGTATTCCCCACTAGAACTCAAAATTGTAGGATCATCATATGTGTGGAAAATTGATTTAACATTGGAAGATATATAGGTAATTGACCTCAGATCCTCTAGGAATCAATCTCTTATGATGATCTTAAATTATGCATGAATTGATTTGAATGTGTTACATTTTAAATTTATTTTTTTCTTCATAAATTCACATGAGATCCATGAAAATATAATAATAATTATACATCAAGAGACATCAATGTTATATATATAGTGATAAATATATTAAATCGTTAACCATTATCTTATACTTGGAAACCAAGTACAAAAAAATATACTAGGACCCAATCCAACTCTGGCAACTAGAATGATAAGGGCTCTTTGTTCCTTCAATCTATTTGATAATACTTATCACAATGGAACAACACAAACCTGCATTATAAATAACATAAACCACATGAAATTTATATGTTTTAAATAAAATTATGGATATAAAAAACATTCCTCACTATTAATGATATCAGATTGTGGTATCTGTCATAGAGAAAATCCCAAAATGACAAATGCTTCCAAATCATCAATTTAAAACCCCAATAAGCCTCATAAAAAATCGATTGACCTTTGACTAGAATAGGAAACCCCATGGGAACTATAATACCCCCCCACTTGATTCTCTAATAGCATAACATGTTTAGAAAGACTAAAGAGTATGAATATCTCAAAAATACAATATTGTTAATGAGTGATTAAGAAAGATATATAGTACCTTAGATAATCATTATTTCTCCTTCCATCAAAAACATAAAGGCATATAACTTACCATTATTTAAAAATATACTTGTCTAACCATAATTTTGACCTAGTCAATGAACATTATAAACTATAATTCTCATGTATGAGTAATGTCATAGGGATTCACTATACAATCTCGATATCTACTATGTTTTTCACATTTCAATCATCCGTGTTGTTGCAGATATATCCCTGAATGCAAAAACTTTTGATGTTCTATAAGGAACTGATCAAAAAATCTATATTTATTTTTACATTTATTTGGGAAAAATGTCATTCATTGGCCATGAAATTAGATATCAATGATACATATTCCATTTTTTCATGTTTTCAAATGAATTTTATTTAATAACATTCCATCAAAATTATTAATTTATTGTTAATAATAACATATCCATATAAAAATAATGAATTGGTTGGAATTAAAAAATATTTAAACATTGAGTTTAGTGTTTAATTATTTTTTATATTAAATTGTAAATTGATTATTTTTTATGTGATAATTTAATAGGAATTTATTATTTGAGAATGAAAATTGTTACTGCATGGAAATTTTAGTTTTACATACTTACCACACCATAATATGTTTATCCGGAATCCGTCTATGTAGCAAATTTAAAATTTTAATTTCTAGAAAAAAATTTGAACTATATATAAATCATCTAAATATATATATACCAATAATATTCTAATGAATGTTAGTATAACATATTCAGGAATATTTTTCATTACATGATAAAAATTAAAGACATTTTCCAGCAGTAAATAGAATATAATTACTTGGAGTTTCATTAAATAAATATAATAATTATATTTATTTTTTGTAACTGATGAAAATTTATCAACTATGATATAGTAGTTTCATGTGATTATTAAGTAAAAAAAACAAGTTATCTACACAATCACATTGCATGTAATAATGTAATTTTTGTTTTTACAAATTATAAGATAATATTGGTTCTTGATTTATAGTGACAACATAATACCCCTATTAGATATAAATATATATTTTATAATTTTTTTATGTTATATGTATCATTAAAATAATTATTTCTTAGTTAATATCAATTTGTAATTATTTTTGTAACATGTTAGTATAAAACATTTTTAGTATATCACTTACAACATGTTAATTAAATTGATCTATTTAAATATCATATATAGATTTTATGAAAATGGATTAGTAAAAATAAATAATTTTTTTATTAAATCCTAAAATCATTTGGAATGCAAAAAACATCATGTTATACTAAAAAAGTATATCTATGTCTTCTAACTATTTCATGCCTCTAGATTTTATTATATGAGAGTTTAATTATATATAACTACTAAATGATAAATTTATATGATATCCCTAATAAATGATCATCATGGGAATTTGGTGTGTGTGAATATTTGTTATGACGCACACCGATGTTCCCTATGTATTATGATTATATTTTTTGTCACATGATCATTTAATTTCTTTCTTTTTCATTTTCATGGGGCGATGATGGGATTAATGGAATGAGTATATACTTATTGATAAATATGTGATTCATCCCATGTTTTTTGTTAGATGTTTTGGTATCTAATCCATTGATAGATATATGGGAAAGGTGACTAAATATGTGGATTCTGGGAATATTTAGCCTGAAAAAACCAAAGCTTCCATATATATCTTAGTTGATAGAAAGAGATAGTGGTAATTAGAATGACATGTATACTATGAGGATGTAATATATAAAAAATCAATTTTCAGAAATAGTTATATCTATAATGAAAAATATAAATAGGTATTATAATGAGTCTTAAAAGGGATTGGTGATCAATGTTTGATGATCTAGGAAAATGAAATAAATTGTATGAAATAATGATGATACCCTTTAGTTAGTATATATGACTTAGTTCATAGAAATTATTATAATTTTTTGATAATAAGTCATAAATTCTGAAAGAAATTTTTTAATTTCTTATGTGTGCATGAGAATGTCTAGAATTTGACTAGAAATTCTATAGATTAATCCTTTTGATATTATGAAAATATTAAATTCATATTCAATGTACACAAATTTAAACATATATGAATTCATCTAAATTAACCTGATAAGACAATATATAAGAGACACTCATTAAAAAAATATTTCATATATAATGCAACAACATATAGTATTTCACTAAAAATTCCCATATTTACTCATATGAGGACCTTATTAACCAGATATCATTATATAGATAATATGTACTATGTATTTGAATATTTAAACTATATAAAGAAAATTTATATTAACATATAAAACTAAAAACACATAGTAAAATTTAGTGATAAAAATAACATATCCAAATATAGATATATGAAACTCCATCTAAAAAATTCTAAAGAATAGTTGAACTTCACATAGCCAATTTGTATTAAAAAAATTTACATGGATTTTGGATATGTATTAAGTGAAAAACACTAGGACTTATTGTTTTTAATTTTAATATAATTTAAAAGTGTTGATACATTTATTATTTTAATTTTATTATAAAATTTTAAAATACAATTGATATATACTTTTCATTTGGGAATGTTAATAATAATTATTTGGTGAAAGAATTAACAATTTTATGGGTACTGTTACATTTAAAAAGAAAATATAATGATGAAAATACAGATTACAATATTCCATAAGATAATAAATCTATTATTTCGTGATTATAAAATCATAAATATCATGAATGGTGTGTGATCAATGAATTGATAAAAAGAGGATATGATATATGACCTAGGAAAGGGAAGATTAAAAGCTACAAGGAAATATCCATAATTTTTGATTCCTTGGAAATATAAACACATGATTCCTTGTGATACTCTTCAGTGGGGGTAAATATCACATATATTTACGTGATTTATCTATGAAATTGATAAGTGGTGTTGTAATACTATCTTATGTGAAAAAATTATAAAAGAAAACAGTTATATTTCCTCAAATAATCTCTCCAGCTTAACCGTGAGAGGAACTACATGTAACACATACAAAAATACATTTTATATTACTGAAATACAGAATTAAATGTTGATTTTGAACGGAATAAATTGAGGAATGTGAGGACATACCTGTTATAAAAATTTACTAATGGTATTCTCATTCTTATTTTTAAAATAACAAAGCATTAAATAAGGTTTATTCTTGAAATACTTATTATTATGAAAATGTAGAACACATGAAATGATAGAAATCCAATAATGTATATCTAAAATTGTTTATTTTTTTACTGAAATATACATTTTTCTGTTAAAAAAATTATTGTACTTGGAAAAAAATGAAATATTTTAATGATCTAATTATCCATGTCATTGTATGAAATGATTTTTATGGGATTATATAAAAGGAATATGGAATACTTTATATTTTTAGGGGTTACAGATTGATATTTTTGTATTTAATGATTTCTCTGACATATAAATAAATATGATAGATTATGATAATTTATGTCAATAATATTCATATAAGTTTTTATTATGATGATATTGAAATTTATAGAAGAATGATATGATACCAAAATACTATGATTAAAGAATATTTCAATCAATTATTTTAGGAGAGCTTGAAAATGATAATTATTTTAATATCAATCTTGTTGGGACCCTTAAACAAATTTGAAATATTGATGGGTATTATATGTTAATTTTCAAAAAATATCATAGTTTTTTGGTATCGAGTTTATTGATATTTTTCTATATTGTATATTTTATTCTGAAATATTATATTGAGTTGAAATTTATCATTTCTACAGATGAAAAATAATCCTATATAGATACAGTTGACCAACATCCAAGAACAGTGCTAGAGAAAGAACCTACATATACATGGATACAATCCATTAATCCTACGACACCCATGTTATCAACGAAGACCACCATTTGATGCTGTGATTATAGAATAAAATTATTTTATAGATTTTGTATTGGAAACATAAATTTTATAAAAAGTGTGATTCTAGTAGAATAACTCATGTTCGAGATGTGAATGGTAAATATTGCTGGACATAGTGTTGGTGAAGGAAAAAAACCATCATTTTATTCATCAAAATATATTAGATAATAATTGATTGGTCTAAAAAACAATGAAATGTTATATGTCATTCCAAAAATTGTTGGAAAATTATTATTTGATTATTTATTACATTACTTTATTAAATTTATTGGATGATTTTAATATGAAAAATAAAATATATTTATATGTAAAAAATATTTATAGAGGTTAAATTTGATTTTTTGGATTGTTTGGTATTGGGTAAAAAGTATATGACACATGATTCACCCCCAGGTTTCAACAATGATCAATAGGGATCTTCAGGGATAAGTGGGGATGATATAATGGTGAAAAATTTAATCATGGTAAATTAGTATAAAATATAGTATGATATTAATTTCATAAGTATAGAACATTAAATATCATACATAATATCATTGGTATACAAGGGATCAATTATTTATTATAATCCTTTATACATAATTTGATGGAGTTATCTTATATGTGAAAATTACAACATTGATAACATTATAATTTAACTCTTAATATTTGAATAAATTAGGGTGTGTTTGAAGATGTTAATAATCAAATAGTTAGTTTGTAACAATCCCAATTAGAATCTCTATATGTACTATAAACATGACATCATGTATACTGATCATGAAAGTGTTATAATGGGGGTGATAATAACTTTTTATGTGAAAATTATGTGATCATATATATTGACGAATAATATATGATGTGATCATATACAGTTGACAGTCTGACTAATAAAGTCAAAAATTAATGCGTTGCGCTATTCTGATTGACATAATCCACATATAAAATATATAATTGAGATAAACTATATATAGTATTAATATATTTTATATATTTTTAGATGATTTTACATTAAAAATTCTTTTTAATATATAGTCCCAAAAATAACACGTTCAATATTAGTTGATATTAATTATATAACCATATTATTAACAATAATTCATATTATACATCAATAAAGTTTCACACAAATATTTCCACTATAAAACGTCATTATATAATAAATAATTTATAAAGAACCCAAACCACGTTAAAGGGATAAATATGTCCCCTAATGTGAAAAACATGTGGAACATTTAGAGCAAAAATGTATAATAAAAATGAATAATGGAATACACTATTTTTGGAATTTTTA
This sequence comes from Viscum album, assembly GCA_963277665.1. NCBI lineage: Eukaryota > Viridiplantae > Streptophyta > Magnoliopsida > Santalales > Viscaceae > Viscum > Viscum album. Next base: position 467,245,190 of record OY728122.1, on the reverse strand, counting down.
TTAAACAATCTGAAAATCATACATGCAATAAAAGTTTGTAAATAATAATTTAATATTCTTAATCCATGTAACGATCAAAAAAATCAATGTAATTGGTGAGATATCTTACATTTAATTAGAATAATAAGGAATATAAATGTAGATACATTAATATTCATAATCTATACAATAATATACAATTATATACAATATAGATTTAACAACATAATCATTATTCATGATGTACGAGAACAAAATAATAACACAATAATCATAATCCTTGGAATTAACAGTATAAAATAAGGATTCTACATGACATATGAATTTGGAAATAAAATTAACATATAACTTCATGAACCTATATCATGGCCTATATGTAAAACCATATTAAAATCACGGCCGAGGAAAATCACACATTCCCCATAACATAGTGGTAATGGATAAATACCCATGATCCATATATTGTAATTTAATCATGAATAAATCATTACATAATGTGATAGCGGGATGTAAAAATTTTCACCCATTTGTTACATAAATATATCATTACATATGTTTTTCTCATCAGAATTATAAAACATAAATATATAAAATAATTTAAAAAATAATATAAATGGTGTTATTTACATTTATTTTATTGATATAAATATATATCATCGATAGGGATTTTAAAAAACCCTTTTTTATGAAAGCATTAAATCTACAATAAAATTGAATATACCTATAATTTTTCAATTAATTAATTGATATTTCATGATATAATGGGACTGATGGGGAATATATTATTATAAAAAATAAATGGAATACATTGAATGATTTTTAACATTTAAATATTATAAGGATAATGTAATTTACTATTATATTATAATCATGATATATTATTTTTTTTATTTATAATTAACGATAGTATATTTTTTAAAAAATTAATGGGTAATCAATATTTTCTTGAAACTCTTTTTTTATTAAAATTAATCAAAATATGTTAAAATAAGATATGGAATATATATATATAAAGAGATAATATAACATTGAATCCTCTAATCCTTCTATTTCTCTATATAATTTAGATATTTGAGGATTTAATAGTGGCGTTGAATACATTGAATCCTCATCATTCATGGATTATTTTCTAATAATGTTGTAAATTATTACTATGTGAGTCAAGATCATCTATCATGGAAGACAATAATAATGGTAATTTGTGTAAATGGATTACAGAACAATTATGGAGATTATAAAAAATATATGGTTATATATATAATGATATGTACATAATGTCATATTAATATTAAAGGTAATTTGTGTGTTTTAATAATGGTATAGTTCCATTAATTATTTTGACACACTTATAATCTATTTCTCTCGTCTCATCATATATCTCCCTCATAAAAGCATTTATATGTTGGGGAAATTGAAATCAATGATGAGAATCAGATTGTGAAAAACAAATTATTTTATGTACATATTTTCACGACCCATCCCCCGGGGCCCGTGCCGTGACTACCCCAAGCCCGACTTCTATAGGTCAGGGGCTGGAGACTAGCACCAAAGGCATAATTCTCAAAAACTTGGAAGGTGTTGCCTTTATAAACTATATAAAAACAAAATAGAGCACAAAGTTGGATACAAAACACTAAGTAAACTGTATAAAAAAAGGGTGATGAAAGTAATAAGGGGCCGAAAATACAAGACCAACTGTAATGTAAAAGGAAACTGAAAGTACATGTACTGAGAAAAATAAAACGACTCCTAGATCATCAACTGGGAAATCATACCGGAAGGGTAGGTACAGATAGCCTCCACAACACTCCACATCCGTTCCCCTCCTCTGTGTACCGTCACACCGTGTGGACCACCTCTAGGTACTCTCCAGTCCTGGTACACTCATCCTCGGTCAGCGTTGTCTATCATCTGCATCCAACAAAACAAGGTGTGGGCATAGGTCGTGTAGGGGTGAGTATAATGATACTCAATAGGGACCCTGAGACCACCAAGGTCTCACAAAATCCACCAAGGAAAAATCACAGAGTATAAAATCAATAAACAGCCATTACTTAGGTATATGCCAATACATATACCTAAGTTATCAAGTAACCCATCTCAATCATGAGGAAGACACAGAAGTCACTGACTCAGCTCACACAGGAATAAACATTATGTAGAGAGACAGATATGATTAGATATAGCCACTGAATCATCTATGCTATTAGACCCACACAGGATCTAGGACCAGCAGATAGAATTGTTGGACCCATACAGGATCCAGGAACAGTGGTCGGAGTTGTCGGACCCACATAAGAATATAGGACCAGTATTTAGAACTGTCGGACCCACACATGATCCAAGAATAGTAGTTGGAGCTTTCAGACCCACATACGATCTAGGACCAGCTATTCTGTCGAACCCACATAGGATCCAGGAACAAAATTCAGAAATTTCGGACCCACATAGGATCCAAGAACAATAGTCAGAGCTGTTGGACCCACAAAGGATCCAGGAACAGTCATTAGAGCGCAACCATCCACAGGGTTTCCACAATGTATGATTGATTCCGGGAGGGTCTTCTCCTCAAGTGAAGAGTCGTTACATCAATAGCCACAATGTCTCACTAAGAAGTATCTCAGAGGTCCTCCTCGTCATAGGGGTCTCAACGCAATAGATGTCACGTCAATCGGATTCCCTGTCTATGAATTATTAGCCTTTTAGTTCTAGGGGCCCGATTGAATTCGTGCACGATCCAACCTGACTGTATCTAAACTATACCCCAAACTCTGATGGGGGTAAACTTAAAGGGATATTCATTCTCCAGGAATACCAGCTCCACTAACGGTTCATCAAATGGTCATTCGTTGCCAAAGATATGGACAAAAGAAAGTAAAGGCCGGCAGTGGGCCCATATCCAGTCTGATCTGGTCCGAACGACTCGACCCATCTTAGTTTGGGACGATCTAGTCTGGGTCGACCTGGTTAGACATGTTGGGTCTGGCCTGGCCCATTGAGAGGACCAGCCTGTTAGGTTTTTCCCGGTCTGATAGGCCTAGAACAGCAGACTGTGAGGGCGATTCAACCAGGAGGTCACCGCGTAGGCAGCTCGGTCCGTAGGCTGGGGCCAGTCCGGATAGCACCGGCGATGTATGGATCGGGTAGCTTGACTCGGAAGACCGAGCCGGTTCATCAAATGATGCCCTGCAATATGCCATGGGCTAGCTCGGGAGGCCGGTGGGAGGTCGCGGGCAGGCTGGTGGGGCGCTCTGGTGGCCGCCGGCAGGCCGGGTAGGGCCGGTAGGGCGTGGGCAGGACGATGGGGTGTGCGCGAGGCCGCGGGCATGCCGGCGGGGCGCGGAAGGGTGAGGGCTAGCCGGTGGGGTGCGGGTAGGCCACTGGAAGGCCAGGTGGGGCGCGGTAGGGAACGGGATGGCCGACGGGGTGCGGGCAGGCCACGAGCAAGCCGAAGGGGCGTGGGTAGGGCCGGCGTGGTTCGACGAGGTTTGGCTTGGGTGCACGGAAGGCCAATTCGGGTTGCAGAAGCCGCAGGAAGCACAACTTTTGTCGTCGCCACCTTCGTCGTCTCGTCACCTTATCGCCATACCGAAGAAACATCACAAAGTGATCGGTGGAGGGATTCGGGCCATGTTATTTTGGCCCGCACCCTCTGCAGTTAGGGTGATAACAAGAGGCTCGCAAGTATGAAGCATGAAAACCCCAATTCATTATTTTAAGATAAAGGAAGAACATAGGAAAAGATCATACCTAGATAAAATTTAACTCCCAACATTGTTTGTTGTTCGTCGTTCATTGATGGAGATGCAGAAAGTAGACGAAGAGAATCATCATTTGTCGCATCTACCACATGCTTCCAAACCCGAGCAGTGTTGGATATGGAAGACGCTCCACATCAGTAGGTGTCCAGGGAAGAAGTCGAAGAAGGATCATTGTTGGCATACTCCGTTGGAAGAATGTGTTCTTCTTTCTTCATTGGGAGAATTCTAATCCTCCCATGCTCTCCTCTTTCCCAAATTCCACCCATATTCCAAGTGAAAATAATATTAGATTGAGTTATCTAATATTTTGTTTGAAAAGAAATTCAAAAAGTATAATTAAAATAAAAGGCTCCGCTTAATTAATTCACAAGAGTTGGCATGAATTAATTAGGAGAGATTGACACAAATTAAATAAAGGGGAGTTGAAGAGGATCCCCTATATTAATTGGATCTTGAGGATTTCTCCACATTAATGGGGAGCTTCAAGGGGTTAAAAGCCCAGGTGGTCCCCACCACATTAATCCTCCCATGGGAGGTTGAGTTTGGGTTGGACACACCACCATAACCTCTCACGGGTGGTTAAGGTGCAGTGGTCCCACCTTCAACCTCCATGAGAAGGTTTTAACCACCACACATTAAATGGTGGCTCAAATAAAATAAAGTGTATCTCACTTTATTTTATTATTTTTTCCATGAAAACTCAAAAATCTAAATTTTATTCTCAACCAACTACCTTCGAGGTGAAAGTCTCCTTAAGTGAATATCGGTGCTACGAGTTCAACGGTGCCCTCATATTTCAATTCCATGCACCTGTTCAAAAGTTATAAAATCCCACTCATACGTTTACTGAATGCACCTGAAAAAAACATCCGAAATTGATTCTGGGTATGCTAGGCTTTGGAATTACCCGTCTTTAGTTTTCACGGACATGTAAAATTCCCATGTATTTAAGAAAAATCTTTTCCATGGAATTTCCGGGTCTTTATATTCTACCCACCTCAGGGCTTTAAATCCCAGTAAGATACAACTCGAACTAAGGAAACAAATGGGGGTACTAAGCACATATCTTAGCCTCCCACAACCATGTTCTCTCCTGAAGTTTCTCATGCTACCAACGTACATGCACCAGACGCATCGACTGTCCATGAAGGACCCACTCCTATTGATCCTCAATCTCCACTGGAACCTCTGTAAATGTCTCCCCATCATCGACATCCAGCTCTCCATGGTCGATGATCTGAGAAGGGTCATTCACATTTCTCCTCAGCTGGGTTATGTGGAAGATGTCGTGCACCAGGTTCAACTAAGGTGGAAGATCCAGGCAGTAAGCCAGTATTCCTACTCTACTGAGGACCAAGAAAGGTCTGGTAATTCACGGAGATAACTTGATGCCTTGGCCAGATCTCCATAAACCTCGTCGGGGTGATACCTGTTGAACGATGTGGTCACCATCCTCAAACTCCATAGGTCTCCGTATCTTGTCAGCATATGACTTCTACCTACTCTATAGAGTCTTCATCTACTCCTGGATGATCTTCACCTTCTTTGTGGTATCCCATACCATCTCTGGTCCCACTAGTGCTGACTCCCCTTGGACTGTCCAACACAGTGGCAATCTGAAAGGTCGATAATACAAGGCCTCAAAAGGTGACATCCTGATGGTGGAGTGATAGATGTTGTTCTATGAAAACTACACTAAAGGTAAGTGATCCTCATAGCTACGACCGTAGGTGAGGACACAAGCACGTAGCTTGTGATTGAGGGTCTGAGTGGTCTGCTCAGTCTGACCATCTGTCAGAGGATGGAAGAAGGTGCTTAGAAAAAGATGCATCCCGAAACCCTCCTGAAACCCCTTGCATAGCCAGGAAGTAATCTGTGTGTCATGGTCGAAGACAATAGAAGAAGTTACTCCATGTAGCCACACAACCTCATTCACGTAGAAACATCCAAAGCTCTCTACTGAACCCTGATCTCTGATCGGTAGGATGTGGGAAGACATGGTGTGTCGGTCAATGATCACCGAAATCGAGTCATGACCCCTGGATGTACGTGGAAGACCCATCTCGACATCCATTGATATACCTTACCACTTCCACTCTGGGACCTATAAAGACTGAACCAATCCTACTGGTACCTGGTGCTCCACCTTCACTTGCTAAAAAGTGAGGCATCAAGAAACAAAATATGCTACTTTCTTCTTCATACTTGTCCACTAGTACTATCGTCAAAGGTCCTGGTATATCTTTGCCACTATTGGATGTACTTCTTGAGGGGATGTGTCGAACTCCCTCAAAACATCCTCTTGACGTGACACCAGTACCATAGTACGTCCTCTGAAGAGGATGACATGCTCTCCACCTTTAGAAAATCCATCAGGTGCCTGCCCTGTGGATATCTGAGGATGCCATGTCTCACAGTCAGCGTCTCAATTCTATACCTCCCGGAATCACAGAAGAAGTGGAGGAGTGACTGTAAGAGACTGAAGGAATGCTGCTCCATCTTGGTCTATAAAGGACATCAGTAAAGCAGCAAGCTGATCTGTCACCTCTCCTAGCAGTTGTAAACCAGATCTCCTACTGAGATCATCTGCTATAATGCTCCCCTTCCCAGAAGTATAGACTATCTCGAAGTCATAGTACAAGAGGAAATCAAGCCATCACCATTATCTTAGGTTCTGGTCCTTGTAAGAGAATATATACTTGAGACTACGGTGGTTAATGTTGCTGTTAAATGCTCGCCCATCAGATAGTTCCACCACAACTTCAGGGAAAATACCACTGCTTCTAACTCCAGGACATGGGTGGAGTAGTTCTTCTCATACTATCTCAACTAACGAGAACCATAAGCGATCACTGCTCGGTCCTGCATCAGGACACATATGAGTCTGGTCCTTGATGTATCACAGTAAACTACGTACCATATGCCTACCTTTAGAAGCCTCAAGATGGGGGCACTAGTCAGCATCTATCTCAGTTCCTGAAAGCTCTGTTAGCATCTCTCCAACCACACGAAGAGTTTCCCCTTCTTCATCAAGGATGATAGTGGTACTCCAACCGTAGTCAAGTCTGGCACAAACATATGATAGTGGCCAACCAAACCCAGGAAAATCCATACCACCGTCACACACTTGGGTGGATAACAAGAAAGTACTACCTCAATCTTCACAGGATCCACTAAAACTCCAGCCTCCAAGATGACATGTCCAAAAAACTGAACCTCTCATATCCAAAACTAGGACTTCAAGATATTTCCATAAAGCTGGTTCTCTTGGAGTGTGTCTTGTAATACCCTCAAATGGTAGGCATTATCCTCCTTAGTAGTTGAGTAGATAGGAATGTCACCGATTAATACTTTGACAAAGCGATTGGGGTGTGGCTGGAAGATCCTGTTCCTGAGTCCCATGAGCACTGCAGGAGCATTGGTTACACTGAAGGGAAAAATGAAGAAATCATAGTGGCCGTACCGACACCTGAAGTATATCTTCTGCACAACCTCATCTAGAACTCTAAGATGGTGATATCCTGATACAAGGTCTATCTTTGAGAACCACTGTGCTCCCTTTAGCTGATCAAAGAGGTCGTCAATACTCGGAAGTGGGTACTTGTTCTTCACGGTCCTTGAGTTCAGGTGACATTAGTCGACACAAAGCCTCAAACTCTCATCCGCCTTCATGGTGAATAGAATCGGGGTTGCCGAAGGAGAAACACTGGGCCAGATGAATCCTTTCCCTTAGAAGTCCTCTAGTTGTACCTGAAGCTCATGAAGCTCAGTGGGAGCCATCCGATATGCTGGTGTAGATATTGGTGCCGTCTCGGGGTATAGGTCAATGTATAACTCACCTCTTGGAAAGGAGGTAGTCTAGGAACTTTGTCAGGGAAAACATCCATGTACTGGTCCACCACTACAGGATAGCTCAGACTCTCCACATCTACTACTCTATGGGTAAGGCAGGCCATGTTTTGAGTGATCGCCGACACCCTCATCCGAGTAAGACCTTCCAATGCTGAAAAGGCTCCCTTCTCACCAGTGAAGGTGAAATAGGTCCCATTCATGTGGACACAATGCACTTTGCACCTAATACAGAAAATCTGAGAATGGAGTGTAGATAACCAGTCCATACCGAAGATGACGTTGTAATGCCTCAGTGCCAGTACAAGGAGATCCCAGTTGAAGCTCTCACCTCCTAGAGTAATCTCACACTGCTGTCACCAGTGTGTAATCATCGAGTCGGCTCCCGTATAAGTCTCTAGCTGTAAGGATAATTCCAATGGCTCTATCGGAATCTCTGAGCTCCGAACGAGGGTAGTGGAAATAAATGAGTGTCTGGCACCTGTGTCTATAAGAACTACATAAAAGGATTAGTAGACACAGATCGTACCTCGAATCATCTCCAGAGCACCGTGATTATAAGCCTCAGCTTCCTGGAGCACATCTCTCCATTTTAAACCTGCTCCATATGGTCGGGGTGGACCTCTTGGTGGTGGTTGTGGTAACACCTCGAAACGTCGCCCACCACCAGCAGCTCGACCAGCTCTTCCACCATGTTCGCCTACTCCTTGAGGACCGCCTCAATTGAATCTCTATCTCTTCCCGGGTGGTCCTTCGACCATCTTCTGATCATTCGAATGCAGGGTCAGACAGTCTCGAGCCATGCGACCCACCATGCCGCATGTGAAACACTTCATGTTCCTCACATGACTGGCTCTATCTTGTGTGCCTCGCACAACCAAACTCGTGTCCTGAGGTTGTCCACTGGATGGTCTGGTCTTCTTGGACCTCTGCGACATCTGTCTATTTCCATCTATAGAAGACTCCGCTACGTGATGCCCAGTGGCGGGTCTCACTGCTGGTGTCTGCTCAGAAAGGAAACTCTACACTTGGAGGGATCTCTCCAACACCCCCGCCTACGTTGGGATGCTGAGGGAGATCATTGAATATCTGATCTCTCATCTAAGCCCATGCTTGAAAGTCCAGGCCCTGAAAAATGGGTCACACACCATATTTGTGGAGTAACACGAGAGGTCGGTGAAACTCACTGAGTAATGTGCCACCATCATGATACCCTGTTGTAGATGTAGTATCTCTTGTATCTGCACCGCACATAGGGTGGATGGGACAAACTCCACCTGATAGAGGCTATTGAAGTCTGCCCAGAGAAGTGTCACCTTGTCATGCACCTAGAGCATTAGCCTCCACCATTTTCCTGCTACTACCTAAAGAAGACTTGTGGAATGGATCACCAAAAGGTTGGCTGGTGTCCCTACTAGTCTGAAGACTCTCACCACAGCCTCCAGCCAATCCTCAGCTGTCTGTAGGTTTATCTCTCCCCTGAACCTGGGTGGCCTCTGGAACTGGAACTCATGCAATGTGTCCAAGCGGCGTGCACTCTCTGCTACTGGGGATGGTGGTATCAGGGACCCAACGGGTAGTGGTACCGCTGGTGCCTGCACTGTGATAGGGCCCTACTGCGAGGCCTCATCGATCGGTGGGCTTCCATCTCGTACAACTATCAGAACCCTGGAAGGATGTCTACGTGGGGCCATCCAAAAAAAGATACCGGTGTTCCACGGTCAATAAGTTATACCAGGTGAGTTGAATAAAAGAGATCACAATGGAGACTCTTGAAACACACACACAATCATTGTTTTCGTGCACTATGTCAGAAATTAAAATTCGGGGTCTTGTTGAATGGATACGTCGGCCACCGCACCAACGATGGAATCCCTGAACTAAAAATCACATTAAATTCACTTAACACTATTTCTTCACAGAAAATATCAGAGTCCTATGTTATGTGGTAGAACCGACTCCTCTGATGCGAATTTGTCAAGTCCCATCCCCGACGGCCCATGCCGGGACTACCCCAAGCCCATCTTCCATAGGCCAGGGGCTGGCGACTTTCACCAAAGGCATAGTTCTCTAAAACTGGGAAAAAATTTCCTTTATGAACTACAATCAAACACAACAGAGCACACAACTGGATACAAAACACTAAGTAAACTGTATAAAAAAAGAGTGCTGAAAGTAAAATGGGACCAGAAATACAAGCCCAACTATAAAGTACAATGAAACTGAATGTACAAGTGATGAAAAAAAGAAAATGGCTCTTGGATCGTCCACTAAGAAATCCAACCTAAAGGGTAGGTATAGATAGATTCCACAACACTCCATGTCCATCTGTCTCCTCCGTGTACTGTCACGCCGTGAGGACCACCTCTCAGTACTATTCAGTCATAGTACACTCAGCCTCGGTTAGCGATGTCCATTATCTGCATCCACCACAACAAGGTGCAGGCATAACCCCTGCAGAGGTGAGTATAACGATACTCATTAGGGACCCTGAGACCACCAAGGTCTCACAAAATCATCCAATGACAAAACAAAGAGTATGAAATAAATGGATATCCATTACATAATTCTATTCCCATACATATACCTAAGTTATAAAGTAACCCATTTCATTCATGAGGAAAACACAGATGTCACTGACTCAACACACATAGTTATACAACTTATGTAGAGAGATAGAGATGATCAGATATAAAAACTGAATCATCTAAGCTGTCGGACCCACACAGGATCCTAGACTAGTAGATAGAACTGTCAAACACACAGAGGATCTAGGAATAGTAGTTAGAGCTGTCAGACCCACATAGGATCCAGGACCAGCATTTAGAACTATCTGACCCACACAGGATTTAGGAACAGTAGTCGGAGCCGTCAGACCAATAGAAGATCTAGGACTAGCTATTCAATCAAACCCACATAAGATCCATGAACAAAAGTTCGAACTGTCGGACCCACATAGGATCTATGAATAGTAGTCAGAGCGGTCGGACTCACAAAGGATCCATGAACAGTCGTCAGAACACAGCCAGCTATAGGGTTTCCACAAAGCATGATTGATTCCGGGAGGGTGTACTTCTCAAGCCATGAGTCGATAAGTCAACTACCAAAAAGTTCCAAGAAGAATTATCTCAAAGGTCTTCCTCATCATAGGGGTCTCAGCGCAATAGACGTCGCGTCAATCGGATGCCCGGTCTGTGAGTTATTAGCCTTTTTTGTTTCAGGGCCCAGTTTGATTTTTGCATGATCCAACCTGAATATATCTCATTTGTACCCCAAACATCGATGGGGTAATCTTAAAGGGATAGTAACATGCCAAGAATACCAGTGCCGTGGATGGTTCATCAAACAGTCGTCTAGTGCCATAGATATGACCCAAAGAAAGTAAAGGCTGGCAGTGGGCTCGGGTCTTGTCCGACCCAGTCAGACTGACTCGACACATCTTTGTTTGAGCCGACGCCTTCTAGGTCTACCCGGTCAGACCTGTTGTGTCTGGCCCAACCCATTGGGCGGATCGGCCTATTAAGTTTGGCCCGATGCCCTGGGCCCGACCCAACAGATTGTGAGGGTGGTTCGCCATGGAGGTTTCCGCATAGGTGGCTCAGTCCGGAGGCTTGGGCCGGTTCGGCCAACACCGCACGGGGCACGGCTCGGGAAGCTCATCCAAGAAGGCTGAGTTGGTTCGGCCAATGATGCCATGTGGGATGTTGTGGGCCATCTCGAGATGCCAGAAGGCCGACGGGTAGTCGGTCAGGGCGCGGGAGGCCGCGGGCAGGCTGGCGGGGTGCGCGGGAGGCCGCAAGTAGGCCGACCAGGGCATTCGAGAGACCGAGGATAGGCCAGGCAGGGTCCGGCCAGTTGCGGGTAGGCCGAAAAGGCACCGGAAGGCCGAGGACAGGTCAGCGGGGCACTGGCATGGCCGACACGGTTCGACGGGTTTTGGTCGAGGCACGCAGAATGCCGTTGCCGGTTGCGGAGGCTTCGAGAAGCCCGATATTTGTTGTCACCACCTTCGTCAACTCATCGCCTCATCGCCATGCTAAAGAAATGTTACAAAGTGATCAGTGGAGGGAGTCGATCCATGTTAGTTTGGCTCGCACCCTCCGCGTTTAGGGTGACAATAAGAGGCTCACAAGTATGAAGCACAAGAACCCTCGTTCATCATTTTTAGAGAAAGGAAAACATGGTAAAATATCTTACTTAGATAAAATTAAGCCCTTACCATTGTTTTTCATTCATCGTTCCTTGATAGAGTCACAGAATGTAGAAAAAGATAATTATCATTCGTCACATCTACCGCACGCTTCCCAACCCCAGCTACGTAAGTTGTGGAAGACGCTCCACATCGGTAGGTGTCCAGGGAAGAAGTCGAAGAAGGATCATCACCGGTATTCTTCATTCTTCATTGGGAGAATTATAATACTCCCAAACTCTCCTTTTTCCCAACTTCCACCCAAATTCCAAGTGAAAATAATATTATATTGAGTTTTCTAATATTTTGTTGGCATAGAAAATCAAAAAGAAGAACTAAATTAAAAGGCACCCCCTAATTAATTCACGAGATTTTCCACAATTTAATTATGGTAGATCAGAAAAATATAAATAAAGGGGAGTTAAAGAGGCTCCCCTATATTAATTGGCACTTGTGGGCTTCTCCACTTTAATGGAGAGTTTGAAGGGGTTAAAAAACCTAGTGGTCCCCACCACATCAATCCTCACATGGGAGGTTGAGTTGGGGTGGGGCCCTCCACCATAACCTCTCATGGGAGGTTAAGTTGTGGTGGTCCCACCTTCAACCTCCATGAGGATGTTTTAACCACCACACATCAAATGTCGGCTCAAATAATGTAAATTATAACTCAGTTTATTTTATTATTATTTTCCATGAGAACCCAAAAATCTAACTTTTATTCTTGACCAACTGCCGTCGAGGTGAAAGTCTCCTTAAGAGAATACCCACGATGAATGTTCAACGGTGCCCTCAGATTTCAATTCTGAGAATCGGTTCAAAATTTATAAAATCCCGCTCATACGTTTACTAAACGTACCTGAAAAAAACTTCAGAAATTGATTCTGGGCACACCGGGCCTCGGAATTACACACCGTTAGTTTTTGCGGACTTATAAAATTCCCATGTATCTAAGAAAAAACATATACAAGAAATTTCTGGGTCTTTACACATATTATAAAAATTAATATATATAATTTATATGCATTACTAAATTACTTTTTGGTTTTTGAATTCTGCAAAACAATTATTCTTAACATGATAATTCATAAATAATTGGACATGGGTTTTTTCATATTTTACATGTACTATGAGAAATCATGATGTGGGATAGTGAAACCCCAAAATAATTTTCCAATAAATAGATGTTTAATAAAAATTGAGTTCATAGAGTTACATGGGGTTTTATTAAGTCACACTTGGGTCATGAAGCTCATTGGATGTGTTGTTTTCTTCTATAAAGGGTTAATTGAGAAAAATATCATATAACATGGTCTTCTCAAAAAGCAATAATGAAATTCAAAACTTGAATTAGCCAATATTATCTTCCACCATAATATGAGAAAATATGTTTTTATATTAATGATGACTTATGATGGAATATTTGAGAAACATAATGAAGATTTATTAGGTCAAAATTATAAAAAAATAACCTTATGGAATTATAGATAATATATACATAGATAGTTTGATGTTGTATATAACTATATCATATTATTCATTATGTGATATGTTGATTTTTTTTAGTAATTACCATTTAGAGTTGAATTTTTTACAAATCATTAAATATGATTTTTTAAATAGAAATTGGTAAAAGGAATAAATCACCCTAAAATGGGATTGAGATATCTATTTAGTTTTATCAAATTAAATGGTTTTTATAAATTTCTATGACATTTATTTTATATATTGATTTAATATATCAATTGTTAATTATTGGTTATGTTTTGGATTCAATTATATAATAGTGTTTTTTTAATTAAATTTTCCCTTATATTATTTTAAATATATTACTATTTTCTAAGTAATCAGGGGAGAATTTTTTATTAATTTCTATAAAATATATTTATATAAAAAATTATATGATTGAATATTATTGAAACAAATGGTGGAGGATTTTATTTGTCAACAAATACTAGTCAATGACCATGGTTGAATAACATGGTTTGGTATACTTTTCTTATGTTGTAGATGGTCGAAATAAGGGATTTACATTCTTTCACTGGATTTATCTTTTTTGAGAATGGAATTTTGTGGCACATCATAGAAATAATTTAATTGTAATATATAATAAATTATATTTTGTATTTCTACATAAAAATAATATTAGTAATGTCTCTAATCTTAAATAAGTGATTTAGTCTAAAAAAATTAAAAATTTTCTTATAGTGGATTCTGATTGGGTCTTGGTGAGATTTTCGGATATTGTTATTTCCTTGATGGTTAACACCATTTAATTTTCTAGATTTGATGATTTATTTTATTTTAAAATATAATTATTTCTCTTATTATACTATAAAATAGGGAGTTGCTTCCATTACATAGTTTTTTATAAACTATTTATTTTTCAATGTTGTATAATAATTACATTAAAATTTCAAACATAAATAACTCATTCATTGGATTATATTTTTGTAACTTGGAAAATTATATTGAGTTTATATTCACCCCATATATTGGTACATTTGAGGAAATATAGATGTTTTTAGTCATGATTCACAAAATATGAATACCTGACTATTCAATGGTTAAATCTATATGTCCAAAATAGGGATATAAAAGGATTTTTTAATCTTGTATTTTAATTCACTTTATAATTATTATGATAAATTTTTTTCATTTCAGTATTATAAGTTTGTAAAAATAATTATCCAAAAAATAACCATATTTTTTAATCGATTTACCTGAAATTTTTTTTACATCATAGAACAATTTTTATATTTTCATTTTTAAATTTTGAATAAATATAAATACTTGATGGAAAATTTTAGAAAAAGGAAAAAAAATTCTTATGGTTATCGTAGAACATACATAAGGCCTTATCAAGAACCATTTCATCTCTCTATATGTGGAAATACAGTTATGGTCATTATAATGTGCAACCAGAGCTTGATAAAAACATTTTAAGTGTTACAGAAATAAATAATATGATGGTTAGGAGAATTTATGTACTGATTTTTTCAATACACATAATGTGATTTCTATTAAGACTTTGAGTTAATGGGGAGTTTTAGTTAGAGAATGGTTTATAATAACCATGTTCCTTGTTACTCTAATAATAATTTCCTAAAATGTTAATATATGTAATCATTCATGAATTATTCAAAACATGTTCTTAAATAATCACATGATTTTTTTAAAAAATGGATTAGCATGTTTTTTACGATGAGACTCTTCCTATTATTTTGCAATATATTTTTTAAAAAACATTGATAATTTGAATTTTATTAAAATTTTAATGTTTGTTTAATAAAAATGTTAAATTTGGAGATAATTATATTTAATTTATGGTTAATAGTTTGGTAATTTATAAAAATTAAATACTATATTAAATAAAGATAAATTTATGAATGCATAATTACTTCTACCTGAGGACATGGAGTAGTTATTGTATCTTATGTGGATATTTAATTAGTGATAATGGTTTTAATGAATATGAATTAATTTGAATGAGAAGATTACAAAGATAAGTTATTTTTTTTCTATATGGATATTCTTAAATATATACACAATAATATAGATGTTATGTTATACATGATATTTTATTTTACTTTTTAGAAAATATCACTAGTATATTAATGATTTATAGAATGAAAGAGAATGTGATATAACAATTTATTCACTATTTTCAATATATAATGGAATGGATGTGGTGGGAGATGATAAATGAATATGTAATTAATAAGAATTTAGACGTGATTTTGTATATGATCATGAATGATTAGTATTGTATTGAATAATTAATTCTTTATGATTATATAAATTTATCATATTTTTTACATAGAAATATGATTATTATGAAATATATATCTAAATTCCCATTACATTTTCTTAATTTTACTATAATGGATATAAAAATAACCCCACTTCCTAAAGGATCATAATGTGAATAAAATTAAAGAAGTGATCTAGGTTTTTTATTAAAATTTCCTATATATGAATTGGAGGTATATATAATAACTATATTAATGTAATTTTAAGAATTAATACATGGTTTTCCAATTAAAACATGTAATTTGTTTAGATAAGAAATTTATATTAATGGAGGTGAAAGGATTACAGGAACGAATCCAAAAGTATTCCCTTAGGTACTTACCAACTATTATTATTACTTGTTAACTATAAATTTTTTACTATTTTATATAAATACTCTATACCTTATTTCCCCATGACCTTTCGATTACTATTTTATGATAGGTGTTTTTTAGGATTTATTTTGGTTTTCCACCCATATACAATGTGGCACAATATATAATCTAATGATCTGAAAATCTGAATTTTCCAATTAGATAAAGAATTATACATATTAAAGAAGTATTTCATTTTGAACTATTAGATAAATAAAGAGATTAATAGGATTATAAAACATGTAATCTCCTGAAAAAAATAAAATATGATAAATATAAAAATTTTCATGAGATATCAATCAGAATATATGATAATCATAAACTTAATCATAATAAATCCTAATGAATGATGAGATTATAGCATTAAATCATTACAATTTTGGTAAAATTTAATTATATATTTCTTGAGGATAAATAAAGTTTGTATATTACTTCTAAATTTTCACTGTTATACACCTTATAAAAAATATTGGTGCTTAAATTAACATAATTAACGATAAAAGATAGTTGTGGGGAAAATGTTTTTAACAATTTGGAGTCAATCAAATAAAAAACCCCTCAAAGAGTGATCCTAAAATTTATTTTTAAATTCCTATAATTTTAATAATATTTATAATGGAATAGATTCATTTTCATAATAAACACAACATTAAGGAATCATGTGGTCAATATGGCTTATGTCTCATAGAAATTGAAGTTGAGATAGAAATATCCAACCAAATTAGTAATTCTTTTAATTTAAAGACCCATTAATGTATAAAATCAAAATAAATTTTAAATTACATTATAATATGGATATTAATTATCTACCTTAACAAATGGGTAGTATATACACCACCCAAAATAAATTTTTTGTGAATTGTTATATGTCTTCCATAAATTAAATAGAGAATATAAATTCATTACTTTTAGTCATGAATTCCATTATACTGATTAAACCCTCATTTATAGAAAATATGATAATTATATTTCTACTAATGAATTCCACACACATATCATATCATATAGCATATACATATGACCTTTTAGTACATTTTTATTAATAATTCAATGTATATGTTATTTTTAGGGTAATAACTACATTGTTTTTTATGTATCATTATATTTTTATTTTTCGTGGAACATTTAAAATGATAATGGATCCAGTATATCCATTTTATAAACCAATTTTTTTAAAACTTATTAATTATTTATATATCTATTTAGTTAAATATAAATTTTTTTTCGATAAAACTGA
The DNA here is from genome assembly GCA_963277665.1 of Viscum album. Lineage (NCBI taxonomy): Eukaryota > Viridiplantae > Streptophyta > Magnoliopsida > Santalales > Viscaceae > Viscum > Viscum album. The sequence goes on along the minus strand of OY728122.1, from coordinate 467,228,012 downwards.
AATGCACTGTTCGTGGAGGGGGTATGCAGTATATACAATCAATAATATTTATATTTTCTCGACAGATTGAAAAAAATAAAGATAAATAATAAATTAATATATATAATAATTATAAATTTATATATAGATTTTATATTAAATGAATATATACTATCAAAATTCTAGGAAAATTATAAGTGAAAATGAATCACATCACTTCAAGAGGTGGTAGTCTATCATACATAGGAGTGGAAATATTTTATCCCCCAAAGAATAGAATCTAATATTATTTATTTCAAATAATTATTCCATTGGGAAAAAAAATTAAATATAAAATATAAATATGTGAACTGTACAATTATATCAATCCATGAAAGGTAGTTATGGAAAATTATCTTTAAATGTTTGTGAGTTTAACGCCCCATGCTTCCACGATACGTTTCCCTTTGAATAATGCAAGAGTTTGCATTGTACACAACATGGTGTTGTAACACACCATGACCAATAAAACTAGCCGTTTTGAATACTAATACCCACTTTTTGAAATTTTATAAATTTAAATTTTCAAAATGGACTTCATTTTTGAATTTAGAATATCAAAACTAGCTTAGAGTGAATTTTTGGTATTATTCTGAAAACATTCAATTTTTTATTAATAGTGAAAAATGATGTGTTCATTTTTAAAACTAGATTTTTATTTAAATAATTAGTTATTTTATTTAAATTTATATTAGGAAAATATATATACATGATACCTATATATGTTCAATGTAATTCATTGGAGTCATTTTATAATAATATTAGATATATAAAATTTTATTGAACTTTCTATCCTCTTTTGCCCAGCTTCTAGGTGCATTTTCCAATTTGCATAAAACATAATTTTTCTACTGTTGTGAATTGAATTTCAAAAATCCGAGAGGCGTGGTTGACATTATTAACTAAGATGTGGTTTAATAAGATGAATATAATTTTTGGTGAAAAATAACTTTTGACTTTTATTTACCACGATTAAAAGTAAATAGAGCAATTAAAGGTAAAAATGATATTATAATTACCCTAAAACATGTCATAATTCTATTTGATAAGTTTATTTCAACCATAATTAACCTTAAGAATAAAATATGATTCTTTTGGTCCACTTGGATTATATTAGGTAATTTATTATTATTTTATTTAAAGAAGTGTTAAAAGTTTTAAATTCAATGTTTAATAACTAAAACATTTTTCAAATAGGTTTATATATAAGATAAATTATACTTTAAATATTCATTAGAAATATAATAATATTAACATTATAGTTTTATTTTATTTATATTTTTTGGACAGTAAATAATTAAGCTTATTTATGATACAATGATGATGCATTAATTTCCTTATTAATAAAAGATTAAAATAATTGATATCATAAATATCCAAATAAAGGCAAATTGATACTTTTGATGAATTCAACTAATTTCATAGGTTAATATGACATGTTAGGGTTTTTTGATAATTTTTTTTCTAAGTGATAAAGATGTAATGAATTTCACTAAATCAAAATACCAAATAGTGTCAAAATTGAACTAAATGAGTTTTTTAAGCAAATACTATGTTATTAATTGATATAATATTCCTAAAATTCAAAGGATCAAAAATATATCTTATATAATGTTAGATATATTAATAATGAACTACATGGGGTTTTCATGGCTTTTTATAAAATGTTTATTAACCATTTATTATAATAATACAAGAATACATGGTTAAAGTTAAACTATTTAACTAAGAGATAAATCTAAAAGATAATATTAATATGGTAACCTAAAACTGTTTAAAAGCTATTGATTGAGAGGTTTTTGGCCCATACCCACCTTATACTTGAAATAAATAATTTCTGATCCATTATAATCTGTATATGATTATATAAAAAAAATATTTGAAGCTTTACCTAAAGTGACCCTCACCTCTCTTATAAAAGGATATTTCCCCTTCTCTCAAAATCACACCTTCAAATCCATTTGGATCAGCCAAACACTACTCAAATATCTTCTCAACTACCCTCACGTCTATGTAGAAGCCTTAATTTGATTATAAATCCAACCTATGGAGCCCTTTTGATCAAATAAAAATGAAACACCCGAAGAAGAGGTAAAACTTTCACCACCTCTTTTAGAGATCTTTTCTTCTTCCACTTCCTCTTTCTTTATTGGATCTATATAAAAATAACAACTGCAGTACCTTAAACATAATGTGAAGTTATTATAAATATTGTACAACCATATTCATTATTCTATCAATCCTATGAATGAAAAGTCACCATACGTGTGTACGTACGGCTTACTGTCTCCACGTCGTGCAATAGTTTATTATTCAAAATCTTCATTATTTGGATGGGTTTAATAATGAGTATAACTATTTTAATTAAGAAATATAATATGTTAATGATTCTGTATATACGATATACCATACAATTACATATTATCTCTCCATCAATATAATTATATTTTTTCTTGTGAGTACGTACAAATTATCGTCTCCACGAACACAGTGAAATTAATTCCCCATCATAACCATTCAAGAATAATTTTCATTTTATGATTAAAAATAATTTTATGAATTTAATATAATTTTTCATATGAATCAAATAAATCCTTTCCATTACAAACCTATCTTACATACCCAATTATATAAATTAAAAATGAATCATATACTACCAGAAACAATGATACTGCTGAAATATTATTAACAAATAAAAATTAGAAGATCATATATGATATTTGTCGATGTGGTTCTTGTATAATTTAATAAAAATGATTTAAATATTATAAAAGAGGATTACATACACTAAAAAAAGGAAAAGTACAATTGGAGGGTTAATTCTACAGTCTCTTCATTATCCGAGGTTGTTTATACGTGAACATCTTCTTGGACCTCTTTATCACCCACATCTGTGTTTCTTGAAAATGTATTTTAAAACAATTTTTCAATTTCCTAGACAATTGGTTAATGTAATTTATACCCCTTTTTTACTTTTTATGAGATTTTTATAAAGGAATATTTCTACTATTTTCCAAAAAAGTTCCTTTACGACCTTTTCGTAAACATTAAGGAAATAAAGTTTTTTATCATATAGAGTGGGTGCGGCTATTTTACACTTTTGTAACACCTTCAAAGCTTGCCTTACAACATTATAAGAATATTTTTAATTGTAAATGATTTCTTTTAAAATTATAGGACTTTTAAATTATTTCAAAATTAAAAGATATATTTCTGTCAAATAATATTGATTTCATCTATGTCAACATCTTCTGTTGGATTTTACGCTTGTTTGAAGTTGATTTATTATGATACAATATTCCATATTGTATTGAAGGTTTTGCGATATGTTTGATTGGTGATGTGATATTTTTATACCATTCATGGTTTATGTTTTATGTATTGACATTTTGTAGGCTAGTTTTAATATTAATGTTTATGTTATGTTTGAAACTTTGCATATGACGAATGCATTGAACATTGTAAGTGATGGGTGGAGCCCGATATTGATCCTTGTTGCATCGGTAAGTCTCATTAGACAATATAGTGTTTTGGGAAAAGGCCTTGACAAAATCTTATTTGTAGTCTTGGCATGAGTTCATGACTATCTAGTTATGATGTCCAACATTATACATTCCATCATTATGAAATTAACTATTGATATTGCATGTGACTGTTCGAAAAGTAGAATTTCCATGTGAATAAGTCAATAGAATTTTTTTATATTTTCCATATTATTCTTATTTTAATGTTTAAAAATATTTTTTATTAGTCTTATACATTACCTTAACTGTTTATGATTATTTATGAAAGGTTTTTCTATATTGTTATCCTTACTGATCACCTGATCTCACCCCTTTCTATAATTTATTTTTCCCATGAGATGAAGAAGTATATAATTACTGTCCTGCAAGGACTGAATAAGGGATAAAAATTTGTTGAATGGGTATAATGTTGTTTTTTTTCATTTTATAATGTAATGTTAAACTTACTTATATATTTAGTGTATCCAGGGCTACTAAAAATATTGTTCTTTCAGGATTTGATCCCTTGTGATAATGCAAATGTTGTGTAATAATTCACCAACTCTGGTTAACTAGAGTCATGGAATTACAACGAGTTAGTAGTCTACTATACACATGATCATCAGTTTCATTTTGAATTTGGTGTAAGTTTATACTGATATATTTTTTTACATTATCATGAAAGAATCATATTATATATGAGATATAGTTTTAAATATATTTTAAGTGTTAAAAAAATTTAAAGAGGAAAAAGAATATATAAATATTCACATCTCATTGATTAAGAGTAATATCACTTATAGTAACCTCCTTTGAATCACTTATTAGTGAACAAATATTGGTATTTTGGGAGAAACAAGATCTCTATAACATAGATATGTATGTTTTTGAAGAGAATTTAATGGGTTTTCTAAAGTATATTTCTTGATATGTGTGAATATGTGAAGGGTGTTTAGGACTTTTAATAGGGGAAAGAAACACACATGGAAACTACTTGGTGGTTTCCCAAATATATCGAAACTAATAAATTAATTTTTGGGAAACATTGTTTCCAAATGTAAATATATTATTACATTGTAAGGATAATATTGAAATAGGGATATATAAAAGGAATTTGAAATTTTATATAATCAATGTAACCGTTATATTCTTAGATACACCCTATAGAACTCTATTTTTACCTAACTAGGGGAAATTAATTTTTACTATCTTCACAATTGATTATTGTCATGACCACCTCCCCCCACGTAGGCAATTGAGTCTCACCTCCACTAGGCCATTGGTTGGTGAAAAGCACTAATATTATAATAAAAATGTAGATTAGAGGAATTACCCTCTAATTGAAACATATTCGGTGGAGATAGATAAGATAGACACCAACCAACAGATGATCATACAACATTATAAAAATATTCCCATGTAAAAAAATGTAACGTATTTTTGGGAACTAATACAACTAAAAAAAACTACAATTTTCAAAAAAAAGATGAAGTAAATACATTGATTACCATGAATCCCAAATAGCTCCAACAACCCCAATGATAGTAGTAACCTGTCCAATCTCTAAATTACTCATACTGGCCTGATTAACAGTATATATATATATATATTGAGTATAATATTATACAAATTTTGATCCACCATGGAGCCTTTCATAAAAATGTAATGGAAAAATAATATTTAAAAGTTTAAGAAATGTGAAAGTAACTCATCAACTAAACATGTATGCTAAGATACCATCATCACCATTGATACTCTAACAAAGTATCAAATACAGGACATTAAAATATAATAAATAATATCAAGGGTATCGTGCTACCACTTACCCATTGTTTTTCCTATTTTCTCCAATGTTGAATATCTTGATCATCTCTCTTCAAAAAGACTACCTATAGAGACCTATGCAGATAACCATAACATATAACTCGTCCAACTGACAAAACAAATTCTGAATATCTAATAGTTACTAGGTAATTTTTTGGAACCACCACATCCAACATAATGTGTATCATACATCAGGTAATATTCCTCGATCCATCAAAACCCATAGAGCTTCCAAGGATCCTCAAGACATCAGATCATATACAAATTATAACTAAAGTATTTTTTATTGAAATATATCCAGAATATACCTGTGTGAAATAATCAGAATCTATTACATCCAACTAATCAAATATATGGGTAAAACTAACCGCCGTGCATATGATCACATGTAACTATAATGGTAAGAGGGTAGATTCAATGTGGGTAGTCAGTCATCTATCATCCCACTAGGATGTTGGGGGAAACACCCCCATGGCATAGAATACATGGGGTTTCAGTTTCCCTAACCGACATTGTGGATTAGGGTATAAAAAAATCACATGATATAATATATCTAACAACCACACTATGGGAATTACCTATTCTTAGACTAAACTCCAGCTAGAATCTGGGCATAAGAATACTAAGTCAATGGATTCTCTGAATTTCATCTCCATCATTGCATCCAAAAAATTGCAAAATATATGGGTTAGAAAATTATTCATTTATTTGACGACATTATTACATTCTATCTTTCCCGTTATTCATGAAAACATTATATGCTTCCAAACACATGGGGTTTAACCCAATGAGTAGATAAACTACCTTTCGACTCTTCCCTACTTAATGTAGCAGCATATACTCATCCAACCATGAGGATATATACATGGATAACACATGGAATACCTCAGATGTATTTACCTCCCATGTAAGGATAGTATCCAATACCATTAAACTCTAGCAGTGGTGAAAGGATAACAAATTAAAAAAATAGACTCAAACAATAATACAACTTTATTATCAATATGTAATCCCAACATCATCCTATTATATCTCCACTTATTTCCTCCATAACAACACATGGATAAAATAATGCATCTCTCCACCCTAGGCATAAAATTCTTCAATAAAAAATGGGCCTCCCTCCCCCGCATACCATAATAGCCCTCAAGGTTCATCCATCTCATGCTCACATTTCATCTGGACCTCCCTAACACAAAAAACCAAAACATTCCTCAACAGCAAGCCATATCATAAGAAGCAGAAAACATAAATAAATTTGGTCTATAGGCCATAATAATGGAATTCCAAATTCACACACAATGAGCTCTCATAACTCCAAAACATTAGGCACTTCTCCTTTACAAGAAATAGGGGGAAATCCCTACAATGGTATTTTATTTTATCATAGAACAAGTTCATAGTCCAAATTTAATTAACCCATTCATTATTCATAGGTTTCAACAACAGGTATCCTATGAAACTAGTTAGCACTATCTATCACAAATTATTTAAACAATTAATTTATCATTTTCTTAACTACATCATAAGATAATGGCAACATGATTTTGGTTTATTTACCAAATCAATTAAACATGCACAATTACATGAATTTGATTATCTTCAAATTACAAAAAGAACATCTGAACTCATGAAACATTCCTCTTTAACCATTTTGAAAATTAATTATCAATTAATTCCAACTATAAATTATTTACTAATTTTGAATAATAACTACCTGATTAACCAAAAAAAGGCATAAATGTCACACTATCTATAAAATAAAGAGGAAAACCATTACCACTTTATAATGTAACATCATCGATATGTGGTCTATACTAATTCTTTAATATGGTTCAGCTAATTATTTGGAAAATTTAGTTTTCATCTAAGGGGATAAAGTATGCTAAATATACTATTGCATGCAAATGAATAGAGAAGAAATGAATCCCATACATCAAATGGTGGTTGATATTTTTCACACTACTCTTGATTAGTGAAATTGATCTCTAATCTCCTCTCCCAAAAGATAACCATCCATCTAAGGATGTCATGGCTCCACCACACAAAAAAAATAGGAGAACCCAAATTAGTACCATAAGAGATCATCCACTATAACATAGAGATAATAACAAGAGGAAAACATGGTCAAAAAATGAGAAACCTCTATAAAATAAATGAAAACACATCTTAGATCAAGATGTGTCACCACAGATCAATGATGGATACCCAATGATCGATCCACGTCTAAGGGATCTCCAAAATTCCAAGGAGTGGACTTCCAAGTCACAAAGGTTGAGAGAGAGTGATGATGTAGCTATAGGGTTTGAAAAACTGAGCTGTTGGAATGTTTTAAAACATTAATACATTGGGGAATCCCATGATGTTTATTCCCCTCTCACATCATGAAATTCCTCACAGTCAATTTCTACCAAAAAATTATCTCCTCATAATTTAATTTTATTATTGAAACACTAAAACATTTCATGTTGTGTGTAGCACTATCACATCCAATAATGCTTCACGACATGAAATCCTTATCTACTTCCACCCTCAACAAAATGAACAACTATAGACAAAATTTGAGCCTTCCTTAGGAACCTCAAGCCTCAGAAATATGAAAAGGATCGATCAAGACAGATCTGAGACCATATATAGAATAACACTCAAAACATTCTGATCCTCAAGAATCCAAAAACAGTGTAGAGGGGAAACATAAAGGGGTTGTCTAAAAACCACCCCATAAGATACCTCTCAATCCTCTCACCACCATAATAGTTTGAACACCCCCAAATAAGAACATCTATAACAAGAATCAAAATAAATCCATCTCATAAAAAAGTAATGGACTAAAAATAGAAAAAAATATTGTTTCAAGAGAAAAGATAACCATCAAATAAATTAGTTACTAAGTATGTATCAGGGACTCATGTTCACAAGTACTATCCTCCAGGACATCATTCCTCCACAAGGGACAAACCATAGGGATACCACACCTACATAACCCATTCTCCCAGAATTTCTGGATCTATATTAGTTGATTGGTGAAGGTTGCATCATTATCAACATAGATATCTCCCCAACAAATGGTGTGGGAGTCATCATAAAGATAACTATAAAACTATGACATGATAAAAACATCATGTATCAAGCTAATCTTTGGGTTAAATGCTACCTGGTACGACATGACTCCACCATGAGCCAAAATAATGGGAGCCCAAAATATAGGGAGAAATCAGATGCCCATAACCAATCCTTCACTACCCACGATGGGGAACCACATTTTTTAAGATATGATACCCAAGTTCGAACATAGGAGGTCTCACCTAATTAACCTATTTTGATTTCATATGGTCTTTCATAGCTATCATCCCCTCACGAATCACCTGAATCATATATGTCATATTTTGAATGTGTTTTGGTCTGAGTATTGTTAAATATCTGACCATAGTGTAGGATAATGGGTAATGGAATGTTCAGAAATACAAGGAATCAATGGTGATATGACGATGGTGGAGTATATTGTTTAAGAAAACTATGTCGAGGGAATGTTACTGATTCATTAACCCCCTAAATCTAGGAAACAAGAGAATAACATGTATTCAAGTGTCGATATGGTCTACTCTATATGACCACTTGTATGCTGATGATATGAAGATATACGGAATAGATGAGAACCAAAATCATTCTGGAGACCTCTCCACACCCTTGAGGTAATGAGAGGATATCAATCAGAAATGATCATCCTCGGGAATCCTTTATGCCTCAACACATCTTCCAGATACTGCCTTGACAAAACATCCACTCATCTGAATTCCTTAATCACTTTAATGAAGGATGAGTTTGTAAAATGACCCAATACGACAAATATAGCATCATATCCTACATAAGATCATGGAAAACATGTAACAAATTCCATCAATATTTCTTCCCACATCCACTGAGATACATCTAACAGTTGTTGAAAAACACTACGAACATAGTGCTCAACCTTCAATATATACCACACCCAACATTGAGACACAATCTCCATAACTACATTCTTAAAACCAGGACACAAAAACATACCACTCAAGGCATGATAAATCATAATTATTCTAGGTTGTACCACTAAGGGGGAGATATGGATGTCTCTAAGAACCATCTAACCCATTTCCAATGGAATAAGAAGACTTACATTAAATAAATCAAAATGTTTTTCATCCTTATACCAACCATCTGGGGCCTTTCCAAAAACAGCTCATCATGTCCTAGCCTCAACCTCATGGTCACCCAACTACTATTACTCTAGCTTCTACAATGTATATAACTACACCATCATATATAAAATAGAAAATCTTTCCCCAACGTATCCCATATATAGATTTAATGTTGAAAATTATTCTGTCACACTCTAGGAATTACCAGATTCACGCATTTCATAACCACATGAATTCCAACTCAATAGATCGGACAAATTTTTTCATAGGTGTATATGAAATCTCACAGTCGAAATCCAGTAAGTACACTATACAGTGATGTTAATGCTGGTTCACATCAGACTAGTAGAAACCATATATAAGTATTTTATGATCGGTGAATTCCAAAATGCGCTCACCATTGAGGTTGTTTATCCACAACATCAGGGAAACATTACTATCAGCAACTCAAGATCATGGGTAGTAATGTAATTCTAAAGGGGATGTGATTACCAAGACCTATATGAAATTAATGATCTCTACTATATCATTAAAGAACCCAACCCAAGATGTGACGCATCACAGAAAACCTCTAACTAAACAACTTCTATTGGAAGTAAAAAAACTTGACCACTGATCTACATATCCATCAAAAAATAAAAACCTAGATGACATTGATCTTTCCTCAAGAATGTATGATCCTTTCTAATCATCACTATCAGAGAAGTCCCAACCTAATAAAAATTGTCTACGAACCTCCCATAATAATCTAAAATGCCTTGGAAACATCACACCTCTACCATAATCATGGGGGATTTCCAAGACTCAAATGATTCTATTTTCAAATGTATCCACAACTACTCCTAGCTATGATACAATATTCCCCAAAAGACATAATTCTATATCATAGAAATCACACATAAACAACTTGAATGAAAGCTGATGATGATGATGAACTCCCAAAAATCCACACATATACATTGAATTCTAATCCTCACATGTAGAGTACTGAAGGATGTCATCAATAAAGACCAGTAGAAACATATCCAGGAACTCATGGAACACAGCGTTTATCAACCCCATGAACACAAATAGAGAATTTGTCACACCGAATGACATCCGGACAGAATTATAATTCCCATGAAAACAATGGAAATTAGTATTCTAGATATCCTCATCCATTAAATTAATATGATGATACCCCAATTTAAAATTGATCTCTGATAACCAAATTATACCCTTGTTTTGATTGAATAAATTATCAATCCATGGAACAATAAAACGATTATTTTGTATAACCTGGTTTAGAAGAAGATAATCGATACATAACCCCAAAATTCCTTTGGCCTTATTTATGAACAATATCGTTTCAAACCATAGTGTCAAAATTGGACAAAAAACCTAAATACAATATACTTTCAAGCTATATAAGTATCACTTTCAACTCATAAGGAATTATCCTATACAGTGACATAGAGATAGGAGACACTCCGAGATTTTTTTTGATCCCAAACTCCAAATATCATCGATGGAGTAATGTTATACCCCCCTTGGGAAATACATCATGGTATTCTTATACAACCCTAGGAAACACCAATTTCATAACCGTTGATGAACATAACATCTTCTCATCAATCATGGATGAAAAGTACGAGACATGCTTCAAACCCATCCAATGGTCTCACTCGACAACAAACACTATTGGTTCTCCATCAGTTATAGAGAACATAACCTACTTATTGAAGAAATGAATTATATATTTCAAAAAATACAACCAATATATGTTACTAATTATGTCATATGTTTCTATTTGTAAACATAGGAAAATTTCCCAGAGATGTTCTTCCATAGCACTAGCTCAAAGTTTCTATATACATCAAATAAGTTATCTCAACCTCCAACTATTATAGTGAATTATAATGGAACATGATGTCTCTCTACCTTGTGTAAAAATTCAAGGAAAATGGTAGGTGAGTTGAAGGAGTGTGTCTCTCTTCGATAGAAAAATGAATGTAACCGAGTAGAGAAAAAAACAAAAAGGGTACCTCAAATGACATCTTCCTCACTAGGGGCTGGAAACTCTAAAGCATAAAGGAAAATAGTACATCTGTAATGTCCTCTCTAAAAATTATGATAGAAGCCTTAATCATAGTTATTTTTTCATTGAGGACATGCAGTGTCCATGTATATCCTCTACCTTTTCCATTTTTTCTCTCATGATCCCAAACTGAAGCAACCTATTTCTACTACCACAACAAGAATTTCCTAAAAATGAAACCTAATGTGGAACACCTGAGAGACAAAAACTGCTCTAAAAGTTTGAGAATTTTTTTGACTTATGTCAATAAACTCCATAAAAATGCACGTGTTAAATCCCTTAGGACATGATTGAGAGACGACTCTTCTATAGAAGTGACACATTGAGGACTGGGACCAACCCTGACAGATCGAAATCTCATCTATCTTGAGAACTCAAAACCCTCAACCACATCTTGGAATCACGAGGTGCCCCAATAAATTCCATAGAGTGAATATCATGTATTGGTTAACTTCCTATCAATGCCCTATTCATTCCCAATAACCTTGATATATTTCTTCAATATAATCGGGGTGACCTATTACTAGATCTCTGGACACAAAGACACCCCCATAAATGCCTCACCATGGAGTCCTTATCTAGAAACATATCTAAATAATAGAATAGAAGCTTCCAAAAATGGATTCCAAACTATCAAATACTAAATCACCCCTGCTATTGGATATGCAGCTCACAACGACTAGCTACCATCATGATCAATTTGTTATAATTTTCTCTAAACTGGCCTTGAAACTCCACCAAGGAGACTGGAAACAACTCAAAATCCCTAGGAAAAAATAACCACCACTACCTCACTACTCTATGAAATATCAATAAAGAAAATTTCACTCAGTTCTCCTTCCAATAACAGATCAAACTAAAATCTATCTCATCCTCCTCTAATTAGTTTTCTGTGAATATAACTGAAATGGATCCACCATACCTCTATATTCTATGTCACTGAAACTCTCGGAGTGTACTCCTCCAAGCGTCGTTATCTTCAACCTCTACCCTGTGGAAATCTACGTGAAAAACATGATGCAAATATTCTATGAGGAAATGATGAGAATTCTGACTTTGATCCATACCTTCGAAAGAAAAAATAGTTATATCTCATAAAAATAGAATATTGATGAATTTATAATTAATTAACTAATTTATTTTAATCATTTTAGGTTAACATATCCCATGTTTTACCCATTAAAAGAAAACTTCAATAAAGAATTGTTCACGATCCTTTACTAGGTATCTACCATTCAATAATTCAGACCTTCTTTAGAAGCCACTATAAGATTAAAGGTATTTGCATTATAGAATTGGGGACTTAAATACCCATGTCCCAGTCGGTCTCCATTTTTATATTTATTACTAAACTAATCTGACAACGTTTCCCTTCCAACCCAAGCAACATCACCCATTCATAAAAATAACTCCATCATATCCCACAACTTAACCCTATAATTCCACTCAGTCATGACCCCCTCCCACGAAATTGTAGCCCTCATAGGTCATCAATTGGTGAAGATATATAGTGACCCCTAAGTCCTACCTCTAGTAGGCCCCGAGACGGTGACTAGAACAAAGGTAATGATAAACTTGCATATGGGAGCCATTACCGTTTATGAAAAAAACATGAATAATAGAGAGGTAACATAAACACCCTACAACTCCTAATCAGACTAAAATATAAAAGAAACTCATGTACAAAAATTTAATTTAATGCAATAACTACTATACTGAAGTGAAAAAAGCCTATACCAAAAAAAAATTAAAGACAACATCAACCATGAAGCCCAAACTGCTCCTACAACCCACAACCTAGTAGCTACTAGCCTGATCTTATCATGCTCCAACTGACTTGAAAATTTTTTATATGTACATAGGATATTTTTATTGTTTTACTCAGTATTATCTTCCCCGAACCCTCTTATGTAAATTTAATAAAATCATTCTAAGGAAAAGTGAACACCATGTTAAACAAAATCATTACCTAAATATGTATACAATGTTCCAAACATCACTATAGAAACTCTCACCAAGTGTCACATGGAAGAGCATATTTAAGATAATGAATTTCAATGGGTATTCCACTACCATATCCCCATTGGATTTTCACTTTTCCCCAATGACGCATGTACTAAGCATCTCTCTACAAATGTATAGACTTTGGACACTGGGATTAAGCACCACAACATAGAACTCATGACAACACACACTACCAATTCCACATCCAAAAGTAACGAGGTAGTTTTTAGGATCCACCAGAGCCCACATAATGTGAATCATACTTATATTAGTATATGCCAATCCATAACACCCCATACACCATGTATAGATACTCAATCCATCATAGCCAATAATTATTATACCTAAATAATCCCTTAGGAATATATATCTAGAATATATGTTTGTAAAATAACACAATCCATTAAATACCTCTAAAGACACTTATGGGAAAACTATCCTCCATTCATACCCTACCATGTATCTATAATGAGAATAGAGTGAAACCAAAGGGGGTAGTTTTCTATCCATCCTCCCTATGGGATGTTGGGGAAAACACACATGAATGGTTCGGTACCCATTGGGTGTCATTTTCCCTAACTAATAGTGTGGAGTAGCATATAGAAACAAAAAAATTACATTGTAATATATAGATCACATCTACATAATGTGCATTACAAATTCTTAGAATCCACTTCAGCTAATGCCTCCCAGACTCCCAACTATCAATACTAAGACTAAATATCCTATAAGAAGAATACCATTTACAGAGCTAAATTATGTTACCTTATCAATTTTTATTAGTTGATCATTATGTTAATTAATTATTTAATCACTAATTAAACATATATAATTTCCACATTTCATTTCATTGACATCTCAAAAAATATCAGTGCCCCCCAGGAATTAAAAATCAATGTCCATGACTTCTCTAAATTTAAACTGTAGCATTTCAACCTTAGAAGCTTCATCCCCATGTGATAAACATTTATTCATTTATTTATCAACATTACTACATTTTATATTTCTATGTATTCAAGAAAATAATTCCAACAAATACAAGGGTATCTACATGGTGTGTAGATGAAATACACATCAAGTCATTCCCACATATAGTAGGAACATTGACTCATGAAACCATGATAATCTGAACACAAAATGATCAAGTCATACCCAAGGCGCCTTCACCTCTCTTGGATTGAGAGTAACCAAAGATGTATTCCACAAGTAATTTAGAAAGGTTTATGGATAAACAAGCAATAGATTAAAATTAGAATCTAACATTCATGTGAATAGTTAAGCCCAACATACACCCATTCAATCATCTCATGTGTCCTCCCTCACACCACATGCATAACAGAATGGATATTTCCAACCCAGTGATCAAATTCTAACACAAAAACTAGTCCTCCAATCCCAACGCACAAAAACAACCCTCATGGATCAGCCATCCCAAGCTCACGTCACATCTGGGACTCCCTTCCCTCACAAACAACATCATCCATATTGGTTTAGCAATATCATAAGGAGTATGAAAATAACATTGAAAGCAATGTCTATGCCATAATGAAAGGCATTTTTCTTTCACAAACAATAGGCTCTCATGGTTAAAATCATAAAGCACATGGAATTTAAAAGAAATAGGAAATAAAATGCCCTATAAATTCATTATCATTTATTAGAGAACATGTTCATATTCTATTATGATGTCACCAATTCATTAATCATAGGTTCCAACTACAAAAATCCCAAGCAACAAGTTATCAATGCTATCAGAAATTTATTAAACAAGTAATTTAACATGAATTTAATTCTGTTATCATCAATAATAACATGTTTTAGGTTTATTAATCAAATATATTAAACATGGACACATGAATCAATTTGATTATCATCATATTAAAAAAATAGACAACTGCATTATTTAAACATGCCATTTTAACTGTTTATAAAATTAATTATTCATCAATTAAAGCATTAAATTATATATAAATATCCATAAATAACAACATGGTAAACCATTAATGTCATATATATCATAATATCATGGAAATCAATAGGTAACCCATTTCCACAATATGAAGAAAAAACATCTCTATGTTATCGATACCAATTTTTTAATCACGTACAAAAATTATTAGTTCATTTTTATTGTGATACAAGGGGATAAACCATGATAACACTATTATTGGTTGTAAATAAATAGATATTCAATGAATACCCTACCACAAAAGGTTTTAGACATTCTTCGCATGAGAATGGATCGACATAACAGATCTCTAATCATCTCCCCCGCAATATTTTCTTCCATGTAAGGATGTCGGGGCACCACTACACCCAACATAACCGAGTGAATCCCCCAGTAGAGCCATTGGAGATCATTCGTCAAAGATCGACATGAATAATGGGAGGAAAACAAGATAAACCTTGGATAAATATATATAAAACAACAAAAAAATGCAACTTAGATAAAGATGTGTCACCACAGATCGAAAATGGATATCCAAGGATCGATCAACATCGAATGAATATACAAAATGTTAAGGAGGGGAATTCAAGGTCCTCTAGGATGAGAGAGAGGGAATCTACAGTTGCCAATATTGACAACCCTACATGATAGAATGTTTTAGAACATTACTCCATTGGTGAATTAAATTATGTGTAACCCCCTTTCACATTGTGTAATGCATCGACGTAGGTTTCAATAGTAAAACCTATATCCCCTTTATTTTATTTTATTTTTAAATGGACGAAAAATAAAACATCATTTATCACACATTATTTTCATGCAACTGATCAAAATGTGAATTCATTCCATCATTCCATCATCATGAAACCAAACTACTCTAGATTTCCTCACATCCAACATTGGGCACATAAAGGATCAAAAATAAGAAAAGGGTCGAGCCACGTAGATCCAGACTCTTGTAATTATGTTAAATAAATAATTTGAACTCATTATATAATATAATGATTATAAATAATATATAATAAATTTCAAAAAATAAACCTCAAATAATTGTAAAATATTAATTTAAAATTAATTCTGAAAATGCGAGGAAAATGCATGATTTCAAAGGGAAAATTGTAACAAGTTTACATTGTTTTGATTTCCAAATTCAAAATAAAAAAGTTTTAAATTAAATAAATTGGATTAAATATATAAAAATGAACTAATATTATTCTTTAAACAATATAAGAATTTTTTTATTAAGGATCTAAAATAAATAAAAATTCTTAAGAAAAATTATTTAACACATTTCATTGAAAAACTATTTAATTAGAAAAAACACAAAAAATTCATCATATGATAATATTGACATACTAATTTGAAACTAAATATTATTTTATCAAACTAATTTTGTTAATTCCTTTGAAAACATTTTTTTTCAAAAAAATGTATATAAATTTTTTTTTCATTGGATAGTATTTTTTGAATATCTAAAGTCATTACCAAAAATTAGAAATGATTTTATCAATATTTTTCCAATATAAAACCAATTTATAATTAATATTTAAAATCCACATTTTCTATTTATATAAAAATTATATCCAATTATATAATAGTATTCATTTTTAAATAATATATTTATAGTTTATCCTGGTTTTTAGAACTCAGTGTCCTGTGAAATAGAAAAAATCATTGAAATATTCATTAGAAAAAAATTTTATAAATTCATAGAAAAACATAATTTTCATTTCTATAAACATTTAAATAATTATAATCCTTGAAATTTGTAATGACCTCATCTGTAATAAATAAAATTCCACTTGAAATTTATTTAAATGACTAATTTTATAATGTTGTTATAGAAAAAACATGCACTTATTTTGTTTTATTATATCCTATAAGATTTAATTAATAGTAATACATTTTCCCCATTGATAATAAAATAGTTTAATTTTGACCACATAATTATTATTAATATAAGGGTTTTAAAAATCCAATTCACATATACAAAGGAATTTTTTGACTCAACTTAGAGTATTTCACCCTATAAAGAACTTTTACCGGGGTTTCTATGGGTGGTATAATTATACAGATTATCTCCCATCCAATTCCAAGATGAGATCCAACAACTTAATCAATGGTAACCATTTACAAGAGAATTTAAATCTCGTAGAGATCACATACTAAACAATGTTTTCCAAACTGCACCATGAAAGTCTAACCATCATGCTTCATACTCCTAGGGTGTTTTCTAGTGTATTAAATATAGTGTATTAAAACTAAAGAAATTTGAGTTGTATATTATTTTTTATAGAATAATGACTATATTTTCATTCTATTATCATTACTTTAGTAATTTATATTATTTTTATTCAATAAAATAGACATAATTTTTTTTGTTAACATTGTTATTTAAAAATGATTTTTTTGAATAATTATTGTATTCTTAAATAAATATTTATTAAATAGAATATTAATATTAAATAGTTTTTATTAAATAGAAATAATAATGTAATTTTTATGAACCCGAATTCAATTTTTATAAGAGTTCAAAAGATGTTACTACCCAAAACCCCAAAATTATTTATGAAAAGGAGAATTGATTTTAAAAGTGAAAATTCACAATTTTGTTAAATTATTTATATTAAACGAATATTATTTTAATAATCATAATTCCAAAATTATCCAACCACGATAATTTTTATTTTGAGACAATCGATTTTTCTGGTAAAAATTAAATATCGAATATATATAATTTGTGTTTTATGCCATCATAATGTAATAAGAGTGATGTAATTATTAATATAAATGTCATATAAGAAAAACTAAATGCTTTTTCTTTAAAATAACATTATTTTTTGATTATTTATTTATTTTTTAATGCCATTATGAGTCTTCCCAAACATATAATATATTTGACGGTTTTAAAATCACTTTATATAAAGTGACTGAACCTTACATAAGAAAGATAATTATTTTAATATGTTCGGACCATGAAATTATAATATATTGAAAAAATATCCCATTTGGATGAAAAAATGTGAAAAAACCAAGGGATGATTTTTGGTTTTCGATATTTTACCATGTAGAGTCGAAAAATAGAATAAAATTGATATTATCCTCTATTCCTATATAATCCAACAATAGATCTAATTTAACTTCCCCGAAATTCAATTTATCAAGACCATAATCTACTCTCCACTCTCTAAAGACCTCTCTCAAATACTAATCTCTCAATAATCCTTTCCAATGATGTTGATGTCACACAATCAAGTAAGGGACCCCCACCTTCCTCTCATTACTTAAATTTGATCATAATATTTTCAATTTTTCATGATAATTGAAATGTTTATTTGGAATTTTAGGTTTTAAAATTACTTAATGTCCAATGGATTATATTTTAATTTGGTGTAATTTATTCTCCCCCATTTTTACCTTCACCTATGCCTTTAATATGGATAAATTTTGATCAAGATTTCGCCATTCTCATTTACATTCAAGAACTCCTTTTTTTGTTATGTCTAATAAATTGCATTTTTATTGGTTGGGTTATGTTATTACTTTTTCAAAATATTTTCCACTTAATTTATAAGTTTTTAGATCCACTGTTTCACTCTCATTAATCCTATTACGATCTATTATGTACACCAATTACGATGCTGAAATTTTATATAGGATACTATCCTTTCTCCTCTTTAATCATGTATATTATATAACTAATGTCTTTTATCACTATTTACTGATGATGCAATATTTTCTTCTATATCCCATATAATTTTTAATTTATTCAAAAATTATTTTAGTCCACTTTCTCTCTCATCAATCCAATATATAATTTTTATTGTAATGTCATTTTACTGATGAAATATAACCGTGATTTTCCCATACAAAACTATCGACGATGATTTTCCTCCCCTTCCTGGAGGAGGAAGGGGGGTGGATGATCGGCCACAGCTCCCAATACCGCGGAAACCCTTTGTACCCTTCTCAAACCCTAGCTACCTCCCTGATTTCCCGAAGATTTCTCTTGGCCCGAAGGTTCCTGACCTGCATCAGGGAGAGCCGCAATTACCGATTTCATCGTCGGAATTTCATGAAGCTTCAAGTCACCTGGACCTCACACTGGTGGCTCGGTTCAATCAGCGAAGGCCCTCTGTTGACGATTTTGATCGTTTCATTTTTGGTAAGTGGGATTTGCAGGACAGAGCTGTTGTTGGTCTTCTCGATAATCGTCATCTCATGATTCGGTTCTCCTCGGAAGTTGATCTGATCCGAGCATGGTCCAGTGCCCCGCGTAGGTGCAACGGTTGTCGATTCTTCCTTCTTCGCTGGTCTTTCGAGTTATGCATGAATCGTGATCCATCGACTGTTGCGACTTGGGTTAGTCTCCCTCAGCTCCCACTTCCCTTCCAAAATCCTGCGATTTTGTGCATGATTGGTAATATGGTAGGAAGATACTTATGTTCCGATGTTCGGACGTCCACTATCAGTCATCCTGTCAATCCACGCATATGCGTGGAGGTTGATGTTGCAAGGCCACCAGTTAACTGGATATGGCTTGCGGTAGGAGAAGAATTTAGATGGAGACAGTCTGTGGTTTTTGAGTCTTGGGTTGAATACTGCAATTCTTGCTGCCGTTTGGGGCATGCGTCCTTGCGGTGTCATGGTGAGGCTATAATGCGAGGAAGTGTCAAGCCGAGGGAAAGAGTTGGAAAGTCTCAAGGGCCGAGGTTGCTTCCTGCTGAGGGTGTGCCTTCTGGAGCTGCTGGTGGTATGGAGGACCGGAATGCTGCGCCTTTGAAGAAGGCATAGGCATATGCAAATCCTGCTGTGTCTACTGTTTTCAGAAGGATGCGCCAAGATCTGATGTTGGACAAGGTGGCTTTGCCAGCTAATGCAGGGAACTCTAATAATAGGGAGAAATTGGTTTGCTCAGCGACTGAAGATGCAGCCCTGCAGGACTTGCAGTGTGATCTGGGTGCAAAGGTATCTGATGGGATGAATGTGAACTTGTGCAAGGGAGCTGGTAAGGTGGATGGAAGTGGGTCGGATGCTGCTGTCTGTCGGAGTGGTTCCTTGGGGGTGGTAGATGATGCGAATGGGGAGCAAGGGATAACTGTGAAGGATGGGGGTGTGAACAACACAAATGGTGCTGGTGGCTGTCTCCAATACATGGTGCAACAGAATTCGGAGAACGGCTGTCCAGTGGTTGAAAGGCAGATTGGGCCTTCGATGCAGAAGGGTGGCAGTGAAGCTGAAGACCTGCAACAGGGGGCTTTGATCTGTTATGAGCCGGCGGAACAGCCGAGGTGTCTCGCTCAGAAGGGTTGTGGCGAAAAGGATATTTTTCAGAATGTGGTCATCAATGGGAAGTGGGGGGATTGTTGTGAGAGTGGAGAGGAGCATGGTGGCATGATCAAGCCCTCTTTCAGTGAGGTGGTTCAAGGTAGGAGGATGAAGATAAGGGAGCCTCAGGAAGCTGTGACCGCCCCTCCACGTCGCAGGCCAAGAAAGGATTACTCATACCTGCCAAAGCCGGTGAACACTAGGTCTTCTGGTGGCAATACTGAGCTTTTAGCCTTGGAACGGATGAATCTGCGGAGGAAATACGCTAAGATCCTGAAGCATCATGACAGCTCTGAATGGGAGACGGCGACTGTGGATGAAGTTGGATATCAGGGGTGTGAGGATGGGGATGTTTTTGATGTCATGTAATCTTCTCTTTTTCTGTGCTGCTTGCTACTGTCTTTTTCTTTTATTTTAATAAACGGTTAAGGGATTATCCCTTGGCTGAGCCTACCTTGGTATTATGTATTGAATACCATACCAATTTTTTTATCCAAGGTATTCATTATTATTATCATGTAATTACTGGATTGGTGATTATATGTATGTATTCCACATTCAGTTATCATGGAATAAATTTTTATCATGAATTAATACATTTTGTATGATCTATGTTGAACACTTAAGAATGGGAATATAAAGAATATGATAGGTGCACCCTAATAGTTATAAAAAGAAATGGTTAATGTTTAGTATCATGAAACATTACATTGGGATATGGAGTGTAACAGATTCATTTATGGTGTTTTCTTTCCCAATGATATCTTGTTGGGATTATCCTTGACCTATGATTATGATTCAATGATTTATGTTTGGGTCACATTTCAAAATTAATGTTAATCATGCTATATCATTCCATATTATTAGTGTTTCTTTATTTCATCATTAAAATGGAATCTTCTTAACATCAATAATGTATTCTATACTTATTCCATTAATGGGATTTATTACTCACCAATTTATAATTTATAACCCTAGGTTATCCTATACAGTTTTATGTTGGAAGGAATGTTTTAGTATTGTTAAATAAATATTCAAAAATGATATTATATTACCTATTTTATGTTGTCATGTAATTTTCCTAATTACCAAAAAAATTATACTTTTCAATCATATGGGTTGTATTATGTTCATTCAAATGTAATATATCATGTAATAATGTAAAATGAAGAGCATTGTTTTTATAGTTGTTTTTAGAGGAATGATTTTAGTTATTTTTTTGGGATTAGAAAACACTAGATAAATACTCTAGGATAGGACTATGTAAAAGAAATTGTACCTTGATTTTAGAATGTATAGATTAAGGTGTCTACCAAGAAAATACATCCCCATATGGATTATAAATGTTGATGTGGTTCAAGAACAGAGGCACCTATGGGTAATAACATCGACCTGTTGTCGTAGGCCTGAATTGGGGTAACCTAGTACACAACAATGGGACTTATTGTGCCCCTGTTCTGATACCACTGGAGGATATTAATTAGTAATTTATGAATTTCATTACAATATATTATTAAGGGAATACAAAAAAATGTCAATAATAATATATGTTAGGAAATCAATCATTGTTAACATATATTAATGAATTGAGATTGATAAGTTAAGAAAATAATTGTAATTTACTTGTTTTCCTTTTAATTTAATTGTATTTACCTTTTTGTTTTCAATAGTTTAAAAATAATTATACCTCTGTTTATATTCATTCTAGAAAAATGCCATAATAAATATGAATTATTTAAAAAAATAAATGTTATGGGA
Source organism: Viscum album (assembly GCA_963277665.1). NCBI lineage: Eukaryota > Viridiplantae > Streptophyta > Magnoliopsida > Santalales > Viscaceae > Viscum > Viscum album. The sequence continues at coordinate 467,205,374 of OY728122.1, read as the reverse complement.
AATGTGATTATTTCCCTAAAAAGATGCCAACTTTGATGCGAGAAGGATCAAAAAATATTATGAAAATACTCTATCAGATGAATAATGTTATAAATTTAATCTTGGATCAAGAAAAATTCCCAAACACTCCCTAAAGATAGAACAATCCACAATTGATTTCTTCATGTGACAAAGCCCTACTGCATTCAATATATCATCTGATCCCTTAATCTGTGAATATTGTATTAACTCTATTGAGAAGTTATTATCTATCCTTCAATTTTATGATAAGGAGGAGGTTCTGATGGTAGTTTATCATATGGAGGGGGAATCTGATCAGCGGTATTACTTGATCAAGAATAAAAATCCCTACGAATATTTAAAAGTGATAGAGTGAAATGATATTTTGAAAATGTTTTCAATAAATATGTCCCTCACACTCTTTGCCATAAAATTGAAATATATTTTCTTTCCCATAATAAAATAGGCAACAAATCTATTACGGAATATGATGAAATCTTATGAATACTTGCACAATACTCCTCCAACAATTTCGTCACCCCTAATATAATTTTTACCACTTCATAAGTGTGATAAAACCTAGTATATGATAATCTCTAGAAATTAATAACTTTGATAACAATTATGAAATTTTACAATGTATCCTTAATGATGAAATGTATATTGAATAATCTCAAGGGTATCATGGGGAAAAGAAACCCAAAGTCGAATTTAATTCTAGCAGGACGATGGAGTAGATGAATGGTGGTAATGAATTTCAACATTTCACATTTCAAATGTGAGGGAAGAGGAACCCCAGAATTTTTATAAGGGCACTAAATAAATGATTTAGGTGTGGTAATAGAGGACAACCAAATTGGAATTTTTGATAAAAGATACATGCTAATGTGACAAGGGAAATGAATTATCAGCTCCACAATTAGCACACTATTCATTACTTTAACTATAAGGAACCAATGAACTTTTAATATCAATTCCAAAAGTTGGGGGGTTTTTAAGACATCCTGCAACCTCCAAGGATGAAGGGGAGATATTTTTCCATCACAATAACTACGGTGGATACTAAAAATGAACGGGTTATAATTATTCTAGTTATTCATTGAAAAATAGAAAACATAATTTTGTTATTTTGGTTATACACATTCATTTATATCATGAAAATTTAGTAGAAATATTCAAACACCACCACAATTCATGAAGCTAGAGATGTGAGTGAAAATTTAAAATTTTTAAATTCATTCAACCCATGTATATTACTCCTCCCCTATCATAATTTGTAGGAATAAATTCTTATTGAACCATTTCACTCTTCATTTACTAGAACATAATGATAATATAGCTGTCTACAAGATTTCCCTTTATAGAGAAAATATATGTTATCAAAATAAGTGAATAACACTTCATATTGAGAATCAATCCCTAATTAAGTATAATTACAAAGAATAAGATGAATCTTTATTAGCACCAACATCTAAATCATGGAAATTATTTCCCAATGAGAATGTGTTTCAATCACATATAATTGAGTCTAAAAAAATTATAATAATTGAAGGCCTTTCCATTGTGAGGAAATACATTGATGTGTTTCCTGAGGAATTGTCAGGTCTTCCTCATAGATGAGATGTAGAATTCTTAATCGAGCATATGCATGGGGTGTTACGAATGTTCAAGACTCCACATAAAAAAAGATGTTGTGTAACATGGAGATTTGAATCAATAACTACTGGTGAATCTAGGTAAATGGATAATAAACCCATGTTTTTAATATTGGTGTACACCATTCCTATTTTTCAAGAAGATGGATGGGACACCATGTGTTTGTATTGATTATTGTGAGCTTTATAAGTTCATGATAAATAAAAAAGTATCATCTACCTAGGATTGAGAACATGTTAGATCAGTTTCATGGAGAAGATTACTTCTAAGTGGTGGATATGTTGTTAGGATATTATCATGTTATGGTGAAGAAAAAATATATCCACAAGACTAATTTTCATACATGGTACATGCATAATGTGTTCTATTTGATGAATTTAATGATCACTCATTCACCAATAATATTTCAGGACATGAGGAATAGAGTCTATAGATATTATATCTCCAAATGTTTGGGAGTTATTATAGACAGTATTATAATATAATCCAAAGCCATGGAGAATCATGGGGAGCATCTGAATAGTTTTATAAAGTCCATGTGAATGGGGAATCATTATAACCTATATAGAAAATATGTGTTCTCTTTGAAGGAAGTCATTTTCTTAAAGAATATCATCATAAGAAATAGGATATCTTTGGACCTTTCAATTTAAGATGTATTTAATTGATCGTCAAGGCAAAAATATGTGATATATATATATTTTCCTTTTGTTAACTGGGTAATATGATCTATTTTTGGGAAATTTCTCACAATTTTGGATCCCTCATACCAAGATAACTCGAAATGGAATCGTGTTTACATTAAATTATTAATGAAAAGAGATATTCATGGACTTAAAAAGGTAGATCATAATTATTCCCTTACTCACACAACACATAAGTGGAGAAATCTCTATTGTATTTAGTGATGATCTGATAAAAGAATTGGGTTGTTTGTTAATGTAGAATGGCAATCTCATAGAATTTTCTTCACGTAATTTAAAAATTCCAGGGAAAAAGTATTACATGAATGAACTGGAGTTCCAACTAGTGATCATTAAGTTAAAAATATGTAGGTATTTTCAATTTGGGGAGATGTGTGAGATAGATACAAAGAATAAAAATCTCATTTAAATATGCTCATAGAAATAGCTGAATATGCACTAAAGAAGGTGGTTAGAGCTAATCAAGGACTATAACTACAAAATCCACTACAATTATAGTAAAGAGTATATTGTAGTGATTTATCCATGTTTAAAGTGTCATGCATATTTATTGATGATAATAATTGAGATGGATCCAAATAATTTTAGAACTGCAAAGGATAGACATGGGAATCATAAAGGAAGGAACATCATAAATCCATTTGAAAATTATTGTTTAGCCATCTACATTGGAATGGTTAAAGGATCATCAAAGAAATTATTTTATAATTCAGAAGATTTTGGAAACAATAATAGTAGGGAAATCTTAAAAATTGAATATTAATGAATAAGTAGTTGTAAGATTTAAATCAGGACAATGTGTACAATCAAATCCCTAGAAAATGATGGAACTGTAAGATGATGAACATAGAAAGACCATATCAATAAACCCATGAAGCACAAAGAAGTATTGATATCATTGATAACATTATTGGATGGCCAATTTTAATAAAGAGATCAAAGAGTAAAAAAAACATGTATTGTCCTCCATCATGTGAGTGTAGAAAGTAAATCACCCAAGGGTATTCTACAAAAAATACTCACACCCACACGAAAATGGGAGAAAATCACCATGGACAATGTCACCATACATTCAAATACAAGTAGGGGGAAAATTCTATGTTGGTTGGTGTGGACTATCATAATTAGATGACTCTATTTATCACAATTTTGTTGGATTACTCACTCGATCAAGATTCATGGATATACATCACAGAAGTGGTATGGATTCATAGAGCACCATTGTTAATTATATCTAATAGAGATCCAATATTCACCTCATAGTTCAATAAATGTCTCTAATATCATCTAATCACTTTTCTATACTTTAGTACGACCTATCATCCTCAAACTGATACCCAATTAGAGTGAAGTATTGAGACTCTTGATGTTATGTTGGGAGCATGTTCTATAGACATCAAAGGATTTTGGGACCAACATCATCCATTGGTTGAGTTATCATAAAACAATATTTTCAACTCTTACATCTGAATGGATACCTATGATGAACTCTATGGGATTATGTTCATAACACGAGCATGTTGGGATGATGTTGGGAAATAAAAACTACTAGATCATTATATGGTCAAAACTATTCATACTATGCCCCAAAACAACAATGATTCTCATAGTAAAAAAATATATTTTTGATAATCCCTAATGAGACCTAGTGTATGATTTTGGAGACATTGTATTCCTCTACATATCTCCATGGAAGAATGTGATGATATTTCAAATGAAGGGAAATCATATTCCAAGGTACATCGACCCTTTTTCAGAACCTTCATCTCATTAAATAGTTTGTCAATCAACTAGAACTACCACCAAGCATATCTCAATTACATGACGTATTCCATGAATCCTCTTTGAGGATGTACACAATAACACCACACATGTACTCAATCCATATGTGGTACCATTGGAGAATGAAAATTCCAATAAGGATTATCCTATGATGGTTTTAGATTGTAGAGGAAATATGTTATGAAAAAAATAAAATGATCCCTCTCAATGTGTTGTGGATAAACCACATATTTAATGATGTGATGTGGGAACTAGAGGTGATGATGAAATATTGTTACAAACAGTAATTTTTTGAGGAAAATGAAAATTTATAGGGTAATATTTATTAAGGGGGATAATTGTAACAACCTGATATTTTTAAATAATATTTCCATTGTAATATATTTAAATGTGTTATTATGTAATATAGTTATAGAAAATACAAGAATTTATTTTGTTTTTAAATATGATATCTGATTTAATTGACTATTAAGAATCATTATTGTTGATAATATATCCATTTAACATTGATCGAATGATTATTATAATTATAAAGTTTTATCAAATCCAAATAAAAAAGGCCATGTGGTGGCCTCAACATGTGGGATTATACATTATGAATCTTATTTATCAGGGATTCTGAGGGAGATATCATTTTTGATATTTTCCCTTTACTAAATCTAAAATGAGATACAATAATATAAACCTGTGCAGAATAGTATATGGGAGATTTTCAATCTCATTGAGACCATGGCCTAAACAATGTCCCCCGAACTGACCCATGAAATCCATACCATCACACACCTTGCACTTATAGAGTTTACTAGTTTATTAATGGGATTTGTATCGAGACTCTAGAAATATGACTATGTATATAATATTTTTTAGAATAATTAATATATTTTCATCATATTATCATTACATTATAATGTATTTTTATTTCGATTCCATAATAAAAAATTATTTTTTTACTTAATATTAAAATAAAAATAACGAACTTATATAAATGAATTAATAGATTTTTGAAATAAATTATATCTTAATAATACATAATATTAAAAAATTATTATCCAATATAAATGATCATATAATTTTGGTGAAGTCAAATTTAAGTACTATAATGTTTAAAAATATTATTGTCAAAAATCTAGTGATTTCATAAGAAATTTTGATATTTTTATAGAATATAAAATTATTTTTTTTTGAAAATTATTTATATAAATTGAATATTATTTTTTGAATCATATATTTCAAATTATCCGATAGTGAGTGTTTCATAATTTCCAGAGACACTCAAATTTTCAGGTAAAATTTACAAATCATATAAATATACCTTCTCATTTAGGATATCATAATATCCCAAAACATATGTAATAATTAATATAAATGGAATAAGAGTACAACTAAAATATAACCATTTAATATAAGGACATTTTTCATTTATCTGATTTATATTTTATAGCTAGTATGAATATTCGAAAACCTAAACTATATTTTAATGTTTTAGAATCATTTCTTTAATAGTGTAACTCACCACCACATAAGAAGTGGAGATCTTTTAATATGTACATATCATCATCCTATAAACAAATAAAATATACATCTATATAGATGAAAGAATGAAATGGACTGGACCTCTGAGTCTCTTGCTTTATTAAAATTCTGGTGTTTGAAGTGTTCAGGGTGGTCAACGTGACTCATTTTAAGAGTTCAACAAATTTAATGGTTTTCAAATGGTAGCTTGGAATGGTGGGTCACAATGGGGAACCACACCTATAGGTAAAATGAGTGATTCAAACCGGTGATTAGCAATAGGGTGTCACAACATTGACTCAAAATAGGGAGTCGCAATAGTAAGTCATAGTGGTGAGTCACAAAAGTGAATTTCAATGGTAGCCCACATCATTGACTCGCACCAGTAGCTCATCAGCTGTATCATTCACACGTTAGTCATACTGATAAATCATATTTATATCTTGTCAATTTTAGATTGTACCAGTGACTCTCACCACTGACTCGAGATGGTGACTCACATAATGGTTTTTCATTTCCAACAGTTTGTCAAAATTCCATAATTTCTCCAGTTTTCCCTATTTCAACCATTTTACATTTTATCAGACCTAAAATTAATTTAATACCATATTCAAGTGGATATGAAGCCATTTCCTAGGATATGAATCATATATTATGATTCCTAAGTGTCAAGGGGTATTTAATTGGTCAAACCACATGGTTTTGTTGAGATCCATCTTTTATGGGTATTTGAAACCATTTCTTTTATCCCAGAATCATGGTTATAATCCTTATAATATGGGGGAAATCCATTAATTAATTCCATATCCTTTCTCTTGATACCACAAGTCCTAGAACATTTCATTTCTGAGGAGTGGTGAATTCAGCTATAGATTTCAGATCTAGTCTTCCGAGGATGCTTTTCCTGCTATATGGGAACTCCCCTACATTGGTGAAACCAGGTGGTGTCGATTATCACTTCTTCAAAGTAGTTTTTCCATAATCTCAATATTATATATGCACCATGTGGGGTGGGTGTATGAATTTTTCTGGGGAACACAACTAAATTTGGATTAACAAGGATAATTAAACAGGCTAAGATCAATCTACAAGGCCTGGGGAAAGTGGTGTGTAATTGTACTATTTTGTTGATATTTTAATAAGTGTTGTAAATTATATATGCAATATACCTATCAAAAATCATGGATTTCAGTTTTATTTCATTGTGGACCAAATATATTTGGGGTTACATGTTGTTTTTTCCTGCTAAAATTTTGTTAAGAAAAATCTGGTAACCACATACACTTGGCTAATAAATGCACGCCTAACGATCAAATGCCAAATTTGATAACCCCTAAATTAACTTTTGAAAATTGAGTTTGTAAAACCTTGTTAAATCTAAATATAACATTTCTTGGTTCATGAATTGGCATGCTACATGTGGTATAGATCAGACTTGTGTTGTAGTAGGGTTGTGGGCATGTTTGTTTGATGTGGGGTGGTTCAGGTGGTTTATTGGAATCCTAGGTTGAGAGATTTACTGATTGTGGAATAGATAATATGTGTTGTACAATAATGATATGATCTGGTTGTGGGGATATGTGTTATTGGGTTATGATATGAGTTTTGTGTTTTCAATTTTGAGAGGATTAATTGCGTGGAATGACTTCAAAGAATGGTGATGGTAGTTGAAGGTATGGAAAATTCTCCAAGGGTTTTTCATTGAGTATCTTGCATAAATATTCATCCCATGTCTTGGGATCAATTTATGATATGTTATGAATGGGTTTTATATAGATCAGAATGTAATAATTATTTTTTATATTCCACTTTTCAATCGATGAGGACTTTGGTTTTGTTGTATGTTTTGTATTCTATTTATTATTTTCCCAGGTTGTGATGTAATGAATACCTGAAATATTAATAATGAATTATAATTGGTTAAATGAGTTGTCTAGGGGAATGATTTCAGATTTTCCTTGTCATGTTTTGATACAATTAGAGGTAGTAGCAATGAATGTTTCTTGAGCTAGTTGTTTGATTGGGAACACATAGGTTGGACAAGAGCAATTTGAAATATAATAATGTATTACATGTATTTTTCCATGTGATTTGTATACTCAACCCATCCATGTTGATAACCATATCCTAAATACCACCATTATCTTGAGGGTGGGTTTATTTCCCAAAAAACATGATGGGAGGATGGATGTATGCACACCCTCTACTCCATGCTCCCTCTTCTTAGTGGAACATCCCATGATTCATCAAGAAGCACATGGTTCGTGTGGTCCAGGTGTGTGCGGGTGAGTTTTTCTTCTCAATTTTCTTCATGGTGATATGGTTTGTTATTCCTAGGTGTCTTAGGGATGAGTTGTGGTTTTGGACCTTGTGTCTTCGGGTTGGATCTTTTGTGGTAGTGGCCCAATTTTCTATGGGTGTGATGTTTTGTTTTAGTAGCCCGAGTGTTTATGGGCATGATTTGTTGTGGTAGTGGCCCATGTGTCTATGGGAGCTATGTGTTGTGATTGTGAGGACTAGGTGTGTGTGAGAAAGATATAGTTTTATTGTTTGGAAGAGGTGGGATGACTTAGACATTTTCTTTTTGGGTGTTAGAGAATCTAATCAGTGGGAAATTAGTGCTGGGTACCCTTTCATCTATGTGCTTACGATATTACCTTATATCTCTAGTGTTACTTGGTGACTGTTCCTTGGGGGGTTGGTAAGGCATGTATACCATGTTAGGTTCTGAAATGTTCTATTCATTCTCATGGGAGTATTATTATGATTCTCTTACTTGTGTATGAGGTACCTTGGGTTTTCTACTGAGTATACTTGTATGGTCACCCTTAGCATATAAAACTACTTTCATGTTTCCATGAAGATTATGTATACCATGTTGTAAATTTGTTAGCTTAGACTTTTGGAATTTTCCTTGTCAGATCATTTTTTATTTTGGTTATTACGTTGGATATTTATTTCATTTTATGAGTTTTATTTTAATCATTCATGTGGGATGGATTTTTTCATCCGTTTATATATGCCTTGGAGTATTTAAGGGTGATACATCTTATCTTCCGGTTTTGTTTTTCTAAAAATGGAAATTCCTCCCATTATGTAAATTTTTTATACCCTTGGTGCTGGTCTCCACCCCAGGGCATATTGGTGGTAGGAATCATGGGTCATCATATTCATTACATAATTTCATGCATAGAAGGTGTATCATTGGAGGGAGGGGGACATGACATAATGTTATCAAAGGTGATGGTTGAGATAAAAGATTGTGTTTAGAGTTACAGACAATGAGGATTTCATTTGATGGAAGGGTACCAGTGTCAAGTGACTTCATTATGTAACACAGTCCAAGGAAAACAACTTAGGACATGGGATTTTAGCACTACACCACCACATGTGATCTGATGCATAAACTCTGGGTCTATCGAACAACCATGTGAGGCCTCACCGTTTATAGGGTGGGGACCCTAGGAAATGTAGATGCATTATTATGGCTTGTGTTCTTGTTGGAAGTCAATTTTTTTGGATGTTTGACGTTAACCATGTAATGAGTTACACAAGTTAAAATTAATATTAAATAAAATTTCATAATACTTGGGCATAGGAATTCCTTGTTTACCTATAAAGCTGTGGACCCCCGTCATCATCTGCATGTGGCTTTGAATGTCGAGTCTCAAGAGGCTAGATCATTTGATCATTGGAGGGTTGATAGAGTAGAGGTGGACAACCAGTGTCGGGGAACATTATGTGTATTCTAGAGACATGATATTGGAATGTATGAGGGTAATGTATTAAACATGGAGAGAATGAGTAGGCTCGAGGAGCATGAGCTCAGATTATGTTTTATTTGAGATCTGACCAAGTAATGGGTACCTTTTGCAGTTAGTTAGATGAAGGGTGATTCACATCAGTGTTGGGAACTATACCTATGGGAGGGGAATGAGGATGACATTCTATGGGTCAATATCAAGATGGTGTTATGAGAATATGTCCCATTATCAACCATGAAGGAAATAATGTTGGAGGAATTACTCTCCCAGTAGAAGGAAGTTATGTTGGTACTAGAGCTATGGATTAAGTTCAAGGATCTTCTACCTTTTTTCCTAGAACTATTTTCAAATGAGGAGTCACATGGGAGACACCTAGGGGGAACTACATCCTTCCATCTAGTATGGGTATACTACCTTAACTTTACCAATGTGAATGGATGTTCAGAAGAACGTGGATGGTGTTCTGAGGTTGTTCCTAGTCTAAACATGAGATAATGTAGGTGGATGGGGTTTCTCCAGATCTATTATTTACAAATATCCAACTACTCAAGAAGGATAATTTTGTGTCTAATGGATTGATTAGGATGTCTTAGAAGGAGGCTGTTCATGAATTTGTGGATGCATGTAGTGAAATAGAGGAGTAGAAATCATTGAAATTGGATTCAAGGGTTGATGGTTATAGAATATGTTTATTTTAGATGATGGTACAATATTATTTTATGTAGTAGGTGGAAGAGTCCCATTGGGGAGACACAGAGGGAAATGTGATTTGTGATCATATTTAACGTGGTAATTCTCTAGAGGGATGGTCTGAAGACGGTTGGAACCAGATGAAGTTTTGTGGGACGTTGTTTGGTCCTATGGAAATTCATATTGGAGTCCTCTGTGAGTTTCATAGATCAACTTTAACTATACATCTATGAGTTTATAATGTGTCATGGATCGAGGATGAAATTTTGGTGGCCTGTAATGAAGTAGGATGTATCAGAATTTGTGTCAAGGTGCATGGTCCTCTGACATTTTAAGGTTGAGAAACATGTTCCCAATGGTTTGTTGTAATCAATGGATGTTCTAGGGTTGAAGTGGAAAAAATACCAATTGAATTAATGATAGGGATTCCAAAGAATTTTGGAGGCTATGATGTTATGTGGGTGATAGTGGATAATCTGTAGAAACTAGCTCACTTAAAAGTGATTAAGGAATCCAAGGTAGTGGATTTCATGGAACAAAGGAATGTGGAAGAGATTGTATGGATTCATGGAGTTATGAGATCCATACTCTTGGATTGGAATACAGTTTTTACCTATGAAGTCTTGAGGGTATTGTATCATGCCTATGGCACCCAATTACGCCTCTGCACTACCTTCCACCCTCATAAAGATAGAAAGATATAATAGACTATCCAGTCTTTGGAGGATATATTGCGAGCATGCTTATTGGACTTTGGTAGATCAGGGGTGTGTCCCATACCCTTGGTCGAGTTTTCATAGAATAAAATATATAACTCTTTCATTGGAATGAATCAATTTAAATATTTGTATGGAAGACCTTTTCATTCACCCTTATGATGGATGGAGGTTGGAGGGATAACATTTATTTATCCCAAGGTAGTGAAGATAATGGAATAGAAGGTTCAACTCATTCGTGAGAGGTTGAAAGCGATACAGATCCAGACGAAATCTCTATTCCAACCACATATGAGGCCCTTGAAATTAAAGGTTGGGGACCACTTGTTTGTTAATGTTTTCCCTCAACATGGAAAGTTGAAGTTTGGAATTAGATGTAATCTTTCACCCATGTTCCTCGGACCCTTCGAGGTGTTGGGGCTAGTTGGAGAGATTCTATACCAGTTGTTGCTTCCACTATAGTTGGAGTGGAGCCAAATCATCTTTCAATTATCTCAAATTCATCATTATATTCAGGATGACTCTCAAGTCATTGAATAAGGAGTGCTGGATATCCCAGATAAAACAACTTATGTGGTAAGACTATAGAGATCCATTATTTTTAGGAGAATTTGTTTCATAGATGGATGATTCATTTGTTTCATGTTTTGTGGATGAATAATGTCATGGAGGAGTGTAATTGGGAGTGAGAAACAAAAAATATTTCCTAGTACCTAAGTTGTTATGAGTTTTTCCTAATTCTATATTTGATTGGAAATGTAATTGTGGATCATTTTTAAATGAAATGAGTTATTCTCCCTCAGGATGAGATGTGTGTGGTGAAATGTAATATAATTTCAAGAAAAATGAAAAATGGAAGACTATATTCCTAATAAAGATTCATCAACTGTGATGCAATTAAACCCATGTGGCCGAGTCGGTGCCATATAGAGAGGATTGGGACTTCACATGGAAGAAGGGATTCTGTGGTACACATGTTTGCACCTTGTGGTTTTTGTGATTTTGGGGTTTATCTTAGGGTTTTTTGGGTTAGTAGATATCGAAAGTGGTTTTATTGGATGAGGATACATCCACACCATATTCGATCAATATGGGGTGGTTTATCATTGAACATAAAATATTTTAGTTAGTAGTAGTGATTTATTTATAGTGAGATCCTTGAGGTGAATCTCTTAGGGGTGGTTATTTGTACCACTCTTTATTTTGGGATTTGTATTAGATTCCCATCAATGAGAATAGTTTTAGTTGTAAACATTTCCATGGACCCAAACTCCTATTCCATTAAATTTTAAAATCCATTTTATGATGTTTTCATGGAGTTAAAAGTAACTCATTTCAAGAGTCTAATAAATTTCTAGTTTTTCCAACGGTAGCTATGATTGGTGAGTTGTAAAAGTGAGTCATAATAGTGGGTCACAATAGCGAATACCACATGTAGGTTACATCAATGAGTCCCAATAGTGAGTCTAAATAGTGATTCATACAGCTGAGCCTCATCAGAGAGCCACAATGTTGAGTCAAAAAAGTTTCCCTCGACACTGACTCTCATCAGTGACTCATACTAGTGGCTCAAACTAGTATCCCGGCTATTGTAGCTCGCACTAGTGACTCATACCGCTAGATCACACTAGTAACTCATAAAAGTTAGCTCGTACCAATGAATCTATCTAGTAGATCTACACTGGTGACTCACACCAGTTCCTCACATCGGTGGCTCACCCAATGGTGAGCCATTTCCAATAGATTGTCAAAATTCCATAATTTCTCCTTTTTTTCTAGTGTCTCCCTTTTAACATTTTATTTTACATAAAATTAATTTATTTCCATATTTTAGTGGTTTTCAAGCTCTTTCACGAGATTTGAATCATATATTTAAATTCTTAAGAGTCCATCGGGATTTAAATTTGTCAAACCATGTTGTTTTGTTTAGATGCATCATTAATGGAAATTTGATACCATTTCATTTTCCGTGAGACTCATATCTAATCCTTCAATGCCAAGTGTCTTCCCTTAATTCATTAATTCTTAATTCCATTAATACCATACATCCACAGAATATTTCTTCTCTGAAGAGCCGGTTGTTATGCTATATCATTCAGATCTAGGATTCATTTGAGGTCTTTCCAACTGCATAAACGCCCCTGATTTGGATAATTCATGATGTTACGATAACATCTTATTCCAAAATGTGTTTCCATAAACTCTATTTTATCTTTTCATCACGCGGGATGGGTGTATCAATGATTCTTGAGAACATATTTTAATTCATATTAATGAAGATAAATAAATCCAAAATGATCAATCTACATTGCCTAGGGAAAGTGTCATACGATCGTACTATTTTAATGATATTTCAATCAATTTTGTGAATTATATGGGGCATATCCCTACTAAAAATCATAGACACTGGAGGTCTTTATTTGTGAACTAAATAGAATTTGGGTTACTTGTTTCTTGTTTCTTGTAAAATCATTATTTTTAAAAAAAATTCAAACACGTACACATGGATAATAATTGGATTCCCCATGAAAAATATTCTTCTATGATAACCAATGAATTAATATTTTGAAATTTAGTGAGGAATGGCTTGTAAAAACTGAATATGTGATGCCTTGTTGGTTCGGTGGCATGTTGTGTGTTGGATTGTTCTTACATGTGTTGTAGTAGAGATGTTGGCATGGTTGTGTGATGTAGGGTAATTTGGGTGGTGAAATGGATTATCATGTTAAGAGAATGATTGATTATGGAATGGATGGTAATTGGTGTACTAGAAGGGATATGATCTGGTCATGCAGATATGTGCTAGTTGGTGAGGTTGTGATTTCGGGGTTTTTCTCTGTTGAGGGGATGAGTAGGGTGGATTGACATTGAATAATTATGACTGCAGTGGATGGTAAGGTATTTTTCATTGGGTTTCTCTACGAGTACCACAAAAACATCTAAACCCCATGTCTAGGTATCATTGTATGGTATGTTATAAATGGGTGTTAAATGGAGAGGATTGTGATTCTACATTAGTTTATATGCTTCTTCGCCTTTTGGTATGACTTTCGGTTTGTTTCCTATTGTGTATTGTGTTTAGTAGTTCCTTGGGTAGTGACATAATGAATATATGATTTTTAATGAAGAATGAGAATTGATTAAATGAATTTGATGGTGGTATGATTTGAGTTGTGGCTTTTCATGTGGTGCTGAATTTAGGGGTATCATCACAAGCTGTTTTATGAGATAGTTTCTTGTTTGAGAAATCATAGGTAGGGCATGAGTGTTTGGAATTATATGTAAGTATTACTCGTATATTTCCTCTTTATTTCTATTCAAACACCAGCTAATTTGAGATCCATGTACCGAACAACCCCATTATCATGAGGGAGGGTGCCTTTTTTAATCAAACATGTGTTAGGATGGATAGTTTTCCACTAGCTCTTTCAAACTCCCACTACCTTGTGGAACAACCCATGATTCTTTAGGTGGGTTGTAGTTCAGGATTCCTAGGTGTGTCCAGGTGAGTTGGGATTACCAGGTGTCATCAGGATGAGATGTGTTAATTTTTTTAGGAGTCTCAAGGGTGAGGTTTGGTTGAGTCCCATATGTCTAGGTGTTGGATATGTCATGGTAGTGGCCTAGGTGTGTATGGGAAGTATATGTTGTGGTAGTTCCCTAGGTGTTTAGGGGCGGTATTTGTTATAGTAGTGGATCATTTATCTATGAGCATGATATGATATGAATGCATGTCCTAGTTCTGTACTGGAATGATGTGGTTTTATTTTCTATGAAGAGGTGGGAGGTTGAAGAAATTTTTTGTTATGGTGTGACATCTGATATATAGCAACCCCAACCTTTTACATATAAAACTACTTGATTATAAGAATAATTATATATCAGAGTACAATCCAAAGATTTTAATGTCTAGTGTCATGGAAAACTACGTATATAAAAAATTTAAACATAGATCTAAAATATAATCCTTATTTAATCTTCATAAAATCTTAAAACTACCATTGAGCCCTTACATCTACATAGGGTGCCCAAGGATAACATGAATGAAGGGATGAGCTAAAATTCTAGTTATGAAATAAAAATATGAATAAGGATTTAGTACAAGGGTTAGATATCATGCCATAATGATGTAAAATTGCATATAGAATCATAACAAATAAACATGGGATCATATAAACATGAATTCATAGTAATGTGAAAACAATATGAATCATGATTTTATCATTAGTCAAGGATCTTTTCACATAGAGTAGCACTTTTCAAGGATAACCACCAAGGCTGTTGCACATGGTAGTACGAGTCAAGGCTAACTGTAGACAACATTTCACATAATGTCTCATGAGACTAAAAATAACCAATTCATTGGAGAATTATCTGGATGCATCCATCATAACATGTTCATGAATAGGTTTTCCACAAGAATAATCATATATAATGAATCATACATAATCATAAGACAACCCATGAAGAGAAATAAGTATTACATTAATGTCGTAATGAATAATGAATGGGAATATCATAAAAGTGTATATTATAGAAAGGAATTAAAACATACCTAGACATTAATAAGGTAAAATAGGCATATATTATTTTAAGTGACTTTAAACAGAAGTGACAACATGTAAGAAAATTATTTAGGAAATTCTTAGAATTAAAAAATTTTACTACTGATTTAAGGAAAATATTAAAGAGAATTTAAAATCAAAAAAGGAATAATAATTTATATAAAAAAATAATAATTGAATGAAGAGTTATTTAATAAAAAAATAATTATTTTCTAAAATCAATAGTTTCTTAAATCAAATGTTTTAGTGCATTTGAAATTGGGTAAAAATTTAGGAAGTTCTCTTAAAATGAGTTTTCATTCTAGGAATTATCAAGGGGGGAATAAATTAAAAGCATGTATATCCCCAAAAGATAATGAGGGATGGTTCTTGAAATTTGAGTTTAGATAATATACATATTATTTAAAAGTTTTACATAAAAATAATCGACTAATTCATTTGGGAAAAAAGAATGACAGAACAACCCGAAGGAATAAAGGTTGTTCAGGTAGAACCCCTTACTGAATATCGGCATGGTATCAGGTGTACATATGAGGTCTTAATGAGAGAGAAAGTGACTTATCATCTGTTATAAATCATGAGGGATGTATTATAATAGTGCGAAATCATACCCCAACATTATGAATTATAGGTATAATGGAATACCATAAAGTAAGATAAGAAACCCCTTACCTTGTACTTTCCTTTAGTTGAGGGTACGTTTAACCTCCTATATAAATACCACAGTATGTTATTAATTTATTCAAAAACCATATCAATATTTATGATATCATACATGATTCATTTATGTCATTATACTACCCAATTAATAATAATTTTAATGTTAAATTATCATTTCGGGTAACAATCACTTTCTTTATCGTACATGTTTTAACTTGTTTTTCTTGATTGTATCACTTAAGTCGTGATTTAAATACTTACAGAATATAAAACATCATATATATTTAGAATATAAATATGTATAATATAACTGTAAATTAAATTGAACACACCGTTTATGGAGACGGTAGACCGTACATACACATAAACGATGTTTCTGTTTTCATATCATATTGAACAGATCTAAGTGAATAAGATATATGTAAGTACACACACACACATACATATATTTATATCTCTAGTTGTATTATTATGTCATACCTCACATACATATTAATGATATATATTTTATAATAATCATTGAATAGTGAACATGGAAATGAATCTCATCACGTCGTGGATACGATAATCCATACATACGCACGAGCGACAATATCATTATATTGATGGAGAAATAGCATTTAATTGGATGGTATATCATATATACAGAATAATTAAAATGTTATATTTATTTTTTAAATCATTTATACTCATTATTATACCCATCCAAATAATGAAGTGTTTGAATAACAAACTACACCACGATGTGGAGACGGTAATCCATACGTACGCACATATGGTGACTTTGTCATTTATAGGATGGATAGAATAATGAATATGGTTGTACCATTTTTATAATAAAATCTTATTATATAGAATATATAGGAGTTATTATTATATAATGGAAGCAAAAAGTAAGGAGGAATGGGAAGACGAAAAAAACTTAAAAGAGGTGATGCAATATTTACCTCTTCTTCGAGATTTTCCTTTTGATTTGATCAAAATGGCTCAATAGGATGGCTTTAGGACCAAAGGAAGGCCTCTAGGATGAACAGAGGAAATTAGGGAGGAAATTTGGGCAGGGGTTGGCTATGCCAAAAGGCATTGGAGGTGTTAAATAAAGAGAAGGGGAAGTGCCCTTTTATAAGAGAGGTGAAAGTCACTTAGGAAAAGCTTGAAATATTATTTTATAATTAGATAATTTTCGGTTTATAATGGATCCAAAATGATTTATTTAAAGTATAATGTGGGGATGGGTGGGAAACCTATCAACCATAAGGTTTTAGATAGTTTTAGATCACTATATTAACCTTCTCTTTTAGATTTAACTCTTAGTTTAATAGTTTGACATTTACCATTTCTCATTGTATTTTTATATTATATGGTTAATAAACTTACTATAAAATTCCAATATAACCCCAATCGGTTCAGTAATGACATATATATTATTATATATTTCTTTTGGATGAACCATATATTTTTTTAGTATTATTATATCAATTAAAAATATAATATTTGTTTTAAAAACTAATTTATGTAAATTTTGACACTATTTGGTATTTTTTAAAATCATAACAGCATCCTTACTTAAAACAAATTGATTTAATCAACCCTAACATGTCATATTAACCAATAAAATTAGTTTAATTCATTAACAGTCTCAAATTACATTTATTTTTGTATTTATTATATCAATTATTTTAATCTTTTATGAATAATGTAATTACGACATCATCATTGTGTCATAAATAAATGTAATTATTTAATGTCTCAAATATATAAATAAAATACTATTATTTAGGAAATATTTTTATCATTCTAATTAATATTTATAGTCAAATTTATCTTATATATAACCCTATATTAAAAATGTTTTAATTATGAAAACTTGAATTTAACACTTTTAACTCTTCTTTAAATTACATAATAATAATTGTCTTAATCTAATCCAAGTAGAACTAAAGGATCATATTTTATTAATAAGGTTATTTTTGGTCTAATTACACTTATCCAATAGAATTAGGACCTATTTTAGGGCAATAATAATATCATTTTTACCTTTAATTACCCTATTTACTTTTAACTGTGGTAAATAAAAGTCAAAAGATACTATTCATCATAAATTATTTTTATCTTATTGAACCTCATTTTACATACTGATACCAACTTTGCATCTATCAATTTTGAAATTAAATTCATAGAAGAGGTAAAATTATGTTTTATGCAAATTTGCAAATGCTCCTAAGAGGTGGGAAAAAGATAGAAAAATGCTCAATAAAATTTTTATATATCTAAAATGATTATAAAATGAAACCAATGAATTAAATAGAACATATATAGGTATTATGTACCTATTTTGAACTAAAATTAATTTAAATAAAATAAATAATTATATAAATAAAAATCTGGTTTTAAATAATAACTCATTGTTTTTTTACAATTTATCAAAAAATAAAAGTTTACAGAAAAATACCAAAAATCCACCGAAGGAAAATTTTGAAATTCCAAATTCAAAAATGAAGTATATTTTACCAAATTCAAAACATAGAAGTTTCATTTATTTTTTTAAAATTGATTCCCGTTGTCAAAAACAAAAGGAATCTTTTTATGAAAAAATAACTATGAAATGATTGACACATGTTTATGTCCACTTTCAAATTGAAATTACTTACAATGACCAGAATTGTAATAAATGGTAAAAATATAATATATTTATAATTCCAAACAATTAAAATTTATCATTTAACACTATAAATTATTTTGATTAAAAAAGTTGTTTTCAGTTAAAATATAGTATTTTTTACTATTCACCCAAATATGAAAGTTATCCGAAAAACACCAAATATTTATTTTTAAATAAATTCTTATGTTTTTACATTAAAGAAGAAGTATATTTTGTCAAATTTAATATATGAAAGTTTCAAATATTGTATTTAACAAGGGTTCACCCTTAAAAGGTGGGAAAAGTTAATTTTATTTGAAAAATACTTCTTTTATATGAAAAAAATGAATTAGTTATTACATTATGTCTATAAAACTCATAATATGGATTCTAAAATTATAAGGATTACATAATGTTCAAAATTAAGTTAATATTATCCAAAAATTCTTTTGAATGACTAGTTTTGTAAGTCATGATGTGCTTGAACTTGGTGTTGTGTAGTGAAAATTATTGAATTACATTGAAGAAATAACGTACTATGAAATATTGGGGCGTTACATTCTTCCCTCCTTCAATAAATTTCATCCTCACAATTTTAAATTGTTCTTCAAAAATAAATGGTTGAAAATATAAAATTCCTTTGTGAAAAAACCCACATTGGAAATTGGGTTAATAAATTTATTTCTTAATAAGAGGAAAAGGGAAATGAAAGGGTCACCACCAAATGATGATCTCTATTAGGAGATCATTGGTTGAAATTGGAGACACATAATTAGAGAAAAAATGTAAATATTTATAGGGTTTGATTAAGGTCATCAATCACAAAAAACTGTAAAATTGTGGGCCTCCAATCCATCAATCTATGATGATTTAAAATACCATCTATACAAAAAAACATAAGGTATTAGGATAACACATTTTTTGTTTTAAGATCCCTTCCCTAATGATTAAGAATTAATTTACCCATAGAATAATAGGAATATATATATATATACTTGACAAGTAGAGTTTAATCCTTCATCTAATTCCAACCACAATCTCATCTTTCACTCTAAAATATTTCAAAAAATATTCTATTTATCCTAATTGTATTGGGTTCCAAAAATAATGAATTTATTGTTCACCTATCAGACCCTTAGAATCCATGGACATCACGTAGTCCAGTGGTAGGTGATAAATCCCAATCGCACTATGTTTGTGGGTTCAATTCTCGTAGCTTTGTCGGATGCAACAGGTTTTCACATGGTATGTGTGTTGTCATATTTATAAAAATCCAAAAATAACCTTAAAAATCTATCCAATTTCAAACCAAATCCATTCAAACCATTAGACTTTTCTAAAATACTTCTATTCAAACTCACAGTCCAAAATTTCTAAGGAAGTTGAACACAATGAAGATCCTTTTTTCCATGTAATAACATGGTAACACCTTCATCATGTGTTATTTTAAAACATGGTAAAACCCTAAATTAACATAAATCCTTATTGATTACATTAATTCTACCTTATTATTTATATAATTCTATATATATTCCTCATATCCAAATTTTTTGAATATTCCAAAAATGATGGAATAAACAAACTATTAATCAGTTCCAAGGAAGTCAAGAATATCCAATATAATTTATCTAAATCAACCATCTCTTATTCTAAAATCACTACCTTATTATCAGTAACATATTAAGGATTACCTTTCCTTCAACCATGTATTTTCCAAAAAGTATAGCTTACTATTATGTCACTTTTCATAGAACTATATAATTTCAAATCCTCAATAAAATAGTGCTACAGTACAATCCCTATTTATCAACATAATTCATATAAGCATTATATTATTGATACAACAATCAAATGAAATAATTATATAATAAAAACATAAGAACACTAGGTGTTCCTCTTCATCTAAGTGAGTATCATAACATGATTATTATCAAATAACATCATTTGCGGTATACTATAATGACTGGGACATTGATTCGCATTGTGTCCCAACACCTTGCAGATGAAGTGTTTTAAATTTGAAACCTCTTTCTTACCCTTGAAATCACGTATTTGGTTTCCTTTTTCTCTACACGTATAACAAACTCCCATCCCCTTTTAGTGTTTACTAAGGTGATTATTTCCACATTTATCACATATGGGAAAATCCTTCTTTCCCATCTTCCCTTTATCCATCTTTCTCCCTACCATCCATTTATTCTCTTGTTTCCCTTCAAATCCATAGGACTTAGAGAATTTTTTATTCATCTTATTAACACATAATATTATTTCTTCATATGTTGAGAATACATGGGAGACTATTTCACTTATAAATGTTGTCTTAATACCATGAATTCTATGATCCTTCTTTCTTTTTGGATCATACATATTGCTCTAGTTCTCATTCCTTCTATTGGGAGCCATTTCTGTATAATGTTGTACACTAGGTTAGTTTTTGAATCATAATGAATAATTCTAAACTTTTAAAATAACTAACATAATTTGAACAGGTTATGGATATAATCTGTAATTATAAAAAAATTTCTTTGAGAATATATATACTCATAAATCCTTCATAATGATTTGTAGAAAAATGCGAATTATCCTAGGAATATCCCTTGGGAGTGTCGTAACCAAGAGTGCAGCAAGGCCAGTTGTCTTGCACTAGTTCCCATTCGAGTCTAGCTCAATGTAGTGTTTTTGGGTTTTACCCCTAGGTACATCCGCGCTAGAGCTACCTCTACCTACTCGTATCCAGACATGAATGTATTTTCTTAGAAAACTCACAAAATCTCTACATTACCAAAATTCTAGGAAGTTATTCTATACTAATCCTCAAAGTCTATATTAGGGCATTGTGCTCTAATCATAGTTTATCTAAATCTTGTTTCCAAGGTTATTGATAATCTTCCTCTGATACTAATTGTAATGCCCCGACCCCAGTTACTCAGAGTTGGTGCATTATTTTAAAACATTGGCATGATTACAAGGAATCATGTCCCAAAAAACCGATCAGTTTAGCAGTTTTTGAAAATTTGTTTCATACATGAACGTTACGTTACACTGTCTAACATATAACACTAAAAAATAATAATCCTTTGAGAATGAAATATTTCCCTTAGCATAACCCTGCATCTCAAACATAAAACACTTCTTGGGATCCTGGGAAAATAAAACATAAGGAAGTGGTGAGTTAAGATGCTAAGTATAGGTAAATAATTTAGCGGAAGCTATAATCTTTTAAGGAAAAATGTGTAATAGAAACCAAAACCTTTTTAAACAAAAACTTGAACCTGATATGGAAAAAATAAATTAAACATTACTATATAAACATACACATGGATATTCAACTAGTCGAATAATCACATGAAATAAGTAATTTCAAAATGAGGGAATGTATAGTACATGGCATTAATTTCTGTGTCAAGGCCTCATGCCAAGATCTATGGGATAACTGTAACCGGACCCATACCTGGAGAGCCTATGTAACCAGACTCCATCCCGAAGAACCCTTGTAACCGAAATCCAACCCGGAGAGCCTCTATAACCGGAATCCTACCTGGAGGGTCTGCTGTAACCGGACACCAATCTAGAGGTATTACATTTACCGATCCCCAACCCATAACATACTAGTCCTATACATTCGTCATTTGAAAAGGATGAAATATAACACAAAAATTTGTATTAAAACTACCATACGAAATGTCAATACTTTATCTATAAACCATGAATGGTATAAAAATAACACATCCACAGTCAAACATATCACAAAACATTCAATAAAATATGGAAGATTTTTATCATAAATAATCAACTTCATACAAGTTTAAAATCCATTAAAGGATGTTGACATATATGAAAGTGATCAATACAATGATTTGAGAGAAAAACCCCTTTTCATGAAATCATTTTAAATTATCACAATTTAAAAAGGTAGAAATTTAATAGGGATTTTTGAATCAAAGTGTCCCATACCCCTTGGAATCTTTTTAAAAGAATTATCATTTCAAAACATTCATTTCAATATAAATAAATCCTTAAAATCATTTTAAAAAAAATTACATTAACATAAAGGGTTTGAAAGATAAATATTTAAAAAATTTAGAATGATGCTGTAGTTAAATAGAACCTCCCATAAAACCTTAAAAGATACATTTTGAAATCAATTTTATAATATATTGGTATCTATGATAAGTATGTTCCAAAAAATTCGTATACATGAACAATCTCGGATAATAATGAGATTAAGGATATAACCCTTACATCATAGTAATAAATTGAGTCGTATGAAGAATATTCACCAAATTAATCACAGAATATCATGATTATAAAGATAATCATGATAATATATATCAAATAGATGTATACAATACACCTCATGCAATAAATAAGTAGTGAACAATGGAAATATCATCGAATTAAAAGTGAGATAAGAAACCCCATACATTGTACTTTCCTTTAGTCGAGGGTACGTTAATCCTCATATATTAAGACCATAGTATGTTATTAAATTATTCCAAAACAATATCAATATTTATGACATCATACATGATTTATCACTTTATTTTACCCAATTAATAATAATTTCCATGTTAAATAAACATTTCGTGTAATAATCGCATTCTTAATCGTACATGTTTTAACTACTTAGTCTTGATTGTATCACTTAGATCTTGATTTAAATACTTGCATAATATTAAAAATCATATATATTTATAACATAAATATGTATAATATAAATATATATGAAATGTAAAACACTGTTTATGGAGAAGGTAGACCGTACGTACTCATAAACATGGTTTTTATTTTCATATTGTATTGAATGGAACGAAGTGAATAAGGTATATGTAAGTGAATATATATAGACACACACACAAACACACACACACACACATATATATTTATATATCTATTAGAATTAGTATGTCATATATTAAATACTTATTAATGATATATATTTTATAATCATCTTTGAATGGTGAACATGGAAATGAAACTCATCTCATCGTGGAGATGGTAATCCGTACGTACGCACGATCGACAATATCATTATATTGATGGATAAATCGTATGTAATTAGATAGTATATCATATATAAATAATAATTAACATGTTATATTTATTATTCAAATCAGTTATACTCATTATTATACACATCCAAATAATGAAGTGTTTGAATAACAAACTACACCACAACGTGGAGATGGTAATCCGTACGTACACACATATGGTGACTTTGTCATTTATAGGATGGATAGAATAATTAATATGGTTATACCATTTTTATAATAACATCACATTATATAGAATATACTGGAGTTATTATTTTATAATTGAAACAACAAGGAAAGAGGAAGTGGAAGAATAAAAGAACTTGAAAAAGGTGATTAAATATTTACCTCATCTTCGGGTTCTACCTCTGGATTTGATCAAAATGTCTTTTTAGGATGGATTTATGAAAAAATAAAAGGCCTATAGGATTAAGGGAGGATGTTTGCAGGATATTTGGGAAGTAGTTGTCTGAGCCAAAAGGCTTTGGAGTTGTGAAATTAAGAGAATGGGAAGTTCCCTTTTATAAGAGAGGTGAGGGTCACTTCAGGAAAAGCTTGAAATATTATTTTATAATAATATCATTTTCGGTTTCTAATGGCTCCAAAATTATTTATTTAGAGGACACTGTGGGTATTGGTTGGGAAACTCTCAACCAATATTTTTTAGACAGGTTTAGGTCACCATATTAACCGTAACTTTTATATTTAACTCTTAGTTAAATAGTTTGACATTTACCATGTCTCTTTGGATTTTTATATTATATTGTTAATAAACTTACTAATAATTCCAATAGAATCCCAATTAGTTCATTAATTCTATATATATTATTATATAAGTCTTTTGGCCAAACCTAATATTTTTTAGAACTATTATATCAATTAATTATATAATATTTGTTTCAAAAACTATTTTATGTCAATTTTTACACTATTTGGTATTTGGTTTTTGATAAAATCCTAAAAGCATGATTACTTCGAGAAAAGTTGATTTAATCAACCCTAACATGTAATATTAACTTATAAAATTAGTTTAATTCATTATATGTCTCAAATTACATTTTTTGGGTATTTATAATATCAATTATTTTAATGTTTTATTAATAAGGTAATTACTTAATCATAATTGTGCCATAAATAAATTTAATTATTTAATGTCTAAAAATTATAAATAATGTACCATTATGAAGGAAAATTTTTATTCTTTCTAACGAATAATTATAGTCGAATTTATCTTATGTATAACAATATATTAAAAATGTTTTACTTATGAAAACATGAATTTAACACTACTAACTCTTCTTTAAATTAGATAATAATAAATGTCCTAATCTAATCCAAGTCGACCTAAAGGATCATATTTTATTGAAAAGTTTTTTTGGGTCGAATTACACTTATCCAATAGAATTAGGACATGTGTTAGTTTAATAATAATATCATTTTTACCTTTAATTACTATATTTACTTTTAACCGTGGTAAATAAAAGTCAAAAGTTACTATTCCCCACAAAATTTATCTTATTGAACCACATTTTACTTTCTGATATCAACCGTGTCTCTCAAATTTTTTAAATTCAATTAATTGAATCGGTAAAATTATGTTTTATGCAAATTTGCAAACACTCCTAGGAGGTGGGTAAAAGACTATAAAAAGTTGAATAAAATTTTTATATATCTAAACTTAATATAAAATTACTCCAATGAATTAAATTTAACTTATATAGTTATTATGTATCTATTTGGACCTAAAATAAATTTAAATAAAATAAATAATTATTTAAATAAAAAGTCAGTTTTAAACAATAACTCAGTGTTTTTGACTATTCATCAAAAAATTGAAAGTTTTCAGACAAATACCAAATATTCACCCGAAGATAATTTTGATAATATGAATTCAAAAAATAATTCTATTTTACCAAATTTAAAACATAGAAGATGAATTTCTTAATTTAATATCAATTCCCATTGTCAATACCAAAAGATGTATTTTTAGGAAATAATAACTATCAAAAGATTGACAATTATTTATGTCCACTTTCAAAGTGAAATTACTTACAATAACCATCATTGGATTAAATGGTAAAAATATAATCTATTCATAATTAAAACCCATTAAAATATATAATTTAACACTATAAATTATTCTGATTAGAAATGTTTTTTCAGTTAAAATATAGTATTTTTCACTATTCACCCAAATATGAAAGTTATCAGAAAAAAACCAAAAATTTTTTGAAATAAAATTCTTATGTCCTGATTTTAAAGAAGAAGTTTATTTTGAAAAATTGAACATATAAAAGTTTCAAATATTTTATTTAACAAGGGTTCACTATTAAAAGGTGGTAAAAGTGCATTTTTTTTGAAAAATACTTTTTTTATCTAAAAAAATGAATTAGTTCTTAAATTATGTCTAACAAACTCATAATATGGATTGTAAAATTTTAAGGATTATATAATGTTCAAAATTTAGATAATACTATTCCTAAATACTTTTGAATTGCTAGTTTGGTAAGTCATGGTGCGCTTGAACATTGTGGTATGTGTAGTGCAAGATATTGAATTAATTTGAAAAAATAACATATTATGAATTCATGGGGTGTTATATTCTTCCCTCATTTAATAAATTGCGTCCTCAAAATTTGAATTTGTTCATTGAAAATAAATGGTTGAAAATATAAAATACCTTTGTGGAAATACCCAGATCAGAAATTGGGTTAATAAAATTTAATCTTAAGAAGAGGAAAAGGAAAATGAAATGGTCACCACCAAATTATAATCTCGATTAAGAGAACATTGGTGGAAATTAGAGACACATAATTGGTGGGAAAATATTTATAGGGAGTTATTTAGGTCATCAATCACAAACAAGTGTAAAATTGAAGTCCTCAAATCCATCAATCTATGATGATTTAAAATCCCATCGGTACAACAAAACATAAGGTATTTTGATAACACATTTTTTCTTCTAATATCTCTTCCGTAAAGTTTAATAATTAATTTACCCATAGAATAGAAGGAAATATATATATATATATATATATAATTGAAAATTAGAGTTTCATCCTTCATATAATTCCTACCACAAACTCATCTTTCCCTCCAAAATATTTAAAAAAATATATTATATTTTAGGGTTACAAAAATAATGAATTTATAATTCACCTATCAGACCATTATAATCCGAGGACTTCATGTAGTCGAGTGGTAGGAGATAAATCCCAATCACACTATGGTTGTGGGTTCGATTTCCACAGCTTTGTCCGACGTGATGGTTTATCACATGGTCTGTGTGTTGTCCTTTTTGTAACAATACAAAAATAATCATAACAATGGTATCCAATTTCAAAATTAATCCATTAATACCTTTAGACTTATCCAAAATACTTCTATCCAAACTCACAGTCCAAAATTTTTAAGGAAGTTAAACACAATGAAGATCCTTTTTTCCATGTAATAACATGTGAACACCTTCATCATGTATTATTATAAAACATGGTAACACCTTGAATTACCATAAAACCATATTTATTACATTCATGCTCCCTTATTCGTTATATAATACTAGATATATTCCTCATATCCATATTTTTTGAAAACATCCAACAATGATGAAATAAACAAACTATTAATCAGTTCCAAGAAAGTCAAGAATATCCAATATAATTTATCCAAATCGACCATCTCTTATTCCAAAATCACTACCTCATTATCAAGACCATATTAAGGATTACCTTTTCATCAACCATGTATTTTCCAAAAAGTGTAGCTTACTATTAAGTCACTTTTCTTAGAACCATATAATCTCAAATACTCAATAAAATAGTACTATATTACAATCCTTATATATCTCCATAATTCATATAACCAATATATTATTTATCCAAAAATAAAATGAAATAATTCTATAATAACATCATAAGAAAAATAGTCATTCCTCTTCATATGAGGTTGTATCATAACTTGATTATTATCAAATAGCATCATTTGTGGCATATTTTGATGACTGGGACATTGAATCGCGTAGTGTCCTAATGCCTTGCCAATAAAGCATTTTACATTTGAAACCTTTTTCTTACCCTTGTAATCACGTACTTGGTGTACTTTTTCACCACACTAATAACAAACTCTAATTCCCTTCAATAATTTACCAAGGTGATTATTTACACATTTATCACGTATGGGAAAAGTCTTCATTTCCCTCTTCCCATTATCCATCTTTCTCTCTACCATCCTATTCTTCTCTAGCTTCCCTTCAAAGCCATAGGACACAGAAAATTCATGAGTTATCTTATTAACTGATGATATTATTTCATCATATGTTGAGAATACATGGGAGACTATTTCCCTTCTAAGTGTTGTCTTAATACCATGGATGATATGATCCTTCTTTCTTTTTGGATCATATGTATTGATGGAGTTATCATTCCATCCACTGGGCTCCATTTCTATACAATGGTATACACTAGGCCAGTTTATAAATCGCAATGAATAATTTCAAACTTCTAAAATACATAATGTAAATTGAGCAGTTTATGGATATAATACATAATCATAAATATATTTTCTTTGAGATGGTATATACTCATAAATACTACATAATGATTTGTAAAGAAAATGAGAATTATCTTATGTATATCTCCCAGGAGTGTCGTATCGAAGAGTGCATCAAGGCCCATTGTCATGCACCAATTCCTGTTCGAGTCTAGCTTAAAGCGGTGTTTTTGGGTTTTACCCCTAGGTACATCTGTGTCAGAGCCGCCTCTACTTTCTCATATCCAAACAGGGATGTATTTTCTTGGAAAACTCACAAAATCCCTACACTACCAAAATTTTAGGAAGTTCTTCTATACTAATCCTCAAAGTCTATCTTTGGGTAATGTGCTCTAATCAATTTTTATATTAATTGAGTTTAAAAGGTTTTTGCTAAACTTCCTCTGATACCAACTGTAACGCCCTGACCCCAGTTACTCAAAGTCGGTGCGTTATTTTAAAACATTTCCACAATTACAAGGAATCAAGTCCTGAAAGACCAATCAGTTTAGTAGTCTTGGAAAATATATTACATACATGAATATTACATTACAGTTTCTACCATACAAAACCCAAATAAAACTTTGGGAATGACATTGTTCTTTTAGCTTAACCTTGAATCTCAAACATAAAAAACTTCATGGGATCCTTGGAAAATAAAACATAAGAAAGGGGTGAGATCAGTTGCTCACTAAGGGTAAATAATTAAGCAGAAGCTATAAACATTTAAGGAAAATGTGTAATAGAAACCACAACCTTTTTAAACACAAACATGAACATAATATGGAAAAAATAAATCAAAAATTTCTATATAAACTTGAACATGGATATTATACAAGTAGAATAATCATATATAATAACTAATTTCTTAATGAGGTAATGTATAGTACCAGACATTAATTTCTGTGTCAAGGCCTCATGCCAGGACCTATGGGCTAACTGTAACCAGACCCAAACTCGGAGTGCATCTATAACCAGACTCCATCCTAGAGAGCCTCTGTAACTGAACTCCAACCCGAAGAGCCTCTGTAACCAGACTTCAACTTAGAGGGCCTACTGTAATCAGACCCCAACCCCGAGGGCTTACTTTTAACAGTCCCCAACCCAGAACATTCTAGTTTAATACATTCATCATTTGAAAAGTCTGAAATATAACATAAATATTTGTATTAAAAATAGCATACTAAATGTCAATAATTTATCCATAAACAATGAATGGAATAAAAATAACACATCCATAGTTAAAAATATCACAAAAAATTCAGTACAATAAGAATGAATTTTATAATAATAAATCAAATTCAATCATTTATAAAATCCCTTAATGGATGTCGATATAGATGAAAATAATCAGTACAATGATTTGAGAGAAATACCCCATTTCATGAAATCGTTTAAAATTATCACAATTTATAAAGGTAGTCATTTAAAATGGATTTTTGAATCAAAGTGTCCATTACCAATTTGAAACTTTATAAAATAATTATCATTTCAAAACAATCATGTCCATATAAATAAATCCTTAAAATCATTTTGAAAACATATACATTAATTAAAAGGGTCTGTAAAGTTAAATCATTTAAACATTTAAAATGATGTTGTAGTTAAATAGACCATCCCATAAAACCTTAAAATATTTCTTTTGAAATAATTTTTATAAAATATGGATATCTATGATAACTATGTCCAAGAAAATACTTACACATTAACAATGTCGGATAATAATGATATTGAAGAAATAACCCTTACCTCGTTGTAATCAATCGAGTCATATGAACAATAATCACTAAATGAATCATAGAATATATTGAATATAAATAGAATCATGATAATATATATCAAATGGTAGTACAAAATACACAATATGCAATAAATAAGTGGCGAACAATGGAAATCTCACGGAATTAAAAGTGAGATAAGAAACCCCTTACCATGTACTTTCCTTTAGTCGAGGGTACATTTAACAACCTGTATAAAGACCGTAGTTTTTTATTTAAATATTACATAACCATATCAATATTTATGATATCATACATGATTAATTTATGACTTTATACTACCCAACTTAAAAAAAATCCAATATTAAATTAACATTTCGGGTAATAATCGCTTTCTTTATCGTAAATGTTTTAACTTGTTATTATTGATTGTATCACTTAGATCATGATTTAAATACTTCCAGAATATAAAAAAACACACATATATATATATAGAATGTAAATATTTATAATAGACATAGAGAAAAAATGGGAATCACCGTTTATGGAGATGGTAGACCGTATATAAGCATAAACGCTGTTTCCGTTTTTATATCGTATTGAACAGAACTAAGTGAATAAGATATATGTAAGTAAATATATATATATATATATTTATATATTTATACCTATAGTATCATTATTATTTAATATATTACATACTTATTAGTGATATATATTTTATAATCATCGTTGAATGGTGAATGTGGAAATGAATCTCAACGTGTTGTGGAGACGGTAATCCGTACATACGCATGAGCAACAATATCATTATATAGATGGAAAACTCATAACTAATTGGATGTTATATCATATATAAAGAATCATTAACATGTTATATTTATTATTTACATCAGTTATACTCATTATTAAACCCATCCAAATAATGAAGTGTTTGAATAACAAACTACACCATGACATGGAGAGGTAATCCGTACGTACGCATGTATGGTGACTTTGTCATTTATATGATGGATAAGATAATGAATATGGTTGTAACATTTTTATAATAACATCAAAATATATAGATGATACTACAGTTATTATTTTATAATGTAAAAACAAGTAAAGAAGAAGTTGTAGAAGAAAAGCACTTGAAGGAGTTGATGAACTATTTATCTCTTCTTCGGGTTCTTCCATTTTATTTGATCAAAAGGGATCCTCAAATTGGCTTTCTGACCAATGTAAGGCCTCTATTATGAAGGGAGGAAATTTGGGAGGTTATTTGTGTAGGGGTTGTATGAGCCAAAATGATTTGGACATGTGAAATTAAGAGAAGGGGAAGTTCCATTTTATAAGAGAGGTGAGGGTCACTTTATGAAAAGCTTGAAATATTATTTTATAATACAATAATTTTTGATTTCTAATGGCTCCAAAATGAATTATTTAGAGGCTAAGGTGGGTATGGGTTGATAAAATCTCAACAAAAAAATTTAGATAGGTTTAGGTCACCATATTAATCTTAACTTTTAGATTTAACTCTTAGTTAACTAGATTGACATTTACAATGTCACTTTGTATTGTTATATTATATGGTTAATAAACATACTAAAAAATTCCAATAGATCCCAAATTGGTTCATTAATGTCATATATATTATTATATAACAATTATGTCCGAGGCTTATAATTTGTAGAACTATTATATCAATTCATAATATAATATTTGTTTTAAAAACAATTTTATGTCAATTTTGACACTATTTGGTATTTGTTTTTTTGTTAAAATAATAAACTCATTATTACATAAAATAATTGATTTCATTAACCCTTACATGACATATTAACTTATAAAATTAGTTTAATTCATTATAAGACTCAAATTACATTTATTTGGGTATTTATAATATCAATTATTTTAATTTTTTATTAATAAGGTAATTACTACGTCATCATTGTGTCATAAATAAATTTAATTATTTAATGTCTAAAAATTATAAGTAAAATACTATTATGTAGAAAATATTTTTATATTTCTAATTAATATTTTTCTTTGAATTTATCTTATGTATAACCCTATATTAAAAATGTTTTAGTGAAGAAAACATGAATTTAACACTTTTAACTCTTCTTTAAATTAAATAATAATAAATTTCCTAATCCAATACAAGTGGAATTAAAGGATTATATTTTATTCTAAGGTCGTTTTAGGTTGAATTACACTTATCCAAAAGAATTAGGACATGTGTTATTGTAATAATAATATCAATTTTACATTTAATTAACCTATTTACTTTTAACCGTGGTAAATAAATCAAAAGTTACTATTCATCAAAAATTATTTTTGTCTTATTGAACCACATTTTTCATACTGATATCTATCGTGTCTCTTAGATTGTTGAAATTCAATTCACAGAAGCGGTAAAATTATGTTTTTTGCAAATTTGCAAATGCTCTTAGGAGGTGGGTGAAAGATGGTAAAAAGTTCAATAAAACTTATATATATATAAACTTATTAAAAAATGACTCCAATGAATTACTTTGAATTTATATAGGTATAATATATATATTTTTACCTAAAATTAATTTCAATAAAATAAATACATATTTACATTAAATGTTGGTTTTAAACAATAACTCAGTTTTTTCACTATTCATCAAAATTTTAATGCTTTCAGAAAAATACCAAAAATACACCCTAAGATAATTTTGATATTCTGAATTCAAAAATAAATTATATTTTACCAAATTAAAATAATATAAGTTTCTTTTATTAATTCAAAATTAATTCCCATTTTCAAAACCAAAAGGCGTATTTTTAGGAAATAATAATTATCAAAAGATTGACACTTGTTTATGTCCAATTTCAAAGTGAAATTACTTAAAATGACCAGTATTGGATTAAATTGTAAAAATATAATATATTTATACTTACAAACCATTATAATATATAATTTAACACTATAAATTATTTAATTAAAAAAGTTGTTTTCAGTTAAAATTTATCATTTTTTCACTATTCACCCAAATATGAAACTTATCAGAAAAACACCAAAAATTTATTGAAACTAAATTCTTATGACCCAATTCTGAGGATAATGATTATTTTGTCAAATTGAAAATATAAAAGATTCAAATATTGTATGAAACAAGGGTTCACAATTAAAAGGCGGTAAAAGTTCATTTTTTTTGAAAAATACATATTTTATCTGAAAAAATGAATTTGTTCTTACATCATCTCTAAGAAACTCATAATGTGGAATATAAAATTATATGGTTTATATAAATCTCAAAATGTAGTTAATACTATTCATAACTGCTTTAAAACGGCTAGTTTGGTAAGTCATGGTGTTCTTGAACATGGTGTTTCATGTAGTGCAAGTTATTGAATTACATTGAAGAAATAATGTACTATGAAATCGTGGGGTGTTACACATATCATTGGGAGAAATCATATAAGGATTCACATCGATTTTTTCTACCACTATTGTATGAGGATGAGGTGTAACGTCCCGGACCCGGGTGCCACGAAACAGGTGCCCTGAGCCCGGTTCGCCACGTGACCTCAAGCGCATTTCTCCAAACACCAAAGGCTGCCGACTAGCAGCGAGGGCTTAGGTCTGATAGTGGGGAAACTATGCCCTCATTTGTCAAAGTGTAGTGCATCGGAATACCAAAATAAACATACAACAACAGAGGAAGTAGTAAATATACACAACTGAAATAACTACAGCAGTGGATATAACCAACAGTATATAAGTGATGATGCTACATGATTCAAGTTCTAAGAAAATAGCCAGAACATGTTATACATCAATACAGTACAACAGAAAACAGAGTATAGCAAAGCAAGCAAAAAAGCTGGCAGCGGCATCGCGAGCCTAGGCTCGGTCCCATGCCCTCCTACTCCTCAGCAATAGTCGAGTACCTGTATAGGGACTCTTGACCCTATCTACACCTGCAGGAACGTCATCTGTTTGGGCCGAAAAGCGTGACCCAAATAGGGTGTGAGAAATATATCTCAGTAGGCACCCACCAAAGGCCCATGCTCAAGTGTGTGTAAAACATGAAACAAGTGTGCAGTAGTAAAATGCAATAACTAAGAAGTACTCAAAAGTAACTAACTTAACAGTTAAATTTTCATTTTATTATTCATTTAAATCCTTTAATTTAGTAACATTTTTGTGCTCAACAGCACCAAGCCCTTAGGCCAACCAGTAACTCTCCCTCAGGCTAATATAGTGAACCACGCCCTCAGGCTTGCCCTCAGGCCAACCAGAATCTCCCCTTCAGGCATTGTAACAGAATCCTCGCCCTCAGGCATACGATGTGTCACCCTCAGGCACAGAAGTCAAGCCCTCAGGCATGAAAGGTTGCCCTCAGGCGAAAATAGAACGTCGCCCTCAGGCTAATATAGTCACGCCCTCAGGCTATAATAGAACACCGCCCTCAGGCATAAGTAACCGGGTCGTGGCCAACATATAAACATGAAAATTAAATAGAATTCCTCTCAAGGAAAAAATAATGCATAATTAAACATGGCCTACCCTCGGGTATCCTGGCCAAACGGCTAAACAGAGGAACACACCCCTCAGGATGGTCCTGGATCCAAGCAGCGATCCCAAACAGCATTTTTACAACTTTATTTAATTACCTATACAGTTCTAGGTAGTTAAATTAGCCACGACCTCAGCCTCATGACACCCCAACATGGGTTCTGTAGAGACCCGACGCTTAATGTACATAGACATTACATTACTTTTGCGGAATACTTAGTACATAACAAAAACACACACACAAGGACCGTAATAGTTTAGTGTCTTTGGAAACTCAGAATATAATCTTCTAATCATGGTGAAATATCTTCAACATCTCCCATAAAGATCTTCTTTTTTTAAACCTAAATCCTTTCTTTATGTCCTGGGGAAAAGAAAACATAAAAGGGTGAGCTCAAATGCTCAGTAAGGGTAAACAAAAGAAATATCAATCACGTCATATTCATAATAACATATCTTTTGGAAATCTTAACCTGCAAAAGAGATCATAATTTCATAACATGGGATAAATCATAGTAGTGAAATGTAATCCCAATAATCATAACTTAAAACATGAAACTTTGTGGCATACACACATAATCATAGAGAATCATTTCTTATTAGTCAAGACTCATTTCCAAGACTATCTTAGTGGACAAAGTCCCTTTCTGAACCGAGTTCACTCCTCGTTTCAGTCCTGTTTCACTAAACCGGTATAACCTACCATTCCAGCCATGTCTCTCTCATGAGATATAAAATCTTTACCCAATTCATTGGATGGAGATATAGGTCCCACCCATCTCATAATGAAATCATTCTTACTTGTGCCACAAAATACACATACATCATTCATAATTACCCAACGAATAAAATGGGTTTCATAAACATCATCCCATCATCACATAATACATATAAAAGAAATGGATATTATTTCATAATAAGAAAAGTGAAACCATGTCAATCATAGAGACATTACACTTTAAACATACACATATGAAATAATTTCATCTTAGATGGAAAATGGTTTTGATAAAACACTAGAAATGAATCCTTGACAAAAATATCCTTTCTTCTTCAAAATAAATTTCTTTTCACAAAACTTCATGCAATTTTAAAAGAAGAAGATTTTTCTGAAAATAGTCATGAAATCTTTTGGAGGAAGCTTCATGAAAATAAGGCTTTATAAAACCATAAAAATCCGTTCGTGCCGTATAAGTTAAAAAAAACATTCTTCTCGTACTTTTACCGGAAAAGTCAAAAAAGTACCTTGTAACGTAAAAAAATGAAAGATTCCTTAAATACCATGTAGTAAAATTAAAAAAAGTCAAAATGGGTAAAAAGGAAAATAAAAATTCCTGAAAACACTTTAATAAAACATGGACATGGATGATATAAATAACCCCAGTAAATACTTACGAATAAGCAATCTCGGATAAAAATGAGATTTGCAAAATTATCCCTTACCTTAGGTACGATTTGCTTCGTAAGTGTCCAAACATCCTGTATAATGATTTAAATAATGTTATTGACTTATTACAGAATCATACTTATTTTTATGATATCATATATGGTCATATTCTTAGCTTATTATTAGTAATATTTCATGACTACTTGTTATTCAGGTGTTTATTACTTTTTGTTCTTATGCGTGTTTGTCGAATAAATTCTTATTCTTCTCTTTAGGTTATATATAACTCATTTACAGAATGGTTATATTGTAATATATATCATATTCATTCATTAAATTCATTTATATAATCATTATGCAATGAAGATCATGTAGAACGAATCACATCACATCGTGGAGACGGTATTCCGTACGTACGCATGAGTGATGATATCATTCCCATGATCGTGGAATTGTATTGGAGTGTATTTATACTATTTAAGAATAAATATCACTTTTTAATAGTCATATATAGTCATTATTTACACCATTATACCCATCCAAGTAAGGTGGTGGTGGAAAATAGATTACACCACGGCGTGGAGACGGTATTCCGTACGTACGCACACGCGGTGATTTATTTTTCCATAGGATGGATAGATGGTGAAATAGGGTTGTTTCATACTTATAATAACATATCAGTATATTATTGATACTGATGTTATTACTTCATAATAAAACAACTAAAGAAGAAGAAGTGGAAGAAGAAATAAAGATGAAAGAATCGGTAACGAACATTACCTCTTCTTTGAAGTTCTTCTTTGAGACCTCCTTTTAGGGTACTAAAATAGGTCTCTGAAGAAGACCAGAACCTCTAGGATGTCTCTAGGGAAGTGGAGAGGAGAAATTGGCAGGGGTTGTCTGAGCTTGAAGGCTCAATGTGGTGTGAGGAAGAGGGAGGAGGAGGTGCCCTTATATAATGGAGGAGAGGGGTACCTTTCGAATAACTAAAACTATTATTTTATTATAAAGTCAAATTCGGTTTTAAATAGCTCCAAATAGATTTATTTTGAAGCTAATGTGGGGATGGGTCTAAATTCTCTCATCCAATAGAATTTAGACAAGTTTAGGTTCCTATTTTAACCTTATCATTTAGATTTAACATTAAGTTAAATAATTTTACTTTTACCGTGACTTCTTGTGTTCTTATACTATAAGGTTAATAAACTTACTATAAGAAGACAAACGAACCCCAAGATGTTTATTATTAATATAAATAACCTTATCTAAGTCATTTGTCCGAACCTTATATTTTTAAGAATAAAATAACAATTAATAATATAATATTTGTTTTAAAAACTATTTTATGTCAATTTTGACACTATTTAGTAATTGATTTTTGTGAAAATCATAACAGAATTATTTGTTCGAAAAAAGTTAATTAAATCAATACTAACGTGTCATATTAACCAATAAAATTAGTTTAATTTTTAAAAAGTCTTAAATTACATTTATTTGGGTATTTATAAAGTCAATTATGTCAATATTTCATTAATAAGACAATTACTACATCATCTTTGTGTCATAATAAATGATATTTATTTAATCCCTAAAAATTCTAAATAAATTCCTATGATGTTGATATTTGTATTAGATTTCTGGATACTATTCATGTTCAATGTTTCATGAAGTGTATCACATAATTAAAATTATTATACTTATAAGATTTAAGAAAGTGACATGTTGTCACATTCTTTGGTTTTAATAATAATTAAATTACTTTCATGGACAAAAGTCAATTAAATGAATCTAATCCGACCCTTTGGAGATATGGGTTGACTTTTAGTCATCCAATAGGATTTTGACATGTGGTAGGGTAATTTTATAATATTATATTTACCCTTAATTACCCGATTTACCTTTAACTATGGTAAATAAAATTTACCGTAGTTACTATTCATAATTCCCAAAAATAAAAAGTAGCTTATTAACATAACTTGGATCCACTGATTCCAAATATGGAATCCATTTTTCAAAATTCAATACATAAAAGTTGCAAAAATTAAATAAAAAATAATCCCGTTGTCAAAAGAAAATGAGTTTTTCTTTAAAACATTGCAAAAGATTGAATTGATTTATCCTACGAATTCAAGGTAGAATCAATGATAAAGACATAAATTATATTAAATGGTAAAAATATATTCTATTTATACTTTAAGACCATTCAATATTATAATTTAACCATATAAATTATTGCGATGAAAAAAGTTGTTTTTAATTAAAATATAGCGTGTTTTTACTATTCATCAAAATATGAAAGTTACCAGAATGATATGAAAATTTATCCAAAGTAAATTTTTATTTCATGATTCCAAAGAAGAATTTTATTTTTTCAAATTGAACTTATAAACATGTCAAAAACTATATTTAAAGTGGGTGCGCCATCAAAAGGCGGCAAAACTGCATTTTTTTAAAAATACTTATTTTACCCGAAAAATTTATTTTGTTCTTATACCATGTTTTAGAAAATGTGCAAGACGAATAATAATGTTATAATATTAAAAATTTAGTTAATACTATTCATAACGGCTAGTTCATAATAATATTATAATAATATATCGTTGTTTAGTAAAACCCGGTATTGCATACAACACATGCTATCGAAGAAGGTCGCGATTGCGTGTAATGCAAGCCAAGTCAGGGTTGCGTGCTGTGCAAGAATCCTTCGTTGTTTGCTATAACATAAAACAACCATATTTCATTTATACATTGAATATATATATATATACTCAATGTTGCGTAGAATAACTATTACCAAAATTGTGTGTAACACGATCCAAGAATAGTGTTGCGTATACTACAAGCTAATACGGTGTTGCGTATAGCGCAAGGTAATCTTGGTGTAGCATACAACACAAGACATTAATGAAATTAAAATAATATTTTCCATAAAATCTCTCGATGATACATTCTACCCCCCATAAAATGAATTTCACCCTCGAAATTCGTCGGGGTTATAAATGGTTTACTATTCGAAAGTTTCTTTAATAGAAACCCACATCGTAAAAAGGAATACCAAAACCAATCTTTAAAAACAAAAGTATGAAACGTAACGGTTACCCAATTAAACTAATCACTGGGTTTCCACGTAGGTGAAAATATGGATATGGAAGAGAAATCTAACCATCATGTTCTGATGGAGAGTGGTAGAGAACATGGCTATGGAAAAGCCAGCAATCACAAAGCAATAAATTTGTGACGATCTAAGATACCATCTGATTCATCAGATATAAGAGAACTAGGACAACATTATTGGTTTTCAAGATCATTTCCCTAAAGTTGATGAAATTGGAATTAGAAGAAATACATTCGTGATTTTGGTATAGTCTCACCATTTTTCGTTCTTTGGACAATTTCCACTTCATCTCTTAAAGAAATGAAGTTGAATTTGTCATTCGTGATGTGTTAGCAGATCATGTGATAGAATGATGGGTCATTCCATCTGTCTCAAACAAAAGGTTAGAAATGTTATCAAAAAATACATAACTCCATCTATAGTGAGATTAATCATATATGGTTCCTAAAATGGACTTATACTTCATATATCATACTTCTTAATATAATAAAACTAGTTTCTACTAAACAGGGACTTCTTGTAGGCCAGTGGTAGGCGATAAAGGCTAGTCGCACTTCAGTTGTGGGTTCGATTCCCACAGCCTTGTCCGACGCGATGGGCTATCGCCCGTCCTGCAGGTTGTCCTTTTTCTAAAGCTATATTACTATAACACCCCATCAACAATATCAAAAAAAATTATCATTAAACAATCCTAAATTATGTCCAACATAATCCATTCCAATCTTTAGGCTTATCTAAAATACTTCGGTCCAAGCTCATAGTATAATGAAAATGATCACGTGAATGCCATCATTTATCCCCCATATATCATAAGATATATCTTGTTGGTCAAATTACAAACATGTGAATACCTTAATCATGTATTCTCTTGATGAATGAATATCCATTAAACCTTAGTGAAAACATGGATGCAGTTAAAAGTTAACACTTTCCACATACCAAAATCCTCAAAATTCTATATCCTCAAACCATGATATCACTTAGTCCTTATATCAATCATGAGCTCATGAATACTATCAAACATATTAGATTCTCTTTATCCCTTCATTATGTGCATATCATCTGCTTTCCAAAAATATTTCAATCACTTTTCATGGTTACTGATGCCATAAAATTATTGAAAACCACAATAGACCAAAACATAAATATTCCAATATTCCACGATACTATATACAACATTATTATGGAATCCCATTACATAAACACTTAATCATTCCACCACATCGTTGTCATATTCAACATCGCTAATGGTGATCGCATGTGACTTCCCTTTTTTCCTTTGCCTTAAGTGGTTTCTCTTGTTGATCATCACTAACCCTTGGATTAGGGCATTTATTAGCATAATGCCCCATTTCCTTGCACTTGAAGCATTGAAGTGTAGTAGGTTCATTCTGTGTATCCCTTCCTTTGTTTGCATCATTAGGCATCTTCTTCCCATCGTTGCGGAATTCAAATGCCCGATGGCCTTCTTTCCACATTTGAAACATTTACTTGTCCCTTTAAGAAAATCTCCACCATGCTTCTTTCCACACTTTGAGCATAAGGAATCATTCAGCTTCTTTTCACCATTATTATGTGATTTCTCCTTGAACTCCATCTTTCGTTTCTTGTCAAAACTATGAGATGGATAAGTAACACTAACTTCCATTTCTACCTTGACAGCACAACACACAATTTCTTTATAGCTACTGAAGCCTCTTATAGCTAATGCCCTTTGAAGACTTGGTTTTAAGCCACTGAAGAATCGATCGACTTTACTTTCAAGTTGGATGATAAATCCAGATTCATACCTTGCAAGCCTTGTAAAATTTTCTTCGTATATACCAACAGATTCATCATACTTTTTCTTTAGTTCAAGAGATTCCTTCTCCCTATTTGTTCGAAGAATACAAGGGAAGTACTTATTGAAAAATAAGTTCTTGAACTCGTCCCATTCCATGGACTCAATTTCATCTCTTTGCCTCATATTCTTGATATGATTCCACCATTGATCAGCTTCACCTTCCAAACGATATACTGCTAAGATGTCTTTATCATGTTCAAAACATTGAAGAACTGAAAATATCTTTTCAGTGGTACTGATCCATTGTTTAGCAACAAGTGGATTAGAAGACCCACTAAAAGATGGTGGACGTTGCCTCATGAAGGACTCAATAGAATGTTGTTACCTTCTCTGCTCATTTGGAAGTACAGAATGATTCATAGCTTGTGTAAGTATAGAAATAATATTTTTAACTCCATCTCCCATAAAATTTGTTTGTTTAGAAGGACAATCATTGCATTGTCCATTACATTGATCAACACGGTTCCTTCGGGTTCCAGCCATCGTCTAAAACTCAAAAAGAATAGTGTGAGAGGCAAAAATCATGCTAGGGAAAACAACATAATAAAGGGGGAGTATCCTCAATATCTAACATCTTAGGTTAAATTCTATGATTGTTACCGTAGTTCTAGGATTTTATTCTATACGTATACTTATCCTTAGGGACATCCCTTGAAATACTTTAGAAATATCTCTAGGAATCTCACTAACGTTTTCGCATCCTAGTTTCCAATGGTTGACTAAACCGTTCCTCTAATACCAACTGTAGAGACCCAAAGATTAACATACATAGAAATTACATTACTTCTGCGGAATACTTAATAAATAACAAAAACACACACACAAGGACCGTAATAGTTTAGTGTCTTTGGAAACTCGGAATATAATCTTCTAATCGTGGTGAATGATCTTCAACATCTCCAATAAATATCTTCTTTTTTTTAAACCTAACTCCTTTTTTATGTCATGGGGAAGAGAAAACATAAATGGGTCAGCTCAAATGCTCAATAAGGGTAAACAAAAGAAATATCAGTCACGTCATATTCATAAGAACATATCTTTTGGAAATCTTAACCTGCAAAAGAGATCATAATTTCATAACATGGGATAAATCATAGTTGTGAAATGTAACCCCAATAATCATATCATAAAACATGAAACTTTGTGGCATACACACATAATCATAGAGAATCATTTCTTATTAGTCAAGACTCATTTCCAAGACTATCGTAGTGGACAAAGTCCCTTTCTGAACCAAGTTCAATCCTCATTTCAGTCCTGTTTCACTGAACCGGTATAACCTACCGTTCCAGCCATGTCTATCTCATGAGATATAAAATATTTACCCAATGCATTGGAGGGAGATATAGGTCCCACCGATCTCATAACGAAATCATTCTTACTTGTGCCACAAAATAAACATACATCATTCATAATAACCCAACGAATAAAATGGGTTTCATAAACATCATCCCAACATCACATAATCCATATAAAAGAAATGGATATCATTTCATAATAAGAAAAGTGAAACCATGTCAATCATAGAGACATTACACTTGAAACATACACATATGAAATAATTTCATCTTAGATGGAAAATGGTTTTGATAAAACACTTGAAATGAATTCTTGAGGAAAATATCCTTTCTTCTTCAAAATCAATTTCTTTTCACAAAACGTCATGCAATTTTAAAAGAAAGATTTTTTTGAAAATAGTCATGAAATATTTTGGAGGAAGATTCATGAAAATAAGGCTTTATAAAACCGTAAAAATATGTTCGTGCCATATAAGTTAAAAAAACATTCTTCTCGTACTTTTATCGAAAAGTCAAAAAAGTACCTTGTAACGTAAACAAATGAAAGATTCCTTACATACCATGTAGTAAAATTCAAAAAGTAAAAAATGGGTAAAAAGACATTATACATTCATGAAAACACTTTTATAAAACATCGACATGGATGATATAAATAACCCAAGTAAATACTTACGAATAAGCAATCTCAGATAAAAATGAGATTTGCAAAATTATCCCTTACCTTAGGTCTGATTTGCTTCATAAGTCTCCAAACCTCCTTTATAATGATTTAAATAATGTTATTGACTTATTCCAGAATCATACTTATTGTTATGATATCATATATGTTCATATTCTTAGCTTATTATTAGTAATATTTCATTACTACTTGTTATTCAGGTGTTTATTACTTTTTGTTCTTATGCGTGTTTGTCGAATAAATTCTTATTATTATATTTAGGTTATAGATACCTCATTTATAGAATGATATTATTGTAATATATATCATATTCATTCATTCAATTCATTTATATAATCATTATGCAATGTAGATCATGTAGAACGAATCACATCACATCGTGGAGACGGTATTCCGTACGTACGAATGAGCGATGATATCGTTCCCATGTTTGTGGAATTGTAT
Organism: Viscum album; assembly: GCA_963277665.1. NCBI lineage: Eukaryota > Viridiplantae > Streptophyta > Magnoliopsida > Santalales > Viscaceae > Viscum > Viscum album. Next base: position 467,162,106 of record OY728122.1, on the reverse strand, counting down.
TGGAGTGTATGTATACTATTTCAGAATCAATATAACTTTTTAATAGTCATATATAGGCATTATTTACACCATTATACCCATCCAAGTAAGGTGGTGGTGGAAAATAGATTACACCACGACGTAGAGAGGGTATTCCGTACGTACACACGCGCGGTGATTTCTTTTTCCGTAGGATGGATAGATGGTGAAATAGGGTTGTTTCATACTTATAATAACATATCAGTATATGAGTGATAATTATGTTATTACTTCATAATGAAACAACTAAAGAAGAATTAGTGGAAGAAGAAATAAAGATGAAAGAATCGGAAACGGACATTACCTCTTCTTTGAAGTGCTTCTTTGAGACCTCCTTTTAGGGTACTAAAATTGGTCTTTGAAGAAGAACAGAACCTCTAGGATGTTTCTATGGAATTTGAGAGGAGAAATTTTCAGGGGTTGGCCGAGCATGAAGGCTCAAAGTGGTGTGAGGAAGAGGGAGGAGGAGGTGCCCTTTTATAAGGAAGGAGAGGGGTACCTTTATAATAACTAAAACTATTATTTTATTATAAAGTAAAATTCGGTTTTAAATATCTCCAAATTGATTTGTTTTGAAGCTAAGGTGGGGATGGGTCGAAATTATCTCATCAAATATAATTTAGACAAGTTTAGTTTCCTATTTTAACCTTATCATTTATATTTAACATTAAGTTAAATAATTTTACTTTTACCGTGTCTTCTTGTGTTCTTATACTATAAGGTTAATAAACATACTATAAGAAGACAAACGAACCCCAAGTTGTTTATAATTAATATATACAACCTTATCTAAGTCATTTGGCCGAATCTTAGATTTTTAGGAATAAAATAACAATTAATAATATAATATTTGTTTTAAAAACTATTTTCTGTCAATTTTGACACTATTTAGTAATTGATTTTTGTGAAAATCATAACAGAATGATTAGTTCTAAAGAAGTTTATTAAATCAATACTAACATGTCATATTAACCTATAAAATTAGTTTAATTCATAAAAAGTCTTAAATTATATTTATTTGGGTATTTATAACAACAATTATGTCAATATTTCATTAATAAGACAATTACTGCATCATCTTTGTGTCATAATAAATGATAATTATTTAATCCCTAAAAATTCTAAAAAAATTCCTATGATGTAGATAATTGTATTATATTTCTGGAGACTATTCATGTTCGATGTTTCATGAAGTCTATCACTAAATTAAAATTATTATACTTATATGATTTAAGAAAGTGACATGTTGTCACATTCTTTGGTTTTAATAATAATCAAATTATTTTCATGGAAAAAAGTCCATTAAATGAATCTAATCCGACTCTTAGGTGATATGGGTTGACTTTTAGTCATCTAATAGGATTTTGACATGTGCTAGAGTAATTTTATAATATTATATTTACCCTTAATTACCCAATTTACCTTTAACTATGGTAAATAAAATTTACCGTAGTTACTATTCATAATTCCCAAAAATAAAAAGTAGCTTATTAACATAATTTGGATCCACTGATTCCAAATATGGAATCCCTTTTTCCAAATTCAATACAAAAAAGTTGCAAAAATTAAATTAAAATTAATCCCGTTGTCGAAAGAAAACGGGTTTTTCTTTAAAATATTGCAAAAAATTGAATTGATTTATCCTATGAATTCAAGGTAGAATCAATGCTAATGACATACATTATATTACATGGTAAAAATATATTCTATTTATACTTTAAAACCATTCAATATTATAATTTAACCATATAAATTATTGCGATGAAAAAAGTTGTTTTTAATTAAAATATAGCGTGTTTTTACTATTCATCAAAATATGAAAGTTACCAGAATGATATGAAAATTTATCCAAAGTAAATTTTTATTTACTGATTCCAAAGAAAATTATATTTTGTCAAATTGAACTTATAAACATGTCAAAAACTAGATTTAAAGTGGGTGCGCCATCAAAAGGCGGCAAAACTGCATTTTTTGAATAATACTTATTTTACCAAAAAAATTTATTTTGTTCTTACACCATGTTTTAGAAAATGTGCAAGACGAATAATAATGTAATAAGATTCAAAATTTAGTTAATACTATTCATAATGGGTAGTTCATAATAATATTATAATAATATATCTTTGTTTAGTAAAACCCGATATTGCGTACAACACACGCTATCAAGGAAGGTCGCGATTGCGTGTAATGCAAGCCAAGTCAGGGTTGCGTGCTGCGTAAGAATCCTTCGTTGTTTCATATAACATAAACCAACTATATTTCATTTATACATTGAATATATATATATATATATATATACTCAATGTTGCGTAGAATAACTATTATCAAAATTCTGTGTAACACGATCCAAGAATAGTGTTGCGTATACTGCAAGCTAATACGGTGTTGCGTATAGCACAAGGTAATCTTAGTGTAGCATAAAAAACAAGACATTAATGAAATTAAAACAATATTTTTATTAAAATCTCAGGGTGTTACAGGTTCGTAGCTCAAAAACTCACAAAACGCACAGCAGTTGGAAAACAAACACCAAGCCACCTACCTTATACGTCAACAAACGCTATACCTGAACGCTGACTCCAGAAACTCCCAAGAACGGCATAGATCTGACGTAGAACAAAATCCATTAAAACTTAAATAACTTACGTTGGGACAAGAATTGGGAAGAACCGTACCAGGAGAGGAGAGGGCTTACCCGTGCGGTTCCAACGAGATCATCCGTAGCCGAAACAGATTCCAGACGAACGCCCGGTGGATCTTCAAAGATCCTGCCTCCTCCTTTAGCTCCAAAATGGCTCAAGTGCCTCCTCTGCCAAATGAGGAGGCTACTGCCTATTTTATGCCGAAAAAACAAAGTACACGGCGTGTACTTCTGAGTACACGGAGTGTACTCCTTTCATTTAACTATTCATTTGGCGGCACCGCCACAGTGTTCATCAGTCGACATGAGTACACGACATGTACTCCCAAGTACACGACGTGTACAGTTTCCCAGTTGGCGGCGACTCCACCGCATTACTATTCAAGCCTGCCGACTGACTACACATCGTGTAAGGTACCACTACACGACGTGTAGTCGGTTCCTACACCCATCGTCGCCGGTATGGCTACATGCCCCGTGTACTCATCCGAATACGACCAAAAGTTCACGGCATGTGGAAAAAGTACATGACGTGTAGTTCCAAAATATTAGGATTTTTCCCCATTTTCCATATTTTCTAAATAGCACTTATGGAAACGGAAAAGAAGAAGACCGTACCTCTAAAACAAGAACCGGGTTCTTACAAACTTCCCCCCTTATAGAAATTCGTCCCCGAATTTCCCTTTCAAGGGTGGTGAAGAGAAAGCTCATAACAGCTCTGGCCACTGAGCACGTACGTCGGCCTCCCACTCGTAGGTCTCGTCCTACACTAGGCCATGCTACCAGAGCACCCGTATGAGAGAAACTGACCGGCCTCAGAGAACCTTCGTGCTTCTGTCAACGATACGGATCAGATGCTCCTCAAAGGAAACATCATGTTGAAGCTCAACCTCCTCTGGATGAAAGGTGTGAGAAGGGTCTGAATGGTAGCGACACAACTCAGACACGTGGAAGATGTCGTGCATGCCTCGGTACTACTACGGTAAATGCAACCGATAGGCAACCAGCCCGACTCTCTCCAGAATCTCAAATGGTCCCACATACCTCGGTGAAAGCTTACCCTGTCTCCTGATCCGTATGTGTCCTAGCCTCGGCGAAACACGCAAGAAAACCTAATCCCCGACCACAAACTCCAAAGGTCATCTGCGGTTATCAACATAAGACTTTTGACGAGACTGCGCGGTAGCCATCCACATCTGAATTAACTGGACTTGCTCAAATGTCTCCTGCATGAGTTGTGGCCCCAGTAAAGCTGCCTCACCTGCCTCTAACCAGCACAAAGGTGATCGGCATGGCCTATCATATAAAGCCTCGTATGGTGCCATCTCAATAGTTTCCTGAAAACTATTGTTATAGGTAAACTCGATTAAGGGTATATGCTTCTCCCACGAGCCCCCAAAGTCTAGGACGCATGCGCGCAACATGTCCTCTAGCACCTGTATCGTCTGCTCTGACTGGCCATCAGTCTGAGGGTGGTATGTTGTGCTCAGAAGCACCTCTATACCCAGCGCCCTCTGAAAACTTTGCCTGAAACGAGACGTAAAGCGAGCATCCCTATCTGAAACGATAGAACGAGGGAACCCATGCAGACGTACGATCTCTCGGATATACAACCTTCCAAGCTCATCCACACCAAATGTCTCCTTGATCGGAAAAAAGTGAGCCACCTTCGTGAGTCTTTCCACAACAACCCACATGGCGTCATTGCCATGAGGTGACCTCGGCAAACCCATCACGAGATTCATCGCGACATCATCCCATTTCCACTCTGGAATGGATAACTGTTGTAATATCCCATCTGGTCTCTGATGCTCTGCCTTCACCTGCTGACGGGTGGAACACCTCGTAACAAAACCAGCTATCTCTCTCTTCATACCCAGCCACCAGTACGGATGGCTCATGTTTCGGTACATCTTGGTAACCCCGGGATGAACTTCCCAAGCTGAAGCATGAAACTCCCACATCAGCTCCTCGCGTATATCCCCTAAAACCCATACGCGTCCATGGAAATGCAAAACCTCATCATCACCTATCGTCCAACCAGGAGGAGGGTCCTCACTTTCCACCGACTCCTGTAGAACTAGGCCTTCTGCATCTGATAGCTACCTCATCCTCACTCTATCCATGAGGGTAGAAGTCACAGCTAACGAGGAAAGATAAGTCTTCCCCTAACTGTCATGCACCTCCAGATGCATCTCAGAGAACAAAGCTATGAGATTCCACTCACCACTGGGCTCATGCACTGCCTGTATCTGAGTCTTCTTGCTCAGTGCATCAGCTACTGCATTACCTTTACCTGGTGTATAGGCAAGCTCAAAATCGAAGGACTGTAGGTACACGACCCACCTTCTCTGCCTCAGATTCAGGTCATGCTGAGTAAAGATATACTTGAGGCTTTTGTGGTCGGTGAAAACCACAAAATTCTCTCCCAACAGGTAATGTCTCCAACAGCGCAACACATGAACAACTACAGCCAACTCGAGATCGTGCGTCGGGTAATTCCTCTCATGTGGCCTCAATTTCCGAGACCCATACGCCACAACTCGGTCACCCTGCATCAAAACGGCTCCCAGCCCAATCCCTAATGAATCACAGTAAACTGTATAGCTCTTCCCCTGCTCTGGGAGTATCAGGATCGGTGCTGATGTCAGCCTTCCCTTCAGGTCCTGAAAATCTATCTCACAAGCTTCTGACCAAATGAACTTCACACCCTTCTTAGTCAGACCTGTCAACGGTGCTTCTAAGCGGGAGAAGTCCTGTATGAAGCGTCTGTAGTAACCAACCATCCCTAAGAAACTCCGTATCTCAAACACGTTCCTAGGCTTCTCCCAGGAAACTACTACTCTCACATTCTCTAGGTCTACTTCAACTCCTTCCTGTGAGATAACGTGACCCAGGAAGTGAATCTGGTCCATCCAAAAGCAGCACTTCGAGAGCTTAGCATATAGGCGATTCTCTCTCAATGTACTCAATATGATCTCAAGATGGGTGCCATGGTCGTGTCAAGTGTGAGAGTACACCAAGATGTCCTCCAAGAATACTACCACAAATGAATCAAGATATGGATGGAACACACGATTCATTAGAGCCATGAAAACAGATGGCGCGTTCATGAGTCCGAATGGCATAACCGTATACTCATATAGACCATACCTGCTCCTGAAATATGTGAGAGGCATATCAGATGGTCTAACGCGCAGCTGATGATATCCGGATCTCAAGTCAATCTTCGAGAACAGTCATGCTCCACGAAGCTGATCAAACAGATCATCTATCCTCGGCAAGGGATATCGGTTCTTAACCGTCAACTAGTTCAGCTTCCGATAATCCACACAAAGCTTAAGGGTACCATCCGCCTTCTTCACAAAAAGGACCGGAGAACCCCAAGGAGAAGTACTGGGTCAGATAAAACCCTTCTCCTGTAGCTCCTCTAACTGCATCTTGATCTCCTGCAACTCAGACTTGGACATCCTATAAGGAGGAATGGACACCGGTGCTGCTCCTGGAACAAGCTCGATAGTGAAATCCACCTCACGCACCAGAGGTAGACCTGAAAAGTCATACGGGAAGACATCCCTGAAACTATCGACAAATAGAGGGAAATCCATCTGAAAAGTCTGCTAGTCATCCAGATATAAGCTCGCAATCTGGGCCATGACTCCACCTCGCCCATGATGCTCTCGTCCAGCTCCACTCGCCTGAACATCCCACTCGCCCTTGTATAGAAACTCCCCGCCCTCTGGTGACGTGAAATGCACCCTATGAAGATAGCAGTCTACAAAGGCTCAAAAGGGAACCAACCAGTCCATTCCGAGAATGACGTCATAGCTCGTCATCTCCAGGACATAGAGGTCCCAAAGGAAGTGACACCCATAAATCTCAAGGGGGAACTCCTTGCACTAACAGACACCAACCGTCCTAGTCCCCAATGGAGTGTCTAGCGTCATGATATCAGAAGAAGTAGAAACACCGAGCCCAAGGCTCTCCACAACGGGTACTGATATAAAACTATGTGTAACACCCGTATCAAAAAGTACTGAAGACAAGACAGAAGCTACTAGAATAGTACCTCTGACTGTCGATGGTCCAGGATCCTGCTCCTGCTGGGTCTGTTGCACTGCACATGCCCGTCCAGTGCCGCGGCCCTGCGACACAGCCTGGCTACCCTGAGCTGTCCCGCCCTGTTACCTCTGGGATCCTGGTGTCTGGATACCATGGCCACGACCACCATCTTTTACTGCACGCCCTGATGTATTACAGTTCCCTGACTGGTAAGAAGCCACTGGTCCTACTCCCGCACGCAGAGTCTACACAGAACCCCTCTCACTAGCCACTGGTAGAAATGCCTTGCAAAAGTGCTGCAGATGACCCATCTTGACGCAAGCTCGACACTCCACTACGTCTCATGGACACTGCGGCCTCTTGTGCCCCTCTCTCCTACACTGGTAGCACCTGATCGGGCCACTTGAAGAAGCTGCATGGCTGGTACTGCCACCCTAAGAGAAGTCCATCTGTCTCTTCCTCTTGCAGCAGAAATAGTACCAGTAACTGGTGCTGAACTGCCCTGGCCCACACCACTCGATTCTCGCAGGTTCCTCTCTGTAATCAACGCCTGGTTCACAACCACGTGTACAGTATGTAACCTGAAAACATTCACCAGCACTCAGATGTCATACCGAAGACCATCCTCAAAACGTCTGGCTCTCAACGTCTCATTACCCACCAGCACATGTGCAAAATGATGAAGCTCTGTAAAACGAGCAGAGTAGTCCATCACAGACATAACGCCCTACTGTAGATTCATGAAATATCGAGCTCTATCTGCTCTCAGCATCTTCGGAAAGAAGAAGTCATAGAAGAATGCCTGAAAATCTTCCCACGCCATGTCCCTGTGATTCTCTGACTGGGTGGTAACATCCCACCACCTCTTGGAGGAATCACGCAGCATGTAAGTCGCGAGATTGACCCTCCGCCCTGGAGGCGTCTCCAGATGGTCGAAAATAGTCTGCATCGATCCTAGCCAAGACTCTGCAGCCTGTGGTCTGCCATCCCCTGAGAACGTAGGTGGAAGCTACTGTTGAAAGATATGCGTCAGCTCGGCCATTGATGTGGCAGCCTGTGGTGCTACCTGAAAGGTCTGCATGAACCGCAATAAGCCTTCACGGAACTGCACCTCTGCGCCTGTGTCCGGTATTACAGCTGGTGCCACATCTGGCTCTGCTGGTGGATCAACTGGTAGCCCATGGCCCACCATCTCTGGAGTATAATCGTTGCTGCTCTCCTAGCGAACAACTCGCGGTCGTCTAGGTGGCATGACTCTATAAGGTGAAAAGAACACCTCAGATTAAAGATTATTAAGACTGAAAGCGAAGGAACAACAATGGGAACATGAGGAAGAAGGTATTCAAAATTGGAAAAACAAGACTACACGACGTGTACAATGACTACACGGTGTGTACTTGACTTCCTTTCCCTTGCCCGGGTCCTTCTACATGGCTAAGCCACACAGCTTCCGTTCAACAAAATGACATGGCGTGTATAATACCTACACGGCGTGTTCGGTGTTATTTTCCAACTGCCTGTGTCATCTGTGACACGACCAGCTACTCAGCTTTACTCTACACGGCATGCTACACCCGCACACAACGTGTACACCATCCCGTTTCCCAGCCACACGGTCTATCCTCGGACAAGACTACACGGCGTGTCGCAAAGGTACACGGCGTGTTCTGTGTGAGGTGACACCGGCCCATGTTGTTAGTTACACGGTCGATTCCCTAGGTCACACTACAAGGCGTGTCCATAACTGACACAGCGTGTTCTGTCAAGGAGTTCACCGACCCGTGTTGTTAGTTACAGGGTTGGACTCCGGGTCAACACTGCACGACGTGTACAAAAACTACACAACATGTTTTACCCAAGCCCTTCCCTACCTCGTGTCGCCGCCCACAATGTTTGTGACATGATAAGAGACTACACGGCGTGTACTCAGTGTACACGTCGTGTGCTCAAGAAGTTCATTTTTCTTCCCGAACATAAGAACACACACGGCGTGTATGAAGTCCTACACGGCGTGTATCCTAGGTTTTCCGGACAGTATGCCTCAGAAACTTTTCCGGAACCCATAAAATACTGAAAACAACACCTAGGTGTCAAATTCCGACCTGTGGGGGCCCATACACCCCACGAATCAAATTTTGACATCTTATTTGTGTTATAACCAATAACCAGTCAATGATCCACCAAATTCCGGTCAATGAGGGCCCATACTCCCCAAAAACCGAAGTTTGGCGTTCATTATATAAACAGGCTCACATAAAATTACCCTATCACATAACATGTATTTTATCAGAGCGGATATGACAACAACATGCTTTTCTAGCACAACAACTATCACAACAACATGAAAATTTCTAATGCACCTACATGGCATGGAAACTATTCATGGCATGTGATATCTAGCATGTGCCTATATGATGCATGAGACGGCATACCCTCATCTCATCGGGTTGCAACTAAATAGAACACACAGATAAAATATAAACATCACAATCCAAGTGCGTCACCCAACGGTGAAAACATCTCAACCGTAAAATTGCAAAATCAAATAATGCAAAATTCGAGGTAGACTGGATTTTCCCTGTACACGGGTCAGCTACGCCTGGGCACAACTTATTACCAACTACCGTTCTGTCCTATCCCTGACTATGGCTCCTAATAGTAAGTCAAAGAAAAGAAACTCATTTGATACCACTCTGTAACATCCCAGACCCGGGTCCCATGCAACAGGTGCTCCGAGCCCGGTTCGCCACGTGACCTCAAGCACATTTCCCCAAACGCCAGAGGCTGCCGACTAGCTGTGAGGGCTCAACTCTGATAGTGGGGAAACTATGCCCTCATTTGTCAAAGTGTAGCGCAGCGGAATACCAAAATAAACATACAACAACAGCGGAAGCAGTAAACATACACAACTGAAATAACTACAGCAGTGGATATAACCAACAGTATATAAGTGATGATGCTACATGATTCATGTTCTAAGGGAATAGACAGAACATGTTATACATCAATACAGTACAACAGAAACCATAGTACAAAAAAGCAAGCAAAACAGCTAGCAGCGGCATCGCGAGCCAAGGCTCGGTCCCATGCCCTCCTACTCCTCAGCAACAGTCAAGTACCTGTATAGGGACTCTTGCCCCTATCTACACCTGAAGCAACATAATCTGTTTGGGCCGAAAAGCGTGACCCAAATAGGGTGTGAGAAATATATCTCAGTAGGCACCCACCAAAGGCCCGTGCCCAATTGTGTGTAAAACATGCAATAAGTGTGCAGTAGTAAAATGCAATAACTAAGCAGTACTCCAAAGTAACTAACATAACAGTTAAATTGTCATTTTGTTATTCATTTAAATCCTTTAATTTAGTAACATTTTTGTCCTCAATAGCACTAAGCCCTCAGGCAAACCAGTAACTCACCCTCATGCTAATATAGTGAACCACGCCCTTAGGCTTTCCCTCAGGCCAACCAGAATCTCACCCTCAGGCACAGAAGTCAAGCCCTCAGGCACGAAAGGTTGCCCTCAGGCGAAAATAGAACGTCACCCTCATGCTCATACAGTCACGCCCTCATGCTATAATAGAACACCTCCCTCAGGCATCAGTAACCGGGCCTTTCGCAACATATAAACATGCAATTTAAATACAATTCCTCTCATGGAAAAGGTAATGCATAATTAAACATGGCCTACCCTCGGGTATCCTGGCCAAACGGCTAAACAGAGGAACGCACCCCTCAGGATGGTCCTGGATCCAAGAAGCGATCCCAGAAAGCATTTTTAAAAGTTTATTTAATTACCTATATAGTTCTAGGTTGTTAAATTAGCCACCACCTCAGCCTCACGACACCCCAACATGGGTTCGTTGCTCAAAAACTCACAAAACGCACAGCAGTTGGAAAACAAACACCAAGCCACCTACCTTATACGTCAACGAACGCTATACCCGAACACTGACTCCAGAAACGCCCAAGAACGGCATAGATCTGATGAAGAACAAAACCCATTCAAACGTAAATAACATACATTGGGAGAAGACTTGGCAAGAACAGTACCAGGAGAGGAGAGGGCTTACCCGTGCGGTTCCAACGAGATCATCCTAAGATGAAACGGATTCCAGAAAAACGACCGGTGGATCTTCAAAGATCCTACCTCCTCCTTTGGCCCCAAAACGGCTCAAGTGCCTCCTATGCCAAATGAGGAGGCTACTGCCTGTTTTAAGCCGAAAAAACAAAGTACACGGCGTGTACTCCTTTCATTTAACTGTTCATTTGGCGGCACCGCCACACTGTTCATCCGTCGACCTGAGTACATCAAATGTACTCCCAAATACATGGTGTGTACAGTCGCCCAGCTGACGGGGACTCCACCGCCTTACTATTCAAGCCTGCCGACTGACTACACAGTGTGTAAGGTACCACTACACGGCGTGTATTCGGTTCCTACACCCTTCGTCGCCGGTATGGCTACACGCCCCGTGTACTCATCCGAACACGGCCAAAAGTACATAGCGTGTAGTTCCAAAATTTTAGGATTTTCCCCCATTTTCCATATTTTCTCAAAAACACTTAAGGAAAAGGAATAGAAGAAGCACGTACCTCTAAAATAAGAACCGGGTTCTTACATGAGGCTCCTCTCAGGATTTGCGGTGACACATATATTTAAATAACTATATTTATCCTTCTCATTTTCAACTTATGTATCATTTATTTAATGAAAATATCATAGGGGATGTAAATGATAATCTAGAATGATGGTAATAATGAAGAATAGGTAAAAGAAAGGGAAAAATAGAAATGCAAAAAATAAACGAACCAACCTTGGCCTTAGATCCCAACATGCGTTTTTATCAGACCAAGATAAAAACCTCTATTCCTATATCAATGAAAAATATGGAATCTCAAAAATATTTAACAATCAAAAGATGTCAATAAATTTATGAATGGGAATAAATAAATATTTAAATGATTATATATTAAATATTAAATATTCGAGGAAATATATGATAAAACAGAATTCCAAATAACAATTATAATAGGGTAACTGAAAATTTTATTATCTAATTATGCGAGAAATATTATATGAGAACATATTCCTAATGAAAAGACCAATTTATCATTCAAAATATTCAAGAAGGGAAAACTGAAATTTCTACTCTAATTCCCTTATTGAAATAACATTAGGCATTATATGATTCAATAAAACAAATTTGGTTAGGATACATATGTTACTTGTGATGGGATTGTTTTCCGAAATTTTGATGTTAAAATTTTATATCAATTTGTCAATGAGTGATTTATATATTGTTTTAGTTGAATGATTTATGATGAAATTATAGATCTTTTCATATTTTAAGGTGTAACATGATTTTCTATTGACATTATACTCTTTAAGAAAGTGGTTTCTCATGAATCATGGTAAGAATATAGGATCAAAATGTCATTCAAATTCATGTATATAATGATTCCAGTTATAGAGGTCCAGTTTTATATAGTTTCTACAACTTCTTGTATTTTATTTGACTATATATGTACTATAAAAACCCTATTATTTATTACATATTAGTTTATGATTTTTTACTTAAGATTAAACATTATAAAACCAACCATATCTAAAATTATAGGGTATTTGTGTAATTAGGAACATTACATAATATAATATAATAGGGGGTGCATCATAATAATTGGAATATTCCTTAACATACTCGTGATTTTAAATCCTTCTAAAAAAATATAGGATATCCGGAGAACAATCATATTAATCTGATCATTTATAAATCTCTTTAATTTAATTAAAATTGAATAACATTTTCAAATAATTAAATTATAGATAAGAGGAATTTATATGAGATATAAAATTTGTGATAATCATAATACTAAACAAAGAGGTTTGATATTTCATGATAACATATAGAGAATAAGGTAAATTTGAATCATATTTATACATTACATTATAAACATTGGTCATTGATAAAGTCCAATGAATCATAAAATTATTTGAAAATTCATATAATGTATTTGTTCCACTCTCTAATCCAATACATCACATCCCATGGGACTAAAACATTTCCCAATTCATTGGTGTACTATAGAATTTCTGCACGCCGAACATTTTCAAACCATGTACATGCATAAGTGTTCCACATAGATCATAACAAATAAGTATTCCTTTCAATAATTTTATCCCTATGATCAATGAGTGTGGGTAAAATACTAGGAATTAAATTATAATAAATGAAATGATACATCTAAGTGAGTACCCTTGAGTAAATATTTTGTTAGATATTTTGGACATAATTATTTAGTAAGAAAATGATTAATAAAATTTTTAAAGCATTTTTGTTATAGTAAAAAGTCATAAAATAGTTTAATGAGATTTAAATGTGATTCATATTATTTGGATATCAAAATTTTATTAATTAGGATTTAAATTTTTTTTCTCAACCTTAGTAATTGAAAATCACAAAGCATAATATAAATCAATTTTTAAAAAAGGATATGAATAGAATCCATTAATAAATTTTATCATATAAAATCTTAGGTAAATTATTATTTTTTATTGGATAAATTTAAACACATTACATGGAAATCAATTTGAATATTGTGGGATATTTATAAATCTATGAAAAAATATATTAATGAGATTAAAATGGATAAATAAAAAGGCTGTTCTAGAATTGATATGAATATATTGAAGTCACTTACCTAGATTGGGTGATTCCAAAGGCCCTAGAGACGCCAATTGAGAGAATGGGCCATCTTTTGAGGATTGTATAAAGTGAAGAAACCTGAAATGAAGTGATAAAATGTTTTATGTGAAGTTTAATGAGAGAATATTTTCGCAACAATCTGTGATTTTGGGAAATATATTTTTAATTTAATTTAATCCTTTCAATATTTTCCAAAAAAAAATAAATATATATAGTTTTATATGAAAGACCTATTTAAATCATTCATTTATTGAAAGTCAAATTAAATAATTCCACATAGTAAAAAAATAGATTGGTAATTTTTATATGCAACACTATGTTTTGATTTTGTTATATATAATGTCATGTTCCATTGATAGCTTTTGTTACAGGCAGGCCCAAGTTTTACCGAACTACAATATATTATTAATATTTTGTCAAAAAATTGTTATAGTTACAATGTATACATTGAATTGGAATTTATAAATAATATAAAATAAATTGTGATAACAATATTTAATAATTAGTATAATATTAATACTTTGGTTTTATATGGGTTATAAATTAATGTACGAACTATTTTAAAATTAATAAATTTCTTTTATAAGAAAACGATTTTTTTATGTACAAACCCAATTATTTTTGAATCAATCAGGAAATTTTTTTTAGTTAAATATTTTTATAAAATTTATATTTTATATATGCAATCATATTTTTAGATCATCATCCAATATATTTGATAGGTATAATATAAGAATAAATACAATTTTTTGTATAAAATGTTAATTTTTCTAAAAGGTTATTTTATAGAATTTTAATGTATAAAATATACCAAATATATATTTTGAATAATTTATAAATAATATTTAAAAAAAAGAAAAAAAATCAACATATATTTTGAATACTAAGGTAATTTTAATTTTAATTTTTATAAATTATTTCATTTTTTGATGAATTATAAATAGAACAAAAGTTTATTTTAACACATAATTTTATTTTATTTATTTATAGAGATATGTAATATAGTAACATTATTTTAAAGTATAATAGTTCAATAATACATCAATAAAACACATTTATTTTACTTTAATCATTTTCACCATGAAAATTTATATAAAAATATTTTCAATTTTTGATCATTTTTTCATGAAAACACAATATCACATCACGTCTGCAAGATTAATTTTAAATTAATTTATAACCCAATTCTTCATCCAAATTGGAATAATTGAATCAATATTTGATGTAAAAATTATATAAAATTCTTCATATGGTCTTAATTTTTTTAAAGATAATATTAATCGATGGAATTACAATTAATAATTATGATTATATATAAAATGAGCATACATGATGATTAGTTTTAGAATATAAGATGTAAAAATGACCCTAAAAATGTATAGAAGTTATTTTATGGTCATATATTTAACATTTCACCCCTAATAATATGTAATGATACATTTATAAACTTTTTGGGACGATTCAAATGTGGGAGCTATCAACTCATTTCATGAATACTCAATGTGTCCTTTTCCCCTATTATAAAAGACCTCATATCCTCCTCCTATATTAACACATCTAAATACCCATCTATCAACCAAACCCATCAAAAATAAATTCCCCAAATCACTCTCCTAATCATGTATTCTTCTCTGTTTTTAGAAAACAATCCAGGGTAGCCCTTTGGGGAACACATGTAGGAATTACACGAAGAAGGGGAATTGTTATTCAATAAGAACTTTTGTTTGTTATCTCTCCCCACCAATTCAATTATTACCATTACATGATTTATAGAAAAATCATTAACAAAAATATAATTATAATTTTGTATGTTATGGTTTCTACGAACACTCACATATACTTTCCTCAATTAGTATACACAATCATCATTCATGCGTACGACAAACTACTGCCTCATGAACCATTGTCATTCGTTCTTCTATTTCCACCATTAATGGCTGGTAATATTGATTTATATTCTATTTATATGTGATATATAAAATATTAATGATGTATTTATACTTATGTAACTATTTAATGACACATACCATCATGACTTCCAATTTTTTTAATACGATAACTACGTTAGTGGACGTCTGGACAACCACATCCTCAAAGTGTTGTGATGCACTAACAATATACATAAATTGTATTAAAGATTAATTTTTTAAATATATATTATATATATGAAATAATAATTCTACTTTATTATTAATATATATACATATATTTAGTTAACTTTCATTCATTATGACAAGAAAATGGAAACAATGTCCATGTTTGTGTACGACCTTCCATCTCCATGAACGGTGTAATTATTTTAATATTTCTATCCTTAATAGATTTTTATAAATATTTATATACTAAAAATATATGATATTTATATTATTTTTTTCATTATAAAATTATTTAAATCATTATCTATGTATGATGATCAAAATAATAATTCAAAACCTATGGAAAATAAAAATAATATATTATCCAAAACTTATCATTAACCTTGAATTGATTATAAAAATGTAATGTATAGTAATAATAAATTTATATTAAGATTTACATATTATAATATAGTTCATTGGATGATATATAATAAAATTATATTTATTATATAGGTGGTTGTAATCTATATGAATAAATTGATGATATAAAATAAGTGCTTACTCATGTCAGAATTATTTTTGTAAGGTATTTAAAATATTCACCATATATTATTGTTGTGTGATGTATATAATTATGTATGAAAATTTATCTAACGAATTAAATTTATTTCATGGAATAATGTTTTTCAATAGATGTAATTAATTAATGGATCTCATGATTCAAATGTAGCTCAAGTTGTATGGGGATTTATGGTTTCAATTTTATTCATGTGAGAATTATGCATTATTCTAAATCTGTTTATTTTATGTGGTGTATATACATAATATTAATTTACTATGTAATTAATATAGTATTATTTATCATTAATTTTTTATCCATTTTATATCTCTGTTTCATAGGGTTTTATGGGTCAAATATTACTAAATCGATAAGGTATTTGTTTATATTTTTTTTCATTGAGTAAAATTTTATGTTATGCACCTATATTATTTTACAAGGTGTCTTTTCTTACAATTTAAAATTGTTATCTTGAATATCCATAAATTATGAATTTTTTTACATAATTATAATTTCTTTCTCTCATGGAGATTATGATTCGATGTTATTAAAGTGCTAAGAGATTATTGCTACAATATCATAGTTGTCGAGATTGTATATGACTCTGCTTCCAATGATGATATATTTTGAATGTTCCCTCATAAACTAAAAAGACTTTTATTATAATCTGGTTATTATATAATCATGTATTGATACCATTCTCCACTCATTTTTATTTAATATGAATAAGAATACTAGTTTATGAAAATATTATAATTTGTGTTATTACAAACCAATATTTTGTAAAAAAATTTAAAAAACATTTTTAAATTGTATTTTAACAAAATTTAAAAGGAAAATTATTTTAAAAGTTTATAATTTTTTTCAGAAAATTATTTAAATGTTTTTAATGTTATATTGAATGGAAATTATTTTAAAAAAATCTGTTTTAAAAGGCATTTTTCAAAGATGTAGGGATTGTTACCTCCAGAAATGTTTTTATATTATTTCCCAAAAGTATGATCCATGTAATATTAGTTGAGTTTAGGGTTAATAATCCATATATGATTATATGTTTAACATCCCTATTTTTAAGTGGAAACACAATGTTCGATAGCATACAAGATACACCACATCAAACTTAAATGAATGATTGAATATTACTATTTAATATTGTAGTTATCACCAAGATATTACAATATAGGGAATAAATATTTTTAATTTAATAATTAATATATGGTTTCCACATATTTTTATAAAGATTCATTTTATACAAAATTAACATGAAATGAAAGTAAAAACTAATAAAATATAAAGGATGCAGTTTTATAAATACAAATTTAAAGTTTAATAAATATGATTTAAAAAAAATAAAATCACCCATGATGGATTATAATATTGAAATAAAAAATCAATATAATTTTTAAATTTAATCGTATCTATTTTATAGAAATTATATAAAAAAATGCAATTTTACGTATTTTGTTTTTCTAAAAATAATGTTTTACTACATTTTGAGAGAGAACATAATTTAAATATATAAATTGAAACTTTTATAAATTATATTTGGTTAAATAATATTTTTATTTTGAATAGGGTCCTCAATATATTCTTGGGTTTAAATTTTTTTATTTTTATAATATAATTCCTATTTTAATGTATAGTGAAAAATAGTGCATCTTAATTCAAAACATCAGTTTCATATAATTATTTTATATAGTTATATTATATTTTTAATTGATTTTATAATATAATTATAATATTTTTATCAATTAATCTAATTTAGGTCAGTTTTTTATAATTTCACATTAAAATTACATATGAACGCCTGTCAATCATTAGAAGGGTTTTTAAATTAAAAAACACAATGTTCTCAGTTTAAAAACAAGGATTTTTCTTAAATTAATTACTGTAAATATTGTGTTTTGAATTTTGAAAAATGGATTCCATATATATAAATATAATGTAACAATTTTTTAAATAGGCCTCAGTTGTTTTATGAAATTATGAATAGTAAATTTAGTAATAAATGTTATTACCACAGTTAATGGTAAATCAGGTAATTAAAAAAAAAATTTTATAATAATATAAAACTACCCAAAAACATTTAATGTTTTCATTAGATGATTTTATTATCATAATTATCATTCATGGTCCGATTTTAGGACCACATAGAGCCACTTGGAAGACTTTAATGCATTTATAATATTATATTCAATGAATTTTCATTTTTTGTTATAATTTTGTTTTCAAAAATTAATGTATTTTAATATGGAATTAGACATGGTTCATCATAGAATATAAATACTAATTGGAAAAATAATAATATTACCTCTATCTTTTTAATTTATTTATATTTTTTAGAAAATATATAGTTAAATTTTATTATGACACAACGATGATATTGTATTTTTATAATTAATGAAAAAATCAAATAAATGTTATTATATATAGTACAGTAAATATTTTTGGAGATTATTTCTTTCATAAAAATATTTTACTTATATATTTGACATGGTGGTCATTATTTAATGGAGTTATTAACAACATAAATTTCTGTTATGATATATTTAAAAGTCAACTAATGAATAGTGTCAGAATTGACACTATTGATATTTTAATTTTTAAAATAGTATATTAAATGTTATAAAATTCATTAAAATATATTATTCTACAAAATGGTAATTATCATATCTATTATTTTATAAATTACACAGTTTTTGTTCGTTTGGTATATTATGGTAATTACATTAACTCAAAATGTGTAAATAACATGATATCAAGCAGTAATTAAAAAAGGTAAATAAAGGGTTAAGACAAAACAATAAGGATTATTTTAACACCCCTCCCCTACCTCATTTGCATGAGGATGTAGTGAGGGTTACATGGCCTTAGGTGACATTCCCAAGGTGTTGAAGGCTGGAAATAAATGTCGAGGGCTCTGAGAACAAGTTGGGGAATGATTTTCCTATAAAACGGAACCTACCAAACAATCCACTAACCACCACTATATGATGCATGTCAAAAAAGCACCCAAACATGCATTACAGAAGAAAACCAAGTTGTGTTATAATACAACCCAAAAACAATACAACCAGACATGTCTACACCACATTAGAGTACATGTTGAAACCAAACAACAAACCCCATGAGCCATGACACCACCACAGCTCCACACCCAGCTCCAAGCTCCAAGCTCCAAGCTCCACCAAGTCATCACAATGCACCACTAAAGGAGGGAGATGCCTTACCTTTTCCCACGTCATAGTACAATACATCTGCAAAGACACCAAAGTGCCAATGCTGGGGGTTTGTACTATAACTTAGTAGGTTTTCCACAAATGACCTACCTACACATGCCATTAAGATAGAATCGTTAGCACATTTATATAAAATGGTTTCTATAAAATAAATCACAAGTGAAACCATTTCCATAATCCAAATATTCTCTTACCAAGCCATCACACCCAAACCAAGAAACCAATGGAAAGCCATCTAAACATGCCACAATCCATTTCATCATTCACCCACTAGCACAACAATTTACTACTTGCAAAGAAATGCACAACAAATAACGAAAAAAAAACAAATGGTGGAGCTTTTGTCCAACCCATTCACCCATTCACACCTAGTGGCACTTCCCGTCCACTTATCCTTTGATGGTGGCCCATCAATCCACTATCCTTCCCCTTTTTATAGTGGTACTTCTAACCACTTCCTCATAACATTCCAATCAAGCCATAACCAAGAATATAACCCATCGAGGTCACAACATCATGAAATCAACCAATTCCATCTCACACCAATGCACTTCAATAAATCATCCATTTATTGAAAACAATTTTCCATGAAAAACCACATTTCATGAAAAACAACATCTTTATTGAAAACCATTTTTCATTGACCATTTTCCCAAATAAATCTAAACAAACCATTTTGAAATATCTATCTTAAAATCCACAACAAGATCCCATCACCATCAAAATACTTTCCCCAAAAATCCCTAAAACATTACCCATGGGATTTCCAACCAATATCTCACAACAAATCGCAATTAATTTTTTCATCACAACAAATTAATTGTAACAAATAACCAGTAGTTCTGACCAAGTGGAGTTGAGAGAGAATCCACCTACCTTTAGGGTTCCCTAGATATCAGCCCACATGAAATCGCACCTCAAATCCAGTGAACACACCATCAAAACCACTCTAGATCACTTTCCCTAATTTTCACAAGCCTCAAAATTAACATCCAAGGAAACCACAACCCTAGATCTACTCACAACGAGTGTAGATCTAGAAAAACGAGAGAGAGGGAGACGTAGATCTAGAGGAAAACACAAAGAACCCAAGACGAGAGACTTACCCAGGAGAGACCACCTTCAAACCACCTCAAAACCCCTTCAAAACGCTTCCAAAACAAGTGGGAGAGCCCCTCCAACCCTTGAAAACCAAAGACCGCGAGTGAGCTTTTAGTGGGAGAGAATTTGGAGAGGAATGAGACAAGAACGAGTTAACCTGGGTTTTAAAACCCTATTTTTATGTGGTGGAATAGTTAGTCCGCACTGTTTGACAAACTGTGCGCTAACTGTGCACATGTTACTGCCTCAAGAGCAATTCTATCCACTATTCATCCCCTTTTTTATTGTGGTACTTCTCGCCACTTCCACACAACTTTCCAATCAATCCATAACCAAGAATAGAACCCATCAAGGTCACAACATCATGAAATCGACCAATTCCATCGCATACCATTCCACTTCAATAAATCAATAATTTATTGAAAACCATTTTCCATGCCAAACCACATTTCAATAAAAAATATATTTATTCAAAATCCATTTTTCATCAACTATTTTCCCTAAATCGATATCAATAACCCATTATGAAATCTCTATTTTAAAATCAACAATAAGATCCCTTCACTATAGAACCCCCTTTCACCAAATATCCCCAAAACATCATCCAATGGATTTCCAACCAATTTCTCACAACCAATCACAATTAATTTTTTCAGCACAACAAATTAATAGTAACTAAGAACCACTAGTTCTAACCAAGTGGAGTTTAGAGAGAAGATTCCTACCTTTAGGGTTCCCAAGAAATTAACCCATAAGCAACACCACCTCAAATCCAACGAACGCACCACCTAAACCTCTCTAGATCACTTTCCATAACATTCAAAAGGCATGAAATTAACATCCAATCCAACCAAACCCCTAGATCTACACACAACGGGAGTAGATCTAGAAAAATGAGAAGGAGGGAGACATAGATCTAGTGTAAAACACAAGGAACCCAAGAGGAGAGACTTACCCAGGAGAAACCGCCATCAAACCACCTCGAAACCCCTTCAAAAAGCTTCCAAAATGACTGGGAGAGCCCCTCCAACCCTTGAAAACCAAAGACATCTAGTGAGCTTCGAGTGGGACATAATTTGGAGAGGAATGAGGAAATCCCGATTGAACCCGGGTTTTGAAACCCTATTATTAAGTAGCTGCACGGTTAGTCCACATGGTTTGACAAACCATGCGCTAACCGTGCACACACTACTACCTCGAGAGAAAGGGTCCCCACGGCTGCCTCATACAGTTTGGCAAACCGTGCAAAGGATGTGCAAAGCCTACTGTCCCCCCCTGCACAGTTTCCTGGTGAATCCGCACAGGTTTAAATAACTGTGATCAAACCGTGCTCCCTAAGAAAATCCTCCAAACTTATCTGAAATGATTCCAAACACTCCTAACCTCTACCCAACTCACCCCATGCACTTTAAACACATAAAAATCATAAACAAAGGCTATATACCTCAAAATCGTGGTACAACAATTAGAAAATATAAAAAAAAAACTTTTAATTTGATTATGGATATTTGACCCAAAATAATCTTATCTTAGAAATAAATTTCTTTAGGACCATTTGGAATAGAAATTTAAATTGTATTAATTTAATACTTTTAATAAATCTTGGGTGCCCCTCTCCTGTCCTTTAAAAGGAACCCATTCCTCTCTGTTACTAACACTTAAAAAACATTTTCATTAGGCCAAAAGCTTCCCTAAACACTTCAAATAATCTATCCCTTTATTCACGAGGCATTATATTATGCATAAAAACCTTCTTATAGGTTTTAAGCTGTTCAGAATGGTGATCATTTGAATGAATGGTAATTTTTTTATTTAGATGTTAATAATAAATTTCTTCTTCAATTACCTTTAAATAATCTTTACCCATGATGAAATAATAAATATAGTATCCTATATATAATTATATATTATTATTTTAATATCATAACATTAATCTATATCCAATTCCATTAAATTGGAAATGAATTAGTTGTTCGTACATAAGTGTGAAATATCACCTCCACAAACATATATTATTCATTTTTCATTACCTTAAATCAAGACTATTCATAATGATGGAATTAATGTTTATATATGATATTATTGACACATTTATCATTATAGGAGAACAAAAAATCTATTACATCCTTAATTTACATTCACATAAAAATGACTATGTCATTTGTGCATATAAGTGAACTATCACCTCCACGAAGCGTTGTAAATCATTTTCATTCACTACATCACTTTATGATATATATAAATTTATTAAAAAAATATTTTTATAATGTCAATAAAACTATTATAATTATATAAATATAAAATAATAATTACCATATTTCCCTAATGGATTATGATTAATGGAAATGTTACTAATGCGTACGTACAACATACAATCTCCATGATTATAACGTTGTTTATTTTTCAACCCAAAAATAAATAATTTTATTTAAAAAATTAATTTATGTATATAATTTATTATTATTTAATTAATTTCATTCTAGAGATTATTTAGTTATGGCCACTTGGATCTTTGATGTCATACTATGTTCATTTTCGATTCAAGTACCTAAAAACGAAAAAACATCATATTAAAACTTAACTAAAGACATAATTATTATAACATGGTAATAAGTTATATAAAGTGAATTCTAAAAATGATAAAGGTTATAAATAACGTTTAAATTAATCTATTCATATTATTCAGTGTTATAAATATTTCACATGACGAGTCAGACTCATGGTAAGTGACATTTTAACTTAAAGACACGATTTTCTGTTTTGATGATTTATTCATAAAAATATTTCAATTTAATGTCCTCATATTCAAAATGGTCTCAATAATTTATTTATATCAATATTTTTTTAAATGATAATTCATTTCAAATGTATCATTGTGGTATGGGACACATTGGTTTAAAATATATCTTTTTAAAATATTTAATTATGTTTTAAAAAATGGATTGATTATTTCAATAACATTGAATGTTTTTTTAACAAATATGATATGAATTAAATTTAACACTATCATGTTGCTATTGTGTATTGATGTTTTTTACAAGTTTACAACTATATTTCAAAAAATCTGTTTTTGTTAATAAGTTTTTGGAATGTAATGATGAAATTTGATTTCGATGTAAAAATGTTATTTTTCCAATATACATGTTTTTTGTGTTATGATTATGTTGTGGTTCATGAGAATTGTAAAAGTATATGGGTTGTTCCATGATAAAATGAGGGTGGTTGAGCCTATGATATCTCTCCAATGTATAGTGTAAAGAGACGATGTAAACTGACAAGGACTCTCAGAAGAGATTTGGGGAACATACTGTGAAGGGTATTCCAAACGTATCCATGATGGTTACTCATTATGTAGCTGTGAAAGATACTATTAAATCATGATATGGATTCCACAAGTTACCTATATGTTTTAAAATTTATATGATGTTTTACAGGAGTCTTATGACTTCCGGAGGTGTAACATCTGAGTTATTTATAGAATAATGAATTTTTATTTTAATTAATATTTATGAATTTAATATTAATATAATTGAAAGGATACAGTATTTAAAAAATCATACTAAACACACAACAATTGGATTCTTATAAATCTTATATTTCACACAACTTTGAGTTAAAGAAAAAATGATACTATAATATTTTTATTATTTTAAATTTTAGTTAATGCATAGCTATTATATTATAATTAATGAACATAACTACCAACAATATGATTACACATGTTTTTAAATGATTTTAAATTAACCCAACATTTTTTATAGTCCTAAAATGAAAACGAATCATGTTTTAAGCATATAATACTCTGATATTTTTAAAAGGCAGTTTTACTATCTTTTTTCATGAACCCTTATTAAATATATTTTTTTAATATTTTATATCTTATATTTGAAAAAATATAAATTTTAATTGGAATAAGGACATCAAAATTTTATTTGATTTATGTTTTGGTATTTTCAGGATAAAATACATTTGTAATGAATTGTGAAAAATACTACATTTTAATTCAAAACTACATTTTCGTCTGATATATTTATATAGTTATATTATCAATTTAATTATTTTAATTGAGTAATTGGATTTAATTTTTATATTTTAATAAATTTATGGTAATTGGATGTAATTTTATAGTGATATTGGACATAAACACATGTTAATATTTTAATAGTTTTTCTTTCTTAATAACACGCTTTCTGGTTTTTACAACAGGAATTAATTTTAAATTAATTTATGCCATTTTTTTGTTTTGAATTTGGAAAACCTGATTCCATATTTGGATTTATAATTCCCATATTTTGTAAATAGGTTACCTTTATTTTTGGACATTTTGAATAGTAACTTCAATCATTATATTTATTTACAATGGTATAAAGGTAAATTAGGTAAATAAAGATAAAAAATAAAATTATAACAGTATTAAAGTACAATAAAACCAATAATAATCATATTTTATGTGATATTTCCAAGAAATGGCTTCCATGGTTATATTTTAGGACCCTATGGAACAACTTGGTGTGATAATGACATGTTATAAAAAGTATATTCAAGTATAGTGAAATATAACATTATCATATATCTTTCACTAAAAAATTTAATATAGGGTTATATAACTAATATCATTGAAAATAAATATTAATTACAAAAAATAAAAATTTATTACATCATGGTATTTTATTGATAAATTTGTAGACATTAAATAAATAAATTTATTTATGACACAATGATGATGTAGTGATTACCTTTTTAATGAATGATTCAAATAAAAAATATTATAAATATTAAAATAAATGTAATTTAGAAATTTTCGATTCCATCCAATGATTTTTTTGGATTATTATGTAATATTATATTTTATTTAATACTTTTGGTTCGAAATAATCAGGTATTTATGGCTTTAGAATAAAATCAATTACTAAATAGGGGAAAAATTGTGATAAATGAGTTTTTAAACCAAATAATATTTTTTTATATTTATGTAATAGTCATGAAATCTAATATTCATCCAAGTGACTTATATAATGTTAAATATTTCATTAATTATCTACTTGTGGTTCCATTGGCAATTTAAAGTAACTATAGAAACAAAATACTTTGAAAATAAAAGAAGACATGGTAAGAGTAAATGTATTTAACTAAGGGTTAAATATAAATGATAAGGGTACATTTGTGAACAAAACCTATATAAATATTATTTTTTGAGAGGATTTAGACCAGTCACATAATATACTCAAAATATATCACATTGGAAGTTTTAAATTTCATGAATTTCCTAAAGTTCCCCTCCCCCATCTTATAAAAGGCCGCAACCTCAACCCACATAATCCAACCACTTAATCCCATTGTATAATCCAAAATCTACTTAAATAATATCTCAACATCCCTCCCTTACTCTTAGAATCCTTACCTTTGTAAAAAGGAAACTCATAGAAACCATTTTGATCAAATCAAAAGGAGTTACCCAATTTCGAGGAAATGTCTTCTCTCAAACTCAATTCCTTTAATTTCATTCCCCATGACTACGATTTTTTTATTCCATTATTTTATAAAAAAACAGTATCCTAAATATACTAGTATGATTTTATTCTAATTTTTGTACCTACAGTTAAACACACCTCCATTTAAAGGATATAGAATATACAGTTTTAGTGTATGGAGAAGTAATTCTTCACGAAGTGATGATTGCTCAATTTTATCCTACCACCTCTCATGGTGGACATTATAATAGAATAGTATTTCTATATGATATATATTATATTTATATTATCTCTATGATTTTTTAATTTTTCGTTACAATATACCTTTATATTTACTATAATGTGTAAATACGAAATTTTCATTTTCAGAAGTGTGGACTACCGCCCACTAAATGTGATATGACTCACTCATTACATTCTTGGAATTTATAAATGATGAATTTAATGAACTTTTGTAACATATATATCTTATATATTATAACGATGTTAAAATATTCCTATGCATATTTTAATTATTACTCCATTTATATGAAAATGAAATGAAAGTAGCCTTCATGCGTATGTATGGCCTATCATCTCCACGAATACTCCATTTAATTTCGTATCTCAATAATTTACGGACTATTCTAAAGATATATGTACTGGATATATATTACATTTAAATCATGAATAATATTTTAGAGTTAATGGACTTATGACCACATGTTTAATTTCTATCGAAAAAAGTTAATTTTTTACTCAAATACCGAATGTCAACAAAGAATCTGATTTGAACTAAAATAATTACCTAATTGATAAAACATGGTAGTAAGTGATATAAAATGAATAAAAGTCCTCAAAATGTTATAAATCATGTATAAATTATCCTATGTTTACTATTTTGGTAATTAAAGAATAAATGAGACGTGTCAAACTCATAGTTAGGGACTTCGTCTCAATCTCTTTCGTTGAGGAATTTCTTGATAATATACACGGTTATTATTTTATAAGGTGCATATATAGTCACAATGAATATTCATATTCATATTATATAGATTAAAATGTTATTTATTAAATTAATGAGATTGATATATAAGTTTTCAATAGTGTGTGGGACACTTTGAACATTTACAGGATTAATTCTCAAATATTTTTCATTCTGATATTAAATAAAATATATATTTATATGGGTACAAAAGTAATATACAAAAAATTTTATGTCTATAATGAAATTAATTCAGTGTTATCAAATGGAATATTTTTTTATGAAGTGATTTTATTTCTTTAAAAGATGTCAAAATAAATGATTGTTGACGTATAAGACCAGAATGACTTCTCTGACACCATAACAGTTATATGATATTTAGCTTCCTATATAAGCCATAATGACTTTTAAAATGAAAATAATTCCCCTATTCCATTACTTGGGTATCTGGGTATTGACTATGGGTTCTTAAATGAATATTTTATTTTTATGTGGAGATGTTTTTTCATATGTAATTATAGGAACCTTTCAGAAAAGGGATTTTTTGATGAATGTGTTTTATTCATGAAGTGGTACATGAGAATTATATGAAATAGGTGAGAACGATACGGTTTATACATAGGGTTTATCCCCATTATAGCTCACAGGTGGGCCCGATATAGCATATACAAAGGGTCGAGCCCTATAATAGCTCACAGGTGACTGTAACAAAACATATACAATGTGAGATCACCATTATAGATCTCCAATTTTGAATCATTCCATATAACTAATCCAATTTGAATATGTTTGAAAGGGTTTTATGTATCTGATTATCTAATTCACCCAATGGAGTTTTAATTTATAGCTATTGATTGTAGTGTTTTTCATTGATAAAAATGTATGAGTTTTATTCTTGTGAAAATTTATTCTTTCATCCACTCAATGAACATTGAATGAGTTATCAGGTTTCAAATAGACTAATGGGTTTTCATTATTTTTATGTCCCTTACAATGAATTTTTTGATGAAAAAAGTTTTTAAATGTTTTCATAGGATTTAAGGGGGAATATATTCATGAATGGAATAGATGAAAAGAAATGATAATTAAATATGAAATGAAACCATGATTATTTTTAAAAGATATTATATTATGGATGAAACATATACTATTTTAAGTGTCCACATTGTATTTCAATGTTTTTTTCATTTAAACGTAATTTTATAATACTATAAATATATAAACATGAAATGATTATCAATTTTAATTCTTTACTTAACTGAATATTATGTAACATTTACAGTTGGGGCCTCATAGTCGATATCAAACATTTGTTTAGACAACATTTGGGATTAGGATGTTTTCATAAGGGTTCGTGATATCATTATGGGATTATAATTTTATTCTTAATAATACATTAAATGTATTAGAATCCCCTTTTAAGATTTTGTTAAAGAATATCATGGTATTTAATGACATTTTTCGAGACATTCATTTTTGAGATAGTTATGGTGTAGTACAATTGGAGATAAAAAATGAAAGGTATAGATTATCCTTTGAGGATAAGTAATATTATGGTTATTTGAGGAATTTTTGTCATTTTTCAGAGTGTTATAAGATTGTATTATTTTTTAAAAATAAGACAACATGAAGACCTTGTGACAACTATTCATTTCGGACCAAGCTATATGAATCGAACAAACAACTATACGGTGACTGGGATTTATCACCTACCACTAGCATACATGAAGTCACTGGTTAGTATGTATTACTCTTTTAATTTAAATTAATTTATGCATTAAGAATATTTTAATTTTGGGAACATCTGTTTTACTATGTTGATATCCTTAGTATTGGGAAAGGATTTGGTGATTATGAGATCAATGTTATTTTGGAAGATGTTTTCTCTTTTGAGAACACTGTATGGATATTGAAAATTGAATACTATGGGACTTCATTTGAGGAGTAAAGGTTGAATTTAATTTTGGATGAATCAATGTTTTTATTTTTGAAATATTTCTATTTGGGTTATTTATGGGGATTATTAAGCTATTATTTAGAATATTTGATTAGGTTAACTACTTTTAACTATGAGACATTATGATTAGTTGATGTTATTTGCTGATAAATGATAAGATTTATTGTGGAAGGCTATGTGGTCAAATCCATCTTATTTTTCAGTTTCAATATTAGGTAGTATGATTTTGAGTAATTTTAAAAAAATTTGTTTTTTTAATGGTCTATATAGAACTTGGGTATTACTATCTAATTTGAAAGATTAAAAATAGTCATTCTCTTAATAATTAATTATTATTTTTTGGTGATTATTTAATCTTGTACTAACCATTATGATTTTGGTTAATGAATAAAGACATGGAAAATATATAGTTAATCTTATTTGGATTATGTTATTCTAAATAATAAGATTCCAGAGCTTCTAGTGAGACCAATTCGTCTTGAATACACATTGTTTGGAGAAAAGATGAGTTTGTGGTAGATATTTATTAAATGATTAAATTATACTTGACATGTAACTATGTTTCCTTATGTTCATATTCAAGATCATACGTAAATTCATCCAATTTTTGAAAATGATATTAAAAAAATGTCTTCTGGTTTCTATTCCTACTAGGAAATCAAAGTCCATTTAACCCATCAGAGGTTTATTGTTTTCTGGATGATTAATTTCTCCTAATCATGATATTTTATCACTTGATATATGATCATGATTGTTAGTTTTTATTCCATATCCATGATTTTCTACATGGAATCATTGCATGTGTTATCTTTAGTGACCTCTTTTACTTCCCTTTCATTCATTAAAAGTGATAGTTTTATTATCTCTTTTTGTGATGTGGGATTATCAGTGATGTTTTTGAGCCCAATTTTAAAATTTCAAAGACACATTTTCTAAAAGGGGGAATGATGTAACATCCGAGGTATTTATATAATAATATATTTTTATATCTATTAATATTTTTAAATTTAATATTAATTTAGATTAAATAATACATGATTTAAAAAAGTGCATTCGACATGAAATAATGGGTTTCTTATAAATATTTCATTGCACACAATGTTGAGTTATAAAAAAAATACTAAAATAATAATAATATTATTTTAAATTGTTATTAACACCTAGCCTTTGTATCAGAGGGAATGAATAGAACTAACTACAATATTACTACACATGTTGTTAAATGTTGTTACATTAATCACATAAATTTTATATTCCTAAAATGAGAATGAATCCAAATTTAAGCACAAAATACTCTAATATTTTTAAAAGGTAATTTTACCACCGTTTGAAGGAGAAACCTTCTTAAATATATTTTTTCAAACATTTATATGTTATATTTTACAAAATATCTTCTTCATTGTAAGAGAGATATCAAAATTTACATTGTTTGATTTTTTGGTATATTCATACTAAAATTTATTTTTAATGAATCGAAAAATACTGAATTTTAATTCAGAACTACTTTTTTCATCTGATTTATTTTATTTGATAGATTATCATTTTAAGTGGTTTTGAAGAGTAATTGGATTAATATTTTATAATTTATTCAAAATATTGACATTGGAAGTAATTTCACACTGAATTTTTTCATAAATATATGTCAATTTTTGATTGATTTTACTTCTCGAAAACCCGCTTTTTGGTTTTGACTACAAGAATTAATTTTAAATTAATTTCAAAATTTTTTTGTTGTGTATTTTTGAAACATAAATTCTGTATTTGTAATCAAAGTGACCAAATTGTTTAAATACGTCCCCATTATTTTTTACATTATCAATTGTACCCTTGGAAATTATATTTATTTATCATGGTTAAATGGTAAATCATGTATATAATTGTAAAAGATAATATTATAAAAATATAAAACTACCATGACATGTGTACTAATCCTATTGGATTATTTATGTCTAACCATGAGAATCTTTTTGTCATTTTTTGGACCTCAAGGGCCAATTGGATGTGATAATTCCACGTCATAACAATTCATTTAAATTAAAGTGAAATATAACATATACATATATATTTGACAAATATAATTTTATTATAGGGTTAATTAACTGATATATTTGAATATAAATATTAATTATAAATATAAATATATTTCCTATATCATAATATTTTATTTATAATTGTTTTCTTTAAAAAAAATAAATTTTTATATGACACTTGATGATGGAGTGACTATATTTTTAATAAAAGATTCAAATAAATGATATAATAAATATTAAATGAATTGTAATTTGAATATTTTGATTCCTGTTGAGAATTTTAATAATTATTATGAAATATTTTATTTTATTAAATTCTTTATTTTGAAGTAATCACGTTCTTATTACATTAACAAAAATAAATTACTAAATATTGTTGAAATTGAAATAAATGAGCTTTTAAAACGAACACTATTTTATTAAATGATATAATAGTTCTAAAAATATAATATTTGGTTAAATGAATTATATAATGTTAAAAATTTCATTAAGGATCCACTTTTTGTTCTTATGGAATTGAATAGTATCTATAGTAAACATATGTTTTTAAAATACCAGAAGACATGATAAGAGTTAATGTTTTTTAAATAAGTGTTAATGCACAATGATAAAGGCAAATTTGTGACCCAAACATGTCCAAAAAATATTGGTTGAGAGGATTTAGAACCATCCTCATCTTATCCTAGAAATATATCAATTTGGAACTATTATAATTAAAAAATAAATTTTTTATAAAATAATATATCAATGCCTTCCTAAAGTGCCCCTCCTCCATCTTATAAAAAGTGACCACCTCTACCCACAAACTGACAACTCTCAAGACCATTGGGTTATCAAAATTTTTCTCGCATAATCTCCAAAAAAACCACCTTTACTTGTAGAATCCAAACATTTTTTATAAGAAAATTAATGGAATCCTTTTGTCTCAAATAAAAAGTATTTACAAAATGTTGAGCTAATGTCTTCCCTCAAGCTCCTTTACATTATTTTCCTCTTCCACAATTTTTTTTTATTTCATTATATTATAATTTTTTTATATAAAATATATTAGGATGTTGTTATGTTAAGGTTTAAACATATAATTATACAAACTTATATCTAATGTATGTAGAACATACTGTTTCTATGTACGACGAACTACTACCCCATAAAATGAAGATTATTCAATATTCTACTACCACCTCCAATGGAGTCCATTATTATGGAACATTATTTATATATGATATATATTATATTTATATTACGTCAATTATTCTATAATTTTTTTTAACATACCTTTACACTTACCATAAAGTGTAAATACAATAATTTCATTTGAGGAAGTGTGGACTACCGCCCCTCTATGTTTTATGACTCATTCAAGCCATACATGGAATGTGCAAAGGATGGATTTAATGATCTTATGTAACATAAATAAAATAGATATTTTAATTTATTCATAATATACATATGTATATATTTTTATTTCTTTTATATGACAAAGAAATTAAAGTTGTGTTCAAGCGTACATACGACCTACCGTCTCCTAGAAGAGGCATTTCATTTATTACCACAAAATGTTATTGAATATGATAAATTAAATTATATTAGATATATAGGATAATTAAATAATGAATAATAATATAGAGATTGTGGAATTATGACCACGTGGATATTTCTAATCAAAACAAGTTCATTTTTTCTCAAATACCGAACTTTGATAAAATGTCTGATATAAACATAAATAATTAAATAATTTATATAACATGTTAATAAGTGAGATTAAATGAATAATAAAATTTAAAAAGGGTCTAAATAATGTATAAATTAACCTCTTTTTGTTATTTAGGAAGTTAAATAAATAATGATACATGTCGTTCTGAAGGTAAGAGACATCATCTCAATCTCTTTTAATTGATGCATTTCATGAAAATATGAACCCTTATTATTTTATAAGTCATAAATAAAAACAATATGAGATTTCATATAATTTGTTTAAGTATAATGATGTTATTTATTAAGACAGGTAGATTTATATTTAAATGTTCAATGTTGTGTGGGACACCTTGATCATTTAATGATTTAATTATCAACTCTTTTTTTCATGGTATTAAATTACATATTTATTTAAATAGGTATAAAAGGAACATACATGAAATTTAAGTGAATATTGAAAATTTTTCAATGTTTTAAAAAGGAATATTTTTATATGATGTGTTTTAGTTTCTTTACAAAATGAAAAAATGAATGTTTTCAATGTAAATGGCGATGATGAATTCTCTGCCACCGTAATCGTTATTTGATATTTGTATTTATTTATAAACCTTAAAGTCTTTTAAAGTGATGATAAATACCTTATTCTATAATTTAGGTATAAAATTATTGAGTATAGCTTAATAAATGATAATTTTATTTTTATTGGATTTTTTTAAATGGGATTAGAAGAGGCTTTCAAAAAATGGGTTTTGGGATGGCCATGTTTTATTCATGAAATGGTACATGGGCATTATATTAATCGGGTGAGCCCGATATAGCTTATAAAAATGTATGAGCCTCATTATAGATCATGGGTGATCCTGATAAAGATTATACAAAGGGTTTATCCCTATTATACCTTATGAGTTAGCCCAATATAGTTTATATGAAGGGTTGAGCCCCTTTATAGGTTACAGGTGAGCCTGCAATTTATTATATGAAGGGTTGATCACCATTATAGGTCACGGGTGAGCCTGATATAGATTATATGAAGGGTGATCCCCATTATAGATCTCCATTTTGTATGTCAACAATATGGTTGTTCCTATTGGTCGTTGTTTGAAAGGGTTTTATGTATATGATTCTCTATTTCACCCAAAAGAGATTTAATTACTTACTATTGTTTTTAATGTTTATAATTGAAAAAAGGTAAGACTTTTATTCATGGGAAAATATTTTGTTTCATCCACTTAAAAAACATTGAATGTCTTTTCATGTTTCAGCTAGACTAATGGGTATTCATTATTTTTATGTCTCTTACTGATTTTTTTCTCATCCCATGTTTTTAATAGTTTTCATAATATTTAAGGTGGAATAGAGTCAAGAATTACATCAAGGAAAATTTATGAAGATTAAACAAGAAATGTAACCATGTTTATTTTTAAATGATTTTATGTTATGGAAGGAATAGATTCTATTGGAAGTATCCACATTGTATTTCTAGGATTTCGATAGGTAATATTTATAGACTAATACTCTAGAGATATTAACATGAAAATACCCTAAATTTAAATTGTTGACATAAATCATTATTATGTACTATTTAATGTTGGGTCCTTATATGAGTTATGTTAATGATTATATGTTTTATTTGTGAAAATTATGATTTTGGGAAAAATATCATGATTGCAAAATATTCAAGGACTAATAGTCTCATTCATTATTTTATCTCCCTTATTGTGGTTTTGTTCTCATCCCATGTTTTAGAACTAATTAACACATGATTTAAGTGAGAATAGATTTAGGTATATTATTTGTGAAGAGTTATGTTGATTAAGAATGAAAAGAAACTAGATTCCATTTTAAATTATTCTGTTATATGGATGAAATAGATAACGTTGGAAATGTAAATATTTTATATCTATGGATATATTATGAAACAGATGTGGCCTATATATCCAAAAATATAACCCCGAAAGGATCATAAATGCGAATGAAAGTAATATTATTAACGTAAATCATGTTTATATACTGATTAAGGTTGGGTCCATATAGTTGTAATTAGAGGAAATATATAGACAACATTAGGGACTGAGTTTTGGCTAAGAATATTGTAACATTATATGGCTATTCCTTCAGTAAAATCTTTGTTTTAAAACATTTTCAGGTCAAGTAAAGATAGTTAAAAATTTAAGGAGGATGATATAAAACAACATTCACATCTCTCCCTAATGAATTGATCATAATAATTATTGAAATTTCATGTTTGGTTGATCCTGAATATTTTTATAACACACAACTCACATAAAATCGGTTTTTTGAGATATCAAAAACCTCCACTATACCTTGATACCGTCATGGATCATGGGTTGTTTTTAATCAAATTAAATTTCTCATTATTATCATATTTTCAAAAATGATAAATAATATTAAGCAATTTTTAGACATTTTACCTCATCACAAGATTATGAATCATGTTATGATTCTGAAAAAGCTTTTAATGAAGGATACCATTTCACAACAAATGTATATTTTCAATTATAATATAGCCTTCCAACAAATACATAATGTATTTTAAAAGAGTCATTTATTAAATGTTTCAACACACACTCATTAAATTTTTTTTATTAAATTACCGTCTTTTTAGAGGTTTTAAAATTATATGTAATACAATATTATTTTCCAAAACTATTTCTATTAGAATACATATATGTCCCATGTAGTACAAGGTCTATTTTTTTAAGAACCCCAAATGATTTTTTAGAATATTTAAATAATTATTTCAATGTATGAGGCTTATATCTACATGAAAAAATGTTGATGAAACTAGGTGGACACCATGATGACGGTAAAAATTTATTTCTATTTGGAATCATTTTGTTAAATCATTTGAAGGTGAAATAAAAATATGTCAATATATATAAGAATTTTATGAATTATGATGTTGAGGTCATTATGATTTGAGAGGAAAATGAGAGGTATAATAAAACCTTTATGTTTATTACATGTTATTGATTTTTTTTGGATTTATCTTATATTGGGAGTATTTTATAAAATTGAAGTATTTTTAGAAAAAGGAAAAGCTGTAGGATAGGGGACAACCCTTCACATCTTGGAAGATAGGAACCCTATAT
Source organism: Viscum album (assembly GCA_963277665.1). Classification (NCBI taxonomy): domain Eukaryota; kingdom Viridiplantae; phylum Streptophyta; class Magnoliopsida; order Santalales; family Viscaceae; genus Viscum; species Viscum album. Next base: position 467,126,473 of record OY728122.1, on the reverse strand, counting down.
GCCTAAAGACCATAAAATTATATTGTATTTCATATGAGGAGTAATTTTGTATTTTTATTTTCAATTAATATATTTTTTATATTGAGGACATATCCGGATTCAGGTTATTAATTGAAATGATTAACCTATCATGGTGAATATGTGATTAGGAAAATACTTTTTGGTGTGAGAAATAAAGAGTGAATTATGTTATTTGGAGGAATATATTAAAATATATATTAAAGACTACATTATCAAATTCATCTCATTTTTAGTTTTCAATTGTAAGTAATTTTATTTTATGAATTTTAAGGTTAAATATTTATTGACTGATCTATTTGGAATTTAGTGTATTACTGTTGATTTTTTTGGGATTAAAAGTACTATTTGTTTTTATAATGGATTATTATTTTGGTGAATTGTCTTAATTTTATCATAAATATTTAGTTTTCGTTAATGTTTCAGGGAAAGATTAATATATAGTAAATCATTTGGGGAAAATTTGTTTCTATAGAAGTAAATTCATCTTGAATACTCATAAATTGGAGAAAATGATGAGTTTTTGGATGAAATTGATTAAAGGATGAATATATAATTCTCATGTATGTTTTATTCCTTATGTCATTACTCAAAGAAGTAAAATAATTCCTCTACTTTATGAATAGGTCCGTAAAACAAAATTTTTGTCTATTATCTTTTACTACTATGATGTCAATGACTATTTAACCCATAAAAAAATTATTGCATTGTTATTTATATCATTCATCACTAAAATTATTTTATATCACTCCCCATCAGAATATGATAGTTATTTTTTCTTCCATATTAGTTTTTATTACATGGAACCCTAGTATGTGTTATCTTAGGTGGCCTTTTTTAGACCTTTTATTCATTGAATGTGGACGTTTTATTAATCGCTTTTTTGATGTGGAAATTAAATAAAGGTATTTTGAATATTAATACCTTAGTTACTGAACCCAAATTAAAATTTCAAGGATTTTATTTACAAAATATGAGAGAATTTAAAATCACGTGTTTTTAAAAGTAAACACATTGTTCGATAAAGTACATGATACACCACATCAATCTTAAACGAATAACTAAATATTATTATTTAACATCGTAGTTATCAGCTAGATATTAAAATGGATTGGATTAAAAGTTATAAATATATTATAAAAATAATTTTTATACATTTTTATATAATTATTCAGTGTTTTCCATATTAACTTTTAATGAAAATACAAACCAATTGAATATACAGTTTTTAATTTTATGAATAACTATTTAAATGTTAATAAATTTTTTGTTAAATAATAAAATAATCCTTATTGGATTATATTAAGGAAATTTTATGTCAAATTATTGTTTTATGTTCATATTAAGTGCTTTCTAAAAATTATAGAATAACAAATAAAATTTTATTGATAAAATGAGCGTTTTTTTAAAATATAGTTTTTTACCTTATGATAGTGACCCCAATTTAAATCTAGTTTTTGAAAAATTTATATGTTTTATTTGAAAAAATAAATCAAAAATTTGGAATCATATAATCAATATTTATGTTTGTTAATTTTTTTTATTTTCTATAAAAAATTATTATTTTACCGAATAGTAAAAAATACAACATTTTAATAGGAAACTATATTTTTTCATAATTTATTAATATTATTAGATTATTTTTGAATTATTATTTAAAGTATAATTATCTTATTGTATATAATTTAATATTATTTTTTATTTCAAGAAATTTTACTTTCAAATTAGTTATAAACTCTAACCAATCCATTGATGGGTTTTACATTTTAAAAAAGACATGTTTTTCATTTTGAAAAAGCAGGATTATTATTAAATTAATTCCTGAAACATCTATGTTTTGAATTTTTAAAAATGGATTCCATATATATAATAATAATTACCAAATTATGTTAATATGTCCCTTTTATTTTTGGATATTATTAATAGTAACATTAGTAATAAATTTTATTACCACGATTACAAGTTAATTAGTTATTTAAATGTAAAAATAATATTATAATAGTATAAAAATACCATAACACTTATCATAATTGAATTTTATGAATTTATTACTACCATTAACATAATTTGGTCTATTTGAAGACCACGTTTTTCCACATTTATGACTTTAATGAATTTATGATAAAATATTCAATGAATAGTCATTTTTTACACAATTATTTTTAAAAAGAAATGTATATTTATATAGTGTTATATAGGGGATCTATTAGATTATATATTTTAATTATAAATATAAAAATATTAACTAGATCATAAAAACTTATTTATAATTTTTTTAAATTAAACAATTAAATTTAATTATGACTCAAAAAAGATGTTGTAATTTATTAATCAATGAATGATTAAAAAAATACTATAAATAATAAAATTAATACTATATAACATAATATATGACATCCTAGAATATTGTGGACATATTTGACATGTTATTGATTAATTAATGGAGTTTTTCAGAATTTAATTTTTTGTTATGATGTTTTATAAAAGACATCTAATGAATAGTGTCAGAATTGACATTAACGGTATTTTAAAATATAAAATTATTTATTAGATGATACTAGTTTCCTAAAAATATTTTTTTATACGAATGGTTAGGATACGTCCAAATATGTCACAAATGTCACAATTTTTTAAATATTAACATTTTATTTTAATTACATTAACCTACAATGTGAAAATATCATGATATCGCAGTATGATTAAAAACAGTAAAATAATGGTTAAAACAAAATCATAAGGATTAAAAAATATTCCAAATATGTCTAATTTTTTGGATTATTATTATTATATCCAAAATATTATTATCATAGAAAATATATTATTTAGGACCACATTGAATTTAAATTGAATTTATATTAATTTAACACTCTAAATAAATCCATGTGTTCCCCAGCCATCTCTTAAAAAAATTAACACCTTCCTCTCTATAACTCATACTTCCCAAACCATTTAGATAGAAAAATATCATTCAAAATTCCTTCCTAGAATCCTTATCTAAATTATTGTGTCTAATATTAGTCGTGACAACACTCTTATAGGGGTTACGATGTCAAGAAATGTGATCATCATAATGAATGTTAATATTTTTATTTAAGTGTTTCTATTTTATTTATTCTTCCACTACATTCCAAAAATCATCAACCAGGATGAAATAATAACTCCAATAACCTCAATATATTGACATGTTATTATGTTAATATCATCACCTAGATCCATCACCACTTCCATTAAATTGGAAAGGAATTAATCATCCATGCATTCGTGTAAACTACCACCTCCACAAACCAATATAATTAATTTTTCGTTACCATCTCCCAATAATTAGAAAAATTATGTAAAAAAAAATTGACATATTAAATTAATGACATATATATAATTAAAATAGAATAATATATGAATTACTTCCTAACTATCCTGGAACATAAAAATGATAATGTCCCTCATGCGTTCGTGTGAACTATAAGCTCCACAAAGTCATGTGAATCGTTTTTATTTAGCAGAACCCTTGTATTATATATATATATATATATGTATATTTAAATTATTATTGTGATTTTAATAATATTATGATTATTTTTTAAATACAAAATGATTATTACTTTATTTTTATAATGATAAATGTAAAGTTGAATTGTTACTCATATGTCCATATGACCTACCGTCTCCAAGAACATGACATTGTTCAGTTTTAATTCATTAAATTAATGTTATGATTTAAAACGTATTATTATTTATAAAATTAAGTATTATGTTTTGAATATTATTTTGGATCATATGGACTTATGTCAACATGGAATTTTTAAATCGTATTATGTTCAATTTCGACTCAAGTACCGAATAAAGACAAAACATCATGTATGATGTTAAATAAATATATAATTGTTTAAACATAGAAATATATGATATAAAAGGAATAATGAAAATTAAAAATGTTTTGACGAAAATATAAATTAACATATTTTTATTATTTAGGATTATAAACTTTGTATGTGATGAGTGGCACACAAGGTAATAGGGTTTTTAACTTAAGACCTTGTTTTAATGTTTCGATGATTTTTTCATATAATTTTTTTTATTTATTGTCCACCTTTTGAAAATGATTTTAAGGATTTCATTATATGGACATGAATGTTTTAAACTATTAATTCACTTTAAATCTTCCAATGTGATATGGGATACATTGACACAAAAATACTCTTTTTAAATAATTGAATATTTTTTTTAAAAATGGATTGATTATTTCAATAACATGGAATTATTTTTAAATGTACGCCATGAATTTAATTTCACTATTTAATTATGATATCATGTATTGATGTTTATTTAAAAATTTAGTATTTTATTTTTAATATTTATTTTCATTTATGAGTGTGCGTCTTGTAAAGATGAAATGTGATATCATATTGAAAATGATATTTTTTCCTTTATGCATTACTCATTTGTTATAATTATGTAATTTTTTATAGGAATTATTTATATATAAAGTTGGTACAATTCAAAACCTTGGGCATGTGATCCCATGATATTTCCCCAATAAATTCTGCAATAAGACTGAGCTAAACAATAAGGGTTCACCTAGGAGATTTAGTGAATATAATATGATGGGCATTCCATATGTAACAATAATGGTTACTCCATATGTGGTTGTGAAAGCTACAAGGTAAGTATGATATATATTCCACATGTTACTATTATGTTTTATGATTTCATTTAGGTTTTGTAGGAATCATATAACATCTTGAGGTATTCTAAATATCTTATGTTTTATCGGTGAAAGGTATGAATTTTTGAAAATCTTTTCTGGGTTTTAAAATATTCATAAATTGTTTTCCATAGGATTTATGGGGGAATAGATTCATGGATGGGATCAGGGAAAAGTTATGATGTTTAAAAATTTAATAATACAACATTTCATTTTATAATTTTCTATTTTATGGATGAAAAGGATAATGTTGGAAGTGTCCACATTATATTTATATGGTTTCTATGTATTATATATAAGATAATTCTCTAAAACACTAAATATGAAATGATACTTAATGTTATATAAAGTAAAATTATTAACTTAACTCAAGATTATGTAATTATTAAGGCCATGCATTATAATATGTCGAAGGATTCCATTCATATTATTTATGCAAATGGTTCATTTTTTGATGAAATTATGTTTATGAAATCTATTTTTCTTCCATGAGTTATTTACTTATTAATCATGCATTCTATCATGAGATTTCTTTTATGATATTATGAAACCATTATCATTACCGCATCTTTTGTTATGAAGAAATGGTTATAATACCCATTTCATTTCATGTGTTATTATATGATTTTGAAGAAACACCTATCTTCTTATGGTTATATATATGATGATTGTTTTATTATATTGTGGAACATAAATGTTTTATTTCATTATGTAACAAATAATACCCATATATTCATCCAATGCATGGGTTAATGATAACTTGTATATAAACTCAAAGGTATATCGGGTTGTATCTGATTCTCGAAAACTAGAGGGTAAAATGTTTATAGCATAAATCCCATAATAGGGGGTGAATTGGTTATAGACAAGTCCAATAAACAAAAGGGTAATGGGGTTTTTCCCAATTGTGAAAAAAGGAGTGTACACAGGCTGTAGTAGAAGAAAAAAACAAGAGGGTACATGGGTTATAGACAAATCCCATAATTGTGAGTGTAAAAAGATTGTATCCCAACCCAAAAAACATGGTACAAGGGTCGTATCCCATTCATAAAAAGTATAAGGTTCAAGGGTTGTATAACAATAATACAATCTAGTGGGTATGGCCCTTGTTTTCCTAATACTAAATCATGTACAGTAGGAATTATACTAAGCCTAAAATTCAATGAAAGTCTTAGTATTTCGCCACAATATTGTATTTTCTATTGTTACGTGCATTCGATTATTCCATATATTATTCATATGTTATGGTTTTATTGATTATAATCAATATTTCTATAAAGTTCATGTCATATAAATGACTATAAATTATTCATGTATCTTGATATTTATCTTTTATATGCAGGGTAGGATCTTAAAATGTTATATTCATTATTTCATATTGTTATGTGCCTGATATTCTTATGAAACTACTTTATTTTTTCCATTAATGATAATCTGATAGCATCATATTTTTTTCTTTCCCTTGGTTATAATTTTTTTAATATATTTGTACTAAAGGGGGTGATCTCAATAGGAGATGTTGAATACCAAATTAAAATATTTTTTACCAAGTTTCCAAAGAATCTAACATATTATGGTATCTAAGAATGTATTTTTCAATGTGTTGAATATTCCTCTAAAATTATTAAATATCCAAAAATTAAATGTCTTGTTCTCTAACAATGGTATCAAATGAATCTTTAATTCCACCATTGGAAAATACGATTAGACAACATTGATCATATACATAGATATATTTATAAATACCTTTCTTGTGATGTATATAGGTATAGTCCTATGGTTTCAAAGTGATAAAAGTAAATGTTTGTATTATGTTATCCAATATATAATTTTTCATGATTAACTAGTTTTGTTCTATGATAACTGTGGCCCACTCAATACATTTGGGAATCACTCAATAGATTTAACTAGATGGTACTATATTTTAGAGTAATGTTTCATATGTGAATAGTATAAGAATTATACAAATTGATGACCATAATGGAAGTCCCATTAAGATAATCATGAATGTAGAATCAATATTGGTTGTATTACTACAAAAAATGATATAGTGGTCAACGTTAATGGTATGGTATTTTCTAAAATTATTCTTTAAATAAATATTCGAAGAATGATTATATTATGGTTTGGGATCCTTAAGACATGATTCATATTTCATATTATATTAAATGGGTATTATGGAAAATGATTATGAATCCTGAGTAATGGTTTAAGAGTAACGTTATATGTGTGAAGTATATATGTTTTTGAACTCAATAGTTACAGAATATGAATCATGAAATATATATGTATATTATGTATTTGTTATTACTTATGGATTAAAAAGGATAACTTTTTCCCAAAAGAATGAGACAATTCTTCTTTATAAAACCAGTAAAAATACCCATTTTTGTGGTATATTGAAACCCATTATATTATACTGATGGCACTGGTTTGTGGAGAGATTTCCCTTGTGTGCCCCAATTAATGTTTCTTCCTCATCTGTAGCTCCCACTAGACACACATCCTTTATGTTTCCTCTCAACAATTGTCATAGCCATCACTTCCGCATCACCATAAGAGATCATTGAATCCATTTCCTTCAAGATCCTCAATCGACTAGCTAAGGCTATTTTCAATTGAGAGTAGCTCCACCAACTGAAAACCACAATCGCTAGACATTTCCATCATTTGGAACCATCATTTCCACCTATTTAATATAGTTCAACCAACCATAGTCATCATGACCATAATACCACTCAATACCCTATCACCCATCATTGAATTAATGGACAACATTCATAAAAATTCCTTTTAAATAATATATAATTACTACAACCCCAATTTTAATTGTGGCCATTTTGGTCTGTCCGTCATTGAACCCATGGTCAGATGCAAAAAATAGAACCCCTACTCCAATAAAAAAGGGGGCTAGGATAAAAGGATGTATTCAAATGTGATGATTTCACATGAAATTGATTTAATAAAAATGTGATGTATCGATTAATCTAAGGAAAACATTAATGTTTTCATTAATTTGAGAATGATGTGATCAGTGTGGATAATGAGATTATTGATATGGATCAAGAAAATTTTGATATAAGAATTACCATTGAATTGATATTTGATATGATCAAAAAAATTTCTATGTTATCGTAGTTGTAGTATATAACCTCTGGTATTGAGGGAATATATCCAATAATCATTTTAATTGGGAAGCATGCATGTTTTCGATAAGGTTTTTTGGTAAATTATTTCATTTCCATGATTCAAAATAATACATGATGATGGAATTCATTCGTTTTCTATGTGAAAAATAATTGCAAAATTATGATATATAATGGATCAATGTTATGAAATTTTTGTGAAATTTATTTTCATTCATTATAGTTTTTTTGGATTTTCTCCTTTTGTATGGGTTACATGGTTAACCATTTATTGAATGGATTATGTTATACTTCAGATGGATTTTGGTATATTAATGTTTTATTTAACCTTATAAGGATTAATTCTTGTTTGATAACCAGTGAAAAACCATTTTTCTATGATGATAACTAATGAAAAAGGAATGACATATCATTCAACCCCATGATGTATTAATACATATGGAATGAATAATTAACCTTTATTTGAATGAAGTCAGAGATGATGTGAAATTCGAGCAAGGAATAAAAAAATGTAATATTTTTCATATTATAATGAATGATATGAAGTAAGTATATATAATTATTTTAAAAAACAGTAAATGAAATCCAAAACTCTAGGAAAATGACATTTACACCGATTTATTATAATACCTTTGATTATATTTAATTAATGGTCATACAGATAGTCTAAAATATATTGGTTTGAGGAATTTAATAGTCCATCAGTAATTCATTTTCTTATGATCAGTGATGTTTATCACATTATATAATTATTTATTCATTTCATCGATGTCCAATCTATACATTCCCTATATACAATATTATTTGAGGATATGATTATGATTTACTGTGGGTAACCGTTATGACTATAACAATACTTTTTAAAATTTAGTTTCAGTTTTGAAATTGAAAATATGAGTTTTTATGAGAGAAAGATTCATTTATTAGTCATTTTATAACCTTGTTGAATTTTTAATCGAAAAGAATCATTAAGTGATTATAATTTTATAAAACATGAATTTGTGGAATATTTTTTTCTTATTATTTTAAACATTACAATATTTTTTCACAAAATGTAATGTACTTTCTGTTATATGAATTAACTATGATTATCTAGCCTATTACCCAAAAACATGATCATATTTCACTACATGAATAACTTATACTATCTTGTGGTATAGAAACAATATGATTTTCTTGTGTTATAAACAATTTAATATTCCATTTAATGTTTCCATCAAACACATGGAAAAGTTTCACCATACTATAATATTCTCTTACTACTATTATTATACTGTAATTCTAATTTTCACTTAGAAATTGGAATGGATGTTAGGAATAATAGTAACTAAATTTTAGAAATACGATCTTCACATTCATATAAAATAATTCCCTTGTCTATATATTATTGAGAAATTAAATTAAGAAATATTTGAATATAAAGAAATTCTATTTCTAATAAGGCTATTTACTATTAATATATATAGTTTTATCATTATTTATTAATCAAAAAATATTATTTTTTAGTAGATTTTATATATTCTACAATAAATAGTTTATTTTACAGTCATCCAATATATTTTTTATGCACATGATAACAATAAACCAAATTTTATGAATAAAAATTTGTAATATTCATAATGGTAATTTTACTCCTTTTTAATTGTGAACCTATTTTAAAGATAAATTTTGACACATTTAAAATATATATTTTAATAGAAAAAACTAGTTTTGAAATAGTAATGTTGAAATTAGATTATATTAGGTTTCTGTACTATTCTGGAATATTTAATATTCCAGTGAATAGTAAAAAAATAATTTTAATTGAAAATGGATTTTTATCTAATTTATATATATAGATAAATTATTTTTAAAATTTTGTTATAAAATTAAATTTGTAAAATTATTAAACAATAAATCAAACTTATTTTATTTAAATCAATTTCACATTTAATTTGGGAATGAGAGAATTTCAAAATGTTTATATTTTTATATTTAAAACTTATAATATTATAAATTTATACTAGATTATTTTTAAATTAATTTTGCTAATTATTTTATTGAAATATATGTAAATGAATTACATATTTATAAAAAGAATAAATGGTAATGTCTAATAATTTAATATTGGGTTTTACACAAAATTTAGTGAATGTAATTAAAATTAACTATAGTCACTAAGATAAAAACGATATTACATAAATATATATCATAGAATATAATGTGTAAAAATGACATGAAAATTATATTAAATTTTCCTTATGGATATATATCCAACCATATACCTCCAAGGATTAAAAACAGACAATTTTTGCCCATTGGTGAACATGTAAAATGTGGGGATCCCTCATATCATTTTAGAAATTACTAAAGATTCATTTCCCCACATATATTCCTCACAACATCAAATAAAACCAACCCAATGCACATCACATTAGAGAAATAAAATTTCAAAAATTAAAATAAATCCATGGTCGTTGCCCCAAAATTTTCATCATGAACACATTTTAAAAATCAAAGGAGACCAACGTAATGTAAATCCTACAAATCCTGTGGGAAAAAATGGGGGTATAGATTACTTTAAGGAAGTAATCTTCTATGAAACATCATCTCCATAAACACAGCACAAAACTCTCATCTTGAAGCTGGTGACCACCACCGCAAACAACAATAACTAGAATCAAAACCAGTGCATCGTCACTGTCACTGCCATCCCCTAACTAACATGCACCAAATAAAACTGAAATAATAACCATCAAAGCCAAAATATATCATTTCAACTCATCATCAACAATCATATAACCATGAAAAACTAGACCACTAAAACAAAAAAACCACACATCATTGAAATGCATAAGAAACTTACATGAAACCATCGAGACACACACACAAAAGATGCCACTAAAACCAATCATAAATGAAACCAAAATAGAATACAAAATTAGAAAACCATCGAACAAGTTAAAAAATATTGAACATTTGGAAGAATAAAGTAAACCTATGCTGAAAAAATGATAATGAAATAAGAGGAACCCTAACCCTTGACAAAGGTCATGCGCCATAGGACTCATGAAGATAAAAACAAGTATAATGCAAAAAATTGGGGTCAATTAGTGAAAAATCAGTGAAAAGTACCAAAAAAGGATTAATAAATCAAGGTAGAATCACTAACCATTGAGTGATGGATACCAAGTGGAAACCCAATGTGTAGCCAAGAGTGGGATGTGATCCAGGATAAAAGGGCTCCATTTACACAAAATAATCCATCCTATCATCACACCACTCAAAAAAAATCATCCATCTAATGAAAAATAAAACTCACAAATTTTTTCATGAAATCCTAGAAGCCTTACATTATGAATAAAAAATACAATGGTGTTCCTTCCATGAAAACCAAATGGAATTACTAGAAGAAGTGGTATCAGTTCTCAATGAGTATTTTTGTTCCTTTTGATTCACAGTCATCAAATTTATTAATATTAAATTATTATATATTAATTATTTTCCTTAAATATAATAATAGATTTTCATGTATTGTTTTTGACCTATACTCACACACAGTTTCATAAAATGGGATACATTCTTAACGTTTGTTCTTATGACATACTACAACCTTGCCAACCGATGTAATTCATTATTCCATTCCAACATTTAATGGATCGTAATAATGATATAATTTATGTTTTTACATTAAATATATGATATAAATGATTTAATTTATTATCTTTACATATTATATTTGTCATTAATTCATGATTTCTATTTTGGGGAAATAAGATAACTTCGTTTGTGGTCTTGTGGAAAACTATCTTCTATAATAGATGTTATTTATTCATACATCTCATGGAATGTATTAAGGATTGATTTAGTGAAAAACATGATATATAAAATAATAATATTAATGTAATGTTAGTTTATATAAACATATATTTAATTTACTTTATTTATTGCAATATAACAAGAAAAAAAATAATTGTTCATGCATATGTATCTCTTACTGTCTCTATTAAGGATGTATTTCCTTTCATATTTCATTTTTTTAAAGATAATTAAAATTAAATAAATAATTAATATATATAGTATCTATAAGATGTTTTACATTATAAGAATAATAAAATCATGATTTCTATATGTGTATAATGAATAATATGTCAAAAAATAGAGGGTTGACATATAATATGTTTTCCAAATCGTTTCAAAGACTTGGAATTTTTTATAAAAATACAATACAATGTCATAATTAAATCATATATGGAATGATATATCATAATATGGTAATGTGTTAGCAACATAAAAACATATATTTATTATAACACAATTTTTAATGTGAATGAAGAATGTAATGACTTATTGTACGGGTTTTCTCAGATCAAATAAATTTTCAGATGGTATATGTTGTATTCACTGCTTATTACTTTTGTTTTGTGTATATACTAACATATTAAATGTTATATATTGAATTTTATTTATTTAATTATATTAGTAGCTTAAATTTACGTTATTATTTCATGTAACTCATGATTAAAATGTTACTCATACAGTAATGGAATTTAAAGTCTCAGTTTTAGTTCTTGGAGAATTATGCCTTATTAACCGCTCATTTGTTTTGTGAGTGGAATATATTTCACATGAATTTATTATATGACTAATATAAATAAATTTTTTGGTTATTTAAATATAAATTTTATAATTTATGTTTCATGGGGCTCTATGGTTTAAATTTTACCAAATCAGTTGGTTAATTTTGTATCAGTTTTCTTTCTTTGAGACACATGTTATGTTATGAAGTTATATTCTCTTACATGGTGTATATAATTCCTATTAATATGTCCAATCCTGTATCTCATTTTTTGGATTATATTTTATGATTTTATTAATTTCATTCCCTCATGAGTATTATTTTTAGATTTTACAAAAGAGGTAAGAGTTTGTTGATACAATATCATCATTGTCGCGATTGTATATGATTATGCTTCTTTCAAGAAATGTTATGGTCCTATTATAATGAACTCTCATGGAATATCCTATTATATATATTGAAATGGTATCTTCAATTATGGTTTCTATTTTCACTCTCTTTTTAGCTTAAGATACTTTTTAAAAAGTTTTTTTTGAAAATCTGAACATTTTCCACTCTTTATTCCGTAATTTATCATTGTCAAAAACAATTTTTTTATAAAAAATGCTATATAAATGAATATAAATTATATTTCAGGATCATTTTCAAGGATTTTTTTATTTATTTTTAATATTATTTTATAATTTATAAAAAAAATTCAGGGAAAATAATTTTACAAATTATTTTTGTTTTAAAAATAATATTTCTCTTTACAATCGATATTTACCTAATTATTTTTTTTGAGGATTTCTGAAAATAGTGAAACATATATGATGAAATTGGATGGTTTTACTCATTCCATTATTTTTATATTACCAAGGGAAAAATTCATATTCGTTCATTGAATGGATAATGTTTTTATGGGATGATGTTTGTGAAACATGTTTCCCTTCTACAGTTTATATGATTTGGTTTTATTTATACCTTAATAGGTTACTCTAAAATGATATTATGAAACCTATCTATTTTTCACATGTTATGATATGATGAAATGTTTACTATGAAAGAATCATTTTATGTGTTATGATATTATATTTATGAAAAAAATATCTTTGTATTGGACCTGATATGATGATGGTTTTTTATCTTAATGCACACATTTGTATGATTTAAATTTGTGACTGGTGGCCCTATATGTTTCTCTAATGTATTCTGTAAGGATAAATTGTATATGAGATAAATATGTACATAATATATATCACAATAATGAAAAATATTGTATATTAGTTGTAGACCACTCATAAAAATAGGATGATACACTGGTTGTAGAAAAAGTATAAAAATAAGACTGTACATGGATTTTTATGTGTAATGATATGATATTTATGAAAAACATATCTTTGTATTGGTCCAGATATGATTATGGTTTTTTTATATTAATGCACACATTTTTATGATTTAATTATGTGACTGGTTGACCTATATGTCTCTCTAATGCATTCTGTAAGGATAAATTGTATATGAGATAAATGTGTATATATTATATACCATAATAATGAAAAATATGGTATATTAGTTGTAGAAAATATCCCAAAAATAGGAGTGGACATGGGTTTTATCCCAATACTATAATTAAGAGGGTATAATGGTTATTTATATAGCCTAAAAAGTAGAGGTTACAGAGGTTTTAGGCCATGCCAAAAAATTAGAGCGTATACATGGTGTATCCCAATAATAAAAATAATAGAATATATAGGGTGTATCCTTAAACTAAAAATAAGAGAATAAATGAGTTGTAGACTACTCAAGAAAATAGTATTGTACACTGGTTGTAGAAAAAGCATAAAAATAAGACTGTACATGGATTTTTATCCCGTGCTCGAACTAAGAACATGGGTTATTACCCCAAAAATCACATGATATGATGTTATTTGTAGGTATCCTTGTCATATAATTTTCTATTATTATGTGTATTCCTTGATACCATAACAAGTTTAAATATTATTATTTAACTGATTATTTTATTGATTCCATTATTATTTTAGTATTATGAAAAGAAAAACATTTAGCCATGACTCATGATTATTATCTTTGATATACATGTTATGATCATACAATTTATTCTCATTTTATCATACCTTTATGTCCTTGTAATTATTATTAATGTACATTATTTTTATCCATTATGATAATCTAAATCAAAACCTATTATTTTCACATTCCCTATGTTATGAATAAATGTTTTATATAGGATCACTAATGGGTAATATCATTACCGTAGATTTTGAAGGACATTTCCAAAATTAAAAGAATGTTTTACTAGTTTCCGAAGAGACTAATCTATTATGGTCCAATGGGATTTAATTTTTTTAATATGATGAATATGAAAATTAAATGATATAATATACATGTATGTTAAGACATGGTCTCAATTAGGATGGTTTATATTCGAAAATATTGTAAGTTCATTATTATTTCCCAAGAATAGGTTTTAAAATACATAAAATAAATTAATTAAAAATAAAAACCATCCAATGCATCATTATAATTATTTCTTCTAATTAGTAGTGTTATTTTTTGTGCTTAAGTCCATTGGAAAAAAACCATAAATTATCACCCATTGTGATGTGCAAGTGAGTCATGTTTATAAAAAATTAATTTTATTGTTTTAAAAAACATTATAGATTTTTGAACAGTTACAAAGGATTTATAAAATTATTAAAATTATATAAAACACATTATTTTAAAGGGGAATCAAATATTTTTTGTGGAATACATTTATTTCACTTATAACTATACATCTAGGTCATCATGATTTCAAAAATAAAAACAATTATTTATGAAATATTTTGTTTTTTACTCGAGAATTCGATTGTCTACAAAAATAATGATTATTTATTTGTAAGAAAATATTGATATATTTATTCCAAAAATTATAATTATGTTATAATTTTTTTTCAAAATATTTGAATATTCACATTTTAATCATTCATTGACATTTATGGAAAAATTTGTCAGTTTTCAAAAACAATAGTTTTTTAACCCATATAAAATTAAAATTTGTTTTCATTAAAAATATATTATCATTTATATTTGATAAAAATTATTTAATAGTATTGTTTAATTGGAATATCATCTATTTATAAAATTCATGAAATCACCAAATCAGAATGTGTAAACTAAAATTTCATATTAATGGGAAAACAATTTATTTTTCATCGTTTAAATATAAGAAATCATATACAATGTAATGAAAATATGAATTAATTTTAATCACTATCCAATAAAATAAATATACTAACATTATTAGGGTTCTAATACATGTCCTTTGATAACACTATAAAACTCTCTATGGGTATAGTGTGTGGTGGATATATTTTAATGGGGTGGTTTGGTATACAAGGTTTGGGATGTGATCTCGATGAGCATGAAAATCTCCCATAAATGGTTTGTATCATAATCTATTTATTGTATCTTGTCTTGGGATTTTTAAATAGAAATACCATTAATTTTTTCACCCTCGAATGGTTTGATAAATGTGATTTATAGGGTAAGATCCAACATGATGGGGATATTGCATATTATTAATGTTTTAGTTGAAATTATCATAAGCCTATAATTATAATAATCATAATATCTCTATTAAACATCTATATTATCAATGTTTCTAATTTATAATAGTCTTTTAATTTAGATAGGATATAATATTCCAAATGAGTAATTTTTTAATTATATTTAATAAAAAATAGGGAATTAAATACAATAAAAATTGTAGTTTTATTTTTAAAATATCATTTCATTACAATATTCCCACATTAATAAATTTATCTTTCAAAATTATGATTTAGGATAGTAAAAATGACGAAGATAATAATTTTCATAGCCTCCTCTAGGTCATATGTCACATATTCAAAAACATATTTTCTCTATTTCACGATGATAAAGATCAATATATTAATTCATTTAAATTTTCCTCTATGGTCAAAATCATTACTATCTTCTTGTAATGTCTCAAAATTTCCATATAATTTGTTCAAACATATGGAATTTTTTTCAAGACCACAAAATCTGGCGATGCGTTATTCTGAGGATGAAGTGCCAGAAATGAATCCGTCAACATTGTTTTAATCTTTATTTAGCGTGCATAAGAATTTTTCTTATAATAGTAGAATAACTCATAAATGGTTCCCCGGATCAGAAATATTATGGCAACATTCCATTCAAGATTGTGGTTTTACCCTATGCATGAATTAAGTTTATTCGGCGTGGGCCTACTATGAAAAAACCCAAAAATGGAATAACTATAAATAAAATAGTTAAATAATGTTATTGTTATTTTCCAAATTCTTATAACTCACGAACCGTAACTCAGATTAAAAATCCAAGAACACAACTAAACTTGTGAGGGTACGCTCTCTTTAGGTAGATACTAACATTAGCTGGAGCAGGACACCTGTGAATGTAAGTATTTGGAAATAAAAAAAATAATTAAGTGGAAATTATTTTATTGTAAAATCCATAACTTCTAAAAAGTAACTCAGATTTAAAATTTGGGGGTACTGTTGAATTTTTGGGGTGTGTTTCACTTATGTAGAGCCTAACCTTGACTGAAACGGGTCGAGGCTTACTGTTAATAATATACTATCCTTTTTTTTTCAGGTGCTTGCAGTAAATGCTTATGTAGCATTTTCTATCTTTTGAATCATTCCTCAGATTATAAATCCATTGGCACCATTGAATCCACATTGCTGAGATTCTTTTAAGATAGGCTTCAAATTGACCACAGTAGGTCTAGAGAAAATGTTGGTTTTTGGATGTTTTTAATAGAATAAATAAAATACCATTATTATTATTTTTAGTCTATTACTCCAATGAACATGCGGTAATGTGGGATCGACGACGTGTCAATACAATAAATGGATTGAAACTCCAAACTAAGTAACAATAACATTGGGGGAAATTATGAAACATCCTAATTAATGAGCCACCATTAAATTCCAACATCGTTACTTACCCTCCTCCTCTCTTATATATATAGATCATGGGAGGAGGTACCGACACAAATTTTCCAAGAAACGAAGTGTTGAAGAAGCACCATGATGCTAGACCCTTAGAAGACGCAGTCGACCCAATGAGAGATGATTGGTGAAACCAAATAATGAACTAGAAGGCGACGTATGAGTGGCATCATTGGGAACCAGTTGCGAGGATGAAGAACGCTGAACCACCTTCAAGCGCAGATGCTCTCCAATGGGTTTTTGAGGTTGGGGTTATTTTAGTTTATTATTTTTAAAGAATTTTTCATCTTCCCCATTCTTGAATAATATGAAGAATGAGGGTCAACCGACTAATGAGTTGATCGACGTTTCATTCGTCTTTACAAGAATATTGTTGCAAAGAATATTTGTGGGGTTTATCTTAATGTTTAATTCAATTGATTCTTAATATCCTTAATATCCTCCATAATATGGGCTAACACAGAGGGCACGAGACTAAGGAACCTTTCCTAAACAATCTGCAATCTTACTATACTTGTGCCACCTTGGAGGATCATGAGTACATCGACACATACAGTAAGGGGAATGGTGCAGCTGGTCAGCTGCGAAAAATAGTGGATGTGACCGGAATGATGACCATCCATAGGAAGGAAGACAATATAACCCCTATGTAGCCAGTGAATGGAACCTGCATCCGAAGCTGCGGTGGAGGCCGAACACGCATCAGGACCGTTTGGAAATCCGAGAGTCCTTGGGGTTACACCCCCCACGTGGGACCAAACTGGGATGCCACCCTTGCACCTGGCCACCGCCCATGAACCAAGACCCTGACCTCGGACTGGGCTACCGCACTCAAACCAAGCCACTGCCCATGAGCCCAGCCACCACCCTTGGATAGGGCCGCCCCCTTCACACCGAACCCCCGCCCTAAAACCGGGACGCCACCCTTTAGCCGGGCCACCTTCCTCGCACTGGTCTGCCGCCCTCAGAGCAGGACACAACCCTCAGCCCAGGAGCCTCTCTTGAAGTAGGCCACTACGCTGGAGCCGGGCCGCTGCCATCACACTGGGTTGCCACCCTCCGGCCAGGTTTCCGCCCATGGACCAAGTCGCTGCACTCAGAGCAGGACGGTCCTCCCCTTTGTGGGGTGTCCTATTCTGGTTGGGCTGCCCTACTTGCGGTCTAGACAAGACATTGGCCTGGCGGGCCGAGTCCAACTCGGCCCACCCTGAACTGAGTCGAGTCGGGTCGGTCCGACCGGGTGGGACTGGACCCGTATCCTACAAGGCCCAGAAATACTCAAACGACTTTATAATGAGAACCAAATTCTTTTTTGATGAACCGACTGTGGCGTTGGGACCCTAGGAGCCTGACAGTCCTTTTTCCATAATCCAACTGATTTTCGGAGAAACATGGAGTTTAGCTGGGTTGGATCCCACCCAAATCCTACAAGGACCTTAGCATAGAAATCCCTATAATGCACAGACCTGGCGTCTGACTGACGCACCGTCTATTGCGTTGGAACCATTTTGACATGGCATATCATCATTTCACATCTTTTTAAGACTTTTTGCTATTTGATATATGGCTGATGTCTAGGGGAGTGTTTCTACCATGCACACTATGTACGGAACCCTACGACCGGCTGAGACCTAACGACTGCTAACTTTTCGACTCGTAGTGACTAGATGACTATGGTACTTGATGGGGGGGGAGTAACATTGTATACCACGATAGGGTTGTGAGGATATGAGTGACTTGGAAGTCTACGGTGGGGTGCGGTCGCCGTACGCATTGTGGATGAGTACCTTAGCAGACCATAATGGGGGTAAGTGGCTTTGTGTGACCTGGTAGACCAACGATATGCGATGAGGACCAGTTCCTCAGCAGTTCAAGGTTAGTGGGAGGAACCTCAGTGTGACGCAGAAGGCCCACCGCACTCGATAGAGGAGGAGTTCTCCAGCATCCAAGGAGTTTGAGGATGCTACTTGGGCTGTTACTTGTTACTACCCCTAGAATAAATCCTGGTGTGAAATATATTTACTTTGTACATGTGATTGAGGTTATAATATATGGTACTATACCTATGTGGTACTTTACAATATTGTTGTTACCCTTTGGGTTTTCTCTGTGGCATTGTAGGAGCCCTTTGGCATCTAGGGGTCCCTACTGAGTATCGTTATACTCACCCTTGCATGAGCATAACCCGTACCTTGTTGTGACTTTTTCAAATAATGAGAATCTTAGATGAGAATTGACAGATATATGACCTGGTGGTATGTAGAGGATATATATGAACATGGAGTGTTGAGGAGGTGATATGTACCTACCCGTCAGGTTGGATCCGTGGTGGACCGTTTGGTGTGACGCGACATAGAGACTACTGATCGTGATTTGTACCTACGCTTCAGGTAGGATATGTGGTGGACGATCCAAGAGATGCTCTTTACCTTTTCAGCTATTTTTTTTAATTTTTTGTTGTACTTGTACTCTTATAGTTGGTCTTGTATTATTCCCCCTTTACTTTAATCACACTTTTTGTGAAGTAGTTTACTTCACAGTTGATTCCTGTTTTGTTCTCGGATGGTGTGTTTGTACATGTTTAAAGGCAATGCCTTACCTTTTAGGGAATATGACTTTCGATGCTAGTCACCAACCCCTGTCCTATAGAAGGCGGGCTTGGGGATGTCACGGCACGAGCCCTGGGGGATGGGTCGTGAGAAAGCGGTATCAAAGAAGTTCGATTCTACCAAAGATCTATTTCTCCAATATTTTCTATGTGGTAATAGTGTTAAGTTTTATGAGTGTGTTTTTCAATTTGGGGAGTCTAGTGTTGGTACGACAACTGATATATCCATACACCAAGACGCTGAATTCTGATTTTTGACTCAGTGCATGAAAACTCTAATTGCATGTGCTTTTGAAAAGTTTTTATTTTGATTTCTTTTGAGTCAGATCAACAGGTATAACTTAATGACCATGACACAACAGTTCCTTATCAGGATTCCACCACATAGACATCCACACAGGTTTCGTAAGAGAGTACACATTAACATACCACTGAGTGATGAGGCCTCAGTGCAGGGCCCTCTTATGGTGTTATCACCTTCGTGTGGTGTACTATAAGAACCAATTCCTATTGGGTATCAATTTCTACCAGTAGAGGGTGCACAATGACTGAGTGTGTTGCACAAGTTTCAGTGGTAGAGTCCTCCAAGGTTCCGAGGAGAGACAGACTCCCAGGTGGCTAAGGACTGGATGGAGGCTGTGGCTAGAGTTTTCTACCTAGTTGAGACTCCACAAGAGTAGATGGTGATCTAACCTTCTAGTCTATTCCAATGAGTGACCATGAGGAAGTTTTGCATAGTGATGAGGCTTCAGGACAAGGACTATTGCCCCAGATAGTACCTTCAGGTAGTGTTTCAGCTATAACACTACCCATTGGTCAGTAGTTACAACCAGTGATACTGATAGAGGACACATGTAGGCTTAGTTCCTTACAGGTGTTTCATCATCAAATATCCCACATATTCCAAGGCGATCCTGACTCACAGGCGGCTATAGACTAGCTTGTGGAGGTGGCAGCGTTTCTGTCTAGCCAGGGAACCATTGGATCATATAGTAGTCTTGGTAGAGAGCCATCTACAAGGCTCAGCATAATGGTGATTGTAACACCCCGACCCCAGCTACCCAGAGTCGGTGCGTTACTTCGTAACATTGGCATGATCCCAAAAGATCAAGTCTCGAAAGACCGATTAGTTTAGTAGCCTTGGAAACACTAGATACATTCATAAATGTTACATTACATCATAAAGTGAAAAACTAATAACAAAGTCTTCATAGTCCACACTCATATCCTCTTTTGACTATCTCTGCAGGTCATTCATAAAATACTTCTTCACATCCTGGAAAATATTAAAACATTGAAAGGGGTGAGCTCAGATGCTCAGTAAGGATAAAAATATTGCGGAAGCTTTCATAAATAAACATAAACATTTAAGGCAATGTATAACTAAAACAAAAGCATTTTTAAACTTGAACTTTAGAATAATATGGCAAAAATAAAATGAGATAATTCCATTTACTTACTCACATGGATATTCTATTAGTCGAATTATCACATGAAATATCAATAACCACTTTCATAATGAGGGAATGTATAATGCCAGACATTCTGAAAAATTTTGTCAAGGCCTCGGCCAAGACGGCTAAAATGATTAAGGCCTCGGCCAAAACCATAAATCAAATTGGGAAAAGGCCTCGGCCAATTCCACTTCTAGTTGTCTCATGAGACCTACCGATGCAATTTTTTTTAGAAGATACTTACGTTTAAAATTGCTAAAATATACTCCAGTTTTTTTCTGAAAACATTATGCAAGCTTCTGAAAACAAAATAACTAATTCTGAGACTGCTCGACTAATTGCAGGCCATGATGGGTCCACGCCCAATCCCTTCCTGTCTAACACACTCGAGAGTCGGGTTTTCTGAAAACATTTTTAAGCTTGCGTTAAGTACATATACATTTGCACTGGATTTTCATATATTGGAGAGAAATATATCTTTTTTGAAATCATTTAAAAATCACATAGTTATAAAATAAAACCTTTTGAATAAACGTAAAAGTCAAAGGGGTTTATACACCATATAAAAGAAAGTTGTGTATAAAACCAAATATGCCTTAATGAAAGGAGATTGAGACGAAGTCCTTAAAAAAGATCATTTTTAAAATAAAATAGATCGATTATGTGTATTCACTATAGGTACACATAAAGAAAGTAAAAATACAAAATAGGACATAATAACATCATGACGTAATTTGAAAGTAGGATATTAACCCAAAGAATGGAAATTGGGTTAAGAAATTACCTTACCTTGCGTCTTGTCCTGACTCGACCGTCCTTTAACCTCCTGAATAATAAACTGGAGTTATTATATACCTTATTAAGAACCATTTTCAATTTCATTATCCTTATTATATCACTTATTACAATGATATAAACATTATGTAATTATTTAAGTTAATAACGGTCATTTTGTCAATCTTTGGTACTTGAGTCAACAATAAACATCTCATAATTACAAGTTGTTTATGTGGTAGAATATCCATTATCTCCAGAATTATATTCATGATTTAGATGTCATATATATCTTATATATCCATTATATACATTCATTTATAATATTACGTAACATTTAGAGGTAAGAAATGAAATGCATCGTTCATGGAGACGGTAAGCCGTACGTACGCATGAACGCTACTTTCATTTAAATTTCATATTTAATGGAACGAAATCATAATGATATAAATTTATAATATAATTCCAGTATAATATAGTGTATAATAACATTTACTCCATCCTTTATACATCCCACATATGGTATTAACGATTCAAATCACTTTGAGGGGGCGGTAGTCCGCACTTCC
This sequence comes from Viscum album, assembly GCA_963277665.1. NCBI lineage: Eukaryota > Viridiplantae > Streptophyta > Magnoliopsida > Santalales > Viscaceae > Viscum > Viscum album. The sequence continues at coordinate 467,103,647 of OY728122.1, read as the reverse complement.
TAAAATGAAATTATCGCGTTTTACCCATAATGGAAATCATAAAGTATGCCATAAAATAGAAATACAGAAGCATAAGTAAAACATAAACATATTATATATCATATATAAAAATAGTGACATCTTAATGGCCACCTTTGAAGGTGTTATATGAGTGTTGAACAATCATCATTTCGTGAGGCAGAAATTCACCATCCACAGAAACCATATGTTCTTTAACCATTAGATGTAGGTGTGTTTAAGTGTAGCTAGAATCCATCTTATAACAACATCCTAGAATATTGAGGATACTTTTGTTGTTACAAAAGAGATGAATAAAAAGAGTTTAGGGGGTTGGAGAAGAAAAATAAAACAAAAGAACATAAGAGAAAACACTACCTTTAAAACGGGTAACACTCTTTGATTTGAGGCAAAGGCTTCCTTGAGAAGAGTTCTGCCCAAAGTGAGGCTTCTAGGAGTAAGAGGGGGAAGTTGGGAGAGTATTTGGGTAGAGGTTGGCCGAGCCAAATGGCATGAATGTGTAAATGAGGTGGGAGAGGTGGGGGCCTTTTATAAGTGGAGAGGAGGGGCTCTTTTGGAAAGATTGAAATGTTACATTATTATAAAATGCTTTTCGGATTCTAAAGGTCCCACACTTATATAATTCGAGGCTAAGGTGATATGGGTTCGAAATCTACACATCCAATAGTCTTTGGACAAGTGTACGCCTTGGATTTTATATTATCTTTTCATTTTATTAAAATCGTTAAATAATGAGGTCATCGCTGCATCATAATGATGTTATAAATAATTTAATTTATTTAATGTATAAAAATTATAAAAAAAATACTATGATGTAGGAAATCGTTTTATCTTTCTAATAAATATTTATAGTCAAAATTTGGACTTGTGTAACCCAAATTAAAAATTGTTTTAGTAGAATAACTCATGTTTGTGTCAATTTAATTTTAACATTAAATAAATATATATTAATGTCATTTTCCAACCAAAGTGGATCCATGGGGTCCCCAAGTTGACCCATGGGTTGTCTAGGTCGGCCATGAATCATCAAATAAGAGTAGGACAAGTGTCAAGCTCATCTCATATTATTAAAACATTATTTTTACCTTAAACTACACTAATTACCTCTAATCGCGATTAAGAATATAAAAGTTACTATTCACCAAAAAAATTATTTTAATCTCATTGAACCACATTTTACTTCGTAATGACAACCATGTATGTCGGATTTTTGAAAATCAAATCACAGAAGTGGTAATATTTCATTTAAATGAAAAATCGGTTTTTAACAACCACTTAGTGGTTTCACTATTCATCAAAAATTGAAGTTTTTCAGAATAAGGCCAAAATTTCACCCTAAGCTATAATTGATATTCCGAATTCAAAAATGATGTCTATTTTAAAAAATTCCAAACATATAAGTTGAATTAATTAATTTTATAATTAATTCCCGCTGTTACAACAAATAGCGTGTTTTTAAGAAATAATTTATATCAAAAGATTGGCAATTGTTTATGTCCAATTTCAATGTTAAATTAATTCTAATGACCACCATTGGATAAAATGGTAAAAATATATTCTAATTATACTTTAAAACCACTAAATATTATAATTTATCACTATAAATTATTTTGATTAAAAAAGTTGTTTTTAAGTATTTTTCACTATTCATAAAAAATTAGAAGTTCTCAGAAAAATACCAAAATTTCAACATAGGCTAATTTCGATATTCCGAATCCAAAAATGAAGTCCATTTTGAAATATAAAATTTCTATAATTTTAAAAAGTGGTTATTACTATTCATAATGGCTACTTTGATTAGTCGTGGTGTTTTAGAATTCGAAGTTGCGTACAATGCAAGCCATTGCATTATCGAATGAGAAGCGTATCGTGGAAGCTCGGGGTGTTACATTCTCCCCTCCTTCAATAAATTGAGTCCTCGCAATTTGAAATTTTTCTTTGAAAACAAAAGGTTGAAAATAGAAAATACCTTTGTGGAAAACCCACATCGGAAATAAGGTTAATAAAATTTAGTCTTAATAAGGGGGAAATGGAAATAAGAAAGTCACCACCAAACTATGATCTTGATAAGGAGAACATTGGTGGCAATTAGAGACATATAATTGGAGGAAAAACGTAAATATTTGTAGGGAGTGATTGAGGTCATCAATCATAATCAACTGTCAAATTGAGGGCCTCAAAGCCTTCAATCTATGTTGATTTAAAATATCATCAGTTCAACAAGACATAATGTATTAGGATCACACATTTTTTTGGTTTAATAACCCTTTACTAAAGTTTAAGAATTAATTTATTCATTGAATAAGAGATAGGTATATATATATTTATGCTTGACAATTAGAGTTTCAACCTTCAACTCATCTTTCACTCAAAAAGATAATAGAACTCAAAAATATTATACTTATCCTAATTGTATAAGGTTCCAAATGTTAACACATACCATTTAGATTAGTAAAATTATTTTGTAATAACTAGGGACTTCCTGTAGGCTAGTGGTAGGAAATAAAGGCCTGTCGCACTATGGTTATGGGTTCGATTCCTGGAGCTTTGTCCGATGCGACAGTTATGCCCCACCCTGCAGGTTTTCCTTTTCCTAAAACTATAGTATTATAATATTCCAAAAATAATCTTCATAATTTTTTTTAACCTTTAACAATACTATCCAAAGATCAACTTAATCCACTCCATCCTTTATAGTTATCCAAAATACCTCTGTCCAGACTTTCCCTAAAAGGTCTCTTAATTCCAAAATCAATTGTAACATCAGATTCCCCAAACAATGTAAAGTTTCTCTTATTGTCACATACTAAAAATATGATTACCTTCATCATATTAAAACCTTAATGAAAAAAAAACAAGTACTGCAGTACAATCCTTATATATATCACATTATTATTATAACCAGAATATAATCCTTGAGTCCAAAAGCACCAATACATTAATTATTCCACTTCAACTGTAGTCACAGCATAAGATTGGCCTTGATCCCTTGGCCTTTTCTAAGGTAAGTTTCCCTGACGCTTAGGACATTCATTTGCATAATGCCCCATTTCCCTACAATTGTAGCATTAAACTTTGACAGCCTCTTTCTTTCCCTTGCAATCACGAGACTGGTGACCCTTTTCTCCACATTTATAACAAACTCCCATTCCTTTTAGGCAAGTACCAGGGTGATTCTTCCCACAATTATCACATAATGGAAAATCCTTCTTTCCCTTTTTCCCTTTATCTGTCTCTTGTTCCACCGTTCTCTTCTTCTCTTGCTTTACTTTGTTGTCATAAGACTTAGAGAATTCCTTTTCTGTCTTGATAGCACACAAGACAATATCATCGTATGATGAGAAGGATTGTGATACTAAAGCTCGACGGAGAAATGGTTTTAACCCATCAAAGAAACGATCAATCTTACTCCTTGGGTTACGTATATAATCGGCAGCATGCCTCGCTAACCTTGTAAAGATAGCCTCATACTTTGCGACATTCTCATCCTCCTTCTGCCTCAGACTCAGAAATTGCCTTTCCATATCTTCTCGATGGTCATGAGGAAAGTATTTTTCTAAGAAAAGCTCTTTGAACTCCCTCCATTCCATATTCGATACGTCATCATCTTCCTTTGTGTTTTGAATCAGCGACCACCACTGATCGACATCTCCAGTGAGGCGGTAAACTGCCATGACAACCTTCTCCCTTTCACTACTCCCCAAGGCATGAAATATTTTCTCTAAGGAATTTATCCATTGCTCAGCTACTATAGGATTTGTACTCCCATTGAAGTTTGGTGGTTGTTGCCTCATGAAACAGTCTAGCATTAATCCTCCACGTTGCGGATCAGGGTGCTCCATACGAGTAAGGTTATTATTCATAACCTGAGTGAGTTGTCCCAGTATGGTAATAAGTTGATCAGCACCAGTTTTATCTCCAGATCCACAATAATTATCTTGAGCAGGAGGGAAATCCCTACACAGAGTTCGTGCATTGATACGGTTTCCATTCCTTCCACTAGGCGCCATTTCTATACAATGGCATAAACTAGATTAGTTTATGAATCAAAATACATAATTCCATACTTATAAAATACTTAACATAAATTGAACTATTTATGGATATAATCCATAATCATAAAAAGGTTTTCATTGAGGAAGTATATACTCATAACCGTTCATAGTGGTTTGTAAAGAAAATGAGAATTATCCTAAGCATATCCCCCGGGAGTGTCGTAACCAAGAGTGCAGCAAGGCCCGTTGTCGTGCACCAGTTCCCATTCGAGTCTAGCTCAAAGCGGTGTTTTTGGGTTTTACCCCTAGGTACATCTGTGCCAGAGCTGCCTCTACCTGCTCGTATCCAGACAGGGAAATATTGCTCGGAAAACTCATAACATCTCTATAATACCAAAATTCTAGGAAGTTCTTCTATACTAATCCTCAAAGTCTATCTTTGGGATATGTGCTCTAATCAGAGTTTATCTAAATCTAGCTTCCAAGGTTAGTACTAAACTTCCTCTGATACCAACTGTAACGCCCCGACCCCAGCTACCCAGAGTCGGTGCGTTACTTCGTAACATTGGCATGATCACAAAAGATCAAGTCTCGAAAGACCAATTAGTTTAGTAGCCTTGGAAACACTAGATACATTCATAAATGTTACATTACATCATAAAGTGAAAAACTAATAACAAAGTCTTCATAGTACACACTCATATCCTCTTTTGACTATCCCTGCAGGCCATTCATAAAATACTTCTTCACATCCTGGAAAATATTAAAACATTGAAAGGGGTGAGCTCAGATGCTCAGTAAGGATAACAATATTGCGGAAGCTTTCATAAATAAACATAAACATTTAAGGCAATGTATAACTAAAACAAAAGCATTTTTAAACATGAACTTTAGAATAATATGGCAAAAATAAAATGAGATAATGCCATTTACTTACTCACATGGATATTCTACTAGTCGAATTATCACATGCAATATCAATAACCACTTTCATAATGAGGGAATGTATAATGCCAGACATTCTGAAAATTTTTTTCAAGGCCTCGGCCAAGACGTCTAAAATGATTAAGGCCTCGGCCAAAACCATAAATCAAATTGGGAAAGGGCCTCGGCCAATTCCACGTCTAGTTGTCTAATGAGACCTACCGATGCAATTTTTTTAGAAGATACTTACATTTAAAATTGCTCAAATATACTCCAGTGTTTTTCTGAAAACATTATGCAAGCTTCTGAAAACAAAATAACTAATTCTGAGACTACTCGACTAATTGCAGGCCATGATGGGTCCACGCCCAATCCCTTCCTGTCTAACACACTCGAGAGTCGGGTTTTCTGAAAACATTTTTAAGCTGGCGTTAAGTACATATACATTTGCACTGGATTTTCATATATTGGAGAGAAATATATCTTTTTTGAAATCATTTAAAAATGACATAGTTATAAAATAAAACCTTTTGAATAAACGTAAAAGTCAAAGGGGTTTATACACCGTATAAAAGAATGTTGTGTATAAAACCAAATATGCCTTAATGAAAGGAGATTGAGACGAAGTCCTTAAAAAAGATCATTTTTAAAATAAAATAGATCCATTATGTGTATTCACTATAGGTACACATAAAGAAAGTAAAAATACAAAATAGGACATAATAACATCATGACGTAATTTGAAAGTAGGATATTAACCCAAAGAATGGAAATTGGGTTAAGAAATTCCCTTACCTTGCGTCTTGTCCTAACTCGACCGTTCTTTAACCTCCTGAATAATAAACTATAGTTAATATATACCTTATTAAGAACAATTTTCAATTTCATTATCCTTATTATATCACTTATTACAATGATATGAACATTATGTAATTATTTAAGTTATTAACGGTCGTTTTGTCGATCTTTGGTACTTGAGTCAACAATAAACTTCTCATAATTACAAGTTGTTTATGTGGTAGAATATCCATTATCTCCAGAATTATATTCATGATTTAGATGTCATATATATCTTATATATCCATTATATACATTCATTTATAATATTACGTAACATTTAGAGGTAAGAAATGAAATGCACCGTTCATGGAGACGGTAAGCCGTACGCACGCATGAACGCTACTTTCATTTAAATTTCATATTTAATGGAACTAAATCATAATGATATAAATGTGTAATATAATTCCAGTATAATATAGTGTATAATAACATTTACTCCATCCTTTATACATCCCACATATGGTATTAATGATTCAAATCACTTTGAGGTGGCGGTAGTCCGCACTTCCTAAAATGAAATTATCGCGTTTTACCCATAATGGAAATCATAAAGTATGACATAAAATAGAAATACAGAAGCATAAGTAAAACATAAACATATTATATATCATATATAAAAATATTGACATCTTAATGGCCACCTTTGAAGGTGTTATATGAGTGTTGAACAATCATCATTTCGTGAGGCAGAAATTCGCCATCCACAGAAACCGTATGTTCTTTAACCATAGATGTAGGTGTGTTTAAGTGTAGCTCGAATCCATCTTATAACAACATCCTAGTATATTGAGGAAACTGGTGTTGTTACAAAAGAAATGAATAAAAAGAGTTTATGGGTTTGGAGAAGCAAAATAAAACAAAAGAACATAAGAGAAAACACTACCTTTAAAACGGGTAACACTCTTTGATTTGAGGCAAAGGATTCCTTGGGAAGAGTTCTGCCCAAAGTGAGGCTTCTAGGAGTAAGAGGGGGAAGTTGGGAGAGTATTTGGGCAGAGGTTGGCCGAGCCAAATGGCTTGAATGTGTAAATGAGGTGGGAGAGGTGGGGGCCTTTTATAAGTGGAGAGGAGGGGCTCTTTTGGAAAGATTGAAATGTTACATTATTATACAATGATTTTCGGATTCTAAAGGTTCCACACTTATATAATTCGTGGATAAGGTGATATGGGTTCTAAATCTACCCATACAATAGTCTTTGGACAAGTGTAAGCCTTGGATTTTATATTATCTTTTCATTTTATTAAAATCGTTAAATAATGAGGTCATCGCTGCATCATAATGATGTCATAAATAATTTAATTTATTTAATGTCTAAAAATTATAAAAAAAAATACTATGATGTAGGAAATCGTTTTATCTTTCTAATGAATATTTATAGTCAAAATTTGGACTTGTGTAACCCCACTTAAAAATTGTTTTAGTAGAATAACTCATGTTTGTGTCAATTTAATTTTAACATTAAATAAATATATATTAATGTCATTTTCCAACCAAAGTGGATCCATGGGGTCCCCAAGTTGACCCATGGGTTGTCTAGGTCGGCCATGACTCATCCAATAGGAGTAGGACAAGTGTCACGCTCATCTCATATTATTAAAACATTATTTTTACCTTAAACTACACTAATTACCTCTAATCGCGATTAAGAATATAAAAGTTACTATTCACCAAAAAAATTATTTTAATCTCATTGAACCACATTTTACTTCGTAATGACAACCATGTATGTCGGATTTTTGAAAATCAAATCACAGAAGTGGTAATATTTCATTTAAACGAAAAATCAGTTTTTAACAACCACTTAGTGGTTTCACTATTCATCAAAAATTGAAGTTTTTCAGAATAAGGCCAAAATTTCACCCTAAGCTATAATTGATATTCCGAATTCAAAAATTATGTCTATTTTAAAAAATTCCAAACATATAAGTTGAATTAATTAATTTTATAATTAATTCCCGCTGTTACAACAAATAGCGTGTTTTTAAGAAATAATTTATATCAAAAGATTGGCAATTGTTTATGTCCAATTTCAATGTTAAATTAATTATAATGACCACCATTGGATAAAATGGTAAAAATATATTCTAATTATACTTTAAAACCACTAAATATTATAATTTATCACTATAAATTATTTTGATTAAAAAAGTTGTTTTTAAGTATTTTTCACTATTCATAAAAAATTAGAAGTTCTCAGAAAAATACCAAAATTTCAACATAGGCTAATTTCGATATTCCGAATCCAAAAATGAAGTCCATTTTGAAATATAAAATTTCTATAATTTTAAAAAGTGGTTATTACTATTCATAACGGCTACTTTGATTAGTCGTGGTGTTTTAGAATTCGAAGTTGCGTACAATGCAAGCCATTGCATTATCGAATGAGAAGCGTATCGTGGAAGCTCGGGGTGTTACATTCTCCCCTCCTTCAATAAATTGCGTCCTCGCAATTTGAAATTTTTCTTTGAAAACAAAAGGTTGAAAATAGAAAATACCTTTGTGGAAAACCCACATCGGAAATAAGGTTAATAAAATTTAGTCTTAATAAGGGGGAAATGGAAATAAGAAAGTCACCACCAAACTATGATCTCGATAAGGAGAACATTGGTGGCAATTAGAGACATATAATTGGAGGAAAAACGTAAATATTTGTAGGGAGTGATTGAGGTCATCAATCATAATCAACTGTCAAATTGAGGGCCTCAAAGCCTTCAATCTATGTTGATTTAAAATATCATCAGTTCAACAAGACATAAGGTATTAGGATCACACATTTTTTTGGTTTAATAACCCTTTACTAAAGTTTAAGAATTAATTTATTCATTGAATAAGAGATAGGTATATATATATTTATGCTTGACAATTAGAGTTTCAACCTTCAACTCATCTTTCACTCAAAAAGATAATAGAACTCAAAAATATTATACTTATCCTAATTGTATAAGGTTCCAAATGTTAACACATACCATTTAGATTAGTAAAATTATTTTGTAATAACTAGGGACTTCCTGTAGGCTAGTGGTAGGAAATAAAGGCCTGTCGCACTATGGTTATGGGTTCGATTCCTGCAGCTTTGTCCGATACGACGGTTATGCCCCACCCTGCAGGTTTTCCTTTTCCTAAAACTATAGTATTATAATATTCCAAAAATAATCTTCATAATTTTTTTTAACCTTTAACAATACTATCCAAAGATCAACTTAATCCACTCCATCCTTTATAGTTATCCAAAATACCTCTGTCCAGACTTTCCCTAAAAGGTCTCTTAATTCCAAAATCAATTGTAACATCAGATTCCCCCAACAATGTAAAGTTTCTCTTATTGTCACATACTAAAAATATGATTACCTTCATCATATTAAAACCTTAATGAAAAAAAAACAAGTACTGCAGTACAATCCTTATATATATCACATTATTATTATAACCAGAATATAATCCTTGAGTCCAAAATCACCAATACATTAATTATTCCACTTCAACTGTAGTCACAGCATAAGATTGGCCTTGATCCCTTGGCCTTTTCTAAGGTAAGTTTCCCTGACGCTTAGGACATTCATTTGCATAATGCCCCATTTCCCTACAATTGTACCATTAAACTTTGACAGCCTCTTTCTTTCCCTTGCAATCACGAGACTGGTGACCCTTTTCTCCACATTTATAACAAACTCCCATTCCTTTTAGGCAAGTACCAGGGTGATTCTTCCCACAATTATCACATAATGGAAAATCCTTCTTTCCCTTTTTCCCTTTATCTGTCTCTTGTTCCACCGTTCTCTTCTTCTCTTGCTTTACTTTGTTGTCATAAGACTTAGAGAATTCCTTTTCTGTCTTGATAGCACACAAGACAATATCATCGTATGATGAGAAGGATTGTGATACTAAAGCTCGACGGAGAAATGGTTTTAACCCATCAAAGAAACGATCAATCTTACTCCTTGGGTTACGTATATAATCGGCAGCATGCCTCGCTAACCTTGTAAAGATAGCCTCATACTTTGCGACATTCTCATCCTCCTTCTGCCTCAGACTCAGAAATTGCCTTTCCATATCTGCTCGATGGTCACGAGGAAAGTATTTTTCTAAGAAAAGCTCTTTGAACTCCCTCCATTCCATATTCGATACGTCATCATCTTCCTTTGTGTTTTGAATCAGCGACCACCACTGATCGACATCTCCAGTGAGGCGGTAAACTGCCATGACAACCTTCTCCCTTTCACTACTCCCCAAGGCATGGAATATTTTCTCTAAGGAATTTATCCATTGCTCAGCTACTATAGGATTTGTACTCCCATTGAAGTTTAGTGGTTGTTGCCTCATGAAACGGTCTAGCATTAATCCTCCACGTTGCGGATCAGGGTGCTCCATACGAGTAAGGTTATTATTCATAACCTGAGTGAGTTGTCCCAGTATGGTAATAAGTTGATCAGCACCAGTTTTATCTCCAGATCCACAATAATTATCTTGAGCAGGAGGGAAATCCCTACACGAAGTTCGTGCATTGATACGGTTTCCATTCCTTCCACTAGGCGCCATTTCTATACAATGGCATAAACTAGATTAGTTTATGAATCAAAATACATAATTCCATACTTATAAAATACTTAACATAAATTGAACTATTTATGGATATAATCCATAATCATAAAAAGGTTTTCATTGAGGAAGTATATACTCATAACCGTTCATAGTGGTTTGTAAAGAAAATGAGAATTATCCTAAGCATATCCCCCGGGAGTGTCGTAACCAAGAGTGCAGCAAGGCCCGTTGTCGTGCACCAGTTCCCATTCGAGTCTAGCTCAAAGCGGTGTTTTTGGGTTTTACCCCTAGGTACATCTGTGCCAGAGCTGCCTCTACCTGCTCGTATCCAGACAGGGAAATATTGCTCGGAAAACTCATAACATCTCTATAATACCAAAATTCTAGGAAGTTCTTCTATATTAATCCTCAAAGTCTATCTTTGGGATATGTGCTCTAATCAGAGTTTATCTAAATCTAGCTTCCAAGGTTAGTACTAAACTTCCTCTGAAACCAACTGTAACGCCCCGACCCCAGCTACCCAGAGTCGGTGCGTTACTTCGTAACATTGGCATGATCACAAAAGATCAAGTCTCGAAAGACCAATTAGTTTAGTAGCCTTGGAAACACTAGATACATTCATAAATGTTACATTACATCATAAAGTGAAAAACTAATAACAAAGTCTTCATAGTACACACTCATATCCTCTTTTGACTATCCCTGCAGGCCATTCATAAAATACTTCTTCACATCCTGGAAAATATTAAAACATTGAAAGGGGTGAGCTCAGATGCTCAGTAAGGATAACAATATTGCGGAAGCTTTCATAAATAAACATAAACATTTAAGGCAATGTATAACTAAAACAAAATCATTTTTAAACATGAACTTTAGAATAATATGGCAAAAATAAAATGAGATAATGCCATTTACTTACTCACATGGATATTCTACTAGTCGAATTATCACATGCAATATCAATAACCACTTTCATAATGAGGGAATGTATAATGCCAGACATTCTGAAATTTTTTTTCAAGGCCTCGGCCAAGACGTCTAAAATTATTAAGGCCTCCGCCAAAACCATAAATCAAATTGGGAAAGGGCCTCGGCCAATTCCACATCTAGTTGTCTCATGAGACCTACCGATGCAATTTTTTTAGAAGATACTTACATTTAAAATTGCTCAAATATACTCCAGTGTTTTTCTGAAAACATTATGCAAGCTTCTGAAAACAAAATAACTAATTCTGAGACTGCTCGACTAATTGCAGGCCATGATGGGTCCACGCCCAATCCCTTCCTGTCTAACACACTCGAGAGTCGGGTTTTCTGAAAACATTTTTAAGCTGGCGTTAAGTACATATACATTTGCACTGGATTTTCATATATTGGAGAGAAATATATCTTTTTTGAAATCATTTAAAAATGACATAGTTATAAAATAAAACCTTTTGAATAAACGTAAAAGTCAAAGGGGTTTATACACCGTATAAAAGAATGTTGTGTATAAAACCAAATATGCCTTAATGAAAGGAGATTGAGACGAAGTCCTTAAAAAAGATCATTTTTAAAATAAAATAGATCCATTATGTGTATTCACTATAGGTACACATAAAGAAAGTAAAAATAAAAAATAGGACATAATAACATCATGACGTAATTTGAAAGTAGGATATTAACCCAAAGAATGGAAATTGGGTTAAGAAATTCCCTTACCTTGCGTCTTGTCCTAACTCGACCGTTATTTAACCTCCTGAATAATAAACTAGAGTTAATATATACCTTATTAAGAACAATTTTCAATTTCATTATCCTTATTATATCACTTATTACAATGATATGAACATTATGTAATTATTTAAGTTATTAACGGTCGTTTTGTCGATCTTTGGTACTTGAGTCAACAATAAACTTCTCATAATTACAAGTTGTTTATGTGGTAGAATATCCATTATATCTAGAATTATATTCATGATTTAGATGTCATATATATCTTATATATCCATTATATACATTCATTTATAATATTATGTAACATTTAGAGGTAAGAAATGAAATGCACCGTTCATGGAGACGGTAAGCCGTACGTACGCATGAACGCTACTTTCATTTAAATTTCATATTTAATGGAATGAAATCATAATGATATAAATGTGTAATATAATTCCATTATAATATAGTGTATAATAACATTTACTCCATCCTTTATACATCCCACATATGGTATTAATGATTCAAATCACTTTGAGGTGGCGGTAGTCCGCACTTCCTAAAATGAAATTATCGCGTTTTACCCATAATGGAAATCATAAAGTATGACATAAAATAGAAATAAAGAAGCATAAGTAAAACATAAACATATTATATATCATATATAAAAATAGTGACATCTTAATGGCCACCTTTGAAGGTGTTATATGAGTGTTGAACAATCATCATTTCGTGAGGCAGAAATTCGCCATCCACAGAAACCGTATGTTCTTTAACCATAGATGTAGGTGTGTTTAAGTGTAGCTCGAATCCATCTTATAACAACATCCTAGTATATTGAGGATACTGGTGTTGTTACAAAAGAAATGAATAAAAAGAGTTTATGGGGTTGGAGAAGCAAAATAAAACAAAAGAACATAAGAGAAAACACTACCTTTAAAACGGGTAACACTCTTTGATTTGAGGCAAAGGCTTCCTTGGGAAGAGTTCTGCCCAAAGTGAGGCTTCTAGGAGTAACAGGGGGAAGTTGGGAGAGTATTTGGGCAGAGTTTGGCCGAGCCAAATGGCTTGAATGTGTAAATGAGGTGGGAGAGGTGGGGGCCTTTTATAAGTGGAGAGGAGGGGCTCTTTTGGAAAGATTGAAATGTTACATTATTATACAATGATTTTCGGATTCTAAAGGTCCCACACATATATAATTCGTGGCTAAGGTGATATGGGTTCTAAATCTACCCATAAAATAGTCTTTGGACAAGTGTAAGCCTTGGATTTTATATTATCTTTTCATTTTATTAAAATCATTAAATAATGAGGTCATCGCTGCATCATAATGATGTTATAAATAATTTAATTTATTTAATGTCTAAAAATTATAAAAAAAATACTATGATGTAGGAAATCGTTTTAGCTTTCTAATGAATATTTATAGTCAAAATTCGGACTTGAGTAACCCCACTTAAAAATTGTTTTAGTAGAATAACTCATGTTTGTGTCAATTTAATTTTAACATTAAATAAATATATATTAATGTCATTTTCCAACCAAAGTGGATCCATGGGGTCCCCAAGTTGACCCATGGGTTGTCTAGGTCGTTCATGACTCATCCAATAGGAGTAGGACAAGTGTCACGCTCATCTCATATTATTAAAACATTATTTTTACCTTAAACTACACTAATTACCTCTAATCGCGATTAAGAATATAAAAGTTACTATTCACCAAAAAAATTATTTTAATCTCATTGAACCACATTTTACTTCGTAATGACAACCATGTATGTCGGATTTTTGAAAATCAAATCACAGAAGTGGTAATATTTCATTTAAACGAAAAATCAGTTTTTAACAATCACTTAGTGGTTTCACTATTCATCAAAAATTGAAGTTTTTCAGAATAAGGCCAAAATTTCACCCTAAGCTATAATTGATATTCCGAATTCAAAAATGATTTCTATTTTACAAAATTCCAAACATATAAGTTGAATTAATTAATTTTATAATTAATTCCCGCTGTTACAACAAATAGCCTGTTTTTAAGAAATAATTTATATCAAAAGATTGGCAATTGTTTATGTCCAATTTCAATGTTAAATTAATTATAATGACCACCATTGGATAAAATGGTAAAAATATATTCTAATTATACTTTAAAACCACTAAATATTATAATTTATCACTATAAATTATTTTGATTAAAAAAGTTGTTTTTAAGTATTTTTCACTATTCATAAAAAATTAGAAGTTCTCAGAAAAATACCAAAATTTCAACATAGGCTAATTTCGATATTCCGAATCCAAAAATGAAGTCCATTTTGAAATATAAAATTTCTATAATTTTAAAAAGTGGTTATTACTATTCATAATGGCTACTTTGATTAGTCGCGGTGTTTTAGAATTCGATGTTGCGTACAATGCAAGCCATTGCATTATCGAATGAGAAGCGTATCGTGGAAGCTCGGGGTGTTACAGTGATAGGGTTTACGTTACCATGATCTTGTAAAGATTTGACTTTTCTGTAGACAAGATTGAGAACCTTCCTCAAATAAGGAGGTCACTTTCCAAAAATGGATATGGGATGAGAGTTCCCTAGAGCTTCTATAGCATCAATAGGAGGACATTTCAGTATCTGAGTATTTATCAAGTCATATCGACCATCCAAGGTACTCGGGAATATAGTACAATCAGTGCTTCACATATTGGACATCCGAGCGAGGTGTGTATAAGGACATTAGAGAAAGAAATATTCTACTATGTATTCTTACCTATGTTAGGGTGATAGAGAGAACCAATATGGTTGAATGCTCTTTGGCTGAGCGAATACAGCCAGTGAATATTAGCAGTATGAATGTAGGAAACAGATGCAAGTCTTGGAGACATGGGTGTGTAAAATGTTTCAGGATGGGGAAGTTATAGGGATAGATGAATCTGTAGGGAAGCAGTCCTGGAAATGGAGCTAGGAAAGTATCATGTGGTGGTATACATTTTGACATGTTACAACAACCACCTCAATGTGGTCCCCACCAGGATCAGGGAGATGGAGGATAGAGGAATGGAGTTGCTACATGCAGTCAAGGAGTGTTACCCAAGGACTTCAGGAATTATTAGAGGTACAGACTATTTGTACTACTAGATGTCATATCAATAGACATAGGTACCAATCATCCATTCCTTCCATGAATCTGGTCCAAGACCTAGAGTTTATGGTTAAACCATTTAATTAACCCTCACATCTGGATATACCTTTGGGAGGAGTCTCAATAATCACAATTATTCTGATGGTTTGATTTAACCCTTGAGGAGAGAGTTTCGGTTGGATCCTCTCGGTGGTAGTGTCGATGCCTTATGATGTTAGTTTGGGTATGGACTGGGCATCCACATCTCATACTCAGATTGACTGAATTTGGAAAAATGATGTGGTTTATCTAGAACGTGGTAATGGGGGTTTCCTTGGTCAGTGAAAATAGAAACCCAAGCTGCATAGGATAAACTCATTCATAGGAGGGTGTAATCGATCACTCTTGAGTCAGCCAGGCATATCCTCTTGGAAACAAGAGTTTTGTGTTTTTAGTTCCAAATAGAAGTGGTAGAGTATGGGGACAACTTTTCAAAATATGTTTCAAGGATTTCCTCCCCAAAGGGAGAGGGACGTCGGCTTGGGCTCGGTACTACCCAACATTTGTACCCCACATTTCCAGGGTAGCGGCACCCCTGTCATCATTTACGAAAAATGGAGAGCCATTCCTATGGATGGAGAAATTTCATCTAAACATTCAGTAGCTGAGACAGAGACTGACATGTAGAACTACACTTTCCATGACCTGGAGTTATCAGCAGTGGTATTTGTGCTAAAGATGTGTTGGCACTACTTCATGCAAGAACAATTTATTGTTTATACTGACCAAAAGAGTCTCAAGTTTATCATCTCACAAAAGGACCTGAACCTATGACAATGACGATGGATAGAGTTCTTCCAGGACTATGACATTGAGATAGTCTATACTGATGTGAAGTGGAACATGGTAAAAGGCACACAAAGTAGTACGTCTGGTCTACCACTATTGAGTGACACATCAGAGAAGCTAGTTGCGCTATAGATATCCTTCGTGAATAATGATGAAGAAACTACCACTTGTCAATGACTGTCAATCCCCCAATTAATCAACAAATTGGGGGGAGGGAACTTTAGACATTGACTATGGGGCCCTACATGCTCAGATATCCTCTGGGTGGTCTCCTAAAATATTTTCTGTAGGTTGGGAGCACATTATCCTTTTCAGAAGATGCACCATGGTACCGGTGATGTTTCATAAGGAGGTGTTGAGGAAGATCCATACATCCACTTTAGTGGTACATCCTAGAGTGGAAATGATGTAAAAGGACTTTCTGTGTCAGTACTAATGGCCCGGGATGAAGGAAGTAGTGGCAGAGTTTGTATCACGATGCCTCATTTATTAGTAAGTTAAAACTACATAGAGTTGTCAGAAGTCTTATGCCGATACAAGGAGGGGTACCATGTCATCCTACAGGTCTCACCTCGTCAAGGTTTATGGTGATTTTTCCAGGGCATCAAGTTATCTCTGAGGTTCATCAGTCCTTTATATATCCATAAGAGAGTGGGAGAGGTGGTATTCCATCTAGCTCTTTCCCTATAGATGCACTGAGTTCATATTTATTTCCATGTGTCACAACTGAGGAGATGCGCGAATGATCCATCACACTATACCAACTAGGGAGAGTTAAACTTTGATGATGGGGTGAATTTTACGGAGTTCCTGGTGGAGTTTGAGGATTGAAAAAAGTGGGTCCTTTAGGAGTGGTCGATACCTCTAGTGCGTGTTTTTTGGTAGTACGGGAACCTCTAGGAGAGCACATTGGAGTGGGATGCTAAGATTCGTGCTCAATAACTCCATTTATTTCCATAGTCTATGTTTCTGTTTTTTGGGATGTAAATCCCTAAGGTGGAAAGAATTTAATATCTCGGAATTTCCATATTATTGTATTAATCATATGGAAATTTTTTGAGACCGCGATATCTGACGGCCCGTCATTCTAAGGAATAAGTGCCCGGAATGATCCGTCGAATTTTTTAAAGCTTTAATTAGCGCACATAATCAGTTTTCCTAAAAAATTGGATAAAATCTAAAACTGTTGCCCAGATCAAAAATCTGAGGGCACCATTGCATCCAGGATAGAGGTTTCACACTAGGCGTGACTTATGTTTAGTCGGCGCGAGCCTCCTTTCAGAAAAGACAAAAATGGAATAACCATATATAAAATAATTAAATAATGTTATTTTGTTTTTTTTCAAATTCTTATAACTCACGAATGGTAACTCAAATAAAAAATCTGAGACCACTACTTAACTCATGAGGGTATGCTCTGTTTAGGAAGATACAAATATTAGTCGGTGTGGACCACCAGTGAATGTTAGTTTTTGGACTTAAATACATTAATTAAGTTACAATTATTTTATTTTAAAACCAATAAATTCTAAACACTAACTCAGATTAGAAATATGAGTGTACTGTTGGGTTCGTTGGGGCGTGTTTCACTTAGGCAGAGTCTAACCTCAACTGGCGTGGGTCGAGGGTGATAGAAAATAATATATTGAAATATTTTTCAGGTGCGTTCAGTAAACGAACAAGCGGCGTTTTTTTACATTTGAACCGTTACTCGACTTAAAAATACAAGGGCACTTTTGAATCCGCAACGCCGAGATTCGCTTAAGGGTGGCTTTACATTGACCGCAGTAGTTCATAAAAAAGATGTTTTTTGGAACTTTTTAATAGAATAAATAGTAAACCTTTATTATTTTATTTTTATTATATTCCTCCAATGGACAAGTGGTATGGTGGGACCAGAGACATTTCAAGCCAATAAATGGCTTGACCCCTCAATCTATGTAACAACATTGTTGGGGGAAATTAGATTTCTAATTAATGAGCCACTATTAAATTTAAACATAATTACTTACCCTACCCCTCTCCTATAAATATAGAGCTTGGGGGAGGTACTGACATAGGATTGACAAGCAACAAAGTGGTGAATGAGCACCACAATGTTAGAACCTTAGAAGATTGATCCAACCCAACGCGAGGTGACAGGCGACACCAAACCACGAACTGAAAGGTGATGTATGAGTGGCGTTATTGGGAACCAGTTGTGGGGACCAAGAACACTGACCCACCTTCAAGCGTGGATGCTATCCAATGGTATTTTGAGGTAGGAGGTTATTTTTTTTAAGCTTTTTAAATAATTTTTCCTCTTCCCCATTCATGAATAGTACAAAGAACGTTGGTCAAATGACTAACAGGTTGACCCATGATTCATTCATCTCTGTGGGAGGATTATTGCACGAAATCTTTTTGGGGTTTATCTTGTTTTTTAGTTTAATTGAATAATAAACCCCATAACATTCTCTAAAATATGAACTAATGTATTGGGTATGGGACAAATGAACCAGGCCCGAACCCTCTGGTATCTTACTATCCATGCACCTCCTTGGAAGTCCAAGAGCATGGCAATGCACACTGCAAGAGGAAGGCCACGTCTCATCAGCTCCGACAAACAGAGGAGGCAGCTGGAATGACGGCCAGCCACAGGAAGGAAGGCAGTGCGACCACCGCGCCACAGGTGAACGAAGTTCGCAGCCGAAGCCACGGGGAAGGCTGAACCTACATTCGACTAGTTCTGCGGTAACCAAGCAGCACCCACGCAACACCGCTACCTCATAAACCAAACGAACTCTGATCCGTTCAAGAATTTTGGAGACTGAGGGGTTACACCTCACTCGTCGGACCGAACCAGGCCTCCGCCCTTGCACTAGACCAGAGCCCACGACCCATACCAACGCCCTCTAACCGGGCCACCACACTAGCCCTGGGTCGCCGCCCTAGGTTCGGACCACTGCCCTCGTGCCCAACCGCCTCCCTTGTGCTGGACCTCTCCCTCTGATCGGTTCGCTACCCTCAAGGCCGGCTTCCTCCCTCATTTAAGGCCACCGCCCTAGAGTCGGGTTACTACCCTCAAACTGGGTTGCCACCCTCGGTGCATATTCTTGCCCTCGAGCTGGGCCACCTCCCTCACACTGGGCTCCCGCCCACACGCCGTGCTGCCGCCCTCGGATCGGGCCGCACCCCTCGGAGCAATCTTCCGCCCGCGAGTCGGGGTGCCACCCTCGGACAGGGCCACCGCCCTAGGACTGGGCCACCGCCCCAGCACGTCGGGCCTCCTTAACAGGCCACCGCCTAACACGGGGCAGGACGCCCCTTTACGGGCCGCCCTATTCGGGTCGGGCCGCCCTTGCATTCCACCCATCTTGCGGGCCAGACCAGACATTGGCCCAGTGGACCGAGTCCACTACGGCATAGCCGAGACTAGGTTGGGCCAGGTCGGTCCAACCGGGTGGGACCGGACGCGAGCCCAATTGGGCCCAAAAACACTCAAATGACCATATATTGAGAACCGAATGCCCGTTCGATGAATTATCCATGGCATAGTGACCCTAGGAGTGAGAATGTCCTTTTTCATTACTCTTTTAGAGTTTCGAAGAAACTTGGAGTTCGGCTGGGTTGGATCACACCTGAATCCAACTGAGCCCTCGGAACTGAAAATCCAATGACGCATAGACCGAGCATCTGAATGGCATGTCGTATGTTGCCTTTTGAACCCTTATGAAATGGAAGATCATCAAGTTACTTCTTTGTGAGACTTCATGTTGGTTGATATCCGACTGATGACATGGGGATTGGTTCTCCAAAATGCACTACCTACGGAAACCTGTGACTGGATGAGACCTGATGACTGCTGACTTTTCGACTCAATGTGACTCGAAGGCTACAATACGTGATGTATAGGAGTACCTTCGTAGACCATGATGGGGGTGGGTTGTTCGGTGTGACCTAGAGGGCCACTATTGTGATCAACCATGGTAAGCAATGGGGAGGTGTACCATAGCAGTCCTTGAGGGGGTGGGTGGCTCTGTGTGGCCCTGAAGGCCAACGATACATAATTGGTAACAGTACCTCAGTATTTCAAGTTTAGTGGGAAGCAACTATGTGTGATGCGCAGGCCCACAGTACTCAATAGAGATGGAGTTCTCCAATAGACGACGTGTTCGACGATGTTACTAGGTATGTTACTTGTTACTACCCCTAGAATAATTCCTAGTGTGAGCTATCTTTATATTGTGCTTGCGATTGAGGTTATGATATGTGGTAATTTACCTCTATGGTACTTATCCATTGCGGTGTTACCCTATGGTTTTTAATTGTGGAATTCTAGTAGACCTTTGGGGTCTCGGGGTCCCTACTGAGTATTGTTATACACACCCCTGCACGGGCTTCACCCGCACCTTGTTGTGTCTTGTGAAGATGATGAGAAACTGGGCTGAGGATTGAGGGAACAAGGACCTGGTGGTACATAGAGGAGACAAACCACATGGAGTGTTGAGGAGGCAATTTGTACCTACCATTTCGGTAGGATCTGGGGTGGACCATTTGGTGTGATGCGACTCAAAGACTATTGATCACGAGCTGTATCTACCCTTCACGTAGGATCTGTGGTGGATGATCTATGAGATGCTTTTTACCTTTTTAGTTGTTTTTTACTTTTCAGTGGTACTTGTACTCTTCCTGCTGGGCTTGTATTCTGGCCCCTTTACTTTCAGCACAATTTTACTACAACATTTTACATAACAATTACTTCTTGTTGGGTTCTCGGACCATGTGTCTATACAGTTTTAAATGCATTGACTTCCCGTTTTAGGGAATATGCCTTTCGGTGGTAGTCACCAACCCCTGTCCATTAGAAGGTAGGCTTGGGGTAGTCAGGGAACGGGCCCCATAGGATGGGTCGTGACACTTCCCTTCTTATAAGAAATAATTACCCAATTGTATTACCATTGAATTCAATACATTTAGTTTTTTGGTATTTAAATCCTCATAAGTGAAACATGGAACATATCATGTTCATGAGATAGTTTATTTTGGTGTTCTAATCCATATTCCACTTCTCTGATGTGATCATTGATATTAATGAGACCAATATATAATGGACTAATCCTTACCTTATTCAAAAGATTACTAAATTTCATCCATTGAGATATAAAGAGAAATAGCTTATCTATATCTACAAACATCATGTATCATTAATGATTTTTAGTATATCCATTGTGTCGACTCTGAGAATCCATGATAATTTGTGAATGTTATTGACCATTTCCACAAATTCCATGACCATTTCAAGACCTTTATATTTTATTTCACCATCTTTATACCAATATTGAGATATTCTACATCTTATACCATAATGGGATTCATTGGAAAAAATTTTAATTCTTGTGTGGAAATTATTATAGTAAGAGAATTGGAAAAAAGTGAGATGTTGATCCCATCAACCTTTGATGATCACTTATTATTTTCTAAACAAGTCAATGGTTGTTTAGATAGTCTTATATGTTTTTATATCATTTTTAGGGAGATAAGTTGTGTTGAAGATTGATTCACTACATTGTTAATGGTTGATAATCCTCCAAACAAACATGTAAATCTTTTGTCTTGATAAACTACAATAGATAATGGAATTACATATAGAAACACCACTAATATAATTTAAGTAAATTCAAGTTGATGAACGTATAATTACATTCATATTGGAATGAAGTTAGAAGTATTTTAAGAATGTTCCCCCAATACCCAAATAGAGTAATATCTTCTTGAAGTCTTTGGAAGTCCTATGAAAAAATCATGGGTTATGTGTTTCGATTTATATGTTTGTATAGATTATTGTTTCATCATACCCATGTATTTTTTCTATTGAACCATCAATTTCTAGAATAAAAAAATCATTGATGTATATTCCATGATATACTTTATCAATTTTTCTAATCAACAATACTACTTAGATCATGGTATATAATTGTTCCTTATGGATGGATGTATATGGTCACTCTATTTGTATAATCCAACAGATCCATCTTTAACACATTATTTCATTGTATAAATAGTCTTGACACAAATTTTACAAATATTTCATCATTAATTTAAACTCTAATGTTTTACCATTTGTTATAGCTTCCACATTTTTGTTAATTTCCAAATCACCTCTTTAAACAAACATTGAAATTTATAGAGGGGATCATTGAAAAACAATTTATGAATGGATTGATTATTTTCCATTCATTATGATTCTCATCCCCATTCTATACATTTATTTGAGGATCAAATCCTATTAAATGATCAATAAAGATAAATTGTAAGATGATTTCTATATAGAGAGTCTACCACTATATTATATGACATAATTTTTGTGGATTTAGTACCCATAGTCCTAAAACAATATAACCATATTCCCTATCATAAATGCATTTTATTGAAGTGAATGTATATATGAGGATATTATTATCCATATATATTTAACACTTCTCTAAAAATTGTTAATTACAAACACTATTTAATGTGAATATTACATGAAGCAACCCCATATCAGCTGTTTTGTAGTTCAATCAATGATCATTCAATTGACTTGATTAATGGTCCATAACATTATCATTATTTATTATCACATAGACCAAGGCCTTTATTGGTGCATCACTATATACCCAAAAATTATCCCCACTTATGGGTAGAGTATGTAAAGGGGAATTGATAAGCCACTATTTCAACTCCATAACTCCTTATTCCCATTAATTTATCTAAAAAAACAGGAATATCCTCCATGTTATATAGGTTAAGGGTTTTTATGTCGGGATAAATTTCATAAAAATTATAGGTAATACATAGAAAATAAATTGAAATGAAAGATATCTGTCAATTTTTTTTCCTTGGAAATATTTTAATTTATTATTTATGTTATGAGTCAATAAATATTCTATTTCTTATGAAAAAATTCCCTGTAAATGGGACCTCATTTATATAGAACTCACATTTGGTATACCTTTAATAAAGACTCTCATTTTATAATTTCTTTATAATAGCTCTCTGATTATCATCAAGCTCAATATTACATTTACAGTAAATTTGAATATCATCAACAATAACTACAAATTTTTTTCATGGAAGCCTATAAATACTCTCCTAATCAAGACCGTAAAAATATATGGAGTATTAGTGATTCTGATTAGAATTATAATGAACTCATAGTGACCATATGTTGTATATAAAGTAGTCTTGTGAATTTCATCCTTTATAAACATACATGATAATTCCATGACTGGAGATCCACTATTGAGAAGTATTGGTATCTATTATTCTTATCAAATAAGTAAAAATCCATGTAACCATATAATGTTTCTTTTTTTGTGATCATTTTGAACTCACAAGAATCAATTCAATGGCATATTGACCCATTATTATTATTAAAAAAGGTAACTAGTTCTCTAAAAGGTTAAACACATTTCCATATGAACCCTTTATCACGATTGTACATTAGTTGATTCATTATATATTCACATTTTACAATATAATTTCAATATGGATATTTCGATATTGTTAAATCCTTAGGTAAAATATTGATTGAATATTCAACCTCATTGATAGAGGTATGACAATTAATTTTTTTATGAAAAAAATTAGTTTATTGTATCATAATGGGCATGTCTGTAACCATGATATTTTCCTTAGAGTCATCCATTTTTTCTAGATAATATTTATCATGTGGAAATTATATCCACTTTTTAAATTTTTGATCTGAATAATGTATATCAATAAACATGCACTTGTACAAAATTAGAGGATGATTTAAAATTATGAAATTTTATTACCTTCACACACAAATTTATGTTATATATATGTTTGGATATACAATACATAACCACAATTGCATAAAATTACACTAAATGGAGTTTCATAATATAATATGGAATGTTTAAAAAATAAATCATGACATAACAAAATTAATATGAATGTAATTTATTAATTCCCCCATTTTACGTTTCCATTGACTATTATATGTCTATGCTTGATAGTGGGGTTAGAAATTGTCAACCAAAATAATGTGATACAATGGGATATATTGAACTAGAAACAAAATAAAAATAAATAATTATTTAATGAATTGCTACCATAATTTTAACCACATAAATTTCAGGATCCTCATCAACGGTTGTGATGTCATAAGCTCAACCATTCTAGAATAGAGTTTGTTGGTGTGGATTACCACTACATAGCCTTGGAATAGTGTTTGGGATGTCTAATTAATAGCGAACCTTTTAGTTGATACAATGAATGATATAACAAATATATACTAGTGAAATCCATTCATCCATCATATTTTATGGTTTATACCATTGAAAATAAATTTATAGGTTCCCATCCTTCCCACACCTAATGTATTTCTTCACCCACATTAAGAAATTTCAAGGGTTCTTTTTGCACAATTTTGATATTTGGGATGTTCAAATTTCAAACCACCCTTAGATTTATACATCATATGACAACAATTAATATCATTCTTCCACTAATTTTAAAAACGAACTGTTTTAGATTCATCTATATCCATCTAAACATTGAGGGAATATCATACTATTTACTTATAGCTATTATTTTCCAAGATTGCTCAGGAGTTTTATAGATTTGGACTTATCCCAATGAATAAGTGGAAAAGTTTTAAATCATCTATAAGAAAAAAATAAGTGTATAATTAATGTGTTGTGATTTTTTCTTCATATACCCTAATTGATTAATTGGTATTTTCCATAAGCGAATGGAAAATAAAAATCAATATAAATGATGAGTGTTAGTATTTTTTTTTCAAAAAACAATTTAAATAAATTATTTACTCCTTATGTTAGATATATTACTCAGTCTTTGAATTAATGATCAACTTACCCCATTGATCAAATTTTCCATCCATATGATAAATATCCAGAATAACCATCTCCCATCATGGTGGGAATCTTGTTTGGGAGTTCATCACTATATCCATCAAATTTTTTATTTTCAATGTTCCTATTATTTCAGGACATTGGATTGAATATATAGAAATTTAGGGAGGATTACATTTAAAAAACCGAACAAAGAAAATAGAATCCATCTAAATTGATATGGAAATTTATAACTGAAATTACATTTTAACATATGAATTTGTACGTTTTAATATATTTTATCCATGATATATTTCTTAAATAAGCCTTTTATGGGAATTTGTTTCATTAATTATTTCTTAACGATACTATAAATTTAACAAACAATATTCCTCAAGTGCATAAAACTTGGTATTTAGTAAAGTCTGTTGTTTTAACCTTGTGACAATTGACTACATCTTAATTCACTATTTTAGGATTAACAACAGAAGGTATGTCTATTATATAGCCACATCCACTTGTATTATATATACAATGACTTATTTTGAGGGAAAACCCAGTCAGAATATTATTTACCATAATATATGGATATGTTATTTTTTTAAGTATTATCTGTCTGTATATCACAATATTTTTTTATTCTTAATCCCAAAAATATATAAACATTCCTCTAATTAAAAATATGTAAAACCTAGTTGTTGTTATAAAATTTTAAGGACTTATTATCTAAAAATACACATAATACATCACAAAAATGTCAATAAGTCCCAATTTATTGGGTAATAAGGTACATTTCAATACTAAGTAAATCCAGGGTGGTAAATCAGAATTATTAAAAACCTCATCAACATACTCATATTTAACAAAAAAAAATTATAACAACATGGGATAACAAGGAGAAACACATAAGAATGAGGTGATCTATAAGGCCCTATAAGGGAATAAAAATTGAATAACATCAATCCATTGTTATATTTTACAATATAATCATTTAAATGGGACATTAATGTGAGTAGAATAACAAATTATATCATATTGGCATGATACAACATAATATCATAAAATAATAATGGGAAAATATAAAAACAATTATGCATGACATCATAAACATGGATAAAGTAGAACAAAAAAAGTCAACATAAAATTGTGGAAGAAGAAACATAATGGGTTAGGATCACTATATATTTTCATAAATGATGTATCATGAGTCTAAAAATTACCAAATTCATTGAATAGTTATATAATTTTAGGATTACTTTTTCATTCATATCATGTACATGCTTTTGTTTTCATCATAGATCTTCCCAAATAAGGATAAAATTCATCAATTTTAACCACATGATTTAAGAGTGTGGTTCGAATAAAATTAATTCCACTATAAATTATGGATAGGTTTATCTAGGTGAATACCCTATAGTGTAAATAATTGTGTATAATTAGGACACAATTATTTGGAATTAAAAATCATATATAAATATTGATAGAATAAAAATAGTGCATTGTGATTCATAAAATGGGTTAATGAGAGAGAAAGATGTTGGTATTCTTTTTGATATCAAATTTAATGTAAGAGGGATTTATAAAGTCATATCATAACATTTGTTACTAGAAATTAAATGAAATTAAATAAGGGGATGGTTGGATAAAGTTGAGAAGGAGATAACCCCTTGATAAATCTAATCAGAGTAATGGATTTGGTAATATATACAATGAGAGAGGATAAATGATATCCCAATATAATTAAATCTTTTAGATATTATAGGAAGATTTATATATTATTATAGAAATCCAATTTAGATTAAAAAGGCTAAATAGATAGTAGGTTCTAATATTGAAAAAAGAGAGAGTTGTCCCAAATTTTGAGTTTGTCAAATGATTTATTCCAAAGAGTATTTGTATTAGGTATTTTATATTTAGAAGTTCTAAACTGAAAAATATATTAAAATTGGTTATGTATATGTTATTCATGTTTATAAATAAAAATATTAAACCCTTAAAATAATATATTAGATTTTGAGTTTTCTTAAATAAATTTTAAAAACATTACCCAAAAATATATCTATAGGGGAAACATATATTAGTTCCTGGATACACTTAATATCTTTAATTACATAATATTTGGATCATATTGTTATTATAATATTGAGAACATATTTATTATTTATATTATTTATAAAAACATCAATTAACTCAAATTATTTTGAAAAATTAGATGAAATATAATTTCAATATGATGACTCAAAAAGTAATAATTAATTTATCAAACTAATTTACTAAATATGTTAATTTTATCTTTTAATTAAATAATAGATATATATAGAAAAATGAATGTTTTTTCAACAGTATAAATTTTCAAACACATATTAAAAATAATGTTGAAATCATAAAAATTTTATTTTTATTTTTATTTGATAAAATTTATTTATTTATTTTTATATTATTAAAATTTAATTTTTTATTAAAATTCAAGAATCTACCAAAATGTAACATAATAATGGACATTTCATATTACACAAAAAGTTGATTTGGGTTTTATCATGTTTAAATAAATATCACATATAATTTAGCACTGATAAGAATAAAATATATTAATTATTCTATACAATATACATGTTAATATTTTTAGGGTCATTTATATGTCTATTCACTACAACCGAAAATGCCTTGTGTGTACAGTGGCTGATGGTGATATTTTTATTATAATATTCATTGACAATGGATTGACCATGATATCAATATTCATAAAAATTTATGGTAAACGGTTTCATTCTTGATTTGGTTGTTGGATAACACCTTTTGATTAGTACTGATAATATTCAACAGATGTTATCTCCTTTGGAACCCATGATATATCGGTAACATAGGGTGTAATATTAGTGGTCAAGGTCATATAATCTTCTATATGTGTCAGTTGGATTTACCAGAACCCTATATGTATATTAATAATATGATAGATTTTCATAGTCTATATTGTAAATTGTTATAATTCATCACAATATTTTAAATTTGATTGTATATATTACTATAAATAAATGAATATGTTGTCTAGAACCACAATACATAATAGTGAATTTAATTTAATCACATATATAATCATATTTATAAAATTCCATGTCAGCACAATCAATGGTGTAATTTTACATATCTGGGATGATAAGTATACTGATCTCTTTATAATTGTATGTTATACAAAAATAATGTGGGATTCTTAATGATAATGATGGGAAAACCCCTCAATGAATCCACTCAGTGTTTTTGTAGTGATTGTGTTTGTTGAAAAAGTTATATGACCATGAATAAGTATGCATGGTGATTCCCAAATAATGTTTTTCAGGTGGTGTAATTTCCTAGTGCATGGAAAATTTTTGGGGCTCAGATCAAGATTTTTTGAAAAGTAATGTTTTTCTCCAAGGGGTTCAATTTCTGTATATCATAAAGTACAATTCATGGAATGTGAAAGGCGGTACATGGAACAATGAAGAAATTTCAGAAAAGTTAGTTATCTGCATAGAGGTCTAGGTTGACCATGAAGCTGGGTAAGAGAATTATGAATAGAAAACAAGTTCGCATGGAGGTTTTTTGATCTTGGGAGGAAAATGGTACATGGATGTCTTGTGGTACACTGGATGACATTATTTGGTGGAATGTAGGCCATTATTTTAGTCATCGTGAATGAAGAGATGTGGTATGCGAACCATGTAGGGGAAATGGTTTGTGGGATGATTGAGGTTCAAGGGTGATGTATGATATGTGGGGAAGCACATACCACATTGATGATTTTTCATGTCTCATATAATAATATTTCACAGATCTGTTTTCCAATAAATGGAGCATTGTCCCCATAAGTACGAAGAGAATATTTCATTAGAAAAAACATTTTATTTGCAATGAAATTCAGCTATGTCAAAAAGAATTTGCAGGTAGTCTGTGAAGTAGTGGAGGTTCATGAGGAGGAATATGTAAAATGAGAAGGAGTACATGGGAATTGATCATGCAGGGGTTTTTCAGGGATATAAAGATCTCCAAGGAAATAGTTATCTGATGTAAGAAATGATTCACCGAAGAATAAGTTTTCCTTGAGGATAAGTAGTCCATGAAATTAGGTATGGTACACAAATGTTTTATGCAAAGGTAGTATGCTACATAAAAATAGGAGGCTGCACGTGGTGGAGTTATGGTCTGTTGAAGGAGGAAAGTACATGGATTTAAAGGTAGTACGCAGAGGACTAGTGGTCTGCAAATCCCTCACGGTATGCAGTGAATCATAGTTCGTGGAAGATGTAGGGTGTTCGTATAGGTCATGCAGATGTTTAAAAATGCAAAAAAAATTACAGTAATTCAATATCCATAAAGTAATATAATATAAAAAAGACGATTTTATCTATGGGTGAAAAGTGGACTTCAAGAGGGAATCCATTTTTTGTAGGATGAGTACATTAATGAAAATTAAGGGACATAGAAGTCCATAAAAGGTGATAGGATCGATTACAAGAGAATTGAGTGATGGAAGTGGAAGATGGTGATCCTTTCCACTGACAATGAGCTAGAGAGGGAGATATATAGATTGACCCCTAGGAATGTAGTGATTAGACCCTAATCCTTTTAAAAGATGTGCGGTTAAGCATACAAGTTATCTTGACCAAACTTTTTAATTTGTAGTGAGCATTAGTGAATTTGGTATATTGGAACTTCACCCCTATATGCTCGATGGAAGTAGCCAAGTGATGGTGAACCAAGTAAAATTGTTTTATTATTTTCACAATTTCAGTTTGGTTAATATATTTCTATAGGAGAAAGAGAGAAGTTATTTTTTTAATGATGAAACAAGATAAAAAGGGGAATGTGTTTTAATCTTTCAGACATTGATTCACTACGGCCCATGGTATTTGACCAAATGGACATAACAATTGGTATTAGTTAATAAGGTTGAATGTTAGTAGTTCTATCTTAGTATAATAAATGGAGGTGATGAGTCACAAAGGGATTATGATCTTTTATGGGATAAATTTTTAATTATGGTTAATAGGATGTTTTATTTATACCAATAATTATTAATGGATGTATTTACAATAGATATGAATGGAATATCATCAAACATTGATAGAGGTTCTTTATTAAAAGATGATAAAATGGAATTGTATGTTGGTGCTAATGGGAGGAATTCTTTAGTGGAAGCCATATCCAATATAATATATTGATCATTTATGAGGGAAATTCAAATGTCATGGATGTGATTCTGTAAGATCTATGGAAAAAATATAAGGATATCATAATGCACTCTATCGATTCTATTGAAACATTCTTTTATTAAGTGAATGTTTTCTTAGAAGACATAAATGGTCTCCGAAAAATTGTTGAAGATATAATGATTTTCATGTTAATCATGAGAATACATCCACCTTGACTTAATCCAATGGTTTCTATAATATAAGAAAATTATTTTAAGGAGATAACATTGGATAAAATGCATATTACTCTCATTCCATATGAAATGACAAATGAAGGTAATGATGTAGTGGAAAAGGAAAAGTCCAATTAAGTGTCATTCAAGGCCATGCCGAATCTTTCTATTGAAGATTGTTAAGTGGAATAAAAT
The DNA here is from genome assembly GCA_963277665.1 of Viscum album. NCBI lineage: Eukaryota > Viridiplantae > Streptophyta > Magnoliopsida > Santalales > Viscaceae > Viscum > Viscum album. The sequence goes on along the minus strand of OY728122.1, from coordinate 467,073,238 downwards.
TTGGATCCTCTTATATCATTTCTATCCTCAAACATGAAATGTCGAAAATTATTGTTCAAAGGTAAAAATAAACATTCATGATTTCCATGTGGAATGATAGAGAATTTTATAGCAAAGTGTCCGAAGAAGATTCATGGTGATGATGAAGACAATGGTGAATATCCAAAAAATAATTATTCAGCTAATGTGAAAGGTATGAGAGAAAATAAGATAAAATTATTCAAAAATAAGAAACAACTTTAAAAGGACAATGATATTTAAAATGAAAATTTGGAAGAAGAGTTAGAGTACTACACAGATCATGAAGTGGAAGCTTTGGGGGCAGTTTTTTGGAAATTCATTAACAAAAGAAGAAAGAGAAAAGTGATCAAGGATATGTTGATGGATGAATTGACTTTATGATTAATTATAAACTAAACATGAAGATATAAATATTTGGAGGGAAAAAATATAAATCCATCTAATTTGTTCGTGATACTATATTTTATATGAAATATTTGTTATAAGTGAATTATGGGATGATTGAAGAAATTTAAAGAAATGAAATCATCAATGATAGAGAGTTTAAATAAAATTGATCAGTACAATATAAAAATTGATGAAAAAAATAGATAAAAATAGTGTGACTGAAACTGGAAAATATGAAATCAAATGGAACATGAAGAGAAAGTCATCAGTCTACGAATAAGTTTTAAGGATAACAAATTTGTTTTGAATCATTGAATAACATCAGAAAAAATTATAACACATGCAACAAAAAAGATAGAATTTTAACATAGCTATCCTGCATAAGAGAAGGAGCAATAAAATATTAATGATGTGGTAAGTATGGGTCTTAAAAGAAAATAAAATGTGGTAATGGTTGATGTAATTCCATAAGCCATCACTCTAAGATTGAAGATTGAATTGGGTATGAAGCGAAATAAGCAGAGTCATAGAACCCAAGTGATAATCAGTTGTGTAGTATTCCTAGATAGGATTTTATCCTAAAAAATTTGTTATTATTAGGTAATTATACGAATCTCACAGAATTTTTGGTCCATAGAATAGTGGTACCAAAGGGAAAATGACCAATATATGTAATCATACATAGCTCAATTTTCTAGGTCAACATTTGATGGTCACTATTTTTGTTGTGCAGGATTCAGACAAATGGAAAGATATTTATCATCAATGACATAGAGGAGTGTACAAAAGTAGATTGAGTCTGTGTATATGTAGTAGAAAAATTTATCACCAAATGAGTTGAAAATGAAAAATCCATTTGTATCACTACATGAAGAAGATAGTCCATCATAATCTAAGGAATTTCATCAATCCAAACTGGGTATGAATTAAAAAACATGGTTAAAAAAGGGATTATCTAATTATGAATTGGTTGTATAAATTACATTCAAAGTATCAGATCACACTTGTATATAGATCATTGATATTGGATTTCGCTCCCATATGATATGAAATAAGGACCTGGTGACGAGAATTAGGTATGAAAAATTAGGCATCATAAGATTTGGTAATGATGAAGGGTTGAAAATTATTAGTTATAGGAAATATTATTTTGGGGGAAAAGACATGAGAAGTGAAGATATATTGGTTGTTGAAGTTCTTGGTCGCAACATTTTATCTGTAAGCTAATTGTGTGACTCAAGACATGCCATAATATTTTCCATGAAATTATTTTTCACCAACGAAAAATATTGTGTTATTGTATTTTAGGGAAAGTGTAAAAAATGAAATATCTACCTCATGAGTGGTGAAAATGATATATTCTTTCTATCCAATGAAGTAGAAAATATGTTGTCACACAAACGTATTCCCCACATGGGCCAAATGTCCATGGATGATTTGTTTAAATTTTATGTTACCGAAGATCTCCCTAAATTATCATGTTTTTTGAAGATGATGCCTTGACCCAAAATGGACAAATGAAAATTATTATAAAATAGAGAGTATATAATATTCTTATGTATGGGTTCATGTTACAATATTTTTCATGCAAAGGAAGTAAATTAGTAGGTAGTTCTTCGAACTAGGTAATGTCTTGATTCAAACCCATGTTTTCCAGACCATCTATAACCGTGTTTCCTTATTTATAAATATGATTGAGGATATAGATGATATAAATAAGAAAAAAGGTGATGTCTATCCAATAGGTACTAACCAGCCATGCAAGATGTGTTATGACATTCCAAATCGCTTGTATGATGGTAGTCGAATCACTTTAAATATAGAGATTATTCCAAATAAGGATTATGTCAACGGGAATATCATGTATAAAACACATTATATCAGCCTCAAGAGAGGTATTAATGCCATATCTACCCATGAAGAATCCACATATCTGACCAAGGTGATTACTAAGGATAACACAACAACCCACAGAGCCCAGATTTCCTTTGGAGGCCCCATCAATATTAACATTAATCTATCTATAGAGAGGTGCTCCCCAGAACACATCCAATGTGAGACAAGGATGAGAGTAATTTCAATTAATCTGAAGATGTCGCAGGATTCCAAAGACATGCACAATGTTGTGGAATTGTCCATTTTTCATCAAGGTAGTTTCTCATATGGAAACAAGGATTTTCATCTTACCTGAATTTTGATTTAGTGAGTAATTGGTATGAAAAAATAACATTCTGACCATAATAGATCTTATGGTGGAGCTTAGAAAATACAGCTAGAAAAAGGTCCTTAATTTTATAAGAGTAGTCCATTTCTACACATTTTTTTGTTGAGTGTTTATGGAGTCAAGAATCAACCATATGCAACAAAAAATATCAAGAATATAGTTCCAAAGAGAATAAGCAGTGTCAATAGAAATAAAGAGATGGTTAGAATCTTCTCTATGATGATTACTGAGTTTTCATATCATATAGGGATGGATTCCAAAAGACTAAAGAGAACACTCTGTGGGAACTCTTTTGTGCACAAAAATCTAGAGGAGATTGAATCTTGAGGGATTTATCCAAGTCTTGTTAAAATGTATTATCCAACTGAAATCACTTTATGAGTTACACAAATAGTGATTGTAAAAATTATTTGAGTTAAGCATACTAGTATGAGCAGGTTCCCAAATTATAAAATCATTAGTATTTGAGGAAGGGTTGTTTTCAATGATATATATAGAATAGTTTTAGAATGATGATAATTTTGACAGTTTATAATATCTATAATAGGGTAGTCAGTACTCTTAGGTGTTTGATTGGGAGATATTATAGAAATTAAGGTCATTCCAGTCTAGTCATCCAACAATAATTTCTTGGATTTATCCCCAGAGACCATCTCTCTGGAGTTATTTGTAATATTTGAGGAATATTGTCTAATGGATGACCAGAGATAGTAGTTCAATAAATTTCAATTTCTTATTTTATGGTTTCAATGAAATCTATTTTAGAGGAATGTAACTGCTTCAAAAGTATTATGAAGTAGGTTCTAGAGGAGTCTGGATTGAAGAGCTTCATTAAATTACTTATTGTTTTTATGTAGATACAACCTTTTTCAATAGTCTTGTAGCATATTGACATGGGGATAGTCTAATGTATTCTTTCTAGAGTGCTACATGTCAATATAATAATTTTTATTAAAGTGTTCATTTTTTTATAAGACCAACTAACCATTTATAGACCACTATGGAATATACCATATTGGAAGCCATGGTAGATTTGAGCAGGCATATCATGCTGGTCATAGAGAGATATTTAACATTCAATTAAAAAATCTGGTATAGAACATGGTCACCTATTGTAGCAAAGTGGAATGATTTGGGTCTACCCCAAATAATGGGAACACCAAGATATATAAAAGTGATAGTACCTTCATTATGACTCACATCACTGATAATGTTTCAATTTCCTTTGGGAGGAATTTTCCTCCAAAAGAAGATGTTGGATTTCCTATAACTAATGGTTTGACCAGAATCTTCTTTCATACTAAGAGAGAGTTTTTTAGGGTTTATAATGTTTGTTTAATCACCTCTAATGAAAAGTACGATGTCACAATCATTAAATATGTGGGTTGGAGAATAAATTTTCATAGTGTCATGGATGGTTTCAGTTTATTCTATCGACTAGATGGTTGAGAAAGTGGCAAGATAGTCATCCACTATCGAGAAGAGAGTGGAAGAGAAAGTTTCATCTTGACTGAAACCTTTGGTGCATTTTATGTAAAACATGGGAGAACCATTATCCAAAATATAGTTATATGTAGAATTGAACAATGATTTGATTGCAAGGATAAATGGAACACTAAAACCAAAACCTTAACGGACATTGATGATAAAGCTCCAGTACATAACAAGATATCAACGGGGAGTTGAAATGACGCTAGATCAGAAAATTCGGAACATATGGAGAGACAATGGAACAATGATCAAAAATAGGAATGTGGAGGATTATCCTGAGAAATAATTGATAAGGAATGATGTTTCAGTATTGAAAACTCCACATCATAATGGATTTGTTAAGAAAATAAATCATATTATTAAAAACCTGGCAAGAATAATGCTCATCAAGAAATACCTTCTAGATAAGTTTTTGGAAGAAGAAATAATGAATGTACTCTATAATTCATAAAGAGAGTTGTTATTTCTGAAATAATAGGTGATTATATTTGTACTATTGTATAGAAATAATCAATCACTATAGTAATCTGTAGTATTAAAATTTAAGTGTTTCTTTCCAAATAAAGAGTGACATATGATTACTAAATCTCAAGGAGATAAATCGTTATTTCATTGATAGTAAAGGTATATCAATGTATATAAATGCTTAAAAATTCAGCTGGGAATGGTACTTGAAATTCATGATTTAACTATAGTGGAGAAAGAGTAGAATCTTCACCAAAAAAAGATGAGTCTCATGAACATAGTAAGGAAGAGAATGGAAGATTATATGATTATCTATTTCTAAAGGTTAACTCAGAAGAAGATTCAATTAATGAAAAGGATTAGAAAAATTTAGTGTATGTACAATGACATAAGAGAAGAGATGAAATTGATATGTAGAGAATAATTGGTGGTTAGATAGTTCTAGGAACATATAAAGAGGATGAATACTCTACCAGAAGATTCATAAATAAGATCAATAGAGCCTTAATGTTTTGATGAAGTAGTTGAGGATTAAAATTGGGGTTAGGATATGAATGAAGATATTTACCAAATTGAGAATAATCAGACATGGGGGATGTTTTCAATACCAACACAAAATAATATCATCAGTACAAAATGGATCATTCATAACATGTTGAATGAAGAAGGTGGTGTGATTTGAAAGAAATCATGACTAGTGTAAAATGGTAACTCCCAGATAGCGGGAATTGATGATTATAATGAATTTTCAATAATTTTAATGCTATAGGTAATCATATTATTCTTGTCCATAACTATTTATAGAAGAATAACTGTTTTCCAGATGGAAATAATGTCCAAATTTCAAAATGGGGTTCTAGAAGAGAAAGTGTAAATTTAAAAAAAATATGGATTTACTATACAATAAGATGATAATATTGTTTTTCAAGTGAATAATTCTTAATATGGTTTGAATAAAGCACTAAGATCATGGAATTAATGGATAGATCAGTTTCTATAAATTATTGGGGTTTGACATGGTGGAGTTGATTACAATATCTATTTCAAACATGATACTAATCATTGGATGGTGGTGATGGTATGTGTCGATGGCAAAATATTGGGCGGATCAGATGATGCGTAGTGTAGAAAATCTTCTGAATTAATGAAATATGTGATTGAAATATCAATGATTGGTGAACTAGAATTTCCATTAGTTTACAAGCAACATAATGAGATAATGTCAAATTAGTTTAATTATACTAATATTCCATGGTGGCTTTAAGAAGAATTGGGATGATGAATTCAAAAGTGATGATGAATCCGATTGCTACCAATATGAAACTATCACGAGCTGATGATGGAAATGTAGTTAATATCACATAATATAGGAAAATAATTAGAAGTTTAATATACCTGATAATGAAAAAACCTACTATTGTCTTTTCCACATGTCATGTAGTGACGTATCAATCTAACCCCAAAGAAGGAAATATGATTGCATTGAAATAAATAGAGACATAGGATTATCTTGAGAAATATTTGATAAAGCTCCAGTATATTACAAAATATCAACGGGGAGTTGAAATGTTGCTAGATCTGAATATCCGAAACATATGGAGAGATAATGGAATGGTGTTCAAAAATAGGAATGTGGATGATTATATTGAGAAATATTTGATATTGAATTATATTTCATTAGTGATAACTCCACATCATAATAGATTTTTTATGAAAATAAATCATATTATTAAAAACATGGCATGAAAAATGCTCATTACGAAAAACCTTCTAGATATGTTTTTGAAAGAAGCAACAATGAATGTACTCTATAATTTATAAAGAGAGTTGTTATGTCTGAAAGAATAGATGATTCCATTTTTACTATTGTACCGAAATAAGAAATCAATATATTAATCTATAGTCTTCAAATGTAAGTGTTTCTTTCCAAATAAAGAGATACATAGGATTACTGAATCTCGAGGAGATAAATAAGTATTTCATTGATAGTAAATGTATATCAAAGTATATAAATGCTTAAAAATTCAGCTAGAAATGGTACTTGAAATTCATGATTTAACTGTAGTGGAGTAGGAGTAGAATCTTCACCAAAAAAAGATCAGTCTCATGAAGATAGTAACGAAGTGAATGGAAGATTAGAAGATTATCTATTTAAAATGTTTATCTCAAAAGAATATTCAATTAATGAAAAGGATTATAACAATTTAGTGTATGTACAATGACATAAGAGAAGATATGAAATTGATATACAGATCATAATTGGTGGTTAGATAGTTCTAGGAATAGATAAAGAGGATGAATACTCTACCAAAAGATTCATAAAGATCATCAATACAACCTTAATGTTTTGATGAAGTAGTTTATGATGAAAATTGTGTTTAGGATATGAATGAAGATACTTACCAAATTGAGAATAATCAGACATGGGGGATTGTTTCAATACGAACACATAAGAATATCATCAGTAAAAATGGATCTTTCGTAACATGTTGAATGAATATGGTGGTGTGATTCTAAATAAAGCATGAATAGTGTAAAATGGTGACTCCCAGATTGTGGGAATTGATGATTAGGATGCATGTTCACTAATTGTAATGCCTGTGGTAATCATATTATTCTTTTCCATAACTATGTATAGAAGGATAAATGTTTTCCAGATGGAAATAAAGTCCACATTTCTAAATGCGGTTCTGTAAGAAAATGTATAAATTTAAAAATAGTATGGATTTACCATACAAGAAGATGATAATATTGTTTTTCGTGTGAAGAATTATTAATATTGTTTGAATAAAGCACCAAGATCATGGCATTGAATGATAGATCAGTTTCTGTAAAAGATTGGGTTTCTTCATAGTGGACTTGATTACTATATCTATTTCAAACATGATAGTAATCATTGGATGGTGGTGATGTTATATTTCATGACATAATATTGGGGGGATCAGATGATGCGTAGTGTAGAAAATCTTTTTAATTAATGTAATGTGTGATTGAAATGTCAATGATTGGTGAACTGGAATTTTCATTGGTGTACAAGCCACATAAGGAGATAATGTCACATTCATTTCATTATATAAATATTCCATGCTGGGTTTAAGAAGAATTGGAATGAATAATTCAAAAAGGAGATGATGAATCTGATTGCTACCAAGATGAAACTATCACAAGATGATGATGGAAATGTAGTTAATATCACATAATATAGAAAAATCATTAGAAGTTTAATATACATGACAATGAAAAAACCTATTATTGTCTTTTCGACATGTCATTTAGTGATGTATCAATATAACCCCAAATAAAGAAATATGATTGCATTGAAATAAATACTTTGGTTTATCAAGGGAAATGTGGAAATTAGTTTGATATAGAAAGACCAATATCTAAAATAGTTATTGAGATATAAAGATGTATATTGAGATAGATCTATAGATGGAAGGAAATCAATGTTAGGAGGTAAATTTAATATTTGGTGGATTGTGTATTTCTTGCCTAATAAGGAAACAATATTACATTTTCTTGAGCACCATAGAAGCTAAGTATAATGTGGCTACACAAGTGTGTATGTAGTTACTATGGTTGAAAGAGAAGTTTTATGATATAAGAGTTGATCTAAAGTCTCTAATCAGAATTCATTATGATAATTAAATTTAAATAAAACTTATAAAATATCTAGTACATAACTCAAGGATGAATAAAATTGTAATAAGATAGAATTTTATCAAGGAGAAGGTTGAGAAAAAGGCTTGTGAAGATGGATTATGTGTCTATAGAACAATATGTTTCAGATATTCTGATAAATCCATTACACAATGAAGTAATTGAAATGCATATATTAGCTCACAGAATTCAATCGACTCCCCACACTTGAAAATGTGTGGATGTGGTACCCCCTCTCCATGTGTAATGGGTTGTTTTTTAATGTGATAATCTAGTATCTTTACACTATTGGACACCTCAAAGTAATAACCTTCAGCTTCATTGACAATGATTGAAAAAGTTACCCTTTTTAAGGAAGAAAGAGTTATAGTTATGACATGGGGAGAAGTTGCTAAATAGAGCCACGAGACATGGGGAGTTGAATCTGTTTGGGTGAACTGTGACATAGGGGGTTATTAAATCACTCAATTCTAGACATGGTCGATCAATGTATATATATATCATATCAACTGAGGAACATGATGAAATCATTTAAAATTATAAGAAAGGTTTTGGAATGGAATGAATTTCTTCATTGAGGAAATATTCAATATACTCTTGTTTCTCATGATGAGCATTGTTCATGTGGGTATAGAGTGTGTGATGAATCAATCAATTGATCTCTATATCAATTTCTAAGAGATAATTCTATAAGAAAATGGAATAATATTTAATGATATATGAAATTATGACTGAGTTTTCAAAAACCAAAAGGGTGTCATTTTTTTTAAAAACCCCCTAAAAGAATCCACTCGTTGTTCTTGACCGTGATTGTGTTTGTTTCGAAGCCATAGTATTGAAAATAATATTGAAACAGATATTTCATGGACTATGAAAGGTGGCACACAGAAGGAAAATGTTATTTTGGAAATGGATGAATTCTTCATGATAGCACAATGTTGACTACAGAGCACAGTAAGTCGATCATGAATGAAAAATGGTTAAGAATGATGCTTGCTGTAAGTGGGAGGCCAATAGTTTAGAGAAGGCTTATAGTACATGGGATGTCTTCTCATGGGAAAAAATTGTGAGGTGATATTAGTTGTTGCAAAAGAATTGAGGTGGTATGTAAAACACATTGGAAAAATGGTTCACAATATGAATACAGTTTGTAAGAGATGCACGATATGAAATGAAGGATGTACTACAATGATGATTTGGGAAATATAAGATTAATATATTTGGTGGATCTTTTTTCCAATATAAAGTGTTCTAATCCCAACACGATGAATATAATTTTTCAGTTCCTATCTTCTTAAGTCCTGGAAGAAATTTTCCTAAGTTCATAGGAGTTCACGAGGAGTCTGTGAAGGATAAATGGTTCACGATAAGGATTCATCAAAAGGATAAGGAGTTCATGAGAACAACTCATGAAGGGATTTGGTGGGGCATTAATTGTCAAAAAGGAAAGTTGTCTATAAATTAGAGAATGGTTCCTGGAAGAAGAAGCTGTCTGTGGGGAGAAGATGTCTGTAGATGGAAAGGCAGTACACAAAGGTGTTATGAGTAGGTGGTACTTGGAGGAAAATCCATAGGTAGTCCACAGAGGATATGTTTTAAATGGAAGGGGGATGCTACATAGTTGTGGAGGTTGTCCACGGAGGATTGGTGGTTCATGAATCACTAACTTTATGATGCCAAACATAGTTCAAGGAGGATAAAGGTAGTTCATGAAGGTCTTGAGGAAGTTCTCAATGAAACTGAAATAGTTTTTACAAGTAATTTCCATAAAATAATAGTACACAGAAAAGTGGACATCATCTACAGCTGAAAAAGTAACTATAATAATGTATAAATTTATAGTTTGGGATTCATATATTAATGAAAATGAAGGAAACTACTAGTATGAAAACTCTTAGTGGATCACATCTAAGGGAAGTGATTGATGGAAGAGGACTATTTTGATCTGTTCCACTAGTAGTGAGATATATATATAAAAATAGGGAGAGACCCTAGGGAATGCAGGGGGTAGTCCCTAAACCTTATGAAGGTAGTGTTCCTCGGTATTGATGTGAACTACACGGAACCATGTAATTGGAGGTGAGCATTAATGAATTTGGTATATCAACACATTTCTGTTATATGTTCCTTGGACGTTTTCTAGTGAGCGTTAACCACATAAAATCTCAATTACATGTGCATGATTTCAATTTTATTCATATATTTCAATGATATAATAGATAAATATATATTTTTTCATGATGATACATGACCCGGAGGGGCATGACTTTTAATCTGACAAACCAATATTCAACCATCCCCCTTTAAGGGTATTTGTCCTAGTGGACATAACATATAGGTAGGTTGTTGAGGATATATTTAATAATAGTTTTAGTGCCCCTTAAAGATTAGTGTGGTAAACTTATATGAATCTGGAAACATTATGGTTGTTTTCTGATAAATGATGTATTCCATTAATGAGACTCTATAAATGGTTATTTTTAATTTTATATATCATGTGTTGATGAGAAATGAGTTTATTTTATGCCATATGAGTTATATCCTATTATGTGTTATCATATTCCTAGGTGGTTAGACATAGAAGTTTATGTGAGACTTTGTTGGTAGGAACATCAATGAAAACCTAGAGACCTTCTAGATGTGACACTAATATAGTGAGATAGTGTTGTGTGAAATTAAATTAGGGACCATGAGATGGGTATAAGACATTTTTTGTGCCTTAAATTTAGTGATTTTGGGGTGGATTCATTAGGCAATTGATAACAGTGGGTTGCGGGTGAAATATGGTATGTGGTTTATTCATGTCGGAGTACTTTTGTTTTTAGAAGGATATTTTTTGTTCTAGTGTTTTAACATTATGGTTGGCCTTCAAAATGGTAATATCATTCTTTTTTCTAGAATGGGTAATTGTTGTGCCATTTGGATCATCATGGTTGATATGAGTTGGTTGTGGTTCACATGATATGTTGGAGAGTATGTGGTTTTTGATTAACTAGTATAGTTTTGTGACAATGATATAAGTTGGGTAGAACTAGTCTGATCCATGGATGTGTCTCAAGGAAATATCTTGTTTCATGATATGGAAATCACTTTTAGTTCAGATTCATCATAGAAAATGAGGTTTCTAGGGGATGATCTGTTTATGTAATAATTGTAGTCAATCTGTAATTCTCTTCAGGAATATGATGGGTGGATTAATCAACATTGAGTTTAATTGGAATGATATTATGTTTCAAGTGGTTGAGTTTGTGGTTTTTTCTCAATATGTTTCCTTTGTTTTTGGAAAGCCCAATGGGCACTCTATGATTTGTAAAATGTGATTGAGAGAGAACCATAACATGTAGATAAGGCTTGTGAATCATGAATTAATGAGATGCAACATGATGGAGTTATAGATGAATATGGTTGTTTGGATTTGTAAGGGAGTGTAATGCTTAAGTGAAAATGGGATAAATAAGGAATTATCATTTATTGACCTGCTATTGCATTTGGATTATTGATCCTAAATTGTTATAGGGTATACCTAGGATGCTCGAGTTCAGAAGGAATCCATGAGTTTTCTGAGAACCGACATCGGTCTGATGAGGCTCAAGTGGGTAAGGACGCCTCCCTCCCTTGAATGGGTTTTGAATGTCCCTACTGTTAGAGGTCACATTTAAATTATATGGTTTTGAGAGGTATTTTATGATTACATCTTTGTATATTACCCTTTTTGATATTATAATGCCCTATATATTGACAACATCAACATTATGTTGATAGAGAAACAATAATAAATCTTACTACCAAAATCCTATTTTTGGATTGATGGTGGTCCTTTTCTGATGTGGAAGCCATTATGTGGTGAAGGTGAATCCATGTTGTGGGGGATTCAATAATAGGCATTTATATTAGTTCCTTATTATCGAATGGATATTAGAAAATTTCATTGGAACTATTTTAAATTTTATTGAATGGGTGATGCTTAAAATTTTGATTGTTTTACAAATGATAGGGAGACAACAATGTCAAATTAGTTGGTTTGTAGTTCTTAGATCAGAGTCCATTATTTTTGGAGTATCCTATATGAGGTAGTAAAAAAGATACTCTAATGGTGGGGAGTGAAGTGGTAGTTATAAGGGTGAATCCCCTATTCCATAAGGATCAATGGTGTGTAGAACTTACTATACATCATTCCTGGTTTCAATGTGATGCTAGTAAAGAACCAAAAAGATACATTCTAAATTTTTTTATAGAATTTAAAAATGAAATTAGTTATGATGGAGGTTCAAGTGTAGAATCTGAAAATCGATAGATGTATTTACAATATGTTATCTTTTGTGGTTAGGATAGAAAATCGTTGGTGGTAAAATATAGCATAATTATGGTTTTGATTAAATAGAGGATCTGATGATGGATTCTCACAAGGAGTCTGCTCTATATTATAGTAGATGTTTTAATATAATCATGGAAAATAACTATTTTTATGTAAATTTGATCATGTGAAGGGTAAACGTACTAATAGTTGTAGAAATGTTATTTTTGGATGAGTCGGTTGAATGACTTGATTAAACATAGAAACAATTACACTTTGGATTTTGGGAAAGGGATTTGAGTAAAAGATGGATCATTCTATGTTTTCACATGGATAAATAGTAAGCATAAATTCAATTTTTTTCAATAATTATATGGTTTACTATAACGATTGTTATTCTCATGAGTGTTTGGGAAATATAAATTAGAACCCACATCAGGCGCATTGTGGGAGAACCTGTTTGTTGTACCATTTTAATTTTTTTAAAGAACATGTTCAATGAATTCGGAATATGGTAGTGATAATATAAATAATATGGTGGGAATAGTCATATCCCAAATTGAATATTTCGGCGATGAATAATGTTGTATTTTTTATGGATATTTGTGTGTAAGATTCATCTTGGTGTTTATGTTTTCAAAACAAGTGTAGGATCATGTTTTAGTCAATATAGTTACATGAGTTATAGGATGTACCTTGGTAATTCTTTGAGCTTATGGGAATGAAATAAGGTTAATCATTATACTATTGAATGATATATATATGGTTTTGTGGATGTAGGACCATAAATAAATCTCATAGAAGAGAAGCATTACAAGGTTGAGGTTTTAAAATTATATGTCAATATTATTTAGAAATTCTAAAATGAATTTGAATTTTCATTCTATAGAAGTTTCATGTTTTGTATCAAAACTCTAAATTGAATTTGAATATATTGATTGCTTAAATACGGTTTATTGAGACATGGAATTATGTATGAATGGCATCGTAGGACATCATATTACCATTTTAGGATTCATATAAGGTTTTGAGAGTTTTTGAGTTTTATGTATAGGGGTAAAGGATTGGTGTGCATCATTTAGGATAAAATGTGATACATTCTGATAATAAGGGAATTTTCAGTTCATTATGAACTAATCATACATTGATATCATAGTTAGTGAAAGGGTTGGGCTAAACATTGTGATCAAATGGAGAAAACTATGCAGTTCAGGTGTATCTGGGACTCAGATCAAATCTTGTGAATTGTTATAGAAAACCCATTTAGCATGTTGTATTAGGGTCAAGTGGGAGGTTTCATGGTCGAAACATTCTTTGCCTAACCATGGACCATAACAATTCTATTATGTTGTATTTGGATAGTGTTAACCACATATTTTTTTTTCAATTTTAAAAAAATATGTATAAAAAATATGTGTCTTCCATGAATTTTATTTAATGTTTTATTTCACCAAAATTCCAAATAAGGTATTTTGAAAAATACAACCCTTTCTTTCTAATTTTTCGTTGACAAACCAATGGTGTTATGAACTCCTTACTCATTATAGTACCCCCATTTTGGATAGTGATAATGTAGATTTCCTATAGATTTAGGTGGGTACCTTTTCATTGGTCTCTTCTTTTCGACATCTTGAAAATCCTCTATTATTTTTAATTCATTGGGTTAGGTTTTATTTACTATTACATTATATCTTGGTAAAATAAGTATTTTGTGTTGTGTATTTTGGTTTAATTTCCTGTGGAAGATACCATGATGACTTCCACAATCCTTGTGAGATTCTTTTTATGGTTTGGTTTCTTAGTGAAATTTTATTGTATTATCCTAATGAAATAAATAATAATAATTTTGGAGTTGTTATTATCTCTTAGTAATTAAATTGAGAATATATTTGTTAGACTTTTGTGGTATAACAATAGTACTTGGGAAACATATTTATAATTCTTGAGTTCTTGGTGATTTTTCCTATGTCATTCTACATTGGTGTAAAATGAGAAAATCAATTATAATTATCATAAAATATTAATTTTTGATGAATTAAATGAGTATAAAGATTGTGTGGATCCGATGAGCTAGATTGGATTTCGAGGAGTTTGGATGGGATATAGACATACACTAGTTTGGACACCATGCTTTGGGAATTTCATGAATGCATCATTATTAAGGTAGTTTTTCTAAGATATTTATCAATTGTCTTGATTATTTGATTATGTATGTATGAGATATATACCATAAAATCCTTTTATGGATTTTTTTCTTCCTGAGTTTTTGTTGGTTGTTTTGGGTCATAGAATGAAACTGAAACCATATTCAAACCATTCAATATTAATTTTTTAATATTACTCAAGACCTATGGACACCCATGTGGTGTTCCAAACACTAAAAATATAATTTCTGTGTGTATAGTGTTTTTATCTTCAAAGGGAGATTTTCAAATGGTTATAATTTTCTATGTATGGATTAATGATGTTTTTCATTGTGAGGGGTGGAATTTTGTGTTTTGAAGTGGACGTTATTATGAAATGATGTTATAACTAACATGTTGTTTATAAAATGTTGTTAATAAGTTTATTTAAATTGTTGATTTGAAATGAGAGTGTGGTTTTCCCTCTATGAAATGAATTAATGGATATCTTAAAGTTTTTAATGGAATTAATCTCTTTTCCATTGCTTTAGAATTAAAATCCCTAAGGGTCCGAGTGTGATATAATGTTCTTTAAAGGGGGTTTCTTTCCAAATGAATTTTATGATCATGGAGGATAAAAATAGTTTGTACTGAAATGAAAAATGTTATGGGAGATGAAACAAAGCCCCATGCCGATATAGTAAACGATATGGGTGAGGAATTAAAATGATTCTCTATTGACGTGTAGTACACAGTGGGAATTTCAAGTTAGAATAGGGCTGGGAAACAAATTATATACTTTATTGTTTATGTTGAATACTATAGCACTATGAGAACTATTATACCATATCGAAATATATTGTAGACCTGTTCTCTACATCTACGGATTAATTTATTTGTCTAATGATCCTGGAAATACTTTTTGAAAATATGAGTAGGTTCTATAATGATGTTATGCTCAATTTTTAAAAAATTAATTTGTAGGAACTATACTAAGTCTCTATGAATAAATTTTTTTGGTCACGAGAGTCGTTCATGGAAATCCGGATATATGGATTTGTGAAACATATTTATGTTTTATAATTTAATTAGTTATATGATAAATAAAAATCATTATTTATTATATTATAATATATTTTAAACCGTGTTTTATGATATATATGATCTATTTCGGCAAAATCTAGTTTTGATAGCCTACATGTTATACAGAACAAGAGGGAAAATAGGCCAATCACTAAATTTTGGTTTTTGATACGTACTACTTTTCAATATTTTTTATTTATCCACTATTTACATTTATTCACTACCTTAAGAATTGAAGTTTTCATTAGAATCCATTTTTGGTGACCAATTGAGATGAAATCACACCTTTATTGGGCCACCACTAGACCAGGGTACCCAATAACTTCTCATTTATTTATTGTACGCATTGGTTTTGGTGCATTGTCGCATCAAATTTTTCAATATCGGGCATGATAACTACCACAGGATTATGGTATAAGATTTGGATAAACATGGATATATAATAGAACCCTTATTTTCGGATTCATTTTATTGGAATGATTTTTAACGAGCCTAGTGGACAATCAACTATATGGATTATATTGGTATTCAAGTATTTATTACCATTAACATCATATTTTACCTTGATCTATTTATTTCTAAATTCCATGAACATTAACGTGGTCGATGAATTGGTATTTTTTTATTTTTTCAGGCAATATGGGGTTTTAGACCCCTAATGATACAACCATAAACTCTCATTGGTAGTTGATAGCCTCCTCATTATGAGGAAGTGCACTTGATATCTAGTAGTGAACTATATTAGGAAACCAATTTTATGGATTTTGAGTTGGGACATTTCATTTTTTCTACATCTATGACATAAGGGTAATATAGTCTATCATTATCCTATAATGGGATAGTTTCATTTTTATTTTTAATTTGGAATGGTTGTTTTTTGAAAATATATTCATTTACTTTAACATTAAAATAAATAATGATTTTTCATACAATATTGTAATAAACTAAAATTTTTATGTGTTTTATAATCCTTATATTAGAATTTAATTTATTGATTAAAAACAAAGTGATAAGAATAAGGTTATTAATAAAATAAATCATAATTTATACACACAGAAATCATGTTTTCTTTGATAATCATGAACATATGGTTTTTAATGATACATGAAAAAATTATACAATATTACTCATTATTTAATAGTCATAAATAAATTATGTAGATATTATTTGAACTATTTTGTGGCTTGTGGTTTGAGAAAATATATTATTTTATGTAATCGTAATAATTTTTTTTATTTATGGTAAGGAAACAAGAATTATTACACATGATGGATATTTTATAATATTTTTTATAGAAAAAAAACTATTTGATATAATTTAATTTAAAAAACTTATTGAAAATAATTCTCCTCAATATATTATTTTATATGTATGGTGTAGTTTTAGAAACATAAAATCCAGGACTATTCTTATTATCATACGAATATTTTGTAGAATTTATGAGATTTGAGTACTCACGTTAGATCATTATGGGGAAAATATAAGACAAATTGAATTTATAATCATAGTTTAAAAAATAAATAAATAATATGATAAAAATTCAAGTAAATGAATGAAAATTAATTTATATAATGATAATAAATAACAAATAAATAAAAATAAATATCATTTAAAACATGATATTTATAAATAAATAAATGACAACTAATTTATAAAAACAATAATTAAGGGAAAACCATGTAAAATGTAGATTTGGTGACATTTTTTATCTTTTGTTACGATATAAATCATATTAATATAAAAAATGTAATGACCCAAGATCTTGGATCTATTATAGTACATGCTATGTACAATTATAAAAAACACACACTACAATCAATGCACAATACAACAGTACATTAAGAAGAAATTATAATTAAAGTTATAAAAAACACTAAAATGGTAATCCAATAACATTAATTTTCTTTACAAGGTTAACAATTAACATGAGTTAATGTTGAATATGTTAATTTTAATTATTTTAAATTTAATTTAATGATATTTTAACTTTTAAAAATTTAAATTTATATATTTCTGAACATAAATTTGTTAGAGTATATTTTTATCTCATAATAGTATTATATTAGTATGAATATTTGATATTTATATAAAAGAATCAATTTTCAGGTGATTAATGATGTCACCAATTCTTGGATTCAATTTTATAAAATAATTTTATTTAATAAAAAAATTATTGATATTGAATATATTTTACATTAAATTGATATATTTTAATTCATAATAGAGCGATTTAAAATACTATATTATTAAAATAAACCCATGCTTAACATTTTGAAAATTTTGATACAGTTTGAATGAGCCTTTTTTTTCTGATTGTATTTTCAAATTAATTATACTATTCAATATAGCTGATATAATTTATATTATTTTATAATATATGATTTTGGAATCATAATAGATAATTTAAATCCATTTGAATAAATGGTGTTTAAAATTCTATACTAATCCTAAATATGTTTTATTAAAAAAAGTTTTTAGAGAAAAATGCGGTTTTAAAGATTACATGAGATAACATGAACATTAATTTCCCTACACATATAATGTAAAATTGATAAAGTGTTAACTATAGTTGATATATAAATTATAAGACAATTTAATTCTGAGAAATAAATTTTTAGCTAGAAAATTAATATTACATAGATTAATTCTAATCACCATGTTAAAGATTATTCATCCATATTTAAATGAAAAATTCATTGTTATAAATATATTTATTTAAAATTAATAAATTGGATTAAAATAAATAATTTTACTAATATGATTTATGAACACATAAATAAAAACATAATGTATTATTTAATTGTTAATAAATAGTAAATAAAATTAAAAATTCCTAATGGAAAATAATATTTTTCTACTGAAATAGATTTTCTGCACTTTTTATAATTTAATTTAAATGTTTAGTTTATAATAGTTATAAATTGAGTTATCTTAAATAGAGGATATATTTTGTTTTATCTTATCCAAGATAAGTAATATGAGTTTTTTTATATTTTTAATGAAATTTATCCCCTAGTTAAATACTATTTATATACATTATAATATAAAATTTAAAAATATAAAAAATTAATGATAATAATATTTAACAATCAGAAAAAATGATTGCAAAAAAATTTCTATTAAATTATAGAATAAATAAAATAAAATAATGATTATTTTTTAATATTTTGATCCATTTATCAAGGAATTGTGTCATTGAAATATTAAATTATAAATGGTATTTTCCAATATTCTATTATACTCTCTTATAAAATGGTTTAACATACATCATCTCCAAAACATTATTATCCTAATAATTACACCGCATAACCACTAAATGATACAATAATTAAGACTACATCCCATAGATATAATTCCATTTTCATTCAGTTTTAGCTTTAGGTAATTAATTTCATGGGTTTTACTATGGTAATAATCTAATCTTCCAAGTAAGTAATACAACCTTCTTAATTTTTTTTATTCAAATTACACTTCTAAAATTAGTATCCCTATAATAAAATTATTATTTTTGTAACATTTGTATAATGATACTTTTTCCATTACTTTTGTAACACTTATTAATTCTTTTTGAACCACTTAGAAAGAAAGAACATCATATGTGAGTTACACGGACTACCACCTACATTATATGAAGTCATTTCATAATCAAGATCTATTTTCATGATATGTATTAATATATTTATTGATTAATAATTTTTAAATATAATATAAAAATCTTGTTATATAATTTAAATTTAATATCCACCTTCACCCCTATCATACTTTTTGAAATGGTAAAAAAAATTATACAGACATGCATATTACCACGTCCACAATGAGAAATTTTTTTATTTATATTTTCATTCATTATATAAAAAATGAATAATACAATTAAAATAAAAATAAAATTAGTTAGAATTCTTTTATTATGATACCATGTTAAAATAAAACACCGATTAAGTCATACTCTCCATTCGAGTGAAAGCATGTTTTTGTCTAGATCGACATAACCGCCTACTTGAAAAATACATTAAAATATGATTATTTATCACTATTGGAACATGAAATTTAAAATTTTCATAATATACTAATTAAATTATAGTTAATATATGTTTTTGGTAATATTATATTAGGTATTAAACTTTTAATTAATGTATCATTATTTTTCAATTTTATTTTCAAATAACATATTCAAATGGTATATGACATGAAATAAGATAATTTTATATAATTTTTTAAGTGTTATGAAATAATAAATTAATATTTATTTTGACATTAACTTATGTTTAATGATATAAAAATTAATAAACATGCGCAAAAAAAAATATTGTTATTAACACCAAATGTATATAATAATCTTTAACTAATAAATGTAATGATGATAAAGAAATAAAACTTGGATTTTAACAGGTTAATATTTATTTGTAAGGTTCAAAAACACGATATTATTCATAAAATGATAATTTAATATGTTTTCTGAGTGTTATCATCTCTATAATGAAGAAAAGTTTGGTTTTGTTAATTAAATTTCACTTACATTGACAATTGATTTAATATTTCAAACATATTAAACTTTGATGTGGAATAGGTAACCCAATAATTATTCATTTCATAATAAATAATACTTTTCAATGAGTTATAAAAGATTATTTTATAATCTTTTAAATTTGGTCATTTTATTCATTCACTTATCATATTGTAGGATTTTATTTTTATAATAATTGAAAAGATTCATACATATTTTTTCTAAACAAAATGGTTTTAATTTAATGTTAAAAATACTTCCAATGGTTATTTTCCATATTTATTATCTTATATTTCATGATATTAAACATTTTATTTAATAGTATTCATCTCATGGGTTTTATATTCAGATGATTAAATGATAGCTAGGGGATTCTATGACTCAAATATTATCATCGAGTCATAATCACTAATATCATGAAATAAAATTTCATTAATGTTCTATTATAAAATAAAATGATTATTTAAAAGATTTAGATATTTTTGCCCAAGGAAATTACATCACAATATCAATATAAAATTAATTAATTAAATGATTTCGAAAAATTGTACCATTGGTAAGACTACGTACCTTTTCTAACAATAGAACTTTTATCCCATAGCCATATATGAATTCCGCCACATATTCACCTATCAGTTTAGAAATATAATGTGGATTATATTATATTATATTCATAATTATTTATTTATTTTCCAAAACAAAAATTCAATAATATTTTAACGATTTTAGTTAACAATAAGGATCATTCAAAGAGTGGGATTTTTTTCCATCAATAAAAATATTTTTATTATATCCCATTAAATTTATATTTGATAATACATGTAAACATATTTTAGTCCTATTACAAAATATAATTTTTAAGAGAAAATGAATAAAATTATTTTCAATTCCCCCTTTTCAATATATTATGTACATAAAGGATAATTTATTTGGAACATGACATAATAAGGTTTTCAAAAGTATTTCGTTAACCTTATTCATTGAATTATAAAATCATAAAGGGACATATAATCTCACACTCCATTCAATGTGTTATAAAATTTCATTATTTTTTGATAAAGACACCATTTAAATAATATTACATTTTTTATTTTAGAGAAAACTTTTTTTGGACAAATTCTATTTCTTGGAATCGTTTTATTTTTAGTTTTCTTAAATTCAATAGGGAAAATAATAAATTTGAATTGTAAAAAAACTAAAAAAATGATGAATCCATTGTTTTTGAAAATAACTTATCACTACTTGTTTTCATTTTCTCCAGGATGATCTACATAAAATTTATTTTTGTTTCATGTTTCATAATTGTTTTCATTTTATTATGTGACTAATTTGGTTTATTATGATTTCAGTATAAAGATATTTGATTCGTGATTTTATATGGATGTTTTATGAACCATTTTTTATTTCCATGAGATATTTATATCATTTTTTTGGAAATATTATAAAAAAATTCCTTGAATGTTTTATTTTATTTTGTGATGATTTTTTTTCATGTTTAACATTAATTTTTAGATTATGAAATGGGTGGGACCCATATTGAACTATAATGCATTGGGTATTGGATTATATTTCATGAGAGAGAAATTTGATGTGAATGGGATTGAATGTATGTTGGCTCATAATGGATTTCTATATTATTATTTATATATACTCACAATTTTATGTGTTATCGATTCAATGGGTCAAAAGGATCACCCAAATAATAAATCATTTGTTTATGACAATTCAACAATATTTCTTATATTTAATATATCCTGTAATATTGTTCAAGTTTTTTACCTATTTATATGGTAATAGTGATATTTTCTATGATGATATACTTATGTATAACAATAAATGACACATTTATGTTTAATATTGATACTTATAAATATATTATATCTCAATATGATGTTGATATTTTTGTTAGGGACTACGTTTGGTTAGCTATTATTGAGCACACTGGTGGAATGTTACCTGATACCCATATTTCTGAACAAATGGTTATATCATAGAAGACCAATGATGTGGGATATACCCCCGGTTCACAAAATCCATGGTGATCATGACATTATTCAGAGGATATATAATGGGTTTCCATAGATACCAAGAGTATATACTATGAGGATTTCTTTATACCCATGGTTCACTTGACACATTTATAGTTGGGTGTCTAGAAATCATGTATATCAAATGTTTTTTTAAACTGTTTGTATAAATACCAACCCCCATCTGGAAATCGCATCACCATCCATCACTTCTCATAGAGCCTATAACAAAATCACAATCCAAGGAACAAAACTAATTCAATATACATATTATATATTTAGAATACTTTTATTTAGTTATATATAGTTTTCAAACCAAATACAATACACTGAAATTCATATACATTCCTAATCATCATTTAGTTTTAACCATCCCCAAATGTTTATTTTCAAAGACTAAAAAATAGAGGAGATCAATATCTCACACATCATGCCAACAACCACCATAATAATCCCCAAGATCGAATATTATAGCACCAAAATCATTATTAGAATCATCATCATCACCACCACCACCACCACCATATTCACCACCACCTCCACCAACCCATGTAACATTATATTGAGTACCTCTAGGAACCTAATTGAAATAAACTAGATAATCATACAATGATTTCATTTATCTAGTACAAGAATAAAAAAACGTATTTAAATTTGATGTAATTAATGGACATAAGTCTTATATAGAACTCATGAAGTGTTTAGTGTCCAATTTACCTCATTCACGCTCATTTCTAGATGTGTTTCTTTTCATCGACTTCTTACTCATGTGTTTTTTGATACTCCATGGTGACATTGGGTTGAGAGGTGGATGATGTGTCATCATACCTATTAAGGATGTTGTTTTCCATGGATTGACATCAAAATATCCCCTTGATCTCCTCACCTAATACTTGTCTCAAATGATAATTCATCCTAATGTTTTTTCTTATTTCACTAAGCGGTCTCTATGTAATATTGTTGAAAATATATACAAGATATTTAAATAAGAATTTCATATCAAAATTTGAAATTTAAATATAATGTGTTAATATATTCACTTATGTCAGGTAATTTAATGTATTTTTATTCCTTTTCTTCCTACTCTAGAAAAATATTTCTTATTAGGAAACAAGGCCTTCAGTGCCCAATAATAGAAGCTATAAATGAAATTAATTACTATTTTTGTATTTTATTTATTAATATGATATCGATAAAAGAGTAATGAATTAAATTTTTATGGGTTGATGGCATCCATAATATCAAATAGTATAAGGATATGAATTTAAATATAAATTTAACACTAATGGAATAACATAATAAATTCATACAAATTATCATGATAAAAATTGGTCTAATATCGATTCCTCTTGAATTTTTATTTCAGTACAATTAAATTTATGTTATTTTGTTTTTTTAATTCTTCACTTGTTAATTTTTATCAATTTTTCATTAGGTTCACTTTTCTATTAGGATTTTTGGTAATTTCGTCATTTTTTGGACCAGTTGGCCATTTTGACATTTGGCCATTATGCTATTTAGAAATTTTTCGAATATAATACTTTTCTATTTTTCCATTTTCCATTACAATATTTTTCACATTATTTGTTTATTAGGCCACTTGGTGATTTTGATCATTTGGTATTTATGATCATTTTTATAGGTTTTTTGGTAATTTTCGAATTTTTCATTTGTTCTTTAAGGAATCTGTGCTTTTGGAATTTGGATATTTTCTAATTTTTACCATTTTTTATTTATCTATACTGGATATCAATCAGTTTAGGCCTTTGGGTAATTTTTCCTTATTAGAAATTGGTTATTACACAAATTGGATATTTGAGTCTTTTTACATTTATCTATTATCCCATTTTCCAATTTTCCCAATTGTCCAATTTTACATTTTTCAATTTTCCCTTTTGGAGATTTTTAAAATAGGCCATTTATGCATTCGGGGAATTGGGAAAATTTGGAATTGGGAAAATTGACAATTGGACATTTGGCCATTTTTCCACTTGGCTACTTGGAAACCTGTAAAGTTGGCCACATGGCCAGATGAACACATTAGACAGGAAAAACAGTCTTTTGGTCATTTATCCATTTAATAAATTTGGATATTGGAAAAATGTTGAATTATGTTTTTTATAAATAGGTCAATCATCTATTTGGACATTTGGTCATTTATAATATTTCTCATTTGGATAATTTGAGATTTTAATATTTGGTTATTTGGATATTTGTACATTTGGACATTTAACCATTTATTCATTTAGTCATTTTTTAATTGGACACATTATAGTGTTTCAACTTGGAATAATTTCCACATGGTTACAATGCCATCGGGACACTATTATACCAAGCCACATGGCCACTTTAAATAGCCAAAATGGCTATTTAGGAGCATGGAAATTTAAGAAACATTAAAATTTATAATCTTTTGAAAATTTGTAAATTTTTCAATTAAAAATTTGGCAACATCACCACATGGAAAATTTAATGTCCCAATTTCCATTTGAGTAATTGGGAAATTCGGCCATTGGGTAATTTTGGAATTTGGAAATTAAGAAATTGTGAAATTCATAAGTATCCAATTTTTGTGATATGGCCATTTGGTAATTTATCGACATGGCCATTAGTCCAATTTAACATTTTTTAATGTGTTTTTTTAGTCATTTAGTCTTTGGGTTATTAAGTCATTTGATCAATTGAATAATTTTATATTTTTTCATCTCACGCCTATCTAATATATAGATCCCACAAAAATTAAACTTTTTCAAATAAATCCCTTACACCTTTATAAAAATAAAAATATATTTATTATTTTTATCAATATTAATGTACATGGAAGATACAATTATCCATCATTGTAATATTCTCCATTTTTTTGAATATAGAATTGCAACTTTTTTCTTTATGTTTCTTTCAAACACATCAAAAAAACATCAATATATTTTTTATGGATTTAATTTTCAATGAAAAACGTTACATATTATGAATATCTTAAAAGAGATAATCATATAATATGGGATCAATTAATTATATTACAGTATTTCATAATTGGAAAATATTAGAAGACCCTCTAAATCATAATCTCTTCGACTCTACCAACCAAATTATATCTCATATTAATATGATTTCCACAACTCTCTAAGATCTATAAACTATGTGACATTAGTAGCTTCCCAATTGGGAATGTTATGCCAATGTTGAAACTAACACATAAATTCATATAAATTAAAAAATATAGATAGTAAGTTATTAAATATTATTTCCCTTATATCATTCCATATTTTCCCATTGATATCCTTTCTAATTTGATCCCTAATGCTAATTGGAAGGAAATTATATCATTATAGTTGAATAAATTTCCCATCACACTTCTACATATTCTATAATTTTAACCTATCATATCATTGACTTCATTAGAATCCCCATTTTTTTTGTATATTGTGATTCAAGGAATCATTCATGCAGGGGTTCCCACATTGAAAATTAGAATATCCAAATGAAAATGGTAAAAGTAAAAAAAATATTAATTTTTTCATAGAAAAATAGGAAAATAATTACGTGATACATTTTGAAATACTTATTATAAATACATGTGATGCAAGATAGTCATTAGGCTATAATGGATCCATCAACATTTTTAATTTGGTATCCACAGAATGATTTAACCATTCAAATTCATGCATAGGGTGATCATTTTTCATTAGAGTGGATGTTTGAGGAACATATTCATCATATCATGGATAGATAGTGGGAAGTCAAGGAGGTGTTGGCATGGTAGTATTAAGGTAGATACACTAGGATACATCATATTATATTGATACAATATTGGTGAGAACAACACTATAGGTGGCATAATCATTGTATATGAAAAAGATGATTGTTGTGGAACTGGTGGGAACATACATAGAGGATCATGTTTTGGATGAAAACATGTGGTTTATGCATTTCAGTGAGAAATATTTGGGTAAAAATGTATAGTTGGTTCCCTATAAAGATATTGGAGCTCCCCTACATGGAAATATACTAGTATGATGACACGAAGGATACTGTGGTTGAGCATAATGTGCCTAAAAATATATAACCAATAAGAATACGACAATAAATTCAATGATGAAGAAAAATATTACAATTACTATTCTCACTATGGTTAACAATGGGGGAAACCCTAACATAGGAATCCATCGATCATTATGAAATAATCTATTCCATCATACATCATCAATATCATTTAAAATCTATATATTAATGAAATGTATGTTTTTTAAAAGCACATTTGAAATTTATACATTCAACATAGTTGTTAATTAATTCATAGAAATATTATTATATATTTTATAATAAAAAATTTTATAAAATTAATACATTTTTTAAAAACCCATTTCAAATATAGTTTTCTAAATAAAAATAATTTTATGTATAGGGAAAGATACAACTACAAAAAAGAAATAGTATAATTCCAAAATGAAAATACATAAATGAAATTATAGTAGTAACAACCTAAGAAACCCACATATGGGTAAGAATGATGAATTGTGAACATATATTATTTCTATATGTATTACACTCACAACATTAGGTTGAACTTCAATTAGCAAAATTGTTCAATATGAGTCATAAAATAAAATATTTTTTCAACACCAGTGGAGGACGTCAATGGTGTAATTTTCTTCTCGAAAATCATGAAAACAAATTCATGGAATTACCTCAATAATGATATCATAATTATGTCTTAGATGATCTTTAAAGTAAAACACTTACTTTTCCATTTATGCCAAAAAATATAGTTCCTCATTATCTAACAATCATATCATGACAATAACATTGAATCAAAAGTCATCAATAAATTTACCATGTAACTACATTTAATCAAATAATTTAGGTTTCGACATAATGATTGACTATGCTAGTGATAATGCAATATCAATACTCTCAAAAGGTATGTAATAAGAAAAAATTAATATTGTAGAGTATTATCTAATGATTTGGAATATTAGTTTGTTGTTTCAGTTAAGATAACACGGTAATGTTGTTTCCTTTTTTTCACCGCACATTTAGTGGTTAAATATTTGTACCATATGATTATTAAATATTCGAATTCATGAACCCAATAATTGGGAGTAAAATTCAACACTCTAAATTCATGATTGAGGGTTCCAAATGTTAAACTCAATACCTAAAATTTATATTAGTAATATAATTAAAAAATATCAATATTTTAGGTTAATTAATTTAATTATCATACCATTTATTTAAATAAAGAGTTGAAAATTATTTCTAAAAAAATAAATTATCCTTATCAATGGAAACATCGATGAACACTAATAAAAAAATTATTTTACCTATATAAAATGAGAGTAAATGATTATGTTATATGGGAATATACATGATATAAAATAATATATAAACATTCTTATTGAAATCGTTTTTTATGATCCAAAATGTTTTTTAACTTGTTACAACTAATCTGTTTGAAAAATAATGTTTATAATCAATCAAGAGTTAAGGAAAAAATATCATATTTAAACATAATTGGGGATAATGTTCTTTTCCTGATAAAATGTATCAGAATGAGATGAACTGATTGCATAATATTTTTTGAATGATAAATTCATTTATCAGAATGATGATCACTCTCAAATCCATCATCTTGTCCTTGTAGATTCAATGGGATCAATGTTGAATTGAAATTCTGAATTTGCTGACTAAGGAAGTAAAAATCATACTAAAGATAATGAAGGAAAATAATGAAGTATATATTTATAAAGTTCTTTAAATTCTATCATAATGTAAATTTTTTTTCTCTAATCATGGAGGTCTCATAAATCATGAAATATTTTCATGGTAAAATATTTTGAATAATCAAGGATGCTGAATTTCCTCTTAATGACGGTATCTGCTCTAGTGTTTCAGACACAGAAACCATGAAAATTGACATCAGATCTAGATGTACCAAAGAAAAATGTTGTCTAATTTAAAAATAAGCTAAATTTGATGAGGATGGAATAATTTCATTTTTTAGAGGTTTCACCAATAGATGTTGAATATCATAATTAGTAATACACTGTAATGAAAAATCAATCAGAATGAAAAATAAATCAGATTGAACCAAGGAAGAATGTTAGTTATACCATGCAGAGGAAGATCCATTGGATCCATAGTAGTCATAGATCCATTGGATCAAAAATATGAATTTATCCATTATATGGATGCTTCAAACAAATTAATGTATTGGATGCAGATCAACTGGTAGACCAGAGCTAATAAAACCCAAAAAAAAATTATTTAGATCAAAATTCTTAATAAATCCAATCATGAGGAGAAAACTATAGAAATGAGGAATAATGTGTAAATATGATATGTGTTGAGATTCCATAGGCATGTAAATTACATAGAAGATTCTACCATGTTTACAGTGGATTCGACATAGTGCGTAATTTTATCATATCAGAACCAGACACCAATATTCATTCGGATAAAAAAATAGTATGGTTGAAATTTATTTAATAAGGACCATTAGAATGAATCAAATTTATATAGAAAAAAATGCCATTAAAATAAATATAATAATACTCACATAATTAGACTAATGAAATTTTAGATTGTTTGATAGTAATTATTTATTAGAATACTAATGAACATTCAATAGGGATCGATAATAGATGTGAAGAGTTTATGTGGCCAACCATGAAGTTTTAAATTGATTGAATTTCATGTTTTGTGAATTTGATGAAGTGGGAAATGTTTTTCTATTTTCTACTATTTACATTCTAAGAAATATATAATTAGATGTGATGTTCATTCTTAGATTGAAACATTTTGACTTGTGAAATAGGAAATGTTTTTTTGAGATCGTGTCAAAGTTTATTTCTGGAATAGGATTTCAATTTAAAATCATAAATATTGATGTTTTGTTTCTCGGATAACAATATTGGATGGGTAAAATCAGAATATCTTGAGAAGTGATAATTCTGAATAGGTTCATTATCACGAATCATCCCCCACCTCTTGTACCATGACTACCCCAAGACATCCTTCCATTTTCTATGGATTGGAGACTAGCACCAGAAAGGCCTATCCCAAAAAATGAGAAGGGATTACCATTAAACGTGCAAACACATCGACCAGGTAAAAAACCATTTATCATAACTTCTGAAATTAAACGTGTTAAATGATGTTGAATGTGCCAGAATACAATCCAAACTAAAAGAAAATAGAGTAAAAAGAAAAAAAGATCTAGAGGTCATCTTCAAAGAATCCATTCTGAAAGTTAGGTACTTCACATAATTGCAACTCTCTGTGTCAACCAGTCACCTCCGTACATAGTTTAGTCATGTCTCCAAAATATCAGTCATGGTTTCCCATAATCTACATAATATATAACTAGTTGTGGGTGATGTCCATGAATGGGTGAGTATAACAGTACCAAATAAAGACCTTGGGACCCGTGAAGTTATCCCATAATTCAACAAGTAAAACAACAAATCATGATCTCAATCATAAATAAAAAAGTAAAAGACTCGTCTCAAACTGGGTATACAATAGAAAAGAATGAAAAAAGATGATTAGTCTTAATGCTAGATAATCTTATTCGTCCGAGAGGCTTTTTTTATAGAATGTACGTTGTCTCTAGGTGATGAACCAGAGAGGATCTCTAGGTGTTGACCCACAGAGAATCGATAGGTGTTGACCCATAGAGGATCGCTAAGTACTAACCCATTGAGGATGGCTAACTACTGACCCACAAAGGGTCGCTAGGTGCTGACCCAAATTGGGTTACTAACTGCTGGCCCAAAAAGGATCACTGGGTTCCGGACCACATTGGATCCCTAACTATAGACCCATAGAGGATCTCTAGGTGATTCATTAAGGCACACCCAGCCACTGGATTTCTGCACAAATCACACTTGATTCTGGGAGGTTCTGTTACACAAGCCATCGGTCATACCTCAATTTCCACGAAGTCCCACGAAGATTTAACCTGAAGAACCACCATGTCATAAAGGTTCCAACATAATAAATGGTATGTCAATCGGATGACTGGTCAATAGGATACACGAATTTTTGTACCTAGGTCCCAGTTGGATTAGGGTTTGATCCAACCCGACACATTCTCCAATATTTTTCAAAACCAATGTGGAGTATCTCAAAAGGACCGCGTCATCCTATGGGTTGTAGCACCGTATATGGTTCTTCAATCAGAAAACCAGTTTAGAAGATATACCTCTTTATGAAAATCTATGTCCAAAAGGGTCTGGGCTGGGTCGACCCAACATGGCTCGGCTCCCTGGGCCCTTCCCGAACTGGCTGTGCCTGGCCCAGTGGGCGTGGCCCATACCGACTGGGCCTAGCTGAAACGTCCAAAACATTAATTAATGAAAATTTATCTTAATCTAATTAAATGTATTATTATGTAAAATGGTTATATAAAATATGCACTTCATTGGTTTTATATTTTGGGATTTTAAAATACAGTTAAGAATTATGACCATTGCTAATATAGCCTTTGAATAATAATCAGATGATTGTTATAAATATTGGGCACTATCAAATCCATTTTACTCAAACAAAGGAAGCGATGGCCTCATCCAGTAGACTTTCCCCATTTGAAACCCATTTTTTGGATCACAGAAAGTAGGTGGTATCATTGGGCTTCCCTCTTGAACATTCACAAGCCAAGCTTCAACAATTTAAGCTCGAGCTAAACAACCTATGAGAAAAGTGGAAGTTGATAGAGATTTCCACCTGAGCAATGTTATGTGAGCCACCCCAAGAGTTGGTAACCATAACACACCTTACCCTTCAGCCTTATGTGGATGTTATAAGGGGATATGTGACAATATCATTTCACTATGACTATGTCTATTATCGTTGAATATTATAATGAATATACATTCATTTTATTATTGTTACATTGTAAACAGTTTTAAAAGAAAAAAGAGTATTTTTAGTTAATTTTGAACTAAGAATGCAATATTTGTAAAATAATGGATTTTTTAATTAAATAATATTTAAATAATATTTTATTATTATTAAATTAGTTTTATTGTGTATAAATGATCGTGTAATTTTTATGAACAAAATTTAATTTTAATTATGGTTTGAAAGCAGTTTTTCTCAAAACCCATCAGTTTTCGATAAATGTCTTTTTTTATATTAAAACTAAAAATTCACATATTTTTAAAATTATTTGGAAAAAATTAATATTATTTTTGGGATAAGGTCATCTAAATTATCCAGTGGTGAGTCGTTCCTAATTTTCTAAGATAGTCGATTTTTTTGCGTAAAATTTAAATACCATTTAAATATATAATGTGTTTTAATACATCATAATGACCCAATAGTGATGTAATAACGTACTATAAACCTTATTTTCTTTCAATATATGTTTTTAAATTAAAATTATGTGATTTCAGGTTTTTTTGATTTATTTTACAATGACTTAGGGGATCCTTCAAAACTTATAAAACTTTTTAGACTTTTAAATTGATATCCTTGATAGTGTGACTCACCTCCCCATAAGCAACCCTATTATTTTAAGAAGATCAGCCATTGGTGCTATAAAATATTTTTTTCCACTCCCCTTTTAAAAAAACCATGGTTTGGTTTGTGGGTTGGATTAGATTATTTTGTGGTTTCCCATACCTAAATAATAAAGAAATCCCTCCCATTTCCAATATAAACCCACCAAAGCTCCAACTTCCTCTTCCCTAAAAGCCATTAGAGATCATCCTCCCTCTTGCCTTCTCTCTCTAAAATCCTTTCAAGGCTCCCCATGTTCCCAATAATCCTACCTTAAGAACTCTCAAGCCTTTGGAATCACACTTCCAAGTAAGGTATTCTCACTTACCATGTTTATGTCCTTGATTCCATATATATTGTTATGACATTTAATTTTTAATTAAAAATGTTCGAGGATGATATTTCACCTCCACTATACTTAAATCCTTATGTTTTAATGATCATATACATCTTTCTCTCTCATTAATGCCTCCCAAGTACACCCATTACTGAGATGAATTTTCATAAGGGATTCTTTCCATTTTCATTTTATCCAAGTTTCTTAATATTGTAATGCCCTTTTATTTTCATTCATAAATGTTGGGGTTTGATTTTTAACCTCCCCTATACTTCACTCTTTATTTTTGAATTATGAGAG
The DNA here is from genome assembly GCA_963277665.1 of Viscum album. Classification (NCBI taxonomy): domain Eukaryota; kingdom Viridiplantae; phylum Streptophyta; class Magnoliopsida; order Santalales; family Viscaceae; genus Viscum; species Viscum album. Next base: position 467,040,818 of record OY728122.1, on the reverse strand, counting down.
ACCCTTTTCTCTCTCTTTAATTCCTCCCATGTACACTCGTTACCATGTCAAAATTCATAAATAATTTCTCTCTCCTCATTTACATTAATGCAATTCTATGGTATTATAAAACCCAATTCAATTATATAAGTTGGGGAATGTATCTATATGACCCCCTTACCGTACATTTATTTTATATATGATCATACACCCATATCTCTCCCCTCAACTGTTTTTATTAATTCTTATGTCACACCTTTATGCTGCAGAAATTGCCCCGCGATTTTCCTAAGTCATTGTGTAGTGAATACCATGCTCCTTAATCAATCAAGGGTATTCAACATTATGAACATTGACATATATATTATAGAATTTCATTTGTGAATTCATCATTCCCTTATTGTGGAATAAATGATGATTTTTAATTACACCAGATTTAATGATCCATGTGGCACACTTCTACATGAAATGAAATGTTTAAGAAGGGTGCGCCTGGATTGAACACCAATGCATTGGGTAAAGATTAGTATCACGATACGTCAAGAGAAATGAGGATTTACTCATGAAAATTCATGTAAATGGAGGATTTACTCATAATAAATAATGTGAAATGTGGGTTTTCTCATACTCCATGTGCAATGAGCCATGGAACATGCTAATTCCATGTTTAGTGTTGTTTCCACATTTACATGTTATGATAATAATGCTAAATCATTACTTTATATTCATGTTATTTTTTTCTCCATTGATACGCCTATTTACTAACATGTATTTTATTCTTCATTTCATTCATTTTTATACCTAACCAGGCTTTATACCTCACACTTTTAACATGCGTGTCCTCAGGTTATCCCATGGAATGCTATGTATGAGGGAATGTCATGGTTATGTAAAGAATGTTTTCATTAAATATGTTGCGTATTTTATGTTGTAAGTTTCTATGTAATGTTCCTAATCCCAAAAGACACTAGATATCTTGATCTTAAATGATTTATAATGTGATGAGTTTATGCAATAAATCCTGTTTATGAGTGTAATAAAAATAAGGGTTCGCATACCAGCCCAGTTCGGTTAGGCTCGGTCCGGGTTGCTGGGTCACTGGCTTCGCTCGCCGGGTTATGGAACCAGCCTAGCCTGTTGGTTAGGCGTGGCCCATTAGATGGGCACAACCCGCCAGTTGGGTGCGGCATCTGCACCCTTCCCGAATGGGTGCAATCTATTCGTGATCACCAACCAGTGGCACCTGGCTGAAACCACTCCTCTATCTGAACAGTCTGGTGGACCGGTCTATGGGGAGACATATTTTCGCAGGTCTACCTCTACCGTGGCTGGAGCTCTCACACTTCCTCTATGATAGCCCGTTGGGTTTCACCGCCTCATCTGTGGCACACTACCACAGTGTGCCCCCCACCTTCAATGCCGCCGAAAAAGGTCAGCCTCCCCTGTTCGCCGCTGCGCCTTCAGGCGCTTCCATCCCCTCACAACCGCCGGTCACTGGCACCCCCACACCGGTTGTGTCTTCCCGATAGTGCTTCCTCGAGACACTGATGAAGTTCTGGTGGTTCGATTTTCTTTTCCGACTATGCCTACGGGCCTCTCAGGATGCCGCCTACACTGTTCAGCCCTTGGTTTTGCGTTACCACCATTTTTCATGGTCTCCCTCAAAGAACGCATCAAAGTTATATCGGTGGAGGGTATGGGCCTTGTCCGGTTTTCCACCACCGTCTGCGTTAACATTATAACATTTGAAGGAATTAAAATACAACTATGTCTTAGAATAAAAATCATTACCCCTATAGTGACCTCATTTGAAGATTCTACAGAGGAAGAACGGTTCATGTTTGAAGTTGTTCGTCAGGATTCGTTGTTCTCTGGGATGAATCCTCACTGGCGTCGTTGAATCTATAATCTTCGTTTGAGGAAAACATTTCCCACAATTCATTAAGATTCCTCTGGTTGGTTACCAAAACCCACGCCAATTATTTGATTAAATAAAATAAAAATAACCTCCCATGTTGGATCAATAATATGATTTATTAACGATTCATAATTAATTATCCTAATAAACCAAAATTGTTTCAGTTACACAATGAAAGGTTCAAGTTATTAAATGGCCCATGTTTGTTTCCCAACATTACACTATGGTCCCACCATTCACTTCTGAAGGGTTTTAGAAAAAAGAATAAATTAAAATATTTATTTATATTTTTTCTGAAATTCTGAAAAATTATCTTTTCCATATGAATTTTTCTAAACAATGATAAGCTTCCCTTAAGTGAATCCTAGAGTTGCAAGTCTGACGGTTTCCACAGATATGTATTCAGAGCACCGATTCAAAAGATTGAAATAGATGCTCCCATGTTTACTGAACATAACGTAAAAAAGTTCACAAATTCGTTTTGGTCTCTACGAGCCTTTGAATAACATGACGTCAATTTTCACAAACTCTTAGTAATTCAATATAATAATAAAATACCAAATTTCTGGGCCTTTACATTCTCCCCACCATTGGGATTTACATCCCCCAAAGCTACAACAAAATCTATGTAATAAAAAGATAGTACTACACATTAATCTGAGAATCCCACTCCTATGTGCTCTCCTAGAAGTTCCCATGCAGCCATCAAACTTGCACTAAAGGGATCTACCATCCATGAAGGACCCAATCTTATCGATCTTTTAACTCTACCCAGAATGCTTCGAATGTCTCCCCATCATCAATTTCCAGGTCTCCATATTCGAAAACATGTGATGGATCGTGCACATATATTGTCAGTTGTAACACATGGAAATCATTATGCACCTTCAGTATATGTGGGGGAAGATCTATGTTGTATGCCACCTCTCATAAACTGTTGAGAATATAGAAAGGTGTGATAAATCACTTCTTGGGCCCAATATCAGCAGTCATCATTGAGTTGTGACCTGAAAAAAAAATGACCACCCTCCTCATACTCCATGGGTCTCCGTCTCCTATTGGCATAAGACTTCTACCTACTCTGTGTAGTTTTTATTTGCTTCTGGATGGTACGCACCTTCTCAGTTGTAGCTCGTACCCACTCTAGACCCATAAGTATTGAATCCCCTAGGTCTTTCCAGTATAGAGTTGATATGCATGGTCTCCCATACAAGTCCACAAACAGGGCCATGTTGATGGTGGATTTTTATCTTTTCTTGTATGTGAACTCTAGCAAGAGAAATTGATCCTCCCAACTGTGGTCAAATGCATGGATACAAGCATTAACCATGTACTCAAGAGTTTTTATGGTCTACACCATCTGAACATCTGTCCAAGGATGAAAGTGGGTGCTCAAATGTAATTGATTCCTAAATGCCTCTTGCAATCCCTTCCACAACTGGAATGTTAAACGAGTGTCACGATCTGACATAACTATCTATAGAAACCCATGAATCCGCACTGTCTCATGTATGTAGAGGCATCCCAATCCCTCTAGTGATCTGTGCTCTCGAATGGACAGGAAATGGGCCAACATGTAGAGTCGGTCAACTATAACCCATATGGAATCATGGACCTTAGACGTACATCATAGTTCTATTACGAAATCCATTGAGATACCATCACACTTACATTCTGGTACCTCTGGGGGCTGTGCTAAGCCTACTGGAACCTGGTGCTTAGCCATCACTTACTGACAAGTGAGGCATTATGAAATGAACTCCGCTAATTCTTTCATCATTCCTAGCTCTCAGTACTAATGGCATAGGTCCTAGTACATCCTCACCATACTAGTATGTACAACTAAGGAGGATATGTGGAACTCCCTCGACACCTCCTCTTGTAGCATCACTAGTATGTTGGTGCATTCTCTAAAAAGAAGGACATTCTCCCCACCTTCAGAAAATTATTCTAGAGCCTGTCATGAGGATATCTCAGCCCATCGAGTCTCGTAGTAATCATCCCAAAGTTTATCCCCCTAACACGCTGAAGGAGTGGGGGAGTGGCTATCATAGACTCGAGGTAATCTGCTTTATCTCTATCCATGAAGGATTTCGGCAACATGGCTAGTTTCTCTATCACCTGACTCAACAACTCTAGACCAGACCACCTACTGAGTGCATCTACAACTACGCTCCCCTTCCCAACAGTGTAGACTATCTCTAAGTCATAGTCCTGGAGGAACTCCAGCCATTGCTACTATCTCAATTTCTTGTCTTTTTTGTGAGATGATTTAACTAATACACTTGTGGTCAATGTAGATGGTAAACTATTTTTCCATCAAGTAGTGCCACCAAATCATCAAGGAAAAGACCATGCTACTAATTCTAGGCGATGTGTAGCATAGTATTTCTTGTTTTATATCAATTTTCTTGAGATCTATGCGATCACCACTCACTCCTGCATCAGGAAACATCATATTATAGTCCCTGATGCTTTGTATTAGACAATATACATGACACCCTCTTCTGGTAGCCTAAATATGGGGGCACTTGTTAGTATCTGCCTTAGCTGTTGGATACTTGACTGGAATCTCTATGTCCACAGGAAATGAAATCCCTTCATTGTCAATTTTGACAAGGGTTCTTCTACTCAGGACAAGTCAGGTATGAATCTCTTGTAGTACCAAGCCAACCCCAATAAACTCTGCACCTTGGCCACACTCCTGGGTGGCTCCCAAGCAAGAATTGCCTCCATCTTTGTGAGATCCACTACAAATGCAGCCTCTAAGATAATGATTCCTAGAATGTATAACTCATTTATCAAGAAATATCACTTCAAGATCTTTCCATAAAGTTAGTTCTCTCAGAGTGTATCCAAAACTATCTGCAGATGCGTAGCTTTCTACTCATATAATTCCGAGTGTATCAAGATTTAATCAATGAAAACCACCAGTAAGCGATTGGGGTAAGGCTTGAAGATCCTATTAATGAGCCCCATGATCATTGCAGAAGCATTTGTCAAGCTGAAGGCATCACCAAGAACTCGCAGTGTCCATACCAGTATTAGAAGTCTGTCTTTGGTATGTCCTCATCTCGTACCCTAAGCCGATGATAGCCTGATCTATGTTCTATCATTGAAAACCACCGTGCTCCCTTCAGTTGGTCGAAGAGATCATAAATAATTGGTACATGATACTTTTTCTTCATGGGTACCTGATTCATGCACAGATAGTCCACGCAATGTCTCAGAAATCCATATGCCTTCTTGGAGAACATAACAGGGGCAACCCATGAAGATACACAGGGCCTTTCGAACCCCTGTCTCTGTAAGTCATCCAACTATAATCTTAACTCACAAAGCTCTACAGGATCAATCAGATATGTTGGTGTAGATATTAGTGTCATCCCATGGTACATGTCGATATAAATATCTACCTCTATATGAAGAGACAGTCCTAGAATGTCATCAGGAAAGACATTTGCATACTTTTCCACCACTACAAGATAGATCGGTCTCATCTCGTCATCAGCTCTGAGGGTAAGGTTAGCCAATTGGTTAGTTATCAGTTATATGCTCCTCTGAGATAGTCCATCCTGAGCTGCAAACACTCCCTTCTCACAAGTGAAGGAAAACATGGTCCCATACTCGTGGTCACACCACATATTCTTCCTAAAATAGTTAATCTAAGCATGGACCATGGATAAGAATTCCATACCCATTATGACATTGTAATGCCTCGACGCTGCCACTAAGAGATCCTAGTCGAATCTCTCACCACCTAGGGTGAGCTCACAGTACCTGCACCATTTTGTAATCATCGAATACTCTCCCGTTGGAGTGTCCAATCTTACGGATCGAGCCAATGGCTCCATCATAATCTCTAAGCTCTGAACGAGTGTCATGTCAATGAATGTGTGACATTAAACTATGTCCATACGAACTACAACTAGGGTGGATTAGACATAGATCATACATTAAATCATCTCTGGAGTGCCATGGTCATATCCCTCAACTTCCTGTAGTAGAGCTCATCCATGTCCACCTACACCGTATGGTCGGGGTGGACCTTCTGGTGTTGGTGGTGGTAGTACCTAAATTTTTTTCGCACAGCCTGCCAAGAGGTCTACTCCCCTGCAACGTCCACTGCCCTATGTTCCTCCACAACCAAACCTCTATCGCTGGCTAGGTGGTCCCTTGACTGTCTGTGGATCTTCCACATGGGGAATCAGATAGTCGCAAGCCATGTGCCCCTGTCTGCCAAAAGAGTAATAGACTCTAGTCCTCATATGACCTCCACTACCTCGTGATTTCTGCACATCTGACCGTGCATCTTGTGGAGTCCTCCAAAAGGTCTAGACCATTTGGGCCTCTGAATCATCTGGCTACTGCCTGCTGTAGATGACTTTTATGCATGACATCGAGTGGTGACTCTTGTTTTCAGTGCCTTCTCGGCAAGGAATCACTACATTAATAGCGCTTTATCAATCCATCCAGCCTGCGTTTGGTTATTTAGTTATATCATCAACGCTGTAATCACTCGTTGGAGACCCTACTCAATAGTCTGGTCACAAATGTATGGTTCTTGTACAATTTCAATGGAGTAGAAAGTAATTTTAGTGAATATCACTAAGTACTGGGCCACTATCTAGATACCATGTTGTATGTGCAATATCTCGTTAATACAAAATGAGTGTAGAGTCTCCAGTACGAACTCCACCCTAATGAGGCTCATGAAGTCCTAAGAGAATTGTGTCACCTCCTTGTGTGTCTAGAGAGTTAGGCTCCACTATATCCCTACTATTCCATGGAAGAGGCTAGAAGCTACGATCACCATCTGGTCTGCTGGTGTCTCAACCAAGAGGAAAACTCATACCACCACCTCAATCTAGTCATCAGCTTCCTGGGAAACTATATCTCCTCAAAACCTCAGAGGCCTCAATCTCTGTAACTCGAGTAATGTGCTCCATTAGCATGCACAATCTAGTTGTGGGCGGGTTGTAACTGCTACCCTACAAGTGGTGGTACTACCAGTACTCCACATGAAGGTACTATTACAGAAAAAGTGCCCTATAGTGAAGCCTCATCCCTCAATGGGCCATCATTTTTTATCTCTCCCTAAAATAAAGGGTTTTTGTCTATGCGGCGACATCCTATAATTAAACTGATGTGTCCCAATAAATATGTTATACCTTGTGAGCTACCTCCAAAAGATCAAAAGTAAAACAACATTATCAAAAGACATGAAAACAATGTTTTTGTGTACCATTTTAGAAATAAAAATTCAGGGTCCTGGTGTATCGATATGTCGGCCTTCGCAACAACACTGAACTCTCCAATCTGAAACTGGAACTCAGGAAACATAGCACTATTTATCCATTGAAAACATAGACTATTAGTTCTTCTAGTTGAAAGGACCACCATTTAATACCACTTTGTCACAACCCATCCCTTGGGGTTCGTGTCGTGACTACCCTAAGCCCTCATTCTATAGGCTAGGGGTTGGCGACTAGACTCAGAAAGGCATATCCTTAAATATGGGAAGGAATTTCCTTTAAAATCGCAATCAAACATATCAAGTACACAACAAGCACAAACCATGTAGTGTAACTACTGAAAGTAAAAGTGTGAACTGAATATGAATGGGCCAGAATAAAATCGCAACTAATGGAAAATGCAAAAAAAATAAAAAATAGCCCGAGAGGTCATCCCCCAAGAATCCTACATAAAAGGTATATACAAATCATCACTGGTTCTCTATGTCAACCAGTCACCTCCATACACCGTCTAGTCCTATGTCTAAAAATATCGGTCAAGGTGGCCCGTCGTCTGCACAAGACAGAAAATGGTGAGGGTGATTTTCATGCAGGGGTGAGTATAACAATACCAATTATGGACCCTAAGACCGCCCATGTTCACCCAGAATTACACAAGAAAAGACCACAAAACATTATCTCAATCACAAATCACAATGTTGAAGACTCAAATCAATCCATGTTTACAACATAAAGAATATGAATAATGATTATTAGTCGTAATGATATATCATTTTATTTTTTCGAGAGGATTTTTCTACAAGGTTGAACCAGGCTGCTAGGTGCTTACCCAGAGTGGATCGCTAGGTGCTGACCCACATAGGAACTCTATGTGTTGTCCCACAAAGGATCGCTAAGTGCTCACCCACATGGGATCACAAACTGCTGACCCACAAAGGGTTGCAAGGTGTTGAACCACATAGGATCGCTAAATACTGACCCATAGAGGATTGATATGTACTAACCCACATAGGATCTATAACTACTAAACCATAGAGGATCACTAGGTGCTTTATCATGTCACAACCTGCACTGCATTCCCGCACAAAGCACACTTGATTCTATGAGGATCTGGTACAAAAGCCATTCATCCTACCCCAACCACCAAGAAGTCCCTTGAATATGTGAATTAAAGAACCACCCTGTCATAAGGGTTCCAACGTAATAGATGGTGTGTCAATCTGATGCCCGATTTGTATGTTATATGCATTTTAGTACTGAAGGCCTAGTTGGATTCAGTTTTGATCCAACCAAGCCATAATTAAAACTTCTCCAAATACCATGTGGAATATCTCAAAAGTACTGCCTCGTCCTATGGGTTTCAGCACCACAGACAATTTGTCAAATGGACCACCAGTTTTGATTATATGACCCTTTTAGAAAATCTAGGTCAAAAAGTGTCCAGGTCCAGCCCAGCCAGGTCAGATTGACCCGACCCTGGCCGGTCCAGCTGGTCCCGGTCCGAGTTGATGGGTTGTGGGACCATTCCAGACCACCCAGCTAGGCAAGGCCTATCGGGCTGTGGAACCAGCCTGACCAACTGGCTGGGTGTGGCCCTCTGGCTGTGTGCGGCCAGCCAGTTGACCACGAGGTCCACACCGCACCCGAACGGACGTAATCTATTCGGGCTCACCAACCGGTGAAATAGGCTCATTTCACCCCTCCCACTGACGAGTCCTGTGGACCTGTCAAGGGAGGGGGACATGATGACCTGGGACCGCATCCACCGTGGCTGGATCCGCGACAATTAATATACGACATCTCATTGGATTTCACAACCTCCTCCACAGTGTGCTGCCTGCCATAAATGTGGCTGGCAAAGGTCTGTCGCCCCTGTCCAATGCGGCGGCTTCAAGCGCCATCGTCCCCTCATCGCCACTGGTTGCTATCATCACCGCTTTGGTAGATCTATGTTGGTGGTGCTTCCATGGGCCACCGGTGAAGCTCCATTTGTCTGACTTTCTTCATGAAACCCCTATTTGCCTCTGAGGATGCTGCCTATACTTTTCAGAACATGGTTTCATGTTACAGCCAATTTTCATTGTATTCCATGATGAACCCTTCAAACTATGTTTGGTGAAGGGTTCATGCCTTCTTCAGTTCAGCCCTCTCCCTATTTCATAGATTTACATCATGTGAAAGAATTCAAATATCATAAAATCTTAGAATGAAAATCAAAACCCATAAATTGAACTCATTGGATGTTACTACAGAGGATGAAGTGTATGCATTCGAAGGTGTTCATCGGCATTCATCAATCTGTAGGTCGAGTCCTCCCTACTGTCGTTGCATCTCCATTCATCATTGGAGAAAAAATGTGCCATCACTTCATCAAGAGTCCTCCTCTGGGTTCCCAAAACCCACGCCAATGATTTGACTAAATAAATGAAAAGTAACCTCCCACACTGTTTCATTATTATTATTCATTAATGAACCTAATAAACAACAAGCATTGTGGTTACACAATGAGAGGCTGAAGTCATTAAATGACCCATGTTTATCAATGATGTTACACTGCAATCCCACCATTTGATGCTCAATGGGTTTCAATGAAAATGAATAAAATATCATCTTTAGTTAATTTTTTTATGAATGATCGAAAAATTAATATTTTTATCAGAATTTTTCTGAATAAAGTTACACTTCCCTTAATAAAATCCTAGCATTGCAAGTCAAACAGTGTCCCTGGAATTTTATTCTGAAAACCGGTTCAAAATTTAGAAATTCACACCTTCGTGTTTTCTCAATGTAGCTTAAAAAATGTTCAAAAAAATTTCGGGCTCTCCGGGCCTCAGAATCATGTACCTTCAATTTTCAATAAAATGTAATAATTCCATATAATTAAAAAAATATAATGAATTTATGCATATTTTCATTCATCATAGTAATTCCAATAGACATTGTTTCTCAGATTCAGGCAATAATACCTTGGGTTATCATGTTCATGATCTTGATATTATTTTTTGGATAAAATCATTTGGTTAAAATTTTCTGTTCAGGATTTAATTTTTTTAATGATAATAATTAAAATTTCTTATAGTTAGTACAATAATTCTTACAAAGAGATAGAAGGTTTCTAATATGAGTTTGGAAAATTTGTACGAAGATAAAAATTAGATTTATTTTCCATAGACCCATGGTAATGGAAATATAAATGAGTTAGGTTCTCCTATTATAGGTAAACATTATTAATTTTGTTTTATTTATTTTATTCAATAAATTTTTAATCCTAGTTTTTACTAAATTTTAATAATGTTTTGAACATTAATTGTTTACAGCAGATCTATTTTAAAAATTTTGGAAAAATGTAATGTATGAAAAAACTGATTTAACCCCTTCCCCATGCAGTTTTTGTTAGATCATTTGGAAAATAAGTTTTTATTATATTTAATGATCCATTAATTAATCCTTATAATGGATTATATTAATACTTTTAATAGTATAGGAATTCATAAATTATATGTAAAAAATTATTAATGAAATAAAAAAAGGATGATCTATTATTTCATATATCATTGCCTATAAGTTGTCTAAGTTTCTACAATTTGGATTCCACATATTGAGAATGATTCCCCTATGACTCTTCTTGATTACTGAAATATTTATGTTGATTGAAAATATATTAATATTTTCTCCCGTATCACTTATATTTTTTCTATTGGTGTGATTTTGTTCAAAACATCAAAGAGTATGTTGGAGATTTTTCAATGTACTTAAAAATAGATTTATAATCATAAGGAAGAAAGTTTACAAATTTTTTATATTATTTTTAGAGACACAAGAATGATCAGTGAAGATGAAAATTACGAACACTTCAGTGGGGTAATGTATTTTTTTTTACAAAATCATCAGATTTTAGAATTTTTGGAATACTCGAAAGTAGTTTTGAAACATATGATAATATTTTTGGATAAGCATGATTGTAAAATTTCACCATTAAATGATTAATATTATTTATCTCATAATAAATTTTATGAATTTCTTATGTAATGTGAAATGCTCCAATATTAAAAACAAAATATGAAATATGAAATTATTGTTGATGCTATGAGAATGATGAAATCTAAGTATGTTTTAGACGATGATCCTTGTCACTCTAAATATGTAATTTCATTATTTGAATGTTAAAATCATATATCATTTTTCCAAAAACTATTATAGAGGAATATGCATGTATGGATCAAAACATCCTCAAAATTGATATCAATATAGTGGTATTAGACATTTATCTAAGAATTTGCTCACAAATAAATATAGAGAGTGTTTATGTGATTTTGATTAAAACCAACAAATTAAGAAGTGGAAAAATATCTAAAAAATGCATCTAATAAAGATACAAAGAAGTATACTTGGAATAAGAGAAATGTGTTGAGACTGAATGTTGAATCAGATTTAGCTGCAAACAATTCATCAAAAAATGGTAGAATCAAAAATTTTATAACATTCACTTTAGATGTTGAAGAAATATGGTATTACTAAAATAGTAAAGAATATGGGGGGTGAAGAATCATATAAAGGGAATCAGTTCCGAAAAAAACATGTTTAATTTATTGAGTAAAATAGATCTCTCAACAAGGAAATAACAACAATAAAGAAAGATAGTTGAAAAGTAATTGTGTTTGAAAAAGAAGTTTCCACAAAGAACAAGAATATATCCATGAGATATATAGTTATAATAAAAAAATTATTATCAGGAAAAAATAGTTGAGGATCCCAGAAATATGTTTCTGCTAATGAAGAAAGAATTGACAAGTGTAAATATGAAACTCTCGAGTAAAAAATTTCCATGAGTATAATTAATGAAAACATTATAAATTCTGTAGAAATAAATTAGGGGAAATATAATTTTACTGAGTCATCTCAAATCATGATTCAGATGAAATCCTAAACCTTAAAAAATAAGGTTTTGTATTGTCTTTCAAACATTATACAAGATAAGAAAGTTGTTAGGAATTATTTAATTGATAAGGGTTATGAAAAACAATCAAAGCTATAAAATATTAAAATTATATATGTATTAATTTAGTTCCACACATAATATATATTTATTTAGGAAAAAAAGATCATCATCAAAAAAAATTTTATATAGAATGTTATTACATCAATAGAAAATTAGTATATTTTGGTTTTTTCTAGTTTTTTAGAATCATTGAGAATATAACTTATTATTATTTCTATATGATTTCCCTTCCAAGAAAAAAGGATGAACATAGTGAAATAAATGGTCAACAAATAATAGGTAACAAGTTTTAGCCACCAGTAGATAGGAAAGACAAAACTGAAGATGTTAGAGACATTCAAATAAAAAATAAATTTCAATGTATAGATGAGGTTTTTGGATGATTTGATCATTCCAATCATTACGTCGAAATATGTATGATTCTTTTTAAGAAAAATTTATTATGATTGAAATGATAAGTAATGTTGAATTATAAATGTTTTGAAAATACAATTTTTGATACAACATTAATATAATGTAAATGGGAAAATCTATGGATACATGATACTTATTTTTCATAACACATGATAGGAGATATAAAAATTATGAAACATATTGAATTTTATGATAGATTGGAAGTTAATTCTTAATTGTTTTTTCCTCAAAAATCAAAATAATTGGAATGGGTTTGATTGATGAAAATGGTTTTAAAATAAATAATTTCTAAATATTGATGGGATAAAACATAAAATCCTTATTGTATGTAAACATGATAGTCATTTAATATATGTTATGTTCAATCATTATAATAATGGAAAATTGAAAATTTGTTTTCAAGGGGGAATGAACAAGAAAAATATAAATTTCATATTGGAGAAAATTACAACTCATGTTATCAAAGTTATCAAGATAGAAATATGTGGTCGAATTGAAGAGATATCCACCATTGGTAGAGATATATTGAAAAATAAATAAATTTTACACTGAATAAAATTTTATATAATTACAATCAATAGATAGATATGTTTTTGTAACATTATAGGAAGGTGTGATGACTAATATAAGTCATAGGAATGTCAATATTAAGTTTAAAATTCCTCTTAAACTTGTTATATAAGAATTATGTTGGACGATAAGACATCACTAAATAGAATGTTATTTGTAATTTATTATATTCCTTGATGATTTAACTCATATTTTGAAACATCATGTTTATGGATCATAATATATAAGATATTTAAATGGTTTGATTGTTTATAAAATATAATGAGAATGAACTTGGTGATTACATAATGATGATTGAAATAAGAAAGGTTATATAATTCACATGAAATAAATATGAAACATTTATGATTAAGGATGAAATTAATCAACATTATATATATCCATATACACCATAATTAAATGGTTTATTATAAAGAATGAATATCACATTGGATTATGTTGGAATAATAATGTTGGTAAATAATGACATTATATATTCTATTAGAGGTAATTCATTAGTACTATTTTATATTTTCATAATAGATGTATTTTTACATTAGAATCCGACACGACTTCTTATGAAATGTTTTATAAAAAAACCACATAAGTAAAATGAATTTTAAGAATTCATTATTTCCTAAAAATTATTTATCATTTTATGTATTATGAGAAATATTAAGATGGAATTATTGTTAGACATTCAACCAATGTATGAAGTAATAAATTTTGGCACAAACATTTAAAAACATGGTTGGTTTATATGATGATAATTTTGTTCAAAACAATATAACAATTATGATTTTTTAGCTGAGAAACTGATGATATCCAATGAAGGGAGGATGAGAAAAAATAGACTCATCAAGATTATGAACAATTCTATGATAAGGAAAATAATCCTAGAAGAGAAATATTGAAATTTAATACTTTAGAAAAACATGTGATGTTAGAAAACATTAATGGGAAATAGAAGGCTCTAGTTCAGACTACATGAATTTGGATATAAAGAAATCATTATAAACTTATATAAAACGTTTTTTATTGATCAATTTAATATGTCATTAAACAAAAATAATTTTCATATATTATGAATGAAGAGTTTTATAAAATTGATAAAAAATGAAATGAGTTAACCTGTTCCATGTATTGAAAATAAAAAAATTATAATAAAAATGTCGGATTACAAAATCAAATTTTATAAACAAGGATAAGTTTCATGAAAAAATGAAATATATGTTTTTAATGTGATTCATAGGTTGAAGGTGTGAACATTGACGAAAAATATTCCAAAGTTTCATGACTATAAACTATTATAATGGTTATTTTAGTGGATGACAATAGAAATAAAACAATTTATGATGGATATAATGTTATCATTCATAAATTTATAAATTTATAAAGAAGTTTAGTTTTAACAAAATTTTGTTCTTATACATGATTATGATGTAAAAAACCATTTAGAATAACGAAATTGTTGAATGGGTGGACTCAAAACCCATGTTCTTGGCATTGAAAACAAGATAGTTATTTCATAATGATTTCTTAATGTAATGGTTAATAGTAACATTTATCTGAATTAACATTACTCCATCACACTAATTTTAATTGTGTAAAGGTGTGAAATATTTTTCTATGGGTATAATAAAAAAATTTAAATAATTTTATGTGTAAATGATCCATAATTTTAAAATTTCATTGTTGGGCGATGTATCATTTCCATGTAATACATGTCTAAAAAAATAAATGTACATTTTCTTATTACAAGAAATATTTTCATGAAATATTTAAAGATTTATGGAATGAAATAATTCCATTAATTTTCAACACATATTTCATTGAGAAAAACTTTGAGTACTGGTGAATATATAAATTGTGTCAATTAGATAGAATTTTACTAGTTAATAGGATGTTTTATTTATCTTACATCCTAAAGATTATATTATTTGTATACTATAACATTGTGTTCCAGGTATCATAGTGAATTAAAAGAGTAAAATACATTGATTTCAGTGATAATATTGACGTATGTTGAAGGAAAAAAATCAAAAGGGATTTTATACTAATGAAGTGATAATAAGAATAATCCATGTTATATTGATGTTGGGTGGGTTGGAGATTTTAATAATTGTAAATATTCATATTTGCATAAATTTTCAACTGTGAATTTTGTGTGAGCTTCTATCATAAAAAACAATGTTTAGTAACTTTTGGTATAGAATAAAAATAAGACATTATAGCTACCCTATCTTATACTGGGATTTTGTGGATAAATGTTCACCTAGAATATTTCAATGTAAAGGTTTCTAAAAAACAAATATATTTTTTGATAATCATGGTGCAATTTATCTTTCTATAAATATTTTCCAATATCATTGATCTAAAGAAATTGATACAAATATTCACTTTATAAACAAAGAATTTGGGCATAGATCTATTTTTCTATAATATAAATCAATGATATATCGAATTTATAATATCAATAAAAAATAATTTCTATAAGTATTTCTTGTTGATTTAAAAATTTATCGTCATTTTAAACTTCCCCAAATAAGATCTTAAACATCATCAGCAAATCCCCAACCAAGCATTGAATTTTGATGGAAAATTGGGATATACATTAAAAAAATAGTACATTGTAAGAGGTGTTTACATATTATTCTCTCATTAAATTAATTTTATGACTATTATATAACATGGGGGATATAAAATAATATAGAAAAGGAAAAGAGATAAAAGTTAAATGGGAGGACATTATATTTAAATGACCATAAAATTATATTTTCACTGATTTATGGAATTAAATAAAAAAATTACATTATACAATAATGTGGTGTAAGGATACTCTCTTCTGGATAATTCTATGTTTTTATAAATTGTTAAAATTTTGAGTTGATTAAAATTTTTGTGAAAATGGTATCGGCATTTAGAAAAGGAAATTTTTTAAAAAATGATAAATAAATTTTCAAAAAATATATTGGGGAGATTTAAAATTATTTTTTATGTTTTAAAATTTCTCATATTTGTTTTCATCTAATAGGTTTATAAATTATAGCTTTATTGTCAATTATTAAATAGTGATAAATGTTGAGACTATAGCAAATGGAGGAGTTTGTTTTTTTAGACAAAATACATTACACTAAGAAACAAATGATGATATTATTTTCCAAAATATTATTTTTCCAGTTGGATGCATCATAAGTCAATGATACATTAGCATCTATTTCAAGATTCAATAAACTATTTTTTTGGAAATACAATACTTACTTATAAATAGAGTTAGAATAACATTGAACATAATTATGGAAATTAGTGTAATGAACTGTTAGATTGTTCTTTACATTCAATCATATTGTTAGATGATTATTTTTTTGATATAAGAGTTCTCATAAATCATGATAAATTTTCATGATAAAATATTTTGAATAATAGAGGATGCTGAATGAGTTTGAAAAGACAATATTATTTACAGTGTTCTAGACATAGAAACCTTGATAGAAATAAATGGATCTAAAAGTACTAGATATAGAAGGTGTCAAAATTCAGAATAAGTTAGTGCTTATAAGGATTGAAGAATTTCAATGTTCTTGAGTGGATTCATCATCATATGAAAAACACTAGAATATGTATTTTTTAGTAATTAGAACTATTCTATAATGAAAAATCATTCAAATTTAGTTGAGGAAGAAAATCAGTTAGATTGAGATGAGGAAGATCTTTTAAACCATGAGCAAACACTTACCTGCCAGATATAAAACATTTATAATTCCATTAAAAGAATGCTTTTCACTAAGAAAAAATTTTTATTTAGAACATCAAATTGACCATAGTTCACAATACTATAAAATAATTGGTCTTTGAAAAATATTGGGAAGAATCCATAATGATAACAAGTCTATTGTAATGTAGAAGAATATATAAATGTAATAAGTATTTACATACCGTATGTATCAAAATTCTTTAATAGTATCAACCATGTATATGGAATATTAACATCTTTTGGTCATTTAATTATATGAGAACCACATATTAATATTACATCAGATATAGAAAGATAATGAGATATGGTTTCCTTTTGAAGTCTATCAGGCTGAACCTAAAGTATAATGAACTATTAGAGTTAGAAAATGTAAGGGAATTAGACACACCAAATCAGAAAAATAAATTTAATCATGATCTTGATGGAAGATTTGTCATAATACTCACAAATATTAGATAAGGGTCATGAATTTTTTATAAGAGTTGGTGTTTTCAATCATTTTTTTTAAATCTATGTGAATTTTGAGTTTCTGTGAAATTGAGTAAGAGGGGAATGTTTTTTAGTTACCCACTTATAGCATTACTGGATTCCTTTAAATTGATGAAAGAAAAATTCATAAATTTTAATGTTTTACTATGGGGAAAAGGTGGATTGTTACATTGATTTATTCAATGATTTATTTTGTAGTATGATCTCATTAGAAGATCAAGTATCTATGAGTTTTTTTATATTACTTCATATTATTAGATTGAGGATGGTAATACAGAAAAATTGAGAGGAATTTGGTAAATATTTATTTAGAATAGTTTTATTGTATTGAGTTTGTTGGAAAGAGTTCATCGGACTAAGGGCATCAGACCAAGTATATCAGGCTGTGCTTTTAGATAGAGTTTTGTGGAGAAAAAATTCAGGTAATATTTTTTTGGATAAATTTTTTGTAAATTTTCTTTAATATAATGGGTGTTAGTATAATCATTCATATCAGGAGATAAGATTTATTTGATTTAATTTTTCACAATTTTTTATCACTTATTCATTATAGTAACATTCTATGGACATATGGCTGTGGATATATAAAGAATGAAGGTTATCACAATGAGTCCAAACCATGTAAATCACATGTTCGTTACAAAATATAATAATTTTTCATATATGAATAATTAAAGAAAGTTGATAAGGTTTTGAATAGTTACAGGTTTCGGAGGTAATTTTTTACATTTTGTGACACTTATAAATAATGGACATAAGATTCCTCCCACCACTTCTCAGTTGTCATTTAATATTTTGAAAAATTAGAAATTACCTACATTATGTAGATATAAAAATATACATTTAAAAAATACAATGTGAAGTTCCATATTCTTCTCTTTAAGGATCAATTTACCAAATAAATATGATCCATGAATTCCTAAGGATTGGGGAAGTGATGGAAATGGTGTTTCATTCTCCCCAAACAAATTATCTTCATTTCTCATTGGCATGTTTTTTCATTCACATTAAAAAAGATAATGAATTGAAAAAATTCTTACATTGTTGATCTAGAAAATTTCACACAACTAAAGCTTCATGAACATTCTTATTTTGAAAATAAAACATCATTGTTAACATTTTTCAGTCTGTAGGATACACCAACTAAAATATAACAGGTCACCTCAAAATGGTTTTATTTGGATGATGAATTGTTAAATATAGCATGAAGGGTAAAAACAATGGAGGAATTTTTTTCCTTATTGGAAAATTAATGGAACCGATTGGATTATTTTTATCAAGAATGACATCGATAGGATTTTAGAAAAATAGATCTAAAAATTGTGCATGTAAATCATTGTCAGCCTTAAATTATGTGATATTAACTATTATATTTCAATTAGAATCAATTCTAGAATAAGGATATCATTATAATATGATTTTTGGGATTTTTTATTTGACCCCCTCATAATTAATCATTTTGAAAAAAATTTGAATTGAGATCTTTAGACAATATATTCTCTAATACCTCTTAAAATTGTATTTTCTCATATGGTGTTCTTGCATTAGATTCATATGAAATTTTCCATTTATTTTTAGAGAAACAAACTAGAAATATTTTTGTTCGAATAACCCAATCCAACAAGTGCCAGTGAGATCACAATTTATCTTGGTTTTTCCACTTGATATTTTGAATAATTTAAAGACACAATTAACATATTTTTCCCAAAGGGCATTATGTCTAAAAAATGACATGTGGATTGGTAGAACAGTTTTGAAACTAAATATCAAATTTTTATTTTTCCAATATCAATTAAATTTATTATCAGCATTAAATTTAATTTTATATTCATCTATGCTTTCACATATGTAAAAATAAAATTGGTCAATTCATTATGTAATTTAGTTCCTAAAATATGTTCAGGTTGTGGTTCAGGGTCAAATTTATTACCAATACTCCTATGATTCTTACTATATTAATGATCTATTAGAAATAATATTTGTTTCCCCTTGGAACATAATCAATCAGGATATTTAATTCTTCTCAATATTCCATTCGTTGTTCAAATATAACATGATTATTTGAATTTCTTTCTTTAAAAAGACACTATAACCTATGTTATTGGATCAAATATATTCCATATAAGTGAATCCTACACATGAAATATACATTTTTGAATAATCATTGAATGAGTTAAAACTGATAGTAACAACAATCTTCAACTCTATTATTATATATTTCAAGTAGACATATATAAAATTTTAAGAATCATAATGTCCACATATTTGTATACTAAATAATGTGAAAGTTATTTTCTTACACATTCATCAATGAATATTATTAATGTGAATAAAAATGTCCATATTATGTTTGGTGTTGGAATATGACAAAACAAATTAATACCATCATTGGATAAATGAAAATTTACATTACACGCCTCATCTACAAAAAATTAGGATGTTGGGTATCAAATGAACATCTACATAATCCATCTATATGATTAACCAATTTGCCATTATCATTTATTTTTCAGTGTCATGACATCATTTTATTGTCGATGTTTCTAAATACATGAATATATTTTGACGAATGTGAACAAATTTATAGATCCACATGAATTTATATGGAATAAGAGTTGGTGTTCCATATGTATTCTCTATATATAAATATACACTAAATTATTTACATTCATTAATGTATATTTATCCATCCAAAATAAATCTATAATATTTTGGAATAACATTAATTTTATTTTAAAAAATTATGATCTCCTAAATTAACTTCATGGAATTTTAATGATTTTAGGGAATATCTATACCATCAAGAAACAATCCCATAAAAAGGTAACAATATAATTAATGGTTAATTAGAAATTCCATGCATAGTTTTTTTATGACATTACCACAAAAAAAATTCTTAATTTTTTATTTTAGTAGATAGTAAACATACCTTATTTATAAAATGTTACATTAATTTTTTTACTATCACAATATCATCATCTTCATTCCGATCATCTTTTGTATTGATATCATTTACATATTTCCCTATAACAGTATCTATATCGTTATGATGCACAAATAAAATCTTTTCAAAAATCATGTTATCCATACCACTTATTTCATTATATTCATGAATAGTATAATATGGTATCATGTCTCTATTATTATACAAAACATAATATTTTGTTTGAAATAGGAATTTTTTATATGGTTATTGAGAGTTCCCCATTATAACCATGGTATTCGAACAAAATTATTTCATTGAAATTGTATAGGACATCCATATAATTTATTGTTAAATATAAAATAAAAAAATTCAAATTATTTTTATACTTGGTTGAAATTTGATTAGTATGATTCATATAACTTCAATCCCTACAATTATAATTGAAAAATTTATATTCATAAAAATAATGTAAATCATAACTAGAAAATTAATTACATCCAATTTTAATATGAATGTAATCATATAATGCTAGTAGCTATAAAAAAAGGGGAAATATATTCTCTATATGAGCCCTATAATTAAAAAACAATACACATTATAATAAAAAGAATGATTAAAAACTATAAATATTAAAATTAAATGAATATGTGTTTAAAAAATTATTATTTGTAAAACTACCATGCCTAAAATATGACATTTATCCAATTAAATAAAATTTTCAATATAATAGAAACAATTTACTCTTGAATAAAAGAAATGTGTCACCCAAAATAAAAACAAAAAAAATGAATAATAAAATCATGTAAATTCAACCATATTGGAAATAAGTACAGATAATAATGAACACTTAATTTTATAGTTACTAAGATTTATAAAATAAAAAAATTATATCTAAAATGTATTAAATGAGATGGATTCATGCAGATGTGTGATATTTGAAATAGGAATGTGTATCGGGATTTAAGACTCCAATAATCCAATCATAATGGGAAAGGGAAAATTGGGTGGAGTCAGAGCACAATAGACCTATCCCATGTTTATTAATTGTATACAAATACCAATCCATTCCTTCAAAAAATATTTTTCAATGGATTTGATACCGTATGAGGAAATATATAAATGAAATATATACCCATTTATATTAATAACAATATTGAAAAAAACATGAAAATGTATTCTACATTGAATATAATGGTATAATGATCTCAAAATTCAAGTAAAAAATAAATGTGTAGTATATAAGAAATAAAAGAACAATAATATGAATCAAAATTGAAGAAACTTCATTAGGAATGTGACCATTATTGAATAATACAATCTATCCAAACAATGAAAAGGGCATATCAAAAAAAAATGTGTTAAAGTAATTGATATCCAAATAGGGTTCTTCTATTGGATAATGTGAAATCTATATAACTCAAGAATAGAAATTTTTATTTATTATCTATAGAGGTATTCTCTTTTGAAAACATAAATGAGTTTAACAATCTTTAATGGGATTTTATTACTTAATTTTACCATTAAATATATAATTCAAACACAAGAAAAATAAATTTTACATGGTGATCTACTTTATATTATGAAGTACTTAATTAGGATAAGATCCATCGAGACTAGATAATTAAATAATTCCATACCATATTAGGAATGAAATACATTACATCACTGTTGATGAAACCAATTAATTGATGTTATGTGTGCTAAGATGGTTTTTAATTAATTTTTTGTTTATTATAAATAAACGTATAACTACTCAATACATGATATGTCAAATATGGAAACATTTATAGTATTGAACAAAGTTATCCTAATAATATATTCATAATAGATGAAAATATGGTTAATACCATTAATGTTATATTGAAGAACAAAATTCTTAATAAAATAATTATTAAACAATACAATGTATCCTAAAAATAATATAGTCCAACATGCATTCTATTTTAACAAATATAATTATTTCATGAATTTTTCAAAAGTATTTAATTAATATTTAAAAATATTAATGTATTTAAAATTTATAAAAGGTTAAACAGAAAATAAATTTTTATTTCAAATAATCTCTTTTCTTTCATTCATTTCAAAATAAAACGAATGAATTTTCACAAACACACTTTTAATGTACTATAAATACAATATATGTTTCTTGAATAATAAACCTTCATAAAAAATTATATATTTTATATAATTGTATAATAATGTACATCATCATATTATTGTTTCTTTATAAGAAAAATAAATCCAATAAATAGTTCAAAAACCCTTCTTGATATAAAAAATTAAATTTCTCTAATTTAATACCAAAACTAAATGATAATAATAAACCATTATTAACCATTTTAGTTAACATCAATTTTATTCCCAATAATAAAAACATTTAAATATCGAAAATATTACGGAAAAATAATCTCAAATTTATGTTAAATTCATAAATATCCATAGTGTTGTTTATAAAATTGTGAAATTAAAATTATAAAATAAATTATATGAAAATAATATTCTATATTTTATATTTATTATACTATAAAATTTGAAACATGATGATTAATTTGATTCCATCATGCTGCTAGAGAATAAAAACGAAAGATAAAAATCAAAATAACAACTAGTAGAAGGGAAGATGGATTCAAAACACACTAATCTAATGTCAAATTATAATAGATTCAAAACATCAAGTAATTAATATATAATACTATAGAGGGTAACCCATTTTTCCTCAAGTGAGGAGATAAGAATTTCGTGGAGAGAATGAGATATTAACTCTCAATGATCACAAAAAATTAGTTATTGAGAATTAGGAAGAAGAGCTGGATGGTGGTTGAAGCATCTCCAGATGAGTGGTGTGGGAGGTTGAGGTTTGTAGGATAGTAGGGGAGCCATATACGTTCAGGATCAATAATAATAATTTGAAAAATTATTGGTGTATATTAAACTATAGATTGTTTTTTTAAAACCACAGTTATGTATTTTCCCAGGAACACTATTCACATAGTATTTCCAAATTGTCGGTATAGATTCTTGGGGAAAATACATTATCTAATTTGTTAATCTAAGGATAACCCATTCTATTTGATCTAATACCCATTTTAGGACGATGATTAAATGAAATGAAATTCCAATTAAGGAACTAGTTGTATAATATATTGGATAAATGTTTGAAATCATAATAAAATAATATGTTCATATATATAATTTCCAAGGAATTAATACTTTTGGTCAATGGGATATGATATTGTTATGAGATATATAATCAATATCTTGATACTAATAAGTTCCTTATATATTTTTTGGAATGGTTTAGTTCATTCTATATCTTATTTGCGTTATGTTTTTTAGGGATTAGTTTTGATATTTTTTTATATAATTATTTTTAGCTTTGATGTTAATCTTTGTAAAGCTACATGAAAACCCTAGATTCGATTCTATATACAGGGTAATATCCTAAAATATTACTCAAATATTGAGTAAGTGGTATTATTAGAAATATATCACTATAATTATACATGAAAATTGATAAAAATATGGAATAGATGCAACTAGGGGGAATCACCCAGAAAATGGTTGGTTGTGAGATGACTTGATCATGAGCCTAATAAAAAATGAGTGGACCTAATACTATTGATCTTAGTGGACAATACTTAGGGATATTATTTAGTTAATATTTATCTAATTATTAACCCTATGAAGTATTTATTTGATAAGTACATTGTGTAATAATGTTTATAATGGTATGATAATTGAATTTATATTATCTTTTATGAAACATTTATTGATATAGGAAAAACAAAAGGAACTATTTTTCATCATGAAAATGTAAAAGAATAACATTTATTAATGTTTTATTACATTTATTATTATAATATTTCATATCAGATTATTAATGTTTTTCACAAATATCAACAGTTTTAGTTTTAGTGATGAATGGTAGTAGAAGGAACTGTGGTTTTTAAAGGAAACATGGATATCTACTCTATGAATAACCCATAATAATGTGATTTAGAAATTGAAATTTCATTATTATGCCCAAATAATTTTCATGTAATTTTATTAAATTTGTGAACATAATTAAATCCCAAAATACACCATTAAAGATAATGACATCATTTTATTAAAGTTCATGTGATGATGATGATGAAGGAAAAAATGTTCAAATTCTCACACGTAAAAATGGTTTAGAAAAAATCAAACATAAATCCAAAAAGATTAATTTGACCTGATTTTCATATGAATGACGAGTTTTTGTAGAATCAAAATGTTATTGGAAAAATAATGCGTTCATTTTACAAAATCTTAGTGGAATGCATGAATCCCAAGGCACCACTAATGACCAAATTTCTTATGATTGTAGAGCATTAACATTACCGAAATTATTGTCACAAATTTAAGGAGGATAAGAATGATTGGAATTAGAACCCACCATAACCAATTAAAAAAGGATGATTATTTTTAATGACTTATGATAAAGTCTATTATGATAACTACATGTACCATATTTGAATTATAGATATATGATATTCTTTCTAGATACCCTTAGTTTACTAGAACATTCTTGTAATGCACCACCCTAGTATTTGTCTACAATTTAAGATATATAGTTTCATGGGGTTTCATTATTTAAATAAATATTTATGGGAAATAAACAATTATTTAGGGTCCATTATATAAATTATATATAATAGAATAAATATTTAAACATACACTCCCCATCTTCTTAGCATAGTTAAAATACACACAACACAATTATTAGTAGAAATTTTTTTGAGGAATGAAGAAATACTCAAAAGCCAATACGGGGAGATAATAATATTTCATTGATAGTGGACCAAAAATTATCTTCATCTAAATTTTCCAATGTTCCACCACCACAAGTAGTCCACGTTGTTTCTTCATAATTTTATATCACTTTAAAAATGGTTTATGTAGAAAAAATAAAACTACTCATATCGATTGTGTAATAGGTCAATGTGGTTAAGAGAAAAAGAGGGAGGCCACCTATTGAATTTTTATTTGTTGGATATATGACAATCATTTTTGATTCCATAGTGGTTTTGATCCCATGTGGATTGTGTAAGAAGTAGCTTGTGTCTATTAAATCCCTATTTTGAAATAAGTATTCTTACAAATGGTGTACATGGTGAGGCATACATACCCCACCAAACATATCCATAGATATTTTTATGGATCATGTAGGGCATATGTTGGTTCAATAGTTGGACATGTAATGGGTGGTAATTCTTGGAAGATGAAAATTCATTTTATTGATAAGATGGGGAGATAATGTATCCTTGAATTATATATAACTACTTCAAATAGTTCCATGGGGGTCTTAAAGTGGATCTAAATAATATTTATAATGATGAGGAGAAATAATTTCTAACATTTTCATTCAACGTCAAATTTTTACCCACAACAGCATATTGAGGATCGATGTTAGACAATATATTTGGGTGTAAGGTGTAACTATTACAAAAGAGGGAATCATATTTTTTCATAAAAAAATTATGTTATTTTTTCACTATATGTACTAACTACTAAATCAGTAAAAATTTAAATAGATTATAATAACATAAAATGGAAGTTATTCAGAGAAAATGGTGAGAATGAGAAACAATTTTTTTAATTATGATTATTATATGTACGTATACATCATTGATAAAACAATAGAAAATTAGATCTCAAGGATTATTAACAAATAACATTAACTAAACTCATTATTATGAATTAGCTGAATCATATGGATGGAATATATTAATGGGGTATAATGTTGTAACCCATTGTATTGGATCTAATAAAATTCAAATAATTTTATATTAGTTTTCATCATTCTACACCAAATATAAAAACAAAAAAACCAAAATTATTGTATAATGGAATCTATAAGATAAAAAAATATGTTAAAAAATTATTAGTTATTTTCATCAGAGGTTAAAAAATTATTATGAGGTAATATTGGAATGATTATTATCAAATGAAATAAATTTATTTATAGGAAATTTTTTTTGTTCAAAGATAAATATAAGAAAATATTATAATTTTAATTATATATATATAAATTTATTTTTTAATTTACAAAAAAATTAACATTGGAAGAATTGTTTATATATTTTAAAAAATTATATTTTTAGATGAATATTTAAAATATTGATTATTATTGTCACATATATGAAAATATTTTATAAAATATATACATTGAATGTAATTGATTTATTTTTAAAATAATATTATGTAATATAAAATAGAATAAAAAATTTTAAAATATGATTTTGAACTTATAAAACAATTTTCACCGTTTTAAATTTTTATGTAACTTTTTAATGGAAGCATTTTTCGACTATTTTTTTGCAACTAATTATAATTCCAGAATATTATTAGATTATTTTTTTTATTCTTAGTAAATTATAAGTGAATGGTATTAATTATTTTTAATTCATTAAAATCCATGTAATTGATAATTCTATCCTAATCATGAATTCATTTTTCTTAGAAATATACATTTAAAATGGGGTTTTACGCATTACACTTGCTGATGTTAAGGTAAATCGCCGTAAACTTGTAATCATTATCTTAATAAAAAATTATTATATTTGAGAAAATAATGTTCCCAATACTAAAAAAGGAAAATTTAATTTTAAGGATGGAAATTTAGATTTCTAGTACTAATGTTACTCACCATGACAATGATGATACAATTATTTTAAAATAATTATTTTATTAATATAATTATGTTTATATCAAATAATTATATTACAAAATGAAAATAAAGGGTATAATGTCATGTAGAAAATCATATATATATATATTATATTTGATTTTTTAATCAATAATAAATTGTATTAAAAATCCATGAAGATCAAATTCTATTTTTTTATAAAATTGTTTTTATACATAAAATATGTACTATATGATAATTTTATTTTATTGTCAATAGAAATTAAATTAGATATAATAGATGTTAAATTTAGTTCCATAACACCCATAATTTTGAGTATTGGTAGTGTTATTTGTTTAATAAAATGGAATATCACATAGATAAAATATAATTACTTTCCAGAAATAGGAAAAGTGTAAAATTTAAAACCATAAAGGTAGAAACTCAATAACATTATTAATTTTTTTTAATCCACTTTTTATGAAATTATCTACCTAATAACTACAAAAAATGAATAATTTCAAATATCTTGGTTAATTGGATATAGAATGATTTCATTGAAATATTTAATTATAATGGATGATTCCAAAAGTGAATATTACTTGTCTTATAAAATGGTATCAATTAAAATCTATTATAAACACACCAATAAATAAAATTAATCATGTAATGTTTTCCCTTTTACTATTAAAAACTAGACATCCTACAAATATAATTCCCTAGTAATTACTTATTATATTATTTATATAAATATCTTGAGGACTTTTATGTGAAAATTAAAGCCTCCAAGGTATATATTATATCACTCATACGTTTTTATCCAGAATCATAATGATAACAATTATTATATAAACAAACTTATGATATGAATTATGTATCATTATTATACTAATATTTTGTTGTATTATCCTATTGCGAAAAATTTTACTAGGACTTCTATGTAAAAAAAGTCTCCAATATATATATTATATCCATCATTTATTTCTATTAACAATCATAATGTTGAAAATGTTTTAAAACCATAGTAATATTATAAATTAAATATCATTTTTAGACTAATAAATTTCGGTAACAATGGTATACCATTTTTTATTTAATTTAATTGGCATATAAAAAAATGAACATCATTAGTTTGATGGATGGACAACAACCACTTTAAAGAGTCACATTATTTTTACATTACCTACATCCATTGATAGTCTTATGTGTAGATGTAATGATTAGAAAAAATATATAAAATAAATTTAGGATTATGAATTTTTAATTTAATAATCACCTTCAACCCATGTCTCACATTGTGGAATGATAAACCAAATAAATCATAAATGTAGATTAAAACTACCATGACAACACCAATATGTATAGATTTTCATAAATTTTATATAAAATTTATAATTTACCATGAGATAGAATTAAAATAATATCATTATGATTGTATTATATTGATATTATTTTAACAGAAAAACCCCCTTAACCAAACATTCTAATTGATTTAAATTAGGTTCATGTTTGGTGTGGTTTAACCTATTATAAAAAAAATATTGAAAATATTATTTTGGTTAGCTATTGACCCTAAAAAATATGATAATAAATTTTATTTAAACATTTCTGGATAAATTTATCATAAAATATTATATTAATCAGTCAAATTAGTGTTAATATCAAATTTATGTTCGGTAAACATACATGAACAATTCATGTTCAATTTTTTTAACAAAAAATAAATATAATTCATATGGGTTGATATAAGAACAATTATATCAATACAATTAATGTAATGTAAAATATTAAATTTTCTAATAATACTTAAATTGGTTTAAAATTATGGGCAATGATAAAATTTTTGTAAATATGCCCTAGATAGTCAAATTTCTTGATACCTAATAGTAACAATATGATATAACTAATTAATGAACACCTGATGAAAAATTATAATATAGATAATAAAAGGGTATTATTTTTATTTTAGGATATGAAATATTTTATTAATTGATATATTCTAGTTTTAAAGGATATTTAAATTTCATTAACTATGATGGGAAGCAAGTTAAGGGTATGTTACATTGTCTTCACTTTCGTTGAGGAATATTTTAATAATTTTCACATATTAATTTTTGATGTTGTATAGATAATACCAAAATTAATTTCTACATAATAAATAAATGATTTCCAATGATATGATTTTTTATTTCAAAATAATTCTTACATGTTCTTTCAATCTATTCACATCTCAGGATCTAAGGATTCTTTTTTTTTGAAATTTGAACCCCTTATAAAATTTAATGTCTAAAAACCATTATTAATTTAAAATTATTTTAATATTACACCATTATTATTATTTTTGATTATTCTACTATATTTAATGATATAATAATATTTATTTAATGTTCAACCACACATGGGTTTTGATTGAAATATAACAAAGGAATTTAAAATGATCTATAAATCGAATTTATTTATTAGGATAGAATCATGATTCACTAACTATATTCCATCATGATTATTATATTATATTATATGATGATGATATGTTTTATTTAAAACTTTTTTTGAAAAATTTTTATATGTCAATATACCAGAAAGGCTCAGCCAGGGACAAATTCCCTGACCATTTATTAAATAAAGGAAAAATGTACAGCAAACAAGCAGTAAAAGGAAAACAAGCTAGGAACCATACCCGCCATCATACCCATCACCATCTCCATAATCAAACGCCTCATCTGTAGTTGCCGACTCCCATTCCGAAATTTCATATTGCTTCATCAGCTTCACATACTTCTGTCTGAGATTCATCTTCTCCAATTGCACAAAAGAATCAGAAGAATTCATTACCTTACCATTGCTCAAAGAAGCTCAGGTGGACATCGGCCTTGGCAAAGAAGAATAATCTTTCCGTTGTCTTCTTTTTGGAGGGGCGTGGAGCTACCCACACACTCTACCATCACCTTCTTCCCATGTTGGACAACATCACTAAAAGAGGTACAGACATTGTCATCAACCTCCTTCTCAATATCAGAAATATCCCCCCATTTCTCAGGTAAGCACACCATCCGAGGACAGAAGTTCACACCTTGATCCGGCTCCACATGACTGTTAGGACCAACCAGTGTTAAACACTATGATTGAGCCACATTCACAAGCTCTCCAGACGTCCCAATTTGCATACTATCCCCAGCCTGCAGATTACAGCTTTTCATCCTTGGAGAACTACCATGCAACTCAAGAGCTGCAGCAGGCACCTGGCCAGAACCCAAACCAGACGCCATTTGAACCTGATCCACCTCAGTTTCAACATCCACAAGACCAGAAAAGCAGTTGCTCACAGCAATGCCATCAGCCTTTTTCACATGGTGAGATTTCAGCCCATGATAGGTCCTAACCCATCCATCAGCAACCTCCACAGGATCCTCAGCCTGCACAGGCACTGTAAGCCTATCCACTGCCTCCTTTCCTCCCACTATACGCAACATCTAGCCATTAACCACTCCAACCGACTGTTCATTGAAAATCTCAGTGCCCAAAGAGCCATCCATGGGCTGGGTCTCCTTATTTATTTCAGATTCAGTCTGAGCCTCCACCTGCTGAATATCTGCAGGTCGAGACTGAACTTGCTCAGCCTCTGCAGTGCCAATGGGCCCAGAACCAGGACACCTACCCCCATTGAGATCACCTATCAACCTACTGAAAACATCATGAACTTTCGGATTAGAGGGGCTGAGCAGCATGTTGTCCTGCCTCCCCTGTATGTCACCGCAAGAGAAACCCAATCTAGCAGCAAATGAGACAGCCCCTCTGTTGCCTTTGTCCAGACCCTTACTCCGGGCCACCACAACAGCATCCGATGGACCACTGGCCTCCTCTGGAGCATTGCAATCGACCTTGGATGTTCCATCAGCCCACACACCCTTTACTGCACATCCATTGGGAGAGCCCCAATTATCATTTCTCCCAACCTCCCTTGGAAGAACGGTGTCTCTCCAACTCGCCCTCGAAGAAGACCCCTGCCGGAACTGCTCCGAGACATGTCCAAGTCTCCTACATTTAGAACAGAAGTCCATCCACTCCTCGTAGATAACTTTCTGTTTACATCTGTACTGATCGCCGATCGTAATCCAGACAAACTCAAACGGGGCCTTCGACACGTCCATCTCCACACAAACCCTCGGATTCACAGGGTGACACACCACATGCGTACGATTATCAGAACAAAGATACTTCCCAACGATATTACCAAGCATCTTAATGATGGCGATATTTTGAAAAGGTAATGGTAAATTAGGAAAACTCACCCCAAGCGCCGCGGAAGGCGGGTCACGGTTCATGTGGAAGTCAAACGACCAGCGGAACAAGATGAAGCGGCATCCATTGCAACTCTGGGGCGCCCTAGACCAGGCGAGGATGAGATCCTCCTCGGAAGCAAAGAGGATCATGATATGCCGATTTCCAATCAAGCCAACTGTAGCCCGCTCCTGGAGATCCCAGGTGTCGAAGATGAGTCTGTCGAATGAATCCACCGAGGGCCTTCGCTGCTTAAATCTCACAACCAAAGTGAGGTTCAGAAGCGCAGAAGATTCAGCGAATTCAGAGTTCGATATGTGAAGGTTCGGGCAGCCCTGAATGAGTTCCGCAACCTTCGGGCTTAAATTAATAGTCGGAAAAGAAGGGAGAAGATCAAGGTTTGAAAAAGGCCTAAAAGGATGCATATTATTGGTGTGGGAGAATCCCTCCCCCAAAGGAGGAGGAGGGATCCCCGCGGTCGCCGCCGCCGCCGTCAGCGGGGAAGAAGAGCTCTAGGGTTCCCTTGCAAAGGATAATATAGACTCATTATGGAAGGATAATATTTTTCTTCCTAGAAAAATTATACTCTCATTATGGAAGGATAATATAGACTCATTTAAATTTTTTTTTCATAAATATATATCTCTCTTAATAAGGAAATAATAATAATACATGAATAATTTTTTTCAATAAAGATATTTCATTATGATCAAAACGATTTTCTATAATTTCAAAAATAAAAAACACTATCATCCACTAAAATATATATTTTGATAAGAATGAAATTCTCTTAAATATTATAATTTTTTTTTATTTTTAAAAGTATACTATAAAAATTATTTTTACTTCCAATTTTTGAATCCATTATGTATTCTAAGGATAATATATTTTGAAATCATTTCAATATGGTTTCAAAAAATCTATTGTTCCCCAAAATCCTTGAATTAAAAATTCTATAATGATTTTGGATAATTAAAATTCATTCCACTAGTTAAAAAATTTATTATGTGAACTTCATTTTCCAAATAATTTACCATTAAATTGAAATTTTATTTTATAATTCTTTGGAAAAAGATATTTTCAATAAATTTCAATTACCTAAACTATTTTCATTTAATGTTTTCAATATCATGATATTTAATTCTTGTTTTTATCTGGATGGTTCATGAATCCCAATTTATTTAAATGGGTTTATTATATAATTATTTTTATATTTCATCAAACCCATTTTATTTATATTTTTCTAATCTATTATTTTTTATTATTTATATATAGAATATATATTTAACATATATGTGACAGGTTTGAATGCAATATACCTCTAATTCATTGGTCAATTTATTATATCTAAGGTCAGAGAAATTGTATTTGAATTATATATCATGTATCTTTTTCCACAAAGGTTGTGTGAAATTTAATTTTTCCCTTCTCGAAATTTTACTTGATAATGGGTTTGATGGTTTCTGGTCTGAAAATGATTATAAATCCTATATTTTTGATTTTTCAAATTATTTCATCTATTATAAAGGTCTTATAATATGATTCATGTATTATTTTCTTATTACACGGTAAATGAGATATTTTTTAAGTTATTATTATAATGTTTAAAAACAATAATTTATATTCATTTAATGTAGATATTTTTCTTTATGATTAGTCTTCCATATAATTATGATGCATCTATAATGGCCTTTGTTATGTTATCCCTTACTGAGACACTAAGTTCAACGATTTCTCATGTTTCCAATTCCATTTTAATTATGTGATTTCATGATCAGATAATTCAAATTTTTTTTATAAGATCATTATTATGGTGAATGTTTTGAAATTTTTTTAAAATAATAAATGTATGTATCTTTTCTCAAAAAATTATATCATTTGGTCTATGGATTTTTCAACAATTGTGAGATGTTTAATAAAATACAGGAGACTAATAATTATTTAATAATTATTTCATGTTTAACTTCAATCAAAGGGTGTATTTTAATGATAGTTATTTTATAACTAATGTTAAGTCAATATTGATTTAAATTTATTACCAATTAATAAAAATCCAACAGTGAATGTTGAATTATAAAATAAATTACACTTGATATAATGTTAAAAAGATTTTTTTCTATAAAATCATACACCAAGATTAAAATGTATTAATTTTTATTAAAAAAACATGTTTTATCCACATTTTATGCATGTACCTTTTTATTAACCATTAATCCTACTAACTTGAAAACATGATCAACCGACATTCAATCTAGTTTTTTTGAATACTTTTGTACACTATAGTAATCATTTATCCTTAATCATTATAAATTCCCTAACCCACACTTCCAGATCCAGTGCATAAATACGATGTGTGAAATGTTTTTATAAAATATACTGTAAAATTACACAACATTCAATAAAATCTAGTACCTTTTTCATGACTACGTTCTAGTTAATTAGAAAAAAAGGTAATATTTTCTTGATTTTAACAATTATAAAATAAAAATATCTACTTATATATAAATGTACTAACCCCAAAAATTAATGCTTCCATTATAAATCATTTGAGATATATGTGAATATCATTATAAAATTTGGGATGTGCATAAAATTTCCCAGTAATGGATTTTGAAACCAGTTTGAAACCATTTATAAAATCTCTTAAAAATTATTTTATATCAAAAATAAATATTATTTATAGAAAAAACAATTCAAAGAAAATATTTTTTAATTCATTTTAAAAAATAATTCATTGATAATACATGGAACTCTCCATTAAAATTATTTTGAAAATAATACATTCATTATGAATTGTTTTGATATTGGGAAGATCCTATGAAAAAAATATTCCAATAAGGGGTATCATTAGTAGAAACATATTCCATGAGGCTATTGGCTCACTCCCCATTCATATATCTCCAACCTGATACCAAAGTACTATACGAAATTATAAGAAAAAATCCTATTGATTAGTCATTATCAATCATAATCGATATAAAATTTTTGAAATATTATTTAATTTATTTAATGAAATTAAAATAATTTTTATATATTTAATTTTTCAATACTATATCACCCCCCTCATACAAAATTCTTACATAAAAATTAAATAAATAATTCTAATGAACCCTATTTATCAATTATAATCCATCAAAAAATTTCATATATTATTTAAATAAATTTAGTAAATAAATTTTTTTTTTATATTTTATATTTGATAAATCACATTTTTAGAAAAACATTTATGTGAAATTAGAATCTTAGGAATTTATCTAAGATAAATATTTTGAAAATTACTTAAATACTCATAAATAAACGGAATATTAAACATTTTATTTTCAAAATGTTGTTAAATTTCCACCATAAAACGATATTAGGAAATAGAGTTTACAATGTGACATAAAAAAAATTCCACCCTCGGTCAACTTATAAATATTAAATTGAGTATGATTTGTGATTTTAAATTAAGAGATTATTCATTGAAAACATATGATATTTAGATATATATATATATATATTCATACATCATTTTTTCTAAAAGTATTACTTTAATATGAAATGATGGTTCATCCATATGTTGATATACACGCATATATCTATTTGTTTTGAAGATCATTAAATTGAGGATGTATATGAATATACATATTTATATAATTATAATCAAAATATTCCAAATCATAAAAATTAATAATTATTAAAATTTAATAAGTATTTTATGTATATAGGTATATTCGACATAGTTTTAATATATATATATATATATTTTACACCCATAAAATAATTACATATTTTTTATGAAAATAATAATAGATGAAAAATAATACTTAAATATATATGTATGATAACATTAAAAAATTACATACATGTATTAATAAAATAATAATTTTAATTCTATAAATGTAACAATGTAGTTCTTGAAAATTATATTTGAGAAATCAAATTTTATTTACTTATATAATATTTTTAATGATATAAATCCCCCTTATAAAATAATTTGATCATACATACCTATAAATAAAAAATCATTCAAATAAAATTTATAATTATATTATCTAAATATAAACCAATAAAATGTAAACACTTAATCATAATCAAATTGTAAACTACCTAACATTTCTTCGAGTTTTTTTTAATTTATTCTTCATGGAAGAACAACCAAATTCTGGTACTCATACTCACTATCTCTCAAAATTGAAAAAACACAAAAGAATGAAACTACATGTTTCTCTTTTTATTAGCCATCATAAATACCCTTCATATACACTCATTAATACTAATTTATGTATATAATTTGTTTCAATATAAAAATATACTTGAAGGCTCTAGATTTAGGGAATTAAATTATAAATATATATATATATATATAAAATTTATCAGACAACTTCATTAGAGAATATTTTTTTTAAAAGTAAGTTTTTATAAATTTATAGAATAATATTATTGTTGAATCATTTTATTCAATGTTTAATGCTAAAAACTGTGTATGAAAATAAATTATATATTGATTAAAATTTGGTTGAATCTTCTTCATGAGGGTTTATTGAAACCAATTTAAAAAGACTAAAATTTTGGAAAACTGAGGCATCACGACCCGTCCCCCAGAGCTCGTGCTGTGACTACCCCAAGCCCTCCTTCCATCGGCCAGGGGGTGGCGACTAGCACTGAAAGGCGTATTCCCTAAAACTGGGAAGGCATTGTCTATATAACCTATAAACACACACAACCATGCACACAACAAGATACGAAATACTAGTAAACTATATAACAAAGTGATTACAATAAGTAAAAGGGGCCATAATACTAGCCCTACTGGAAATTTCATGAACTAAAAGTACAAGTAAACTGGAATAGCTCCCATGAACACCTGCCAAGGATCCTTCCTAAAGGGTAGGTACAGCTCTCGATCGGTTGTCTCTACGGTATGCCTCACCTAAGGTCCACTTCCAACCTACCTCATGTCCTGGTACTCATGTCATCATTTAGCGTTGTCCATCATCTGAACCAAACAAAATGAGGTGTGGGCGTAGCCCGTGCACGAGAGAGTATAATGATACTTAGTAGGGACCCTGAGACCCTCAAGGACTCACTAAATACACAAATAATAATCCAAAATAATGAAATAATCCTACAACCCAACATAGAAATATGACTATACATAAACCAATGTTATCAAGAATCAATCATGAGGAAAGCACAGAATCCAACTCAAAAGCCCAATGATCATCTATTCCAAAAAGGAAGTAATACTGTGATGTTGTGTACCACATGGGTATGCCAAACAAAAGAATACCACCAAGGTATGACCAAAAAGGAAAGTACCGCTTAGGTACGAACTCAGCTCACACCAGGTATAAATTTAGTATAGTAGTAGAGATGATTAGATGTAACTACTGAATCATCTTACCTTGTTAAGAGGAAGACCCACAAAGGATGACACCGTGCGGACCCACACAGGATCACTCGGTGCTGACCCACACAAGATTACTAGGTGTTAACCCACATATGATCGTAAGGTGCTGGCCCACAAAGGATCGCTGGGTGATGACCCACACAGGATCACTACGTGCTGACCCACACCAGGTCGCAAGGTGTGTACTGTAACGCCCTGACCCTAGATACCCAGAGTCGGTGCATTATTACATAACATTGGCATGATCACAAAGGATCAAGTCTCGAAAGACTGATTAGTTTAGTAGTCTTAGAAACACTAGATATATTCATAAGTCTTACATTACATCATAAGGTAAAAAAAACTACAACAACATCTTGTCTTCATATCCCCTAATACTATCCCTACAGGTCATTCATAAATTACTTCTTCATAATCCTGGGAAAAATAAAACATTGAAATGGGTGAGCTCAGATGTTCAGTAAGGATAACATTATAGTATAAGCTTTCATAGATAAGCATAAACACTTAAGGAAATTAATAATTAAAACAAAAGCCTTTTAAACATGGACTTCAGCATAATATGGCAAAGATAAAATGAAATAATTCCATTTACTTATTCACATGGATATTCTACTAGTCGAATAATCACATGCAATATCAATAACCACTTTCATAATGATGGAATGCATAATTCCAGACTATCATAACCACATAGCCAAGGACTCGTGCCAAGACTACAAATAAGATTTTCCCAAGGCCTTGTGCCAAGACACTAGTTTGTCTCATGAGACCTACCGATGCATCGAGGAGCTATAGAGGGCTCCACCCATCACTTATTAAGTCCAATACATTCCTCATATGAACAGGTTTAAACATAACATAAACATTCGTATTAAAACTAGCATACGAAATGTCAATACATTAACCACAAACCACGAATGGTATAAAAATAGCACATCCACAGTCAAACATAACTAATTCGGTACAATATGGAAGATTGTATTGCATCACATTAACCTCAATCAAGAATAATGAAGGATGTTGACATAGATGAAAACAATCATCAAAACCATTTGAGAGAATTATCCCCCTTTTTCTTGAAATCATTTAAAAGTCACACTATTTGTCAAGAAACCGTTTAAAAATTGATTTTTGAATCAAAGTGTCCCATACCACTTTGAAACTTTTAAAAGGAGTTTTAATTTTAAAACATTAATTTCCATATAAATAAATCCTTAAAACCATTTTTTAAAACATGGACATTAATGAGAATAATTTAGAAGAATAAGTCTTTAAAACATTTAAAAATGGTATTTTAGTTAGAGATTCTAACCAAAAGAGCGACACTTGAATACAAATAATTGAGGTAATCAAAACTTTTTAATATCATGAGAATAAAGGGATTCATGATATACAATGTCAAAGAACATTATATACACCACATAAAAGTGATTTGGTGTATAACAACAAAGAAGTCTCAATGGAATTTAAATTGAGATGAAATCTCTCATAAAAGCCGTATCATTAGGTTAAGGACAAATCAACAACATAATTATGTGTGAAAAATATAAATACACTCAATATGAATGGATATTTAGTGTTAATCAATCAGATGACATTGACACATATTCTTGTAAAAACAACACCAATGAATTGGATATTTAACTCAACAAATGGAGATTGATTTAAAATTACTCTTATCATGTTCATACCGATCACTTGAGAATTTATCAATGGAGTGATTATGTGTATCAAAAGTATATCCACAGAAAGGGGAGTGGAAAATATATCATAAGAAAATGAATAGTAATTCCACACATAATCTTGGAGTAAAATAATCAAGGAAGTATACGTAAAGCCGAATGAGTGGAAATTGAAATATAAAATTCCCTTATCAATTTGGTAACTTACGAAACATACACCCGTGAAATAAGGATCATACAATGATGATGTAAATATCCATAAATTATAGTATATTACACAATGAATACAATCATGGGAAGTAGACACACCACATGCAATAAATAAGTGGTGAATAAAGGAAATCTCACGAAATTAAAAGTGAGATTAGAAACCCCTTACCACGTTGTAATCAACTGAGTCGTATGACCAAAAGTTAATAACCACCAAATTATTTACAGAATAAAATGAATATAAAGATAATCATGATTATATATATCAAATGTCAGTACACAATACACCACTTTCAATGATTTAGTGGCGAACAATGGAAATCTCACGGAATTGAAAGTGAGATAAGAAAATCCCTTACCTTGTACTTTTCCTTGGTTGGGGGTAGGTTAACCTCCTATATAATGTTGAAATAATTGTTATTAAATTATTCATGAATCATATACATTAATATGATATCATATATGATCTTTTAACATTTCTTTGTAAATAATATCTCAGAATTATCGTCGTTTCGGGTGTTAACTTACTCATTTTCTTTTATATGTTTTGTTACGTATGCCATGTTTGTCATGGATAGGTTGTATCTTATTCACTTCCAGAATGATATCAAGTTCTTAAACATTATTTTTAAATCCCCAAATGATAATTATACTTGAATGGATACGATGGAGAATGAATCTCATCGCTTTCGTGGAGACGGTAGTCCGTACGTATGCACGAGCGACAATATAATTATTTTGATATTAAAATAATATATAATTGGATGGTATATCATATACCCAGAATCATTATCATGTTATATTTATTATTTGAATGATTTACACATCATTATTATACTCACCCAAATAATAATTTATTGAATAACAATTACACCACGATGTGGAGACGGTAAGCCGTACGTACGCACGTATGGTGACATGTTATTCCAAAGGTGGATAGAACACTGAATATGGTTGTACCATATTTATAATAACATCACAGTATATATAAGATACTGGAGTTATTATTTTATAATGGTAATAACAAAGAAAGAAGAAGTGGAAGAAGAAAGGAACTTGAAAAGGGGTGGTGAAAACATTACCTCTTCTTCGTGTTCTTCCTTTTGATTTGATCAAAAGGGCTCCTTAGGATAGATTTATGATCAATATAAGGCCTCTAGGTTGTAGTGATGGAAGTTGATAGAGTATTTTGGCAGGGGTTGGCCGAACCAAAAGGCTTTACGGTGTGAAGAAATGAGAAGGAGGAGTGCCCTTTTATAAGAGGGGTGAGGGGAACATTTGGAAAAGCTAGAAATATTAATTTATAATAAATTCATATTCGGTTTATAATGGCTCCAAAGTTGTTTATTAAAAGGTTAATATGGGGATAAGTCGAAAACCATTCATACAATAGAATTTATACAGGTTTGGGTTACTATATTAACCTTATATTTTAGTTTTAACTCTTAGTTAATTAGTTTGACATTTACCATGTCACATTGTATTTTTATATTATATAGTTAATAAACATACTATATACATCAAAGAGACCCCAAAGTGTTCCATTAATGATATACCTATCATGATATAAGTCTCGTGGCCGAACCATAGATTTTTATGAATTTAATATCAATTAATAATATAATATTTGTTTTAAAAACTCTTTTATGTCAATTTAGACACTATTCAATAGTTGATTTTTTTGAAACACATAACAGAATGATTACTTCGAAAAACGTTAATTAAATCAATCCTAATATGTCATATTAACCTATAAAATTAGTTTAATTAAATAAAAGTCTCAAATTATATTTATTTGGGTATTTATAATATCAATTATTCTAATTTTTCACTATTATGGTAATTACTACATCACCATTGTGTCATAAATAAATTAACTTATTTAATGTCCAAAAATTATAAATAAAATATCATTATGTAGGAACTCTTTTTATCTTTCTAATGAATATTTATAGTCTAAAACCCAACATATATAACCCTATGTAACAATTGTTTTTCTAAAAGATATATGCTTGTGTCATTTTTGTATTTATTTTAACTTAATTAAAATAAAGTGTCATTATCACTTACAAGTGGATCCATGGGGTCCCAAAATCGACCCAAAGATGTCCATGGTCGACCATGTATTAAACAATAGGGTTAAGATACGTTTTATGGTAATTTAGTATTATTATAATATTATTTTTTAACCCTTGTTTACCGGATTTACCTTTTAACCATGGTAAATAAAATATTTACCGAAGTAATTATCGAAAATGACTAAAAATAAAAGTTACCTATTTACACAATTTAAACATCCTGATTCCAAATATGGAATCCATTTTTCCAAATTCAAAACACAGAAGTGGCAGAAATTAATTTAAAATTATTTCTCGTTGTTAAAACAAAAAGTGTGTTTTTAAGAGATAATAACTATCAAAAGATTGGCACTTGTTTATGTCTGGTTTAAATGTTAAATTATATTCAATAACCCACATTGTATTACATGGTAAAAATATATTCTAAATATAATTTAAAACCACTCAAATTCATAATTTATCACTATTATTTATTTTGATTAAAAAGTTGTTTTTAAATAAAATTTAGTAATTTTAACTATTCATCAAAATCTGAAAGTTATCCGAAAAGTACCAAAATTTCAACCTAGGCTAATTTCGATATTCCGAATCCAAAAATGAAGGTCATTTTGAGAGATGGAATTTATAAAATTTCAACAAGTAGGTATTACTATTCATAACAGCTAGTTTGATTGGTTGTGGTGTGTTAAAATTTCGAAGTTGCCTACAATGCACGCCACTGCATTATTCGAAGGGAAACGTACCGTGGAAGCTTGGGGTGTTAAATTCTCCCCTCCTTCAATAAATTGCGTCCTCACAATTTTTAAAATTGTGCTTGGGAATATAATGGAAAGTCCCACATCGGAAAAAGAGTCAATAAAACTATCACCTTAAAAGAAAGAAAGAGAGGTATAAAGGTCATCC
Source organism: Viscum album (assembly GCA_963277665.1). NCBI lineage: Eukaryota > Viridiplantae > Streptophyta > Magnoliopsida > Santalales > Viscaceae > Viscum > Viscum album. The sequence continues at coordinate 466,999,340 of OY728122.1, read as the reverse complement.
AAGATAACCCATACTCGGATTCCATGTAGAAAAACATGGATATGGATGATAAAATAAGTGTCAAGTTCTGATGGAGAGGGATATAAATCATGATCAGGCCAAATTTAACAATAATAAAACCACAATCTTGTGTTGGGACAAATGGCCATTAGTCTCCCAGTAGGAAAGTAAACGAACAACTTTTTTTTGTATTAAGTTACATTACATAAGGATGAGGAATTCATTTATGATATTGAAAAAGAACATAAAGTGATATACTTACTTTTTAAGTAGAGTTTCATTATTTAATAACTTTTTACCACTAAATTATTTTTTTTGAACAATGAGTATTCAAGAAGACTTGGTCACAATAAAAGAGCTAGAATAAACTTCTATAGAAACACATGATCCATGTAGGATAAACTATCTATTTAACTTGTATTTAGAGATTAATCAAAACCAAACTGGTTAGTATAAGATCTGATGATCCCCAAAATGTATATTCCATTAGAGAAAAAAATACTAATCAAAATTTCTAAAATTAAACCAACAATACCCCAAAGTTAAATAATTACCATTCAATAATAAATTTTCCTTAAAATCCTTCAATATAATCCAAACTAATATTGAAACCCAAAACTTATAAGAATGTAGTATTCCACGTTAAATTGTGTCTCCAAATGACATCATCTACTCTTAAAGTCACATACTTAAAAGTAATTAACATAATCACATAATCTTTATTATAGGTTAATCATTTCCATAAATAACCCAAATCACTATAGATCCACAATAAAAACATAGGTAAAAATCCACCATTACTCCTCTAATGACATCCCATAGTATTCTATTTTCCTTGGACATATAGTGTTCCCAACAAAGTGAACATCTTCCAAAATAACATTTATTACTTAATCACCAAATCATTTTTATATACTAAGGGTATTCATTTGATAAGACATAAGAACCAAAATCAACATATTATTGATCAATAAATTCATTTAACTAAAAAAATAGTCACACTAACCAGGGAATTCATGTATTCCAGTGGTAGGTGATAAATCCCAATCGCACTTTGGTTGTGGGTTCGATTCCCACAGCTTTGTCCGACGCGACGGGTTGTCACACGGTCTACGTGTTGTACTTTTTCAAAAACTATATTTTAGAATATTACCAAAATGAGATAAATTCCTCAAAATAACATAATTTAACCACAAATGTTATATCATACCTTGCATTTTCATCCCAAATTATAATAACTTATAATTCTCTCAAACCCCAATGATCATATAAAACAAAATGGTTATTTATACCTATATGCACAATAGAAGAGACAATTATTCCTCAAATATCATTCTCACATGGCAAACTGCGGGGTTACAAATACAAGAGAAAATTATTCCAAAGTAAACCCATCAACAAGGAGCGCTAATACTTTTTAAACATTTCTCCAACCATTTATTTCGACATATCTTCTTCTTTGACCAAGAAAATATCCTATAGAATAGTAAATTCACTCGGGTAATGGCTAGGTCCCCTACATTTACGGAAAATAACTGTAAATGGACTCTTGGGACCATTTTAATCTTCTTCCATAGTACTATTCATTTTTCTTCGGCAATTCATCACTTTATGTCCTTCCTTCCCGCACGTAAAGCATTTCTTTGTCCCATTGAGACACTTTCCTGGGTGTCTCCTTCCACATTTCTTGCATGATGAAAATTGAGGGTTCCATTCTCTAAGGTCTCCATTGCTGGAGCTCTTATCATTCATCACCTTTCACTTCCTTGTTGAGTCTGGGAGTTGGTTAATATATATGTTGTTGATCATATTTTTGGAAAAATGATTTGGCATAAAGATGATATCTTTTACGCCTATCAACATTCCATTTTGTTGCTCATTGCCACCACCATTCCCACCTTGTACATCATTCTCAAAGTCACTATGACTTCCTTGGAATCCATCCATTGACTAAAACCAGAAAGCATTGTGTGAGTAATAGTAGTCGTAAAATCATTTAGAGATTAACATGTCACCATATTCTCAATTTGAAACATATTAGGATTAACCAAGGTCATTTACTGTCATCTTATATATATATATTACTTAAATCGGTTTGTAAAGAAAATGTAAATTATCCTAAGCATATCCCCCGGGAGTGTCGTAACCAAGAGTGCAGCAAGGCCCGTTGTCGTGCACCAGTTCCAGTTCGAGTTTAGCTCAAAATGGTGTTTTCGTGTTTTACCCCTAGGTACATCTGTGCCAGAGCCGCCTCTACCTGCTCGTATCCAGACAGGGATGTATTGCTCAGAAAACTCACAAAATCTCTACAATACCAAAATTCTAAGAAGTTCTTGTATACTAATCCTCAAAGTTCATCTTAGGTCTACGTGCTCTAATCAGAGTTTATCTAAATCTAGCTTCCAAGGTTTGTACTAAACTTCCTCTGATACCAACTGTAATGCCCCGACCCTAGATACCCAGATTCAGTGCATTATTAAATAACATTGGCATGATCACAAAAGATCAAGTCTCGAAAGACCAATTAGTTTAGTAGTCTTGGAAACACTAGATATATTCATAAGTCTTACATTACATCATAAGGTAAAAAAAACTACAAAAAAATCTTGTCTTCATATCCCCTAATACTATCCCTGCAGGTCATTCATAAATTATTTCTTCATAATCCTGGGAAAAATAAAACATTTAAAGGGGTGAGCTCAGATGCTCAGTAAGGATAACATTATAGCAGATGCTTTCATAGATAAGCATAAACACTTAAGGAAATTTATAATTAAAAAAAGCCTTTTAAATACGAACATCAGAATAATATGGCAAAGATAAAATAAAATAATTCCATTTACTTATTCACAGGGATATTCTACTAGTCGAACAATCACATGCAATATCAATAACCACTTTCATAATGATGGAATGCATAATTCCAGACTATCAAAACCACATAGCCAAGGCCTCGTGCCAAGACTACAAATAATATTTTTCCATGGCCTTGTGCCAAGACACTAGTTTGTCTCATGAGACCTACCAATGCATCTAGGAGCTATATAGGGCTCCACCCATCACTTATTAAGTCCAATTCATTCCTCATATGAACAGGTTTAAACATAACATAAACATTTGTATTAAAACTAGCATACGAAATGTCAATACTTTAACCACAGACTATGAATGGTATAAAAATAGCACATCCATAGTCAAACATAACTAATTCGATACAATATGGAAGATTGTATTGCATCACATTAACCTCAATCAAGAATAATGAAGGATGTTGACATTGAAGAAAATAATCATCAAAACCATTTGAGAGAATTATCCCCCTTTTTCATGAAATCATCTAAAAGTCACACTATTTGTCAAGAAGCCATTTATAAATTGATTTTTGAATCAAAGTGTCCCATACAACTTTGAAACTTTTAAAAGGAGTTTTAATTTTAAAACTTTAATGTCCATATAAATAAATCTTTAAAACCATTTTTAAAACATGGACATTAATGATAAATACTTAGAAGAATAAGTCTTTAAAACATTTAAAAATGGTATTTTAGTTAGAGATTCTAACCAAAAGAGCGACACGCGAATACAAATAATTGAGGTAATCAAAAATTTGTAATATCATGACAATAAAGGGATTCATGATATACTATGCCAAAGTACATTATATACACCGCACAAAAGTGATTTGGTGTATAACAACAAAGAAGTCTCAATGGAATTTAAATTGAGATGAAATCTCTCATAAAGGCCGTATCCTTAGGTTAAGGATAAATCAACGACATAATTATGTGTGAAAAATATAAATACACTCAATATGATTGGATATTTAGTGTAAATCAATCAGATGGCATTCACACATATTCTTGTTAAAACAACACCAATGAATTGGATATTTAACTCAAAAAATGGAGATTGAGTTAAAATTACTCTTATCAAGTTCATACCGATCACTTGAGAATTTATCAATGGAGTGATTATGTGTGTCAAAAGTATATCCACAGAAAGGGGAGTGGAAAATATGACATAAGAAAATGAATAGTAATTCCACACATAATCTTGGAGTAAAATAATCAATGAAGCATGCGTAAAGCCGAATGAGTGGAAATTGAAATATCAAATTCCCTTATCAATTTGGTAACTTACGAAACATACACCCATGAAATAAGGATAATACAATGATGATGTAAATATACATAAATTAGAGTATATTACACAATGAATACAATCATGTGCAGTACACACATCACATGCAATAAATAAGTGGCGAATAATGGAAATCTCACGAAATTAAAAGTGAGATTAGAAACCCCTTAACACGTTGTAATCATCTGAGTCATATGACCAAAAGTTAATAACCACCAAATTATTTACAGAATAACATGAATATAAGGATAATCATGATAATATATATCAAATGGCAGTACACAGTACACCACCTTCAATAATTTTGTGGCGAACAATGGAAATCTCACAGAATTGAAAGTGAGATAAGAAAATCCCTTACCTTCTACTTTTCCTTGGTTGGGGGTAGGTTAAACTCATGTATAATGTTCAAATAATTGTTATTAAATTATTCATGAATCATATACATTAATATGATATCATATATGATCTTTTAACATTGCTTTGTAAATAATATCTTAGAATTATCATCGTTTGGGTGTTAACTTACTCGTTTTATTTTATATGTTTTGTTACGTAATCCATGTTTGTCATGGATAGGTTGTATCTTATTCATATCCAGAATGATATCAAGTTCTTAAACATTATTTTTAAATCATCAAATAATAATTATACTTGAATGGATACGATGGAGAATGAATCTCATCGCTTTCGTGGAGACGGTAGTCCGTACGTACGCACGAGCGATAATATCATTCTTTTGATATTAGAATAATATATAATTGGATGGTATATAATATAGACAGAATCATTATCATGTTATATTTATTATTTAAATGAGTTACACATCATTATTATACCCACCGAAATAATAATTTATTGAATAACAATTACACCACGACGTGGAGACGGTAAGCCGTATGTACGCACGTATGGTGACATGTTATTGAAAGGGTGGCTAGAATACTGAATATGGTTGTACCATATTTATAATAACATCACAGTATATATAAGATACTGGAGTTATTATTTTATAATGGTAATAACAAAGAAAGAAGAAGTGGAAGAAGAAAGGACCTTGAAAATGGGTGGTGAAAACATTACATCTTCTTCGGGTTCTTCCTTTTGATTTTATCAAAAGGGCTCCTTAGGTTGGCTTTCTGATCAAACTAATGCCTCTAGGTTGTAGTGAGGGAAGTTGAGAGAGTATTTGGGCAGGGGTTGGCCGAACCAAAAGGCTTTTAAGGTGTGAAGAAATGATAAGTATGAGTGCCCTTTTATAAGAGGGGTGAGGGGCACCTTTTGAAAAGCTAGAAATATTAATTTATAATAAATTCATATTCGGTTTCTAATGGCTCCAAGTTTATTATTCAACGGTTAAGGTAGGGATAGGTCGAAGACCATTCATCCAATAGAATTTAGACAGGTTTGGGTTACTATATTAACCTTATCTTTTAGTTTTAACTCTTAGTTAATTAGTTTTCCATTTACCATGTCACTTTGTATTTTTATATTATATAGTTAATAAACTTACTATATACATCTAAGATACCCCCAAGTGGTACATTAATGATATACCTATCATGATATAAGTGTCTTGGCCGAACCTTATATTTTTAGGAATTTAATATCAATTAATAATATAATATTTGTTTTATAAACTCTTTTATGTCAATTTTGACACTATTAAATAGTTGATTTTTGTGAAACACATAACAGAATGATTACTTCGAAAAAAGATGATTAAATAAATCCTAAGATGTCATATTAACCTATAAAATTAGTTTAATTCAATAAAAGTCTCAAAGTATATTTATTTGGATATTTATAATATCAATTATTCTAATTTTTCACTATTATGGTAATTACTGCATCACCATTGTGTCATAAATAAATTAACTTATTTAATGTCTAAAAATTATAAATAAAATATAATTATGTAGGAAATCGTTTTATCTTTCTAAGGAATATTTATAGTCTAAAGGAAAACATATATATCCCTATGTCACAATTGTTTTTCTAAAAGATATATGTTTGTGTCATTTTTGTATTTATTTTAACTTAATTAAAATAAAGTGTAATTATAACTTACAAGTGGATCCATGGGGTCCCCAAATCGACCCAAAGATGCCCATGGTCGACCATGTATTAACCAATAGGGTTAAGATACGTTTTAGGGTAATTTAGTATTATTATAATATTATTTTTTAACCCTTGTTTACCGGATTTATCCTTTAACCATGGTAAATAAAATATTTACCGAAGTAATTATCCAAAATGTCTAAAAATAAAAGTTACCTATTTACAAAATTTAAACATCCTGATTCGAAATATGGAATCCATTTTTCCAAATTCAAAACACAGAAGTGGCAGAAATTAATTTAAAATTAATTCCCGTTGTTAAAACATAAAGCGTGTTTTTAAGAGATAATAACTATCAAATGATTGACACTTGTTTATGTCTGGTTTAAATGTGAAATTATGTTCAATGACCCACATTGTATTACATGGTAAAAATATATTCTAAATATACTTTAAAACCAATCAAATTCATAATTTATCACTATTAAATATTTTGATTAAAAAAGTTGTTTTTAATTTAAATTTAGTAATTTTCACTATTCATCAAAATATGGAAGTTATCCGAAAAGTACCAAAATTTCACCCTAGACTATTTTAGATATTCCGAATCCAAAAATGAAGTCCATTTTGAGAGGTATAATTAATAAAATTTCAAAAAGTCGGTATTACTATTCATAACGGCTAGTTTGATTGGTTGGGGTGTGTTAAAATCTCGAAGTTGCGTACAATGCACGCCATTGCATTATTTGAAGGGAAACGTACCGTGGAAGCTTGGGGTGTTACATGGACTCACACAGGATCTCTAGGTGGTGCACCACACATGATCGATAGGTGCTGACCGACACATGATCACAAGGTGCTAACCCACAGAGGATCGCTAGGTGCAGACCCACACATGATCTCTACGTACTAACCCACACAGGATCACAAGGTGCTGACTCACAGAGGATCACTCTTAATTCCTCACGTCACAGCCAGCTATAGGGTTCCCACGCTAAGATCGCTTGTCTCCATGAGGATTCGATACTCAATCCAATGTTCTATACTCCAACTGACACAAAGTCCAACGAAGAAGAATCCCAAAAGACCGCCACGTCACAGGGGTCTCAATGCAATTTACGGTGCATCAATCGGATGCCTAGTATGTAAGTTATTATCCTTTTAGTCCCGAGCTAATGGTTGGATTCATGCTCGATCCAACCCGGATATACACCAACTTCATTCAAATCTCCATTGAGGCATACTCAAAGGGGGGTTCTTTCTCCAAGGATTCCATCACCGCTGACGGTTCGTCAAACAGATGTCTGGTGTAACGCCTCGAACCCAGTTACCTAGAGTAGTTGCATTATTTTAATACATTGGCATGATTACAAGGAATCAATTCATAAAATACCGATAAGTTTAACAGTCTTGGAAAATAGATTATAAACATGGACGTTCCATTACACATTAGAAAATAAAACAAAACATAAATTAACCATTGAGAATGCCATTAATCCCCTAGATTAACCCCTCTTATCAATCATAATACACTTCTTGGAATCCTGAGAAAATTAAAACATAGAAATGGGTGAGCTCAGAAGCTCAGTAAGGATAACAATATAGCAGAAACATTCATAAATAAGCATAATCATTTAAGGAAATTTAAAAGACTAAAACAAAATCATTTTTACACTTGAACTTCATCATAGTATGGCAAAGATACAATAAAATAATACCATTTACTTATTCACATGAATATTCTACTAGTCGAATAATCACATGCAATATCAATAGCCTCTTTAATAATGTTGGAATGAATAATCCCATATTATCATAACCACATAGTCAAGGACTTGTTCCAAGACTAGAAATAAGATTCTGTCAAGGACTTGTTCCAAGACACTATTTTGTCTCATGAGATCGACCGATTCATCGAGAAGATATAGAGGGCTCCACACGTCACTTACTAAGTCCAATGCATTCCTCATATGAAAAGGTTTAAACATAACATAAACATTCCTATTAACACTGGCATACGAAATTTCAATACTATACGCATAATCCATGAATGGTATAAAAATAACACATCCATAGTAACACATATCACAAAACCTTCAATACAGTACAAAATATTTGTATCATAAAAAATCAACTTCAAAGAAGTTTAAAATCCATTAGAGGATTTCTACAGAGATGAAAATTATTTGTAAAACTCTTTCAAAGAAATATCCATATTTAATGAAAACATTTATAAGTCACAAAATTTAGAAAGGAAGACATTTAAATAAATTTTTTAATCAAAGTGTCCAATACCACTTTGAAACTTTTTAAAGTAATTATCATTTTAAAACATTCATGTCTTTTTAAGTAAATCCTTAAAACCATTTTGAAAACAAGGAGATTAATTATAATGGTTTAGAAGAATAAATCTTTAAAACATTTAAATTGATGATTTTGTAAAAAGTACCTTATAAGAATCCCTTTGAAAACAATTTTATGAAACATGTACGTGGATAATAAATATGTCCTAGTAGATACTTATGTAAAAACAAACTCAGATAATAAAGAAATTGTGAAATTAACCCTTACCAATTTGGTAATGTATGAAACACACACCATATTAAATAAGTATCATACAGTGAATATTTAAATACACATAAATTAAAGTGCATTAAAAAAATAATACAATTATGGGCATTACATAAACTACTCATAAGGTGATAATGGTAATATGTCATGAATCTCACAGGAATAAGGAGTGAGATGAAAACCCTTTACCTTGCTCTTTCCTTTAGTAGAGGGTACGTTTAACCTTTTGTATGAAGATAATAGTATGTCATTAAAGTATTCTAGAACCATATTAGTATTTATGATATCATACATGATTCATTAATGACTTTATAATACCAATTTAATAATAATTTCCATGTTAAATTAATAATTGAGGTAATAATCGCTTTCTTTATCGTACGTGTTTTAACATGTTACTCTTGATTGTATCACTCAGACCAAGATTTAAATATTTATAGAATATAAAACATGATTTATATATCACATATATTTAGAATATATTTATGTATAATAGAAATATATATGAAATGAAAAACATCGTTTATGGAGACGGTAGTCCGTATGTATGCAAAAACGTTGTTTCCATTTTCATATCGTATTGAACGGAACTAGGTGAATAAGATATATGTAAGTGCACATATATATATATATATATCCATTAGAATTATTATGTCATATATTACATATTTATTATTAATATATATTTTTATAATCATCGATTCACGGTGATCGTGGAAATGAATCTCATCGTGTCGTAGAGACGGTAATCCGTACGTATGCACGAGTGACAATATCATTTCCTAAAAGGTGTGAAATGGGATGGTATACTAATTTTACAGAGATATTATCATGTTATTTTAATTATTTATATACATATTTCTCATCATTATATCCATCCAAATAACATAGTGTTGAATAACAAATTGCACCACGGTGTGGAGACGGTAAGCCTTACATACGCACGCATGGTGACATTATTATTCATAAGAAGGGTAGAATAATGAATATAGATGTGAAATAATTATAATGAAATCATAATATATATAAGATAATGGAGTTAATATTTTAGAATGGAAACAACATAGAAAGTGTAAGTGGAAGAATAAGAGAACTTGAAAAAGGGTGGTGAAATCATTACCTCTTCTTCGGGTTCTTCCTTTTGATTTGATCAAATTGGATCTTTAAGTTGGATTTTGATCAAAGTAAGGACTCTAGGATAAAGTTAGGATATATGGGAGGATATTTGGGCAGGTTTGGGACGAGAAAAATGGCTGTGGTAGTGTGATTTTGAGAGAAGGGGAAGTGCCCTTTTATAAGAGGGGCGAGGGTCACTTTAGGAAAAGACTAAAGTATTAATTTATTATACAATCATATTCGGTTTATAATGATTTAAAATGAATTTATTTCGAGACATAGGTGGGTATGGGTCGAAATAATATCATTCAATAGGTTTTAGAAAAGTTTAGGTTACCATTTTAACCTTATATTTTAGATTTAACTCTTAGTTAAATAGTTTAACTTTTACCGTGTCTTCTTGTATTCTTACTCGACATGGTTAATAATATTATTATAAACTTTCAAGAGAACATAAAGTGGCTCATTAATGACATATATAATATTTTTTAATCCTTTTTCCAATCCTTACTTTTTTAGGAATATTATATCAACCAATTATATAGTATTTGTTTTAAATATTAATTTTTGTCAATTTTGACACTATTTGGTATTTTGTTTTTGTGAAAGTCATCACAACATGATTACATTGAAAAAGATATCTTTAATCAGCCTTGACATGACATATTCACCTAGAAAATTCGTGTATTTCATAAAAACTTTGAAATTATATTTATTTTAATATTTATAAAACCATTTATTTGATTCATTCATTAATAAGGTAATTACTACATCATCATTGTGTCAGAAATAAATTTAATTATTAAATGTCTAAAAATTATAAATAGAATATATTGATGTCAGAAATAGATTTATGTTTCCATATAATATTTAATTAAAAATTATTACTTATATAACACAATATAAAAATTAATTACTAAGAGATTTTTGTTTATGTCAATTTTGTCTTTACTTTAAATTAATTAATCTAAACTGTAATTATTCTTCATAAGTGTATCCATGGGGTCCCAAAATTGACCCAAGGATTCCCATGGTCTTCCATTACTCATACAATAAGGTGAAAACAAGTGTTAAGGTAATTTTGAATTATTACAATATTATTTTTTTCCTTGAATTACCCTATTTACCTTTAACCGTGGTAAATAAAAGCCAAAAGTTACTATTCACCCGAAATTATTTTCATCTTGTTGGACCACATATTACTTAATGAGGTTAATAGTTTCTCTCGGATTTTTGAAATTCTACTTACATAAGTGGTAAAATTATGTTTTATGTGAATCTTTAAATTCTCCTGGGAGGTGGGTAAAAGACAGTGAAAAGTTCAACAAAATTTTTATATATCTAAAATTATTATGAACTGAATCCAATGAATTAAATTTAATTTATATAGGTATTATGTTTATTTTTTAACCTAAAATTAATTTCAATAAAATAAATAATTATTTAAAAAAATTCAGTTTTAAACAATAACTCAGGGTTTTTCACTATTCATCAAAAATTTAATGTTTTCAGAATAATTCCAAAATTCACCCAAGGATAATTTCGATATTCCGAATTCAAAAATTATGTCTAATTTACTGAATTAAAAACATAGAAGTTTCATTTATTAATTTAAAATTAATTCATGTTGTCAAAACCAAAATGTGTATTTCTAAGAAATAATTAATATCAAAAGAATAACACTTGTTTATGTCCAATTTCAATGTAAAATTACTTAAAACGACCAGAATTAGATTGAATGGTAAAAAAATAATCTGTTTATACTTCCAAACCATCAAAATGTATAATTTAACACTATAAATTATTTTTGATTAAAAAAGTTGTTTTTTGTTAAAATATAGTATTCCTCACTATTCACCCAAATATGAAAGTTATCAGAAAGACAGTAAAAAATTTATTGAAACTAAATTATAATGTCTTGATTCTAAATAAGAAGATTATTTTGTCAAATTGAATATATTAAAGTTTCAAATATTGGATTTAAAAAGTGTTCACCATTAAAAGGTGGTACATTGTATTTATTAAAAAATACTTCATTTATCTGAAAAAATGAATTTGTTCTTACATTACGTCTAAGAAACTCATAATATGGATTCTAAAATTATAAGGATTATATAAATTTCAAAATTCAGTTAATAATATTAATAACCGCTTTTGAACGACTAGTTTTGTATGTCATGGTGATCTTGAACCCAGTCTTCCGTGTAGTGCATGTTATTGAATTAAATTTATGAAATAACAAATTATTAAATCTCAGGGTGTTACATTATTCCCTCCTTAAATAAATTGCGTCCTTGTTATATGAATTTTTTATTTTTAAAATAAAATGTTGAAAAATAGAAAATACCTTTTTGGGAAATCCCACATCGGAAATTGGGTTAATAAAATTTATTCTTAATAATAAGAAAAGGGGAATGAAAAAGTCACCACCAAATTATGATCTCAATTAGGAGAACATTGGTGGAAATTATAGAAACATAATTGGAGGAAAAATTTAAATATTTATAGGGAGTGATTGAGGTAATCAGTTACAAAAAAATGTTGAATTTAGGTCCTCAAAGCCATCAATCTATAATGATTTAAAATATTATCGGTCCAACAAAACATAAGGTATTTGTATAACACATATTTAGTTTTAATAATCCTTACCTATTGTTTTAGAATATATTTCTTCGTATAATATGAGAATAAAAATATATATATATATATAGTTGACAAGTAGAGTTTCATCCTTCCCCTAATTTCTACCAAAAACTCATCTTTCATTCCAAATGATTTCAAAAAAAATTATATTTACCTAAATTGTATAAGGTTCAAAAAATAATGAATTTATAATTCATTTTTCATACTATTTTAAAAAAAATATAAATTATACAAACTAGTACATCACGTAGTCCAGTCATAGGTGATGCAACATTGTTTCTCTTAGGTTGCGGGTTCAAGTCTCACAACCTTGTCGGGCGCGACTCGTTGTCGCCCAACCTCTAGGTTGGCCTTTTTATAAAAATCCAAAAATAACCTTAACAATAGTATCAAATTTCAAACCTAATCCATTCCAAGCTTTAGAATTATCCGAAATACTTATATCCAAACTCTCAGTCCAAAGTTTATAAGGAAGTTAAACAAAATGAGGATCCTTTTAACCAGGTAATAACATGTGAACACCTTCATCGTGTATTTTTTTAGAACACAGCAACATCCTGAATTACCAAAATCAACCGTCTCTTATTCCAAAATCACTACCTCATTATCAGGACCATAATAAGTATTACCTTTCCTTCAACCATTTATTTTTTAACAAGTGTAACTTACTATTAAGTCACTTTTCTTAGAACCATATAATCTCAAATCCTCAATAAAATAGTACTACAGTACAATCCTTATTTATCTCCATAATTCATTTAACCAGTATACTGTTGATACGACACTTAAATGAAATAATTCAATAATAACAACATAAGAACACTAGTCATTCCTCTTCATTTGAGATAGTATAATAACATTATTGTTATCCAATAACATCATTTGAGATATACTATTAAGAATGGGTCATTGATTCACATAGTTTCTCAATGCCTTGCAGATGAATCGTTTTACATTTGAAAACTTTTTCATACATTTGAAATCACGTACTTGGTGTCCTTTTTTTTCTGCACTTATAACAAACTCCCATTCTCTTCAAGAATTTACCAAGGAGATTCATTCCACATTTATCACATATTGTAAAATAATTCTTTAATTTGTTCCCTTTATCCATATTTCTTTCTAACATCCTTTTATTCTCTCGCTTCCCTTCAAAGCCATAGTATTCAAATAATTCTTTACTGATCTTATTAACCCATGATACTATTTATATATATGATGATAATACATTTGAGACTATTTCCTTTCTAAATGTAGTCCTAATACCACGATAGATATGATCCTTCTTACTCTTTGGACCATACATTTTGTTGGAGTTCACATTCCTTCTACTGATAGCCATTTCTATACAATGGCATACACTAGGTGAGTTTAGGTATTGCAATGAATAATTCCAAACTTGTAAAATACCTAACATAAGTTGAACAGTTTGTGGATATAATCTATAAAAATATTTTCCTTAAAGAGATATATACTCGTAAATCCTATATAATGATTTTTAATGAAAATGAGAATTATACAAAACATATCCCCCAGGAGTGTCGTAACTAAGAGTGTAGCAAGGCCCATTGTCGTGCTCCAGTTCTCGTTCGAGTCTAGCTCAAAGAGGTGTTTTTGGGTTTTACCCCTAGGCACATATCTGCTAGAGCCACCTCTACGTACTCGTTCCAGAAAGGGATGTATTTTCTAGGAAAACTTACAAAATCTCTACATTACCAAAATTTTAGGAAGTTCTTTTTTAATAATCCTCAAAGTATATCTCAGGGTAGTGTTCTCTAATCAGAGTTTATCTAAATCTAGTTTCCAAGGTTATTGCTAAACTTCCTCTGATAACAACTGTAATACCCCGACCCTAGTTACCTAGACTCGGTGCATTATTTTAATACCTTGGCATGATTATAGGGAATCAAGTCCCGAAGGACAGATCGGTTTAGCAGTCTTGGAAAATAGATTTCATACATGGACGTTACATTACAATTTTAGAAATAAAACACAACATAAATGATCCTTTGAGAATGCCGTTAATCCCCTTTCTTAACCCTTCTTATCAATCGTAATACACTTCATGGAATCCTAATAAAATTAAATCATAGAAAGGGGCGATCTCAGATTCTCAGTAAGGATAAAAATATAGCTGAAACTTTCATAAATAAGCATAAACATTTAAGGAAATGTATATGACTAAAAAAAGCCTTTTTAAACATTAACTTCAGCATAATATGGCCGAGATACAATAAAATAATGTCATTTACTTATTTACATGGATATTCTACTAGTCGAATAATCACATGCAATCTCAATAGCCACTTTTATAATGATGGAATGCATAATGCCAGACTATCATAACCACATATTCAAGGCCTTGTGCCAAGACTACAAATATAATTTTTTAAGGCCTTGTACCAAGACACTAGTTTGTCTCATGAGACCTACCGATGCATTGAGGAGATATAGAGGGCTCCACCAGTCACTTACTATGTCCAATGCATTCCTCATATGAAAAGGTTTAAACATAACATAAACATTCGTTTTAAAATCGACATACGTAATGTAAATACATTACCCATAAACCATGACTGGTATAAAAATAACACATCCACAGTTAAACATATCACAAAACCTTCAATACAATATTAAATATTTGTAGAATAATAAATCATCTTCAAAAAAGTTTAAAATCCATTAAAGGATTTTGAGATAGATGAAAATGATTGATAAAACTCTTTGGGAGAAATATCAATTTTTCATAAAAAACATTTAAACGTCACACAATTTAGAAAGGAATAAATTTAAATACATTTTTGAATCAAAGTGTCCCATATAACTTTGAAACTTTTTAATGTAATTAATATTTTAAATCATTCATGTACATTTAAATAAATCCTTAAAACCATTTTGAAAACATGGATATTAATGATAATGGATTAGAAGAATAAATCATTAAAACATTTAAAATGATAATTGAGTAAAAATTACCTTCAAAGAATCCCTTTGAAAACTATTTTATGAAACATGGACATGGATAATAAATATGTTTGAGTAGATACTTACGTAAAAACAACCCCAGAAAAAAAGAGATTATGAAATTAACCCTTACCAATTTGGTAACTTATGAAACATACACCCTATGAAAGAAGTATCATACAATGAATATGTATATACACATAAATTAATTTGTATTACACAATGAATATAATTATGGTTAGTACAGAAACCACACAAAATGTAATAGTGGAAATATGGCATGAATATCACGAGAATAAGGAGTGAGATGAAAAACCCTCACCTTGCACTTACTGTAAGTTGAGGGTACGTTTAAACTCCTATATGAAGATCTTATTATGTTATTAAAGTATACCAGGACCATATTACTATTTATGATATCATACATGATTCATTAATGACTTTATAATACCCATTTAATAATTATTCCCATGTTAAATTAAGATTTCTAGTAATAATCGCTTTCTTTATCATACGTGTTTTAACTTGTTACTCATGATTGTATCAATTAGAAAAATATTTAAATACATGCAGAATATAAAACATGATTTATATATCATTTATATTTTTAATAAAAATATTTATACTAGACATATATATATATGAAATTAAAAACACCATTTATGGAGATGGTAGTCCGTACGTACGCATAAACGCTGTTTCCGTTTTCATATCGTATTGAAAGAACCAAAGTGAATAAGTTATATCTAAGTACATACATATATATATATATCCATTATAATTTTTATGTCATATATTACATACTTATTAGTAATATATATTTTTATAATCGTCGATGAATGTTGATCGTGGAAATGAATCTCATCACATCCTTGAGACGGTACTCCGTACGTACGCAGGTGCGAAAATATCATTTTTTAATGGTGTGGAATTGGATTGTATATTAATTTTATAGATACATTTGAATATTATTTTCATTATTTATATACATATTATTCATCATTATATCCATCCAAATAACATAGTGTTGAATAACAAATTACACCATGGCATGGAGATGGTAAGCCGTATGTACGCACACATGGTGAAATTATTATTCATAAGATGGGTAGAATAATGAATATAGTTGTGCAGTTTTTATAATAACATCAAAATATATTGAATATATTAGATTTATTATTTTATAATGGAAACAACAATGAAGGAGTAAGTGGAAGAATAAGAGAACCTGAAAGAGGGTGGTGAAATCATTACCTTTTTTCGGGTTCTTCCGTTTGATTTGATCAAAATAGTACCTTAAGTAGGATTTATGACCATAGGAAGGCCCATAGGATGAATTTAGGATATATTGTAGGATATTTGGGTAGGGTTTGGCCAAACCAAATGTATTTGTAGGTGTAATTTTGAGAGAAGGGGAAGTTCCCTTTTATAAGAGGGGTGATGGTCCCTTTTGGAAAAGAATAATGTATTAATTTATTATACAATCATATTAGGTTTATAATGGTTCCAAATGAATTTATATCGAGCCTTAGGTGGTTATGGGTCGAAATACCCTCAACCAATAGGTTTTAGACAAGTTTAGGTTACCATTTTAACCTTATCTTTTAGATTTAACTCTTAGATAAACAGTTTAACTTTTATCGTGCCTTCTTGTATTCTTACACTATATGGTTAATAAAAATACTCTAAAAATCCAAGAGAACCTCAAGTGGCTCATTAGTGACATATATAATATTTTTAAGCCCTTTTTCCCAAACATTCATTTTTAGGAATATTATATCAACCGATGATATAGTATTTGTTTTAAATATTAATTTATATCAATATTGACACTATTTGGTATTTTGTTTTGGTGAAAGTCATCACAACTTGATTATATCAAAAAAGATACATTTAATTATCCCTAAAATGTCATATTCCCCTAAAGAATTCGTGGATGTCATAAAAACATTGAAATTATATTTATTTTAATATTTATAATACAATTTATTTGATTCTTTCATTAATAAGGTAATTACTTCATCATCATTGTGTCGTAAATAAAATTAATTATTTAATGTCTAAAATTTATAAATCAAAATAACATGCTTTAAGAAATCTTTTTTATCTTAACAAAGAATATTTATAGTAATAAATAATTCTTATATAACACCATATAAAAATTAATTACTAAAAGATTTTTGTTTATGTCAATTTTGTCTTTACATTAACTTAATTAATCTAAAGTGTCATTATCATTCATATGTGGCTCCATGGGGTCCCAAAATAGACACAAGGATGACTACGGTTGGCCATTATGCATCCAATAATGTTATGTCTTGTGTTAATGTAATTTTTCATTATTAAAATATTCTTTTTACCTTGAATTACCATATTTACCTTTAACCGCGGTAAATAAAAGTCAAAAGTTACTATTCACCAAACATTATTTTCGTCTAATTGAACCACGTTTTACTTACTGTGGTTAGAGTTGTCTCTCTGAGTTTTTAAATTCTACTCACAGAAGTGTAAAAATTATGTTTAATGTGAATTTTCAAACTCTCCTAGGAGATGGGTAAAAGATGGTGAAAAGTTCAATAAAATTTATATATATCTAAAATTATTATAAACTGAATCCAATGAATCACATTGAATTTATATATGTATTATGTATATATTTTGACCTAAAATAAATTTAAATAAAATATGTTTTTATTTAAATAAAAAACCAGTTTTAAACAATAACTCAGTGTTTTTCAGTATTCATCAGAAATTGAATGTTTTTAAAAAAATAAAAAAATTCACCCTAGGATAATTTCGATATTCCAAATCAAAAAATGATATATATTTTACCAAATTAATAATATATAAGTTTCATTTATTAATTTAAAATTAATTCTCGTTTTCAAAACCAAAAGGCGTATTTTTAAAAAATAATAACTTTCAAAAGATTGACACTTTTTTATGTCTAATTTCAATGTAAAATTACATACAATGACCATCATTGGATTAAATTATAAAAATATAATCTATTTATACTTCCAAACCATTAGAATGTATAATTTAACACTATAAATTATTTTTATAAAAAAAGTTGTTTTTAGTTAAAATATAGTATTTTTCACTATTCACCCCAATATGAAAGTTATTAGAAAAACACAAAAAATTTATTGAAACTGGATTATTATTTCCTGATTATAATGAAGAAGTATATTTTGTCAAATTGAATATATAAAAGTTTCAAAAATTGGATTAAAAAGCATTCACCATTAAAAGGCGGTAAAATTTTATTTTTTGAAAAATAATTCTTTTATCTGAAAAAATGTATTTGTTCTTACATTATTTATAACAAAATCATAATATGGATTATAAAATTATAAGGATTATATAATATTCCAAATTCAGTTAATACTATTCATTACGGCTTTTTAACGGCTAGTTTGGTATGTCGTGGTGCGCTTGAACTCAGTGATGAGGGTATTGCATGTTATTGAATTACATTGAAGAAATAACGTACTATGAAATCTTGGGGTGTAACATATGGTGCCAAATTTATGCCGAAAAGAGTGTAAATGGGTTAAAATGGGTCTACGGAAGGTCCGACCTAGCCCACTAGGTGGCCCAACCTTCTAGGTCTGGCCCAACCCGTGGTGGGCATCCCAGTCGGGCGGTGTGGATGCCACGGGGCCGCGAGGGTGGAGAATCCATAGGGGGGCATGGGCGGTGTGGTCGCGGGGCAGTGCGGTGAACCGCGGGATGTGTGGTCGCGGGGCTGTGTGTGGGGCCGCAGGGCAGCGTGGGGTTCTGCGGGCTGTGAGGCCGCGGGGGCCGTTGGACGGCGGTGCGCCATGAGGCGTGGCGGCCATGATCGGTGGGGTCGCGGACAGCGGAGCTCCACGGGATGCGGGGCCACTGACGGCGGAGCACCGAGGGGCGATGAGGTCACGGGCGGTGAGGCTGCAGATGGCGGAGGGCCGCGGGGCAGTAGAGTGTCGTTCCTTCATCGGCAGTTCTCGAGTTCCCCTGGTGCCAACCACCGGCATCGGTCGCCTTCACCATCGCGGAGAACACAAAAGGAAATGAAGAGAATTGGAGGGTTCATGCCATTTTTGTTTTGTCCACACCCTCCATGTTAGAGTAGTAGAAATCAACTAAAAAACATGAATCAAGAACGTCAATCTCCACAATTCCCCGATAACGATTATTCCCAACCCGTAGAAAAAGAAAACATCCGCTCTCTATTTAGATGGGAAGAACATGTAAAGTATAAAAATTCATAAATAACCCCTACCTCATTTTATTTGACAACAATGGTTGTGAGGAAATAGACGACATTGTTAGGGATAGACAGATGATGATGACATCAGTTTTTCCTCGATCATTGTTGGAGATATTCCTCATTGGTGATCCTTCGACGGGTTTTGGAGAAGAATTTGTCGAAGCATTCTTCATTGGCATTCTTTGTCGGAGGATATGTTCCTCCATGATCACCCAAGCTCCCACATTTTCCAATGATTAATTTCCCCCAACCCACCAAAAAGAAAAGGTAGCCAATATAATAAAATATGTTCGAATAATTTCAAATTGGATTAATTAATTAATTGAGTTGGGGAATTAATTAAAAGGGAGTGACATATTTAATCAGGCAGAAGTTCAAGAAACTTCCCATCATTAATTTTAGAGGTTAAAAGGGGTTTTATCCTCAGGTGGTCTCTTCCACCATAACCTCTCATGGGAGGTTTTAGTTTCGGTGGCCCTAACTACCATAACCTCAAGGGTAGGTTTAATTATGGTGGTCCTCACCTCTCAACATTCTCAAGGAGCGTCAAATAAAAATAAAAAATAATGCTACACAATTTTATTTTATTTATTCTTTCACAAATATTTGAAAATCTAACTTCCACCTTAGTCCTATTATGGTCGAGGTGAAGGTCTTTTTAAGTGAATATTGGTGCTTCGAGTTCAACAATGCCCTAAGATTTCAATTCCGAGAACTGGTTCAAAAGTTAAAAAATCATGCTCGTACGTTTACTGAACGTACCCGAAATAATGTTCATAAATTCATTCTAGAAACCCTCGGCCCTTAAATCACATGCCGTCAATTTTTGAGGACTCATAAAATTCCCAAATATTAAAAATAATTACATGGAATTTCCAGGTCATTACATTCTCTCCACCTCAGGGCTTTACGTACCCGTAAGCAACAACTCCAACTAAGGGAACAAGTGTGGGTACTGACCACGCATCTGATCCTCCCACTCTCATCTGATCTCCTGGAGGTTTCCTTACTGCCAACGTACACACACTAGAGGTATCGACCGCACACAAAGGACCCTCTCCTGTCGATCCTCAATCTCTACTAGAACCTCCGTAAAAGTCACCCCATCGTCGATGTCCATCTCACCATGTTCGATGATGCGAGAAGGGTTGTATACGTATCTTCTCAGCTTGGATACGTGGAAGAATTTGTGCACCTGATGCACCTGAGGTAGAAGAGCTATGAGGTATGCCACCTCGCCAACTCTGTTGAGGTCCTGAAAAGGTCCAATGAACTTCGAAGATAACTTGTCACCTCGGCCAAATCTCTGTAATCTTTGTTGAGGTGAGACCCGTAGAAAGATGAGTTCACCATCCTCAAACTCCAGAGGTATCCATCTCCTGTCAGCATAAGACATCTGCCTGCTCTGTGTAGTCTTTATCCGCTCCTGGATGATCTGAAATTTTTCTGTGGTAGCTCGTACCATCCCTGATCCCACTAGTGCTAGCTCCCCTGGGTCAGTCTAGCACAAAGGTGATCTTCAAGGTCAGCCGTACAACGCCTCAAAAGGTTCCATCCAAATGGAGGTGTGATACCTTCTTTAGTATACAAACTCCACCAATGGAAAGTGATCCTCCCAAATATGATAGAAGTCAAGGATGAAAGAGTGTAGAATTTCCTCGAGGGTCTGAATGTTCTGCTTAGTCTTACCATTCATCTAAGGATGGAAGGCAGTGCTCAAATGAAGCTGTGTCATGAAGGCCTCTTACAACCCCATCCATAACCGGGAAGTGAAACATGTATCTTGATCGGAGACAATCATCGTGTGTACTTCATGTTACTGAAAAATCTCTTGCACATATAGGTGTCCCATGATCTCTACTGATCCCTGCTCTCTGATCAGTAGGAAGTGGGATATCCTAGTGAGTCAGTCAACGATCACCCAAATCGAGTCATGATCCTTGGATGTACATGGATGTACTGTCACAAAGTCCATAGATATAC
This sequence comes from Viscum album, assembly GCA_963277665.1. Classification (NCBI taxonomy): domain Eukaryota; kingdom Viridiplantae; phylum Streptophyta; class Magnoliopsida; order Santalales; family Viscaceae; genus Viscum; species Viscum album. Next base: position 466,977,604 of record OY728122.1, on the reverse strand, counting down.
CATCACATTTCCACTCTGGGACCTCTAAAGGCTGAACCAAGCATGCTAGTACCTGAAGCTCCAGCTTCACTTGCTGACAACTGAGGCACCGAGAGTCAAACTCTGCAACTGCTTTCTTTATTCTCAGCCACGAGTGCTATCATCAAAGATCCTAATACATCATTTCCACTCTAGGATGTACTGCTAGAGGGTATGTGTGGAACTCCCTCAACCCTTCCTCCGAAGTGATATTGATACCATTGTATGTTCTCTGAAGAGTATTTCATGCTCCCTACCTTCAGAAAATCCATCAGGTGCATTCCCTATGGATATCGGAGCACGTCATGTCTCACAGTTAGTGTCCCCTTACTAAGAGTATAAACTATCTCAAAGTCATAGTCCTGGAGGAACACAAGACAACATCTCTTTCTCAGGTTCAGTTCCATCTGAGAGAAGATATACCTGAGACTCTTGTGATCAGAGTACAATGTAAAGCATTCCCCCATCAGATAGTGTCACTACATATTCATGGCGAAGACCACTACTGCTAAATCTAGGTCAATGTTAGCGTAGTTATACCCATGTTGTCTCAGATATCGAGAACCATATGTGATCATTGCTCACTCCTGTATCAGGACACATCTGAGCCCGGTCTCTAAGGCATCATAGTAGACTACATACCTTACGCCCTCCAACAATCACCACAAGATGGGTGCACTATTTAGCCTCTACCTCAGCTCCTAAAAACATTTCTGGCATCTCTCCGTCAACCGGAAGGTTTTCCCCTTCTTCGTCAATGCTGATAGAGGTGCTGCAACTCTGGAGAAATCAGGCACAAACAACCATTAGTGTCCGGCCAAACCCAAGAAAATATGTACCTTCGTCACACTTCTGGGTGGCTCCCAAGCCAGTATCGCCAAAATCATCTCGGGATCAACTCAAACTCCATCCTTCAATATAACATGTCCTAGAAAGTGAACCTCTTAGATCTAGAACTGGAACATCAAGAGCTTACCATAAAGTTGGTGCTCTCGGAGTGTGTCAAGTACTACATGAAAATGATAGGCATGCTCCTCCTCAGTAGTTGCGTAAATTATAATGTCATCGATGAAGAATACTATAAAGAGATCAAGGTATGGGTGAAAAATCCTATTCATGAGTCCCATGAACATTGTTATAGTGTTGGTTACACCGAATGGCATAATCAAGAACTCATAATGGTCATACCAACATCTGAAATCCATCTTGTTCACATCCTCGTCCCATACTCTGTTCTGGTGATAGCCTGATCTGAGATCTATCTTTGAGAACCACCATGCTCCCTTTAGCTGATCAACGAGGTCATTAATCCTTAGAAGTGGGTACTTTTTCTTCACGGTCACCTGGTTCAGGTGCTGATAATCAACAAAAAGTCTCAAGCTCCCATCCACCTTCATGTCGAATAGAATTAGGTCTGCCCAAGGAGAAACATTGGGCTGAATTAATCCCATCCCCTACAAGTCCTCTAGCTATACCCGTGGCTCATGAAGCTCCGAAGGAGCTATCTGATACGTTGGTGTAGAAATTAGTGTCATCCCGTGGTACACATCAATGTTAAAGTCCACCTCTCTACGAGAAGGTAGACCAAGAACATCATCAGGGAAAACATCCGCGTTCTGGTCCACCACTACAACACATATCAGACTCTCAACATCTAATGCTCTGAGGGTAAGGCTAGCCAACTGATGAGTGATCGGCTGCACCATCCTTCGGGTAAGTACATCCTATGATGCAAAGGCTCCCTTTTCGCCGGTGAAGGTAATCCTTGTCCCATCTGTTTGGATAAACTTCACTTTGTGCCTAATACAGTCAATTTGATCATGGACTGTAGATATCAACTCCATACCCAAGATGACGTCGTAAGGCCTCGATGCCGCTATTAAGAGATCCCATCCGAAGCTCTCATCTTCCTGAGTAAGATTTCACTTCAAACACTAGTATGTAATCATGAAATCTGCTCCTATAGGAGTCTCTATATGTAAGGATCGAGCCAATGGCTCCGTCAGAATCTCCAAGCTCTGAATGAGGGCAGTGGAAATAAAAGAATGACTGGGACCCATGTCTATATGTACTACAACTAAGGTGGAGTAGACAAAGATCATACCTATTATCATATCTGGAGCGCCATGGTCATAGGCCTCAGCATCCTGGATCTGAGCTCGCACCTATCCTCCTACTCCCTATGGTCAGTGTGGAAAACCTGGTGGTGGTGGAAGTAATATCTCAAATCATCGCCCACAACCGGATCCACGACCAGCTCCTCTGCCATGTCCACATACTCCCTGTGGACCTCATCAGTCGAATCTCTGTTTACACCTGGGTTATCCTTTGACTATATGCTGATCATCCATACAGAGGGATGGACTTTCATGAGCCATGTGACCCTACCCGTCGCATGCATAACGCTGCCCACTTCTGGTATGATCGGCTCTGCCTTGGGTGCCCTGCACAACTGACCCAGAATATTGCAGTTGTCCACCAATAGGTCTAGTCCTCTTAGACCTCTATGACATTTGTCTACTTCCAACTATATAAGACTCCGCTACGTGATGTTCGGTGGTGGGTCTCACTGCTAGTAACAACTCAGCAAGAGAACTCTCCACTAAGTGGTCTCTCTCTAACACCCCCGCCGGCATCAGGATGCTATGTGAGATCAGAAAAGGCCTGATCTCCACCCTGATTCCCTGCTCGATGGTATGGGCCCTGAATAATGAGTCCCACGCCTTATCTGTGGAGTAACATGAGAGTTCATTGAACCTTGATGAGTACTGACCAACAGTCATGATACCCTGTTATAGATGAAGAATCTCTTGAATGCGCACTATGCGATGAGTCACTGAGAGAAACTCAACTTGAAACAGGCTCTCAAAATCTGCCCAGTGAAGCATCACCTCATCGTGAACATGGAAAATCAAGATCCACCATATACCGACTACTTCCTGTAGAAGGCTGGCGGAAAGGATCACCATGAGATCGGCTGGTGTCCCTACTAGTAGGAAGACTCACACCATGTCCTTTATCCAATCCTAAGCCGCCTGTGGGTTCGTCTCTCCCCTGAACCTGGGTGGCCTCTAGTGCAGGAACTCGTGCAACATGCTCAAGCGGTGTTCACCCTCTAATTCTAGGGATGGTGGCATTGGTGGTCCAATGGGTAATGGTACCACTTGTGCCTTTATTGGAAGAGGGCCATGCACTGAGGCCTCGTCGCTTTATGGGATATTAGTGCATACAACTCTCGGAACCCTAGATGGTAGAATTCAAGGAGGAATCCTGAAAAGAAATAGGTCCCCCATAGTCAATAAGTTATACATAGTGAGCTTATTCAAGAGATCAAAAATAAAACCCTTGACAACACACACACACTCTGTGTTTTCATGCACTAAGTCAGAAATTAGATATCAGGGTCCTGATGTATGGATACTTTGGCCGCCTCACCAACACAGGTTTCCCTAAACTGATAACCACACTCACTACAGATAAAAATATTTTTGATAAAATTAATGATCATAGTTATATGTTCTATGGTAGAATTAACTCTTCTGATACCAATTTTTCATGACCCGTCCCACATGGATCGTTCCGTGACTACCCCAGTCCTCGCTTCAATTGGCCAGGGGCTGACGACTAGCACTGAAAGACGTATTCCTTAAAACATTGAAGGCTTTGCATATGTAACCTATAATCACACACAAAAAATCATCCAACAAGATATGAACAACAAGTAAACTATAAAAAAAGTGAGTACAGTTTGTAAAAGGGGCCAGAATACAAGCCCCACTGGAAAGTACAAGAACCGAAAGTACTAGTAAACTGGAACAACTCCTGTGAACACCCACAGAGGATACTTACTGAAGGGTATTTAAAACTCTCAATTGGTCTTCTCTGTGGTACGCCTCACCTACGATCCACCTCTGAGCTACCTCATGTCATGGTACTCATATCCTCAGTTATGTTGTCCATCATCAGTACCAAACATAATGAGGTGCGGGCATAGCCCGTGCAGGGGTGAGTATAACGATACTCAATAGGGACCCTGAGACCCTCAAGGTCTCACTGAATCCACAAAAGATAATCCAAAAGCATGAAATCAAGTGACATCTCATCTTAGGAATATTCCTATACATATACCTAAGTTATCATGAATCAATCATGAGGAAAACACAGAATCCATCTCAAAATCCCAAAGCTCATCTGTTCAACAAAGGAAGGAATACCACGAAGGTAAGTACCACAAAAGTACGCCACATAGAAGAATACCACAAAGGTAATACCACAATCAAAATTACCACTCTGGTACGAATGAATCTCACACCAGGTATAACATATGTACAATAGTATAGATGATTATATATAACTACTGAATCATATTACTCTATGATGAGGCAGACCCACACTGGATCGCTTAGTGCTGACCCACACAAGATTGCTTTGTGCTAACCCAAACTTGATTGCTAGGTGCTGACCCACATAGGATTGCAAGGTTCATACCCACACCGGATTTCTTGGTGCTGACCCACACAGGATCACTACGTGATGACCCACACAGGATCGCAATGTGCTAACACAAAAAAATGAATGCTAGGTGCTGACCCACACATGATCGCTACGTGCAGACCCACACATGATCATAAGTTTCGGACACACAAATGATCGCTAGGTGCAAACCCACATAGGATCACTAAGTGCGGACCCACACTGGATCTCAAGGTGCTTCCCCACACATGATCACTCTTCATTATTCAAGTCACATCTTGCTACAGGGTTCCCGTGCTATACTAGATCGTCTCTTGGAGGGACCGCTCATCAAGCCACTAGGTGATACTCTAGCGTCCACAATGTCTGATGAAGAAGTACCCCAAATGACCGCCATGTCATGGGGGTATGAAAGAAATAGACGGTGTATCAATCAGATGCCCGGTCTGTAAGTTATTAGCCATTTAGTCCCGAGGGCTCGGTTGGATTCGTGCTTGATTCAACCCGACCATACTTCAACTTTATCCAAATCTCCAGTGAGGTAAACGAAAAGGGAGAGTCTTCTTCCATGGTTTCCAGTGCTACTGAAGGTTCGTCAAACGGACATTGGATGCCAATGTTATGGCCCAAAAAGCGTAAATGGGTCGAAATGGGTCCGGTTCCGATCTGACATGGTTGGACCGATCCAACCCAACCAATTGGGTATCCTGTCCTACTATGTCTATCCCAACCCATTGGTTCTGGCCCAACCCGTGGTTGGAAGCCCGACCCGGTGGCACGGAGGCTGCAGGTCCATGAGGGTGGGAAAGCCGTGGGGCGGCACGGCGGGGCCGCAGGGCGGCGCGGTGGGGCCGCGAGGACATGAGGGGGGGGGGGTGCGGGGAGTCATGGGAGGCGAGGCCACGGGAAGGCACAGGTTTCCGTGGGTGGGGAGGACGTGGGGCGCGGGGAGCCGCATGCAGCTGGGCCATGAGGCGGTGCAGGGTGTGGTGGGTAGCGAGGTCGCTGGGCGGCGATGGGCGCAATGGGCGGCGTGGCCGCTGGACAGCAGAGCGCCGCGGGGCGCGTAGGCCTCGGGCACCATATCCACAGACGGAAGAGTGCTACAGGATGCCTGGCCATTGATGGAGAATATTCACAGGGCGCGTAGTCCGCGGGTGATGGGGCCATGGATGGCGATGCGTTGCGGGGCGGCGGAGTACCGTGCCTTCAACGGCGGTTCTCGAGTTCCCCCGGTGCCAACCACCGGAACTGATCACCATCACCATTGTGAAGAACAAACAAGAAACAGAAGAATAGTTGAGGGGTCAGGACATGTTTTTTCCCTGTACCCTCCGCATTAGAGCGGTAGCAAACAACACAACAAAAACTTGAATCAAGAACATCAAACTTCACAATCCCCCAACAATGATTATTCCCAATCCGCAGAAAAAGAAAACATCCGCTCTTTATTTAGAATGGAAGAAAATGGAAAGTATAATCATTCATAATTAACCCCTACCACATTTGATTTGTCAATAGAGGTTGAGAGGAAGAGGATGATGTCATTGGGGATAGGCAGATGTCGGTGACGATGGCGTTTCCTCAATCATCGGTGGAGATGTTCCTTGTTGGCGATTTTTAGACGGAGTTTGGAGAAGAATTCATCGAAGGAGAAGAATTCTTCATTGGAATTCTTCGTTAGAGGATGTGTTCCTCCATGTTCTCCCAAGCTCTCACCTATGCCAATGATTAATTTCCCCCAACCCACCAAAAAGAAACGGTATCCAATATAATAAAATATGTTGGCATAATTTCAAATTGGAATAATTAATTAATTGAGTTGGTGTATTAATTAAAAAGGTGGTGGAATAATTAATCAAGGGGAAGTTCAAGAGACTTCCCATCATTTATGTTTGAGGTCCAAATGGGTTTTAGCCTTGTGTGGTCCCCACCACCATAACCTCTCGTGAGAGGTTTTAGGTTTTGTGGTCCTCACCTCCATAACCTCAAGGGGTGGTTTAATTTTGGTGGTCCCCACCTCTCAACACCCTCAAGGAGTTTCAAATAAAAATAAAAATAAATGTTAAACAATTTAATTTTTATTTTATTCTTTCCCCAATCTGTGAAATGCTCACATCCACCCTCGACCTACTGCCGCTGAGGTGAAGGTCTCCTTAAACAAATATCGGCACTGCAAGTTCAACGGTGCCCTCATATTTAAATTCCGAGCACCAGTTCAAAAGTTAGAAAATAACGCTCGCACCTTTACTGAACGTACCCAAAATAAATTTCCGAAATATATTATGGGAACTCCGTGCCTCAGAATCACACGCCATCAATTTTCAAATACTCTTAAAATTCCAATATATTAAAAAAAATACATGGAATTTCTGAGTCTTTACAGAGGCACCAATCTTTTCAACTAATAAGGGAAATCATACTATGAAAAATACAAACATCAGGATGAAGAAGAGTTTAAAAATAATAGAATTAGAATATGAAAGGTCTACATAAGAATAAATCAATTTAATTGGTTAATGTAAAGATAATTTTATGGTGATTTAGACACTCAAAAAATACCTAAATGCAGATATGTTTCAATTTTCCCATTACACATTCATATCAGGTTTGATACTGCAATTATAAACGCCATAATGGATGAAACCTAGACAGTTCTCAACCTACTCAAAAAACCCATTGGTCAACTCCATAATTCACAGTCATCTTAATTCAAAACTCTATTTCACCCATAGTCGGTTGGCATCCTCCTTACTTAGACCCATACTTGACCTCACTCTTCTACGATGTTGTATATCTCTAAATAACCCCCCAGTATGAGCAGTCATCCCCATATCTATAAGTACAACGTCTTATGAAATGAAGGGCCTCCCTTTTTTAAAATTTCATGATTCCCTTTTATATCTTATTTTAAGTATTTTCTATTTTATTTTCATGTTTTTTTATCTTCATTTCATCATTTTATTTATTTTTTTACAAATAAATAAATTTTTCGTAATAAAATTAATATACTTTTTTTAGAAATTTGAATTTTATAAATCATATAAATCAATATTATTATTATAAGTATTTGATTATATAAATAATATTTCAAAAATAATCATAATTAGTGTATTAATAATATTAATTAATTATGTTTTACATATTAATTAATTTAAAAACTATTTCTTGATTCAAATATTAACTAAACTCTAATATAATTATCATAATATATTTTATTTAATGTTCTTATTTTAAAAAAATGTATTTTTATATAATTTTATGAAAATATATATAATTTCAATATTTCAACTAAAAAATAATATTACATTAATTTTATAATAATAATGATAATTTCAATGTTTTTTAAAATCATGAATTTCCATATTGTAAAATTCAATAAAATAAAATATATTTCCTTAAAAATTTAATTTATTACATTTCAAATAACATTATGATATAAAATAAAACATGTTTTTCAAAATATCCATATAAAAATGTAATATTGAAATATTATTTTAAACAATACCATTTTTTAGATTATTAATTGTTAATGAAATTGAAAAATTAAAATTTTCCAAAAATCATAATTTATGAAACAAAAATATTTATAATAATTAAAAGTATTATTATTTATATATATTATTATATAATTTTATATCGTTAAAAAATTTATAGATAATTTTTTTTTAATTACATAAAACACTTTGTATCATTGATTATTTTAATTAAAACCCATCACAACAAAATGAGTATTTTTAAATTATAAATTAATTCATTTAATTAAAAATTTATATAACAAAACGTTTTTTATATTTTTTTAATGTCATAATCTAATATATTTCCCCTGAAAAATTATCATTATTTAATAATTTTCACCATTTATTAAACAATAATTTGATCGACTAATTCAGGTTCTTCCCAGATGCATTAACACTTTCATTCAGTCAATTTTATTCTTCTTTTTGAATATTTTTCACTATATTTTGTTATTTAACCTAATTTTATAACTCTTATTTATATATTTAACATGTTGAACATGTATTCAACATTTTGGATTTAAGTTCCAATATCATCATCCTTTGACATAACTTTCCATATTTTATAATTATTTTTTCAATTATTTAATGACTAATTAAGAATTTTTTTGTAATTAATTTCATCAGATTATTTACTTTTTTATAGGTTTATTATTGTCTATTATTCATTTTTATTATAAAAATTATGTTCAGGGTTATTTTTATTATGAATTTTTCATGACTATATATTTTGGGTATAGTATGTTTATGGTTGTATTTCATTGTATTTATAAATTATTTGTCTTTATAATTTGATTATATTTTAATATTTTTTGTACGTACCATACTTGTAATGTAATTTTTTTCATTATAATAAATATTGGTTATAATTTTCACTTTTTAAAATTGTATTTTTGTACATTGCAACATTTATAAGATGCATATTATAATTTCATACATTTATATATATTTATACATTTATAGGTTTTAAATTTTACTACATGTATATTTTTTCAAATTATTAGATGATTAATATTAATCATCTATTAGATTATGATTTTAGGTAATTATGTAATCATAATTTGATAAAATCATAAATGACGAATGATTAATTTTTGGTAATTGGATAAATGTATCATGATTTTTTAAAGATAAACTTATTAAAAAATATATGTGTGTGTGTGTGTTATTTTATATCCTTGAATGAAAGACATGAATATGTGAAAAAATGTAAAATGATATCAAGGACCAACTATTTATTTATGGATTTGATCATAATTATACATGGTTCATCTGCTCTGCTGAAATAACAAACACATCATGATATGAGGTAACTGAAAGGACCTGACATTAAATATTACATATGATTGGTTTCCATAAGTAAAATTCACATTCAAGGATCTTTTATGATTGTAATTTTATAGAATTAAAAAAATATATTAACAATTAAACCCATAAATTACTAGTGGACACTTATATTCGGTATACATTTTTTCAAAAAAGTAAACATTCTGAAATAAAAAATAGTTTCCTTCTATAACATATAAATTCCCATAATGTCATTATCCATGTATATAATCATATTATAACCATGTGAAAAAACATTTATAACTTGGGATAAACACATAAATATCTGTAAGGTACATAATGAAAGTATATTTCTAGTCTTGTGAAAAACATGAAAACCCATTTAATGTTCATTGATCAAAAGAACGAAAACACATCCACCTGAATAAAATATATATATTATTATAAAGTAAAAAAAATTTAAACAAAAAAAAGGCATTTGAAACTCTTTTTGGTGAACTACATCATTATATACATAAAACCCATTCAAAAAAATATTAATTGGAATAACCATACAACTAAATTCCAATATTATTATTACCGAATTTGTTAGAGATATATAATGGGGATCACCCTTCGTATATCCTATATCGGTCTCAATTGTGATCTATAATTTGAATCATCCTTTTTTATATGATATATTGGTCTCACCTGTGAGATATATTGGGGCTCAACCATTTGAATAATCCGTATCGGGATCGCCCGTTAGTTATAATGGTGCTCAACACTTCAAACAGGCTATATCCAACTAACCAAATTCATATAATTCTTATGTCCCATATCATTAATAATATCATATAATCAAAAATCCATTCTAATAAACCCATTTAATCCAATATCAAAACACTTCTTGATAAAAATATAATTGTCTTTAAATTAATTTTTTTAATAAAAAAACTTTTTCATTGAAAACCCATTTTCTATTACAAAATAACTAAAAATAGAAATATGGTTTTTCATTTATAGAATCATGAAATATTTTCGTGGATAATGGCAATAGAATAATACACATAGTGATGGAAACGTCTATGTCATTGTATATGATAAAAATAGATCATTTGTAATGTCATTTGTCAAAATATTATGAGAAAAACAAATAAAAATATTACATTTTAAAAAAAAATTGCAGTAAATTTAAAAAATATATATAATATATAATATTAATATATAGAAATATAAATCAATATGTAAAATAATATTAAGAATATTGACTTGGTGAAAAAGAATTGATAATTAAGTCATTAAGCATTCAAAGTGTCCAATAGAACATTTTACATTTAAATCATAATGAACATGAAAGAATACATTTAAAAAAACATTAAATAAAATTATTTTGGATAATATATTGATATGGAAAGTCACAGTATCTATATATACATGTTATAGAGGAATAATAGTTAATATCATTAAGAAATTACTCCTTGAAAGGCGATTCAGACAAAATCCCTTACATTGAGGTTGACTCATTACGTAGAATATTTATCATCCCGAATAATAAATGTAAGTTATTTATTTTATTTATTGAGGATAATATTTGTTTATATTATTTTTTATATCACTTATTATAATGTTATAATAATTACATAATTATTCAATTTCATGTCTGCTGTTTTGACGATATTTGATAAATGTGTCCAAAATGACATTGGTATGATGTCTATAGTCAATATAGTCATAAGTACATCGTCTCCGGAACAATATTCATGAAAAAATATTCAATTTTATATATAAATTATAAATATAAATCAAAGCACTTTTGTATGGTTATGAAAAATTAAAAATGTTCTAATAATGGTTACGATGGGTCATACATATGCATGAGTGACATTTATATATTTTAATGAACATTATGGAAAGAAGGATATTATTATTAAATTGTTCTAGAATAATAATAATATCATTAATATCATATTACACAGTTGAATACACACATATATTATCCATGTGAAGTGGGTATTAAAATCAAATCTCATCGCTTTGTGGACGATATAGTTCATACATACCCCTGAACGATGTTATCCTTTTCATGTGCCTGGAAGTCAGGAATATAATTGATACATTATAAAAATAATAATTTTAAATATGTAATTGAAATCATTTATAGAATTTAATTATACCATTATAATATGTATTGATATATTGTGATGGAAAAAATAATTATATGGCTTTATGGAGGTCATAGATCACATGTACGGACAATCAATTAATTATTTTCCCATTTTTGTTGAAAATGGATTTGGATATAGGTGATGATATAATAAAACCTCATTATATTTATGATACTGGAGTCATTATTTCATCATGCTACAATTTTTTTAAGGAAAATACATAATACATAAAATAGAACCACATAATAAATATTGATACCTCTAGTCCGAATGATCTCAATTGATTAGCACATTAACAATATAGAGATGGGTGTTCTATGTAATATAATGAATCTGGAATGTCTATAGAGATTATAGGAATGGGATTTGTTAGGGATTTACTAATCTATAATGATCTTCATGTTTGTGGAAAATAGAATAATGAGTGACCTTTTAAAATATATGAGAGGGGAAATCTGAGAATTGGGAAAATATTTATATTATTATAAATTAATATTCGAATAAAAGGGTATTAGAATTGATTTATTTTTATGATATGATGATTTTGGGTTGAATACCCTTCACCAATGAAAATCAGTTATGATATGACTTTTATTTAATCCTTATCTTATAAATTTAACCATTGTTAATTCATAGTTTGATATCTTGTTATTTAAAATTTGATGCTAAATATAATTAAAAAAAATCAATTCGACCAATAAATATTTATATTATGACATTAAAAGAAATATCCCAACTAACTAGTTGAATCATTTATTTTTTCTAAATTATATATCATAAAATAAAAGATTATATATTCTAAAATATAGTTAGTTTAAATTTTGACAATATTACATTCTTTACTTTTTAAAAATAGTATATAAAAAAGATATATTCATAGAAACACATTTATCATATCAAAAATATGTCAAATTAAATAAAAAATTAATGGATGACATAAATTGGATAAAAATATAATTATTATAATACATTTAATATCATTTATTTTATTCTTTAATTAATTAAGCAATTACATCATCATAATCGTGTCACTTTTTAATTTATGTTTCTATTTCCAAAATTATAAATAAATTAACTTGATTAGGTAATTTTTTTTATCTTTATATGAAAATATTTACAGTCGAAGAGATCACCAGTATAACTACATATTAAAAATAATTTACCCATTAAAAAAATTGATGGGAAAAATTGCATTCTCCTTGAATATAATATTATATAGGGGTTATAGTCCTCATACACTAAGGGAAAATAGGCTTTTGCGACGGGCTATTTGTGACGGGATTAATTCTAGTCACAAATAGTCATTCCCAGAGGTTATTTGCGATGAGATTTGGGGTCCCGTTGCAAAATGTAATGCACGGTTTGGCATGGGATGTGTACTAAAGCGTGGGAAAATTATTTAGCATGGGACCCGTAACAAATACCAGTGGTGGTAAATGGTTTTTTTTACGAGATGTCGTCCCGTCACAAAAAGTGTGTCAGCATGTCCCTTTTTCAGACCTGCCCCATTGAAAATACTGTTTTTACCACCGATAGCAAATAATGTGGCCAAAGGACATTGCGACGGGCCCCATCACAAAAAGAACCTTTTGCGTTGGTATTCCCATCGCAAAATGTCCCATCACAACTAATCTAACCTATATATACCCCCTCTCAGTTTTTCTTTGTCTTCTCCTCAATTCTTTTTTCCTCTCTTTCTCTAGCTCTATTTTTAGTGTGAAAATTTCATTGAGATAGTTTTTTACGGAGAAATTGTGAAGTCGATTACATCAACAAGAGATCAAGTATAAAGTTATTTATATTTTATTTTATTTAGTATTTATTTCAATTTTTTATGTTAATTTATATTATTGTTGATTAGTTGTAATTAAATTAGATTTCAATTGTTTTGTTATCAGTATTTATTTTTAATAAAAAATTGAAATTATAAGTACTAAATCTTAATAATTAGTAATAATTAATAATTATTTATGATTAATAATTATTAATGAAAATTAGTATTGTATATAAATAATTACTTGTAATTTGTAATTAGTAGCTGCAAATTGTAGTTATTAATATCAATTAATGCTAATTAGTAATAATTTTTTTTAATTCGTAATAATTAGGGTTACTTACTAATAAATTCGAATAATTAGTAATAAATAGAATAATTACTTATATATCGGAATAAGTACTAATAAATAGGAATAGTTAATAATAAATATGAATAATTAGTAATAAATATGAATAATGAGTAATATATAGGAATAATTAGTGGTAAATAAGAATAATTATTATTAGTTTGGAATAATTAGGTATAATTAGAAATTATTTGGAATAATTAGTAATATATAGGAATAATTAGTAATAATTAGGAATAATTAGGAATAAATAAGAATAATTTGGAATAAATAATCATCATTAGTAATAATTAGTAATAATTAGTAATAATCAGAAATAATAAAGAATAATTAAGAAACAATTAGGAATAATTATGAATAATTATGAATAATTATGAATAATTAGGACTAATTAAGAATAATTATAAATATTTAGTAATAATTAGTAATAATTATGAACAATTATGAATAATTTAGATTAATTAGGAATAATTAGGAATAATTATGAATAATACGAAATAATTTGTAATAATTAGTAATAGTTAGTAACAATTAGTAATAATTAGTAATAATTAGTAATAATTATGAATAATTATTAATAATTAGTAATAATTAGTAATACTTTGTAATAATTACTAATTATTAGTAATAATTAGAAATAATTAGTAATAAATTGTAATAAATATTAATAAATAGTAATAAATTGTAATAAAAAATAATAAAAAGTAATAAAAAGTAATAAATATTAATAATTAGTAATAATTAGTAATAAATAGTAATAATTATTAACAATTAGTAACAATTAGTAATAAATTGTAATAAATTAAAATAAATATTATTAATTATTTATAATTATTAACAAATAGTAATAAATAGTTATAAATAGTTTTAATTATTATTAAATAGTTATAATTAGTAATAATTAGTAATAATTAGGAATAATTTGTGATAATTTGTAATAAATAGTAATAATTTGAAATAATTTGTTATAATTTGTAATAATTTGTAACGAATAGTAAGAAATAGTAATAATTAGATATAATTAGTGATAATTAGTAATAATTAGTAATAAATAGTAATAAATAGTAATAAATAGTAATAAATAGTAATAAATAGTAATAAATAGTATCAATTAGTAATAATATGTAATAATTAGTAATAATAAGTAATAATTTGTAATAAATATCAATAATTATTAATAATTAGTAATAATTAGTAATAATTAGTAATAATTAGTAATAATTGGTAATAATTTGTAATAATTAGTAATAAATAGTCATAAATAGTAATAATTCATAACTATTAGTAATAAATAGTAATAAATAGAAAAAAATAGTAATAAATCCTGTATATATTGTGCCACCCATATGCAATGGTAATTATTAAGATGTAGGTTTAATTATTTATCTTTTTTTAGATAGTGTTTTTAAAATTTCAAATGATTCTAAAACAGTAATGATTTTATATTTTGTAGAAAAATATGGAACATGGAAGTCGACAATATTCATTATTAGATGATCCTGCTAAGATAAATCAGTGTAGAAATAAAAATGGTTCTGGTTTAAATCCTGTATATATTGACGGTTTTGATGCTTTCTTATAATTTTCATCCTCCAAACCTGAATATGTTTCAGTAGGGACAATTAAGTGGTGTTTTCTTGAGGGGATCACATCATAGAGAAACTAAAGTTCACTTTTATAGTATTCTTGATGAAATTGTTCAGCTGTGTTATCTAGGAAAAAATTACATAATGATGTCTAAATGTCAGTGGTTGGATACTGAGAGACGCTTGAGTGTTCATCTAACTAATGGAATCGTCGATATTAAATATAAAATTTTTCTTGTAGTAAATGAACCATTTTTACTGTCTCAACAGGCACATAAAATTTATTACGCAAAGTACTGTGCTTCTTTAATATACATGAGTGATTAGTGAAGTGTAATAAAAATGAAATCTTGATAAAATAATTTTACTCTACCTGAATGTGGTTCAGCTGAAGTGGAAGGAATTGAAATTTTTCAATAGACTGCTCTAAATCCATTTTTTCACTAAGTGACCTGAATATCGATGATGTCACCACACAATTAATGATCAATAATGACGAAGATGTTAACGATGTTACAAATGAATTTTAAATGACATGAGATGATAATACTGAAACTCAGATAGATATTGATGATGTTGAGGAGGAAGATGATTACATTGACATTGACAACTATGGAGGTGAGGATAAAGATGGACATTGACTCAGTTAAATGAGGGTTATAATAAAAACTA
This sequence comes from Viscum album, assembly GCA_963277665.1. Classification (NCBI taxonomy): domain Eukaryota; kingdom Viridiplantae; phylum Streptophyta; class Magnoliopsida; order Santalales; family Viscaceae; genus Viscum; species Viscum album. Next base: position 466,961,780 of record OY728122.1, on the reverse strand, counting down.
ATATTACTATTTATAACCTATATATATTGGTTATCATTCACTAATTTATTTATATATATAATTTTTTTTGATTATTTAATCATTTTTCACAGTTTTTTGCTTGTAGATATTGGAAAGGGGAGTGCTAACATGTGCAATTAATTTCCTCAGCCTTGCATCACATGGGAACAGATTCCCATTGATGTGGGGATCAACATGTTCAATCATTTGCTGATATGTAAATATATAATATTTATTTTGAAATTTATTTTATTAATAACTTGATATTATAAATTATATCAGGGTTTATGGTATCCCATCGATTATAGCATGCGTCATGTTATCCACACGGCATGGTATGTGTCTTTGCATGACTATTTCGACCAGTTTTTGCATAATTTGAGAAGAACATCCATTAAGAAACCATGTGTGATAGAATTTGATGAGTCATGTAGAGCACACTGACTAGAGATTATTTCATCTCAGGTTTGGGATGGATTATTTTACACTTGTTGGGTGATGGATTTCAGAGGAGATCTTCAATGGGATGATAGAACTGGGGTAGATAAGAGGTGACACATCGAGCTAGTGGCTGTACACTCAGTATTCATAGAGAGCATCTAGTATGTATCTTTTTTTAAATATTATATATAACTTTAAATATAAACAGTTGATTTTTTGTTTCTGTTTTCATTTGAGCATCCCTATATTAAGGAGTATGATGTTTTCGGAGGATGAACAATGATCCATCCACTAGAGGGATAATAGGTGATCTCCAGCGTCAGATTTTGGTTAGTATTATTATTTTTAGTTTGATAATTAACTGCATATAATATTTTCACAATTTTAATTCAAATTGGAATTGAAGTATTCATATGAGGTTGCGACCTCTCAGACAGAATATGAGAGTGAGGATGAGATGACTGATCAGACTAGTGACCACCATTTCGATGAGGCGACACGGATACAGGCGACTCAGTATGGCTTTGAGAAGCATCAAGTAGTTGGAATCAGCTCTCATTTGACTCTTGGTACTTATTATAGTACTTCTATGATATCATCGTCTAGCTTGAGAGTAGCTCGTGGAAAGGCATCATCTTCAGCCTCACGGTATCAGGAGATGATGCAAACTCAGACTGAGCTTATAGAGAGTTTCCATAAGCATCGTGAAGAGATTCGCCAACAGCAACATCAGTACGAGGAGTTGATGCGTCGATGGCAGCGACAAAAGCATCATCACAAGGAGATGGAGTACATGCGCTGCCTGACTCATAGTTTAGGAATGGTGTTTCCTCAACCATCTCCTACAACTCCTCTACCACCTACAGAAGACAACACCCCATGGATTTATTTATATTTAAAACGATTGAATTCATGATTTGTTGTAATATAAACTATTTTCTATTTCGTTCTTTTATATTGGTGAAAATATTGAATATTTTTTTAATATTTTATTATCTATTATTAGTATTATATTTTATTAATATTTTAAAATTTTACTAATTATAATAATAAATATATGTTTTGAATTTTTAATATGTTTTGATAAATATTGAGTTTTTTTAATAATTTTTTATTTTTTTATTTTAATAATATTAATATTAATTTTTCAGTAATCATAATTTTATTAAATATACTTTTTTAGTATTATATTTTTTAAAATTTATTTATTCTAATAATAATTATATTATTTATTTATTTATTATTTTAAAAATATTAATATAATTTATTCATTAACCATAATTTTATTAAATATTTTTTTATTATGTTAAGTATTTGTTATGGGACATTTTGCGATGGTATCCCATCAAGGATAATTTAAATATTAATTTTAAATAATAGCATTTGTGAAGGGATGATGGGACCGTCACAAATACTATTTGTGATGGGCCCATCGCAAAAGGTTTTTATAAATAATGTATTTAATCTGAGGATTATTTGCGATGGGCTCATCACAAAAGGTATATTTATATATAATGTATATAATCCGAGAGTTATTTGTGACATGAAACTTTCCCATTGGAAATAATATTTCTTGCGATGGGCCGGTTGTAAAAAATAATATTTGCGATGCCATTTTCTGTAATGGGCTATTTGCGATGGCGCCCCGTCGCTAAATCCTATTTGCGATGGGATCCCATCACAAATAGATCATCAAAAATACCTCTAATTATAGTAGTGGTAGTTCCAAAAAGTTGACATAAAATCATACCATAGATTATTTTAGTAAAACATTTATTATGCAATGAAATTCAAACAAGTGTTAGGGTAATTTTTAAATATATAATATTATATTTACCATCAATTACATGAATTACCCTTAACAGTTGTAATAAAAATTTTCCTTATGTTACTATTCACAATGTTAGAAAATAAATTGTAACTATTTAAATAATTTGAAAAGTTATATTAAAAATAATGAATCCATTTATTATAATTAAAAAATTTTGAATTAGAAGAAATTAATTAAAAATTGATCCCATTGAAAGTATAAGAAAACGTGCTTTTAAAGTAAAATGTTCAAATTTTCCCATAGTTTTAAATCCATTCTCAATTTAAAATTGATTCCAATGATCAAAATTGGATGAAATGATAAAAAAATATTACATTTATACTTTAAAAATAATTAATACTATTATCTACCTATATAAATAAATTATAACAAAAAATATTTTTTTGAAATAAAATGTTTTACTCTTCTTTATTCATTATATTCTTGAAAATATCGAATAAATACCCAAAATTGAAGTAATGTAAATTCAAATAATCCTATTATAAGGAAGAAGAATAATTTTTCAAATAGAATTTATAAAAGTGATAAAAACAATTTAAAATGTCTTCGACTTCAAAAGGGTGAATATATTGTTTCTTTGAAAAATACATCTTTTATGTGTAAAAATGGATTTGTTCCCATATAATTTTAAGAAAAAAAATTAATGTTAAATATTATATTGAATATATTACACATATATTTCATCAATATAATCCAACTAGAGTTATTTTATTATTTAATATTATAAAACACACCTGCCACATTTAAATAGTTTTTCAAAAAAACATTTCCTTTTAAAAACTAGGGATGTTACATTCTACCCCACTTTAATAAATTGAATCCTCACAATTTGAACTCTTGATAAAAAAACAAGGGGTTTTCAATTTCATAATCACTTCATTGAAATCCCATATTGGAAAAGGATTAATAATACAAAAAAATTAAAATAATAAAATTGTAGTATGAAGGACATCCACGATAACATATACTAGGGTTTCATATAACAAAAAATGGATATGGAAGAGAAATACAACAATCATGTTCAAATGAAAGGTGATATAAAACACTATCAGGAGAATTTAGAAATTAATAAAAACTAGAAATATGTGATAGGATAAAAGGGAATTTATATCATAGTATTAAGGTTAATAAAATAAAAATTTTCATTCTAAAATAAATTTCCGAGAGTTGAGTAATTATATTATAATTTATGAAGATCTGGACATATATATACTAACATAATATAATATAATATAAACATTAATCATCAAATATTATAGAAAACATTAAATATATCAATATCATAAAACTGATTTCCAAAATAAAGGTAATCATCACATTAAACTAAGGATATAGATAAACATAACCCAACAAAACATCTCCTATAAAGGTCCTTGATAAATTATTATAACATCACACAAACCCAATAAATATGTGTCTAAATCTTGAAAAATGTCATTATACATTGAAAAACTCTTTGGTCTCTAGAGCTTCAATAACTTTATGAGTCTCAGCATCTATAGTAAGAGTAGAAGAAAATCAAAAATAGTATTGTTTTTTGATCTTGATGATTTCTAACCAGATTAACATTATTTAGAATCATATTCACAATTTAAAACAACTCATTAAATATAAATAATCTTACTATAGAGTATCAATTTTTCATATAGTTGTTGGACTGCTCAAGACCATTTTCAATGTAGTCATGAACATTGTGACCAAAATTAACACAACGGTAACACTTTCTGCATCTTGACATATAGTCCCCAAAAATGTATTTTACCCCATTTGGAATAATTTTTTAGGCTTACCACTATAATTCAGAGTTTTCTCATTCTCTATATCACTCCACCATAACTATATGTTAAACATATCATCTCATGGGACATATGTGTTGCAAAACTCTAGTTCATCTTTCTCAGCACAATGAAAAACATTTTCATAAATTTTATTTTCATAAGGGGCCTAAGATCTTTGTAGAAATTGTTTTGATCTAGTATAAAATAAATTAATTTTAATATCAATGTTTTGAATAAAATAATGAACATAAATGGAAAATCATGTGTTGTTCAATTTATATGTAGCAATTGAATCACCATCCTTTTGACTTAATTCAATGAATTGTTTTCCCATACTACGTTGAATAAAATTAAGGATATATTTCATAAGGAAAATAATTCTAAATGTTTTCCAGTCATAGGAATCATGATGAATTTTTCCTCTAGAATTCATAACCATTGATAACCACTGATCAATATCACCATAAAAAAATATTTGGATGATTTAGTTTTTTATGTTCTAACTATACCATGACATCAAATAACTTCTCCACAAAATTGATACATCCATTGGCTAACATTGGGTCAAATGATCCATTTAATGTTGGATGTTGATTCTATATTAAACTTTCCACTATATAAATATTCCTCTATAGTTGATATTTTTTATCTCATGCATGGATTCCACTGCAATTTATAGTATATGTAAGCTATTTCATCAAATCCACAAACTTTTTAGTTCCAATTCTAACAACCTCATGATGTTGATTTAGAATGTCTTTTTCCTATGGATTCCTTCCCATTACACCATTTCAATTACCTCAATGGAATATAATTATGAATATACATAGTTTAGATAAATCAACGTGGTAGTATTGATATTCTATATCATTTAAACATATCCATAATGTAAACTATTCTTGGGGAATGTTATATATGCTATCCTAACATCTAAAGATGTACAAAACATCATTGGGTACCAATAATAAGGACCTGGTCTTAAAAATTACATATTATTGTGTTGTTTATAATATAATTCACATTCCCAGATCTTTTTTTAGAGTTAGTGAAAATTAAAAAAACTAGTAAAATATAAACCCATACATTACAAGTGTACACTAAAACCCAATATCCATTTTTTTCACATTATAAAAAATTCAAAAATAAAATAATTTTTTTATTATATAATCACATTTCTATTTTTTTATTCATCCACGTCTCTACTCATACATTAAACCTATGAGAAACATTAAAAAACATGGGATGTGGACAAAAATCATGATAAATGACATAAAGAAATAAAATAATTAGTCAAGTGAAAAACCAAAATTACCATTAAATTTTCATTTAGGGAAAGAAAAAATTCATTTTAAAATGAATAAAACTTATATTTTCTGATCAATTAGAATCACTAATACCATAATTAGACAATTGAATCTCTTTATGTTCAACTAAAACATCATATACATAAAAAAAGTCAAAGTAATTTAAATTTAAATAACCATACTCCCAACATCAAATATTATTATTACTAAATGAAAAGGAAATTAATAAAGGGGATCAACATTTTTATACATTATATCAGGATTATTATTGAGGTATAATAGGACTCATTCCTGCATACGAGCTTTATCAGGCTAGCACGTGTGCTATAATGGGGATCTACCCTTCGTATATGCTGTATCGAGTTCACCTATGTGCAACACTGGGGCTGAAATAGTCATATAAGCTATAATAGGCTCACACATTTCATTATAATGACCAGGTACCATATCAATAATAAAATAATTTCATCATAATACCAATTAAAAACTTTTTAAATCCCATTTGAAAATAGTAATGGATAAGAATACCTTCCCTTTCAAGAAGCCATTATCAATAAAAACACACATCTTATTGAAAAACAAATTTCCAAACCAAAATACGTACATATATATATATATTATGTAAACATGAAACTTTTTAGAGGAAAATGAAAATAAAATAATTTCCAATGTGGTGGAATATTATTTATCACTATATACGTAAAGAATAGAACATTGTTTCTGTCATTTTTCAAAAAGAATCATATAAAAAACATATAAAGATAAATTTTCGAAAACCATTTATTATAAATATAAATTTGCACAAAATTTCTTTTATATTAATTTTATATCCACATAAATAAATTTGTTAGAAAATATAAATAATGTTTGCATGGAGAAAAATATTTTATAACAAGATCTTTAATCATTCAAGGAGCCCCATCCACATAGAACATTTAAATTGTAAAATCAATGAATGAAAAAAATTAAAAAAACATTTAATATAATTGTCTTAGATAAAATATTCACATGAACTGCCACCATATCTATTTGAACACATTATAAATGAATAAAGGTTCATATCATAAAGAAATACCTAAATGAAAGGTGATCGAGATGAAATCTCTTACATTGAGTCCGACTCATCATGTGTAATAATTATATTATAGAATAGTCACCAAAAGTAAATTATTTTATATATTTTATAAATTTATAATTTTTATTAATGCCTTTATATCACTTATTATAACTTCATGTGAATTAATTATCCATCTTCATGTCGGTTAATTTGATGATATTTCTTACATGATTTCAATTGGACATAAGTATGATGTATATAGTGAAAGTGATCATATGTCTATCATCACTAGAATAATATTCATGAAATAATAATCCCTTTTATACAACTATTATAATTTTAAATCCAATCAATTTTTTATGGTTATGAAAAATGAACAATGTTATAATCATGGAGATGGCAGGTCGTACGTATACATGAGTAATGATTCAATTTTTCAATGACCATCATGGAAAGATAGTTTGTATTATATCATACTACCAAAATAATAATAATTCCATAAATATCATATTAATTATTTAAAAATTCATATATACCATCCAAGTTAAACAGTGATTAAATATGAATCCCATCACATTGTGGAGGTGATAGTTCACACATATGAACGAACGATGATAACATTATCATATGACTGGAAATAAAAACATAATTGATATATTTTTAACATATAATGAAATATATGTGATTATTATCATATATAAAAAATAATTACATCATTATAACCAGTCTAGAGAGGTGGTGATGAAAAATATCGTTTTGGGGAGGTGGTAGTTCACATGTACGCATAAACAATTAATAAATTCCACATTGAATTGAAATACAGATAGATATAAATGATGATAAAATAAAATCATTGTATATTTGGGATACATTAGTTATTAATTACTCATGTTTTAAGACTATTTTATTAAGAATTATGAATTAAAAATAGAAACTCTTAATAAAAACGATACCTCTTCTTGAGGTGAAATCATTTGATTAACACATTGTCAACTATATGAAGGGTGTTCTGTCTGAATATGGACTCTAGAATGATAGTTGGAATTCTAGGAAGGGGTTTTGGAAGTGATTTTATAAACCAAATAGGTTTTGATGTGTAATGTGAATAGATGAATGGATTCTATTTTATAGGAGAGGATAAGGGCACTCGTGTGATTCAACAAAATATAAAATTAAGAATATTTATTTTCCTAATAAAAATGAATAAAAATGATTAATTTATATGAAATGATGATTTTGGGTCAAATAAAATTAATCCCCTGAAAATGATATATGTTTTCACAATTTTTTAAACCCTTTCATTTTTTACACAAATTTATTCTAACCATGATATCATATAATTTACAACTTGTGGTGTAATATAATTACATTTACAAGAAAGAAGACTAATAAATGAGTAATTTGTGACATTATAAGAAATATACCATCTTGTTGGAATAATATTATATTTTTATAAATCATATATCATTTAATAAGAATATTTTATATTCTAAAATACATTTCATGTCAATTTTAAAAGTATTCTTCCCATGACTTTTTAAAAATAACATAACAACATGATATATTTAAACCAACTCATATAACATATCAATGACATGTCAATGTAATCCAAAAAATCAATTGATGACTTAAATTATGTAAAAATTTATTTATATAATATTATTCATATCATTAATTTTATTTTATCATTAATTAATCAATGACTACATCATCATTATATAACCATTTAATTTAATTATTTATTTCATAAAATTATTTAATAAATTACCTTGATGTAGAAATATTTTTTTAAAATTCTAAATAATATTTATAGTCTTATATATCAACTTTATATCCAAATATTAAAAATACTTTACATGTTAAAATCAACGGTGTGAAAAAATTTATCTTCTATACGAATATAATATTAAAATGGGATAAAATCCTTCACGTAGATAGAAGTGGACATAAAATAATCCAATGCAATATTATGGTTGAAAATTTCTCATCCAATGAAATAAAGACAAGTATTCAGTTATTTGTATAATATTATATATTATTATTTATACATTTAATTACTTGATTTACCCATAACTGTTGTAATCAAAATATTTCTAATGATATTATTCATACTTGAAAAAAATAAAAGGTACCTATTTACATAATTTGGACCTTATAAATCCAAATATGGAATAATTTTTTCCAAATTAAAAACATATAATTTGAAATATTTAATTTAAATTTAATCCCATCGATGGAATGAGAAAAATGAGTTTATTATAAAATGTTCAACAGTTCCCTTAGTTGTCATGTAAAATTTTAACGTTGAATTAATTCCTAATAAAAAACTGGTTTAAATGATAAAAAATAATGTAATGGTACTCTAAATACAACTAATACAATTATAAAACTATATTATAAATGTAGACAGGAAAATTATTTTAATTAAAATGCATTTTTTCAATATTCATTAATATAATGAAATTATATGAAAATTAAAAAAAATTATCCTATACGAATTTAGATAATATTATATTAAATATTAATTTTATTTTCACATAAATTAGTTATAAATGTTATAAATATTATATTTAAAATAGGTTCTCCTTCAAAATGGTGAAAAGTTGACTTTATAAAAAATACTTATTTTATATGAAATGTTGGATTTTTTCTTTTATTGTGTCTAGAAAACAAATTATATTAATTATAAAGATTCTATAGAAAAAAATTAAATATATGTTTTATTAATATGATCTGAAAATAATTACTTTATTACAAAATGATATAAACCACACTCGTGCATATTTAAATAATTTAGAAGAAAAACATGTCTTTTTAAAAATTAGGTGTGTTACATCCCCCCTTAATAAATCATTTCCTCATAATTTGAACTGAAAAAAATGAAAACTAGGAGATTTAATTTTCAAAATTACATTATTTAAATCCCTCATCAGAAAAAGATTAATAAAGCTACCATAATAAAATAATTATACAAATGTATGAATGTCACCTGAGAAAACACATATTAGGGTTCCATATAGGAAAACATAGATGTATAAGATAAAAATAAAAATCATGTTTTGATGGAGAGTGATAGAATTTTTTTTAATAGAATGATAATAATATAAAACCCATAAATATTTCATAGGATTAATGTTCCTTGATATTATATTAAGAAAAGTAAACAGATAACATTTTTTGTTAAAAAATACAGTTCCTAGAGTTGTGGAATTAATTTACTATTTATGAACATAAGTAAATATATATACAAAAAATGTATTTATATTTTAACATTAATCACCAATGATCACAAAAACCATAATTTTTGTTAATATCTTAGAATTAGTATCCAATATTGAGGTCTACATCATATTAAATGAAATTTATCCATAAACATAAATGAACAAAACATCTCCCCAAAATGTCCTTAATAACATATTATGAAATCACTCAAAACATCATACGAGGTGTCAAAAACAATAAATATATTATTATATATTGAAAAGTACCTACATATCTTGAGATTCCATCACTTCGCCCGATGTCTCATCTTAAACTACAATAGTGGAAACAGATTTTCCCAAACCTTTTTGTTTTTCATCCCGATGATTCCCACACTGAGTGACATTCTTCATACACAAATTCACATAATGTCCCAACCCATTCTTTCTATGGTATATTAATTTAAAAAGTATATCTGATATCTTTTTGTGTGACAATTCAGTATAATTTTCATTATAGTCATAAACCATTTGACCAAACATAATAAAACGATAACACTTTCTAGATCCAGAATTACATTACCTAAAATGTATTTATCCTCATATAGAACAAGTTCAAGGACTTACTCCCTAATTTTTTATTGGTTTATTCTCCATCTGATGCCACATTGACCATTAAACTATATTGTGATCTTGTGTCATGTAACTTAAGGGGAAATATTTTTAGTGTTCTCATCACAAAAGACACTTTTTCATAAATTTTAACTTATTTAGATTTAAAATCTCTTCATACACATGGGTCAAATATTGAGTATAATATATTAATTTTACATTAATTATCTCAAATAAAATCCAAAACAAACCATGAAATTATTGTTATGTTATCTTTACACATGAAATAATAATCTTCTTCTTTTTTATTTAATTTCCAGAATTCTTTCTCCTTCCTATGTCAAAAAACCATTGGAAAATTTATCTCAGGGAAAATATCATTAAATGTTTCACATTACATGTAATCAAGATCATTTGTTTCTATAGTATTGTTAATAAATGAAAACAGTTGATTGGAATAACTTTCAAAATGATAGATGTAATGAGTTACTTTTTAATGTTCCAAACATACCATGAGATAAAATATATTCATTAGGTCCTTGATCCATCTTTTGGCTACTAGATGGTCATATTATCAATTAATTATTTATGTATGTTTCCCTATAAAATAATATTATACCCAAATATTCTTATTTTTTGGTCTTTTTTATCTCATGCACATATTCCAACACAATTTATATTATGATTTTACTGAGGCATCGCTGAAAAAAATTATTATAATCCAATTCTGGCCACCAAATGATACTAAATTGGATGGTTTTTTCTTATCAATTCCTCTGTATTACAGCTTTAAAATTTCCTCTACGGAAGACCATTCAAATCATATATATTTTTGATGAGGGAATAAGATAATCATTATGTTCTATTCCATTTCAACTTAATCATAAAGTAAAATATTATATGGTTATGATATAAATGTATTCATATCCACTAAATCTCTATAATAAAAACTAAGATACCAACTATAAAGATCCTGTAAAAAAAATCTTATAACAGTGTTGATTGATGTAGAATTCACATTTTAGGATCATTTTGGTTTTATATTATATGTAATTTTGAAAACATGTTAATAAATAAACCCATAACATACATGTGGACACTTATACTCGATATCCATTTTTTATCAATAGAAAACACTCAAAAAAAAAACATGATTTCTTTCTATAACATCACTACTCTCATATTATTGTCATAGTTATCCCCATTCACACTTTAACCATGTGAATTTTTATTAAAATTGGATGACCAAAAAGAGCTAAAAAGTGACATAAATAATGTAAGTCATTAGACGAGTGAAAAAAATTTAGGACCCATTTAATTTTATTTGTGAAAGTGAAACAATAAATTTTCACATTAATAACACTCAAATATTTTTCTCATTGAAAATAATTATAACCAATAGAATGAAATTAAAACTCCTTAAGTTGAAGTACAATTTCATATACTTATAAATATTTCCTATCACATTTTATTTTCATAACCGTACACCAATATTACAATATTATTATCACCCAATTAATTGAAAATATTTAATGGGGATCAAACTTCGTATAAGCTATATTGGACTCCCCCGTGAGTGATAAAACTAATCATCCTTCCATATAAGCTATATCAGGATCACCTGTTAGCTATAATGGGTCTCAACCCTTCGAATAAGTTACATCAGGCTCAGCTATGAGATATAATGCGGCTTGACCATTCTTATAAGCTACATTAGGCTCTCACTTTTCATGTAATTCTTAATTACCATATAATTAATAAAAAAATTCATTTCTAATTATATTTAAAAAACTCTCTTTATCCTAAATGAATACACATTTTGTTGTAAATACCTTTTATATTTAAAGAAACCATTTTCAATACAAATACACCATTTTCAACACCTAAATACATAGAAATAAAAATAAGTTTTTTATTTAAGGAAAAAGTAAACCATTTAACAGAATATGACAATAAAAAAATTTCCAAGATGGATCCAAAGTCTTTGTCACCATACAAAATAAGAATAGAACATTCCTTTTATTATTTGTAAAAACTCTCCATATGAAAACTTGTTAAAATATTCCATTTGGAAAATGTGAATGAAATTACAAAGAGACATAAAAAATCTCCTATATTAATTTTATATCCATATAAATAACAATAAAATATAATTTCAAGAATATTGACATAGAGAAATAGATTTTATATTTAAAAATTTAATCACTGAAGGTGTATCATACTTCAATATAGATTTAAATCATATTAAATTTGAAGTAATACATTTTAAAAATATAATAAATAACATGATTACAAATAAAATATATATTCAAAATTTCATAGTATCTATATATACATGTTATAAAATTATAATTTTTCATATCAACATGAAATTATTCACTGAAAGGTTATAGAGATTTTATTTGTTACTTTTAGTTCGACTCCTTATGAAAAATCATTATCATCATGATTAATATACTTAGAAAATTTAATTTCCATATTTAATTTTTTTTTCATGTTTATTATTAATTTTTCTAAACTTATTATTATGTTATAATAATTAAATCAATTCAGATGTTTTTTAAATATTCAGAAAATTAGTCAAAATTGACATTGGTATGTCGTCTATTAAATGTGTACAATGTTATCATCATGTAGATGGTAGGCTTTATGTAGGCATGAGTAACAGTTCAAATTTTCAATGATAATTTTGGAATAAAGGTTATTATTATTTAAGCTATCAAGAATGATGATAACATAATTAATATCATATTAATCATATATATATATATATTATTTATGTAATTTTTTGATAAAAATGAATCACATCACTTTGTGGACATCATAGTTTACACAAACGCATGAGTGATGTTAACATTTTTTAGGTTCATGGTAATTAGGAACATAATTGATATATTGACAACATATAATGTTAAATATTTCATGAATATCATATATAATTATGACATCCATCAGTATATCCTGTCTAGAGATAATGTGATGGAAATATAATTATATCGATTATTTGAGTTGATAGATCACACATACCCAAAAATGATTATTTATTTTCCCATTTGACGGAAAATGAGATGAATATAATAGATGATATAAAAAAAATCACATTGTATGGATGATAAAGGAATTATTATCTCATTAGATTTTAAGAATATTATATGGAAAATGATAAAAAAATAAAAATAACATAATGAAAAACAAGGCTTCTTCTTCAAATGATCTCCCTCGAGTAACCCGTGAAGACAAATTATAAGGTTTTTATTCCTAAAATAACGTCTCTAAAATGTTGGAATGGATTATATTAAGGTATTTTTAAGGATTATGGATTATTTTACTATGTTTTGAAGTGTGAGGAAAATAGACTAATTTGTTTCTTTATATAGGAAAAGGGATTTGAACACTTAGCATTCAAAAAAAATTATATTTATATAAGGAATGTTTTGATCCAAATGAATATAAATAGATTTATTTCAAATATATAACAATTTTCGGTCAAATACACATCAAAGAATGGTAATTAGATAAGGTTTGACTTTTTTAATCCATATCTTTTTGTTTTAACCGTAATCAATTCTTACCATGACATCAGTAATTTAAAAATTTAGGGTTAATGTAATTGAAATAACATACCAAACTACAAATAAATGAATTATTTAGGATATTATAAATAAATATCTCAAATTTTATATGAGTATTTAATCTTTAAAAATTATATACAATTTTATAAAAAATTTATATTTTAAAATATTATCACTTTCATTTTTGACATTATTCATTTGTTGACTTTTTAAAAATATTCTAACAAAAAGATATATTATAACCATCTACGTTAACAGATCAATAATATGTTAAATGAATCCAAAAAATTCTTATAAGATGTAAATTGTATAATATAATATAATATAATATTTATTTTATTATTTTTAATATCACTTATTTGATTCATTCGCCAATTAAGTAATTATTTAATAATCATTGTGTCACTATTTAATTATATAATTTAGTTCCTAAAAATTAAAAATGAAATACCATGAAATTGGTAAAAATATTATATTTCAATATAATATTTATAGTCAGTTATATCACCAGTATAATACCATATTACAAATACATTACTTTTCATAACCATGGGCATTGAATTTTTTTCTTCTATTTTAATATAATATTATAAAAGGGTTAAATGCCCTCATGAGGCTCCATGTGGACATAAAATCCTCTGGTGAAATATTTTGGTTGATAATTTCCAATCAAATTAAATTAGTACATGTGTAATGTTATTTTTATAAAATAAAACAATATAATTGTTACCATTAATTATCTATTTACCTTTAACTATTGAAGAAAAATATTACTAAGGTTACAATTCACAGTGTAAAAAAAATGGAACTATTTACATAAATTGTACCTTATATTTAAAAATATGGAATCCAATTTTTAGAAATTAAATACAATGATTTATGAGAAATCAATTAAAAATTAATTTTGATGAAGTTATGAGAAAACATATTTTTAATGTAAAATGTTTAGAAGATCGCCTATTTTTAATATCCAATTTCAATATAAAATTTCATTCGATGACCTAAATTGGATTAAACGATGAAAGCATGATATAATTATTAAATAAAACTAAATAGATATATAATTTAAATATTTAAATCAATGACATGAAAAAAGTTCTTTTGAAATAAAATTATTTATATTCACTACTCATTAAAATATTAAAGTTATTAGAAAAATAAAAAAATTTAAAAATGTAATTTTTCATACTATTATTCAAATTAATTAAATTATTTTATTTTATATAATTTATAAAAGTGAAGAAAATAAATTTTAAATTGGTTCTCCATCAAAAGGTAGTAATGCATTCTTTCTTGAAATATATTTATTTTATATGTATCATTAGATTTTTTCATATATCTTTTATGTAAAATACACAATATGGATGTTAAATATTATATTTAACATATTATATAAATATTTATTTATTTTTTCATGTTATTTACTCAATAGCGGGTGAATTGGGTTCCAAAAATTTTTTTTTTGAGATTAGGTTGGATTAAAATCCCATTAATAAAAATTATATGTCCAATTAACCAAAATAACATATGAATAAAAGACGTAACATTTTAAGTGTTCTCTTAATGAATGAATTTTTCTCAGATAATTTTTTTAAATACCTTAACTTTTGTAATCAATTTACTTAGTCAAATACAAATATCAACAGTAGTAAAAATTATTTATCAATGAAATTGTTCTGTTTGTTAAGAAATTTTTTTATAAAATACGATAAAAAATATTAAAAATTATATAGTGACATAGTGGAATAAAAAATAAGTTTACTCTAATGGTGAGACGTAATGCCTTAAACTTGGAAATCAAGCACTTCCATGAATATTATAAATTTATTAAAATAAACCAGTAACCTAGATTAGGTATATAGTCAAAAAAAAGTTATTTTGAGGATATAGTCCTCTTCCACAATTATTTGTGGGATAAAATAATGGAACAAGACACATATGGAACTCTTCCACAAACACTATAGAAAAAAATTGAGGAAGAATATAATAACAAGTATTTTCCTGGAATGTGTAGGAGATAGTTTGTATTGGATAATATGAAAACAACACACTGATCAAAAGTAAAACAGAAAATCAAATAATAATAGAAAAATCTCAGTCTGATGTGTTTTGTATGTTCATAGTCCTTAGATCAATATTCATGAAGAGTTTGTTGTTTTTTCTATAAAATTGAAGAATAAAAAATAATCGTAATAATATTTAGTTATGTTTTAGTAGATCTCCTTCTGAAACGAGGAGTGAACTCGATTCAGAATGGTACTTTGTCCACTAAGATGGTCTTGGCAGCAATGCCTTGGCTACTATGAAAATCATTA
This sequence comes from Viscum album, assembly GCA_963277665.1. Classification (NCBI taxonomy): domain Eukaryota; kingdom Viridiplantae; phylum Streptophyta; class Magnoliopsida; order Santalales; family Viscaceae; genus Viscum; species Viscum album. The sequence continues at coordinate 466,945,670 of OY728122.1, read as the reverse complement.
CATGTGTTTAATGGATGCCACAATTACATGTTTTATTCACATGCTATTTTATCATTCTTAATGTTTCTTTATGATCTATGCCTTACGTACTTCCATGTTTTATGTCATTGCTCAAGCTTTTGATGTGTAAACATTATGTTCATGTTTTTAAGTTCAAATGTATATAGTATGTTTTATTTTATCCATTCTTACCCTTACTGAGCATTTGAGATCACCCATTTTATGTTTTCTTTTTCCCAGGATATAAAGAAAGGCTTTAGGTAAGAAAAAAAGGGGAAGATCTTTATGGGAGATGTTGAAGATCTTTCACCATGATTAGAAGATTTTATTCCGAGTTTCCAAAGACACTAAACTATTATGGTCCTTATGTGTCTATTTTTGTTATTTATTAAGTATTCTGCAAAAGTAATGTAATGTCCATGTACGTCAAGATTTGGTTCTCTACAGTTGGTATCAGAGGAAAGATTTAGTCAACCTTTGGAAACTAGGATGCGAAAAAGTTAGTGAGATCCCTAGACATACTTCTAAGGTATGTCTAGGGATGTCTCTAAGGATAAGTATACGTATAGGATATAGTCCTAGAACTACAGTAACGATCTTAGAATTTATCCTAAGATGTTAGATATTGAGGGTGCTCCCCCTTTACTATGTTATTTTCCCTAGCATGATTTTTTCCTCTCACACTAATCTTTTTGGGTTTTAGAAAATGGCTCGAAATGGGAAGATTCATGATAATAGAGGATGTGACGGACAATGGAATGATATTCTTCTTGAGAAACCAAATGAAACATGATTTGGAAGTCCAAACATTGTTATTATTCCTAATCAGCAATATCATAATATGATCAACAATCTCAACTTTGGTAAGTTTCCCGACTCAGATAATAAGAGAAAGTTGGAGTTTCATGATGATCATAGAGGAAATAAATTTCATTTTCCCTCATGTAAATCATGTGGAAAGTGGCATCAGGGAGATTGTTTCAAGGGAACTGGAAGATACATTGGGTGTGGAAAAGAAGGACACAAAGCCAGTAAGTGCAAAGGAAAAGGTTCAGTTAACACCATGGTTAAGGATAATGGTATTGCTACGACATCAACAATGATGAGATGTTTTAAATGTGTAATGTGTGCGCATTATGCAAACCAAAGGGAAAATCTCATGAAGAGAATCAGCATGGTCATACAGGTAGTATTTATGTGGATGATGATGAAGAGACTACAAATAAAATATGATATGAAATAAATGATGAAGCTTAGCTAGTGGTTTAAGAAGTTAGTGGAATGATTATATGTTTATAAAGAATAATGTATGGTACTATGGAATAAAGAATCATCTATGGATTGTTACACTATTGTTTTTCCTAATGTATATGAAAGTATATGTTGAATGGTACCGGTAACCATGGAAGGTTATTCAGATATTTTTGGAAAGTAGATGATATGAGCATAATAAAGGGATAAGAAGATAATGAGATGTTTTATTGTATTCATGAGCTCATGAATGATATAAGGAGAAGGTTATATCATGGTTTGAGTATATAGAATTTTTGGATTTTGGTATGTGGAAAGAGTTAACTTTTGACAGCATTCATGTTTTCACTATGGTTTAATGGATATTCATTTTTAAATAGAATACATGATTAAGGTATTCACATGATTGGAAGGTGACCAATAAGATAATGGGGGATAAATGATGGTTGGTTGATGACATTTCAAGTAATCGTTTTCTTTATACTATGATCTTGGACCGAAGTATTTTAGATAATGATTGGAATGGATTATGTTGGACATAAGATAGTATTGTTTATGTATATAAGTTTTTTTCGATATTATTGATGGGATGTTATAGTAATATAGTTTTAGAAAAAGGACAACCAGCAGGACAGGGGACAACCCATCGCGTCAGACAAGGCTGTGGGAATCAAACCCACAACCAAAGTGCAACAGGCCATTATCGCCTAACACTGGCCTACAGGAAGTCCCTGTTTAGTAGAAATTAGTTTTATTATATTAACTAGTATGATATATGAAGTATATGTCCATTTTAGGAACCATATTTTATTAATCTCACTATAGATGGACTTATGTATTTTTTTGATAACTTTTCTAACCTTTTGTTTGAGACAGATGGAATGACCCATCATTCTATCACATGATCTGCTAACACATCACGAATGACAAATTGAACTTCATTTCTTTATGAGATGAAGTGGAAATTGTCCATAGAACGACCAATGGTGAGACTATACCAAAATCACGAAAGTATTTCTTCTAATTCCAATTTCATCAAATTTAGGGAAATGATCTTGAAAACAAAAAATGTTATCCTAGTGCTCTTATATCTGATGAATCAGATGGTACCTTAGATCGTCACAAATTTATGGCTTTGTGATTTCTGGCTTTTCCATAGCCATGTTCTCTACCACTCTCCATCAGAACATGATGGTTAGATTTCTCTTCCATATACATTTTTTCACCTATGTGGAAACCCAGTGATTAGTTTATTTGGGTAACCATTACGTTTCATAATTTTGTTTTTAAAAATAGGTTTTGGTATTCCTTTTACGATGTGGGTTTCTATTAAAGAAACTTTCAAGTAGTAAACCATTTATAACCCCGACGAATTTCAAAGGCGAAATTCTTTTTAAGGGGGGTAGAATGTAACATCCCGAGATTTTATGAAAATATTCTTTTTAATTTCATTAATGTCTTGTGTTGTAAGATACACCAAAAGGAGGTTTCACAACACGCATCATTGACTTGCCTTGCATTACATGCAATCGTGACCTTCCTCAATAGCGTGTGTAGCATGCAATACCGAGTTTCACTAAACAACGATATGCTATTAAAATATTATTAATACTAGCCGTTATGAATAGTAATAACCACTTTTTGAAATATTGTAAATTTTAGTTTTCAAAATGGACTTCATTTTTGTATTCGGAATATCGAAGTTAGCTTAGGGTGAAATTTTGGTACTTTTCGGATAACTTTCATTTTCTGATGAATAGTGAAAATTACTAAATTTTAATTAAAAACAACATTTTTAATCAAAATAATTAATAGTGATAAATTATTAATTTGAGTAGTTTTAAAGTATATTTAGAATATATTTTTACAATTTAATACAATTTTGGTCATTGGATGTAATTTCAAATTTAAACCAGACATAAAAAAATGTCAATCTTTTGATAGTTATTATCTCTTAAAAACACGCTATTTGTTTTGACGACGGGATTTAATTTTTAAATTAATAAATTCAACTGATATATTCTGAATTTGGTAAAATAGACATCATTTTTGAATTCATAATATCAAATATAACTTAGGCCTAATTTTTGGTATTTTTCTGGAAACATTCATTTTTTGATGAATAGTGAAACCAATAAGTGGTAGTTAAAAAAATGAATTTGTCATAAAACATAATTTTACCGCTTCTGTGAGTGGAATTTAAAAAATCCTAGAGACACGGTTGATGTCAGTAAGTAAAATTTGGTTTAATAAGATGAAAATAATTTTTGGTGAATAGTAACTGTTTACTTTTTTTACCACAGTTAAAAGTAAATAGGGTAATTAAGGGTACAAATGATATTATTATTATCCTAACACATGTCATAATTCTATTGGATAAATTTAATTCGACCAAAAACAACCTTAGGAAGAAAATATGACCATTTAGGCCCATTTGGATTAGATTAGGACATTTATTATTAATTTATTTAAAGAAGGTTTAAAATAGTTAAAATCAATGTTTAATAAGAAAATCATTTTTAATATAGGGTTATACAAAAGATAAATTCGACTATAAATATTCATTAGATAGATAAAATTATTTCCTACATAATGATATTTTATTTGTAATTTTTAGACATTAAATAATTTAATTTATTTATGACACAAAGATGATGCAGTAATTATCTTACTAATGAAATATTGACATAATTGATGTTATAAATACCCAAATAAATGTAATTTGAGACATTTTATGAATTCCAATAATTTTATAGGTAAATAGGACATGTTAGTATTGATTTAATTTTCTTTTTTCGAAATAATCATTCTGTTATGATTTTCACAAAAAATAATTTCTAAATAGTGTCAAAATTGACATAAAATAATTTTTATAACAAATATTATATTATTGATTGTTATTTTATTCCTAAAAATATATGGTTCTTCCAAGATACTTATATCATGATAGGTGTATCATTAATGGACCACTTGGGGGTCTCTTGGATGTATATGGTATGTTTATTAACTATATAATATAAAAATAAAAAGTGACATGGTAAATGTCAATCTATTTAACTAAGAGTTAAAACTAAAAGATAAGGTTAATATAATGACATAAACCTGTATAAATTCTATTGGATGAGATTATTTCGAACCATCCCCACCTTATCTTTGAAATAAATCAATTTGGAGCTATTTAAAACCAAATTTGGCTTTATAATAAAATAATATTTTTCGTTATTCCAAAGGTGCCCCTCTCCTCCCTTATAAATGGGCACCTCCTCCCTCTCTTCCTCATACCACATTGAGCCTTCAAGATCGGCCAACCCCTGTCAAATTATCTTCTTCACTTCCCTAGAAACATCTTAGAGGTCCTGGTCATCTTCAAAGACCAATTTTAGTGCCCTAAGAGGAAGACTCAAAGAGGCGCTTCAAAGAAGAGGAGGTTCGGACACTTACGAAGCATATCAGACCTAAGGTAAGGGATAAATTTTTAATCTCATTTTTATCCAAGATTTCTTATACGTAAGTATTTACTGGGGTTACGTTTATCATCCATGACCATGTTTTCTAAAAATGATTTCATAAAATGTTTACCATTCTTCCATGGATTTTTAAAGTCATTTTTACCCTTTATTGACTTTTTACCACATTGTATGAATGGAATATTTCCTTTGGTTACCATATAAGGTACTTTTTGACTTTTCCGACAAAAGTACGAGGAGAATGTTATTTTTAACTTATACGGCGTGAACGGATTTTTACAGTTTCATAACGCCTCATTTTCAGGAAGCATCCTCTAAAAGATTGCATGAATATTTTCAACAAAACCCTTATCTTATCAAATTTAATGGAATTTTGTGAAAATAAAATGATTTTAAAGAAGAAAGGATATTTTCCTCACGAATTCATTTCAAGTGTTTTGTCAAAACTATTTTCCATATAAGATGACATTATTTAATATGTGTATGTTTCAAGTAAAATGTCTCTATGATTTAAATGGTTTCAATTTTCTTTTGATGAAATGATATCAATTGTTTATGGATTATGTTAGGATGGAATGATGTTTAAGAATCCCATTTTATTTCATGGGTTATGCTATGATATATGATTTATGATTTTGTGGCACACGAAAGGATGATTTCATTATGAGATGGGTGGGACCTATATCTCCCTCCAATGAATTGGGTAATGATTTTATATCTCATGAGACAGACATGGCTGGAACAGTAAGTTAATCCGGTTCAGTGTTACAGGACTGAAACGAGAAATGAACTCGATTCAGAATGGGACTTTGTCCACTAAGATGGTCTTGGCAGCAATGCCTTTGCTACTATTAAAATCATTACATGTGTTTAATGAATTCCAAAATTAAATGTTTTATTCCCATGCTATTTTATCATTCTTAATGTTTCTTTATGATCTATGCCTTACGTACTTCCATGTTTTATGTCATTGCTCATGATTTTGATGTTTAAACACTATGTTCATGTTTTTAAGTTCAAATGTATATAGTATGTTTTATTTTATCCATTCTTACCCTTACTGAGCATTTGAGATCATCCTTTTTATGTTTTCTTTTCCTCAGGATATAAATAAAGGTTTTAGGCAAGAAAAAAAGGGGAAGATCTTTATGGGAGATGTTGAAGATCTTTCACCACGATTAGAAGATTTCATTTCGAGTTTCCAAAGACACTAAACTATTATGGTCCTTGTGTGTATATTTTTTGTTATGTATTAAGTATTCCGCAAAAGTAATGTAATGTCCATGTACGTTAAGCTTCGGGTCTCTACACGATCGATCAGCAGTGGTCAAGTCTCAGCCAGCTATAGGGTTCCCGCACACAGCACACTCGTTCCGGGAGGGTCCGCTCCACGAGCCAAGAGGTTGATACATCAACTATCATGTAGGCCAGATTTTATATACTGTAATGTTCCTTCACGTCAATAGGAACTCAACATGACAGACTGCGCGTCAATCGGACGCCCTGTCTGAGAGTTATTAGCGTTTTCGCCCTAGGAGCCAGGTTGGTTTTTAAGTCAAAACCAACCCGACCATACTCCAACTACATCCAAACCTCGAGCAGAGTAATCCAAATGGTCCGTATCACTAAGAGGAAACCAATAATGTCGACGACACGTCAATCGGACGTCTAATGCTCATGTTATAAGCATTTCCGCTCCGAGGGCCCGGTTGGTTTCGTGTTCGAACCAACCCGGCCAAACCCAAAGTTCTCTGAAACCTTGAGTGTAATATAATGAAATAAACATCTCGATCCAAGTATCCCAATGCAATTGATGGTGCGTCGATCATAGGACCGAATCCCATGATATGGGCAAATGACTGAAAATAGTCTGAAATGGGGGGTCTGGGCCCGGCCCGGCCCGAACCAGGTCGACCCGACGCGGGTCTGGATCTGGCCCGGTTGGGCGTGGCCAGGCCTGGCCGGGCACGGCCCTGCCCGATCCACACAAACTGCCCCGACCCGGCCAGGGGGGGTGCGCTGGCTCAGCCAGAGGTCCGAGAAGGGGGGACGCGTTTCCCCCCTTTGCGCCGCATGGACGCAGCAGGCGCGACATCCTCCTCCTTCGGATCCCGTGCGGCCGCGGGATCCGGCTGCTTGCCGCCGCGATAGTTCCTCCAGGCGGTGCGCCGGGGCACTGCCGACTCCTTGCGGCTGGCCGGTACTGGCCGCCGCCTCCGGCCTCGGACACCACCGTGCTGGCGGGGCGCGCCGGCAGCATCTTCCGCGGACCACCGGACGCGCTCCGGTGGTCCGATTTGCCCGCCGTCTGTGCCTATGGCTCTCTTGGGACCCGTAATTTACTGCGAAGGCCACCAATAACCATTCCAGTACCATTTCATCATATCCAAATGCTCCTCACATGAAGAATAGAAAAACGGTGGGTTCAGACTTGTTCGTTGGTCCGCACCCACCGCTTTAGTGTTTTGAAACAACTCCCAACAATTCTCGGCAACTGATAATCCCCATCCCACAAATAATAATCCACGGATCAACTTGATAATTATTTGGTCCACATTCATGTTTTAGTGGAAAACAAACATGGGATTATTATCATTCTCAAAACAACCCCTTCCGCTATGAAGTCGTCGAACGAGGTTTGTCGCGGGAAAAAGACGTCGCAAAAGACGATGTCGCGGAACGAGGCTCCGTAAGCATCGTCGGTGTTCACCCCATGAATGATATGATGCGTCGTTGTTATACTAAGAACGCGTGTCTCACTGGCTGCAGAGAGGAGAGGAGACAGTATGACGATCTCCGCTTGCGGTGAAAGAGTTCTTCATCGTAGACTCGACGTTCTTCATGAAGAAGATTAAGTTGTTCAAGGCTCGTGTATTTTCTCCCCAATCCTTCTCACATAAAAAATCCACTATAATAAAATAAGGTTTTCCTTATTTTATTACTCATGCCAACATTTTCAAAATTCAAAATGAATTCACTAAATTAATTAACGTGCGTTGTCCAATTAATGAGGCGTTTTATTGGCATGTGTTTTAATGTGGAGGAGATACAAATTAATGGGAGGGGGTGTGGGTGTGTTATACAATTAAATGCTTGAGAGAGGTTTTAAGGGATTTGAATGTTTGGGGCTTGTGTGGCCCCCTCCTCACTAATATCCTACTAAGAGGAGTTAACATTTAGTGGGTCCCACCTCAACTTACACACGTAGGTTATAATTACATAGAGTAGAAATAAAATTTCAGTACGTATTTTATTTCACTCTTTAATTAAACCACTCTATTTATTTAACTTCACATCCTGAGAAAACGCAACTCCAGTGAAAGTCTCCTTAAGAAAAAACTGGTGCTGCGGTTTCATTGGTGCCCTTAGAATTTGATTCCGAGCACCAGTTCAAAAGTTAGGAAAACCCGCTCGTTCGTTCACTGAACGTACATGAGCTAAGCTTCGGAAATTGATTCCGGGAACACCGGGCCACGAAATCAGGTTCCGTCAGAGGCCACAGAGTCACAAAAATACAAAGAAATTAAGAAAAAAAAATTCATTGAAATTTCCTGGTCTTTACATTACTCCCAACTCTGGGCTTTATGTCCCCGTAAAGCTATAACACAAACTAGGGAAACAAAAGAGGGTACTGAGAACGCATCTGAGCCTCCCACTACCAAGTTCTCTCCTGGAGGTTCCTGTGCTTCCACCTGATGCACACTAGAGGAATCGACCGCCCATGTAGGACCTGCTCCTGTCAATCCTCAATCTCCTCCGGGGCCTCTGCAAATGTTTCCCCATCATCGATGTTCAGCTCCCCAGGGTTGATGATATGCATCGGGTCGTGCACGTATCTCCTTAACTGAGACATGTGGAAAATGTCGTGCACCTGCTGTAACTGAGGTGAATGGGTAAAGCGGTAAACCACCTTTCCTACCCTGTTGAGGAACTAGAAGGTTATGAGGAAGCGCATAGATAAAATGCCGCCCCATCCAAATATCTGTAATCCACGTCGAGGTGAGACCCATAGGAAAACGTGGTCACCATCATCGAACTCTGGTGGTCTCTGCCTCCTGTCAGTAAAATACTTTTGTAAGCTCTGTGCTGTCCTCATCCGCTCTTGGATGACCTGGACATTCTTTGGTCCTACAAGAGCTGCTAAGATTTCTTCTTTTCCGATAAGAAAAATCTAGTCTCATCCCCAGCATGAACCAAGTTCTTTTCCAAATAAAATCAATCCCGACATGGTTGATATTAATCCATACCAAGGATGACCTTGTAAGGACTCGACACTACTACCAAGAGATCCAACCGTTACTCTCACCACCAAGGGTTGAGTCACACTGTTGGCATTAGTGTGTGGTCACTCCGTCTCCTCTAGTAGGTACCTCAAAAGCGAGGGTCAAGTCAACAGTTTTAACTGGAACATCTTAGTACACAAAAAGAGAAAAAGAAAACATCACAAGGAAAAGTTTCTTTTATTATTGCAGCTCAAGTACAAGACACACAATAATGACAACAAGGAAACCAGAATCACCAAGATCAAGGTCCCATTCCTGGAACTAGTCCTGCTCCTGTCCATATGCTCCCAGAGCTGCATGGTCATAAGTCTCAGCTGCATGAAGCTGAGCTCTCCCATGTCCACCAGTTCCCTGCAGTCGGGGTGGACCTCCTGGTGGTGGTGGTGGAAACACCTCGATGCGTCGTCCACCTCCATCTGCACGACCAGCTCCCATGCCTCGGTCTCCTGCTCCAGGTGATCCGCCCCTATCGAGCCTCTGCCTCTACCTGGGAGGTCCTTCATTTATCTGTTGGTCATATGTATGGCGGGTCAGAAAATCACATGCCATGTGAACAACCCCACCACAAGAGTAATACTATCTGCTCCTGGTAAGTCGTTCTCCACCCCGGGTGCATCGCACATAGGATCTTGTGTCATGCGGTCGACCACCTGAAGGCCTGGTCCTCTTAGACCTCTACATCTTCTGTGTAATGCCCGCTGCAAAAGACTCTACCACAAGTCGGCTAGTGGTAGGTCCTTATGCTGGAGATTTCTCAGCAAGGAAACTCTCCGTTAAGAGGGCTCGCTCAAACACCCCTATCTGCGTCGGGATGCTGTGAGAAACAAATGAAGCTCTAATCACTCACCTGAGCCCCTTCTCAAAGGTTCGCTCACTGAAGAACGGGTGTCGTACCATATATGTTGAGTAGCACGAGAGATCGGTGAACCTCACTGAATACTGCGCCACAATCATGCAACCCTACTAAAGACGGAGTAGCTCATGTATGCGCACCGCACGAAGGGTGGCTGGAACATACTCTGCCCAGAATAGGCTCTCGAAGTCTGCCCATAGAAGTGATGCCTCGTCGTGCACTTGGAGCATCAACCTCCACCATCTACCTGCTGCCTCGTGCAGGAGACTCGCTGCAAGGATCACCATGAAGTCTACTGGCGTCCCTACCATTCTAAAAACACGAACAATAGCTTCCAGCCAATCCTCGGCTGCCTGAGGGTCCATCTCCCCGTGGAACCTGGGCAGTCTCTGATGCTGAAACTCATGCAGCGCACTAAGGTGACGTGCACTCTCAGCAGTTGGGGCTGGTGGCATCGGTGGCTCGGTGGGTAGAGGCACCGCCGGTGCCTCGGCTATAAAAGGGCCCTGCACTGAGTCCTCGTCGCTCAGTGGGCTGTCGTCTCGCACAATGATCAGAACCCTAGCTGGCTGCCATCATGGGGCCATCCTGAAAAGGGACATGTGTTCCATGGTCAAAATGGTATACCGGGTGAGATGACACAAAGTAATCACAAAGAAAACTTTTCATACACACATGCAATCAATGTTTTCATGAATTTAGTCGGAAATCGGAAGTCATGGTCCTTGTGTATGGACACTTCGTCGGCCGCACCAACACTGGACTCCCTGGACTGATAACCACACTCAATACCCATAACATTGTTGCTTCACATAGAAAAAAGATTAGAGTCCCAAGTTATGCAGTAGAACTGAACTCTTCTAATACCAATTTGTCACGACCCATCCCCTGGGGCCTGTGTTGTAACTACCCCAAGCCCACCATCCATAGGCCAGGGGCTAGCGACAAGCACCAAAGGCGTAAATCCGTATAACTGGGAAGACATTTCCTTTATGAAACGTAAACACACACACAACCAGAGTACAAGGGGACGAAAATAGTAAGTAAAGCTATAAAACAAGGGTGCTGAAAGTACATAGGGGGCCAGAAATACAAGCCCAATAGTAAAGTACAAGAAGAGGACAAAACAACAGGAAGGTGTCAAGCTTCTCCATGATCGTCCTCCGGAGTCCCTACCGGAAGGGTAGGTACAGATGGCCACCTCAGCTCTCCACATCCGGTTGTAAACTTCAGGTACCGTCTCGTCATGAAGTCCACCTCCAGGTACCCTCTCGTCGTCATGTCCACCTCCGGGTACCGTCTTGTCGTGAAGTCCACCTCCGGGTACCGTCTCGTCGTCACGTCCACCTTCGGGTACCGTCTAGCTCTACAAGCCTCATCCATGATTGGTGATGTCTGTTGTCTGCAACCAACACAACGTAGTGCGGGAAAAGCACATGTAGGGGTTAGTATACGATACTCATTAGGGACCCCGAGACTTACAACGGTCTCCCTGAATCCACAAAGGATAAACCACAAGGAAAAAATACAATCATGAAGTATCATCCAACACTACTTAGGTATATGCCCATGCATATACCTAAGTCATAAAAACTAGTACTGCTCCATCACACGATCTCATGTACAACCCAGTCCAATCAGGGAAGTATAACTTAATCTACACGGGAAAGTACGATCCAATCCACAAAGGATATCAAGTCAATCACATCGAAAATAATGATTCACAGTCAAGACTCAACTCAAACCAGGATTTTAATCATGATGTTGAAACCATACCTGCTGGGGAACTCCTCATCTCTCAAGTACAGTGGGTCTACCACTGCAACCAAGCACTTCCCACTAACCTTGGACAATTGTAGTACTCCACATGTCGAGTACTATGGTCCTGCAGCTACAACCTAGCGCTTCCCACCATGGGTCTGCCGCTACAACCAAGTGCTCCCCCTTATAGCCTACGGAGGTACTCCTTCTGTTTAGTACCGCAGGTCTGCCTTTACAACCAAGCGCTTCTCCACCGTGGGTCTTCCACAACAACCAAGAGCTCCCCACTGGGATATCTGAAACACTCTGAGTCAATCAATCAGCAGTAATCAAGTCTCAGCCAGCTCTAAGGTTCCCGCACACAGCACGCTCATTCCAGAAGGGTCTGCTCTACGAGCCAAGAGGTTGATACATCAACTGTCACATAGACCAGAGTTGATCTATCACAAAGTTCCATCACGCCAATATTAACTCCATGCAACAGACGACGCGTCAATCAGACGCTCGGTCTGAGAGTTATTTGCTTTTTCGTCCAAGGGCCCAGTTGGGTTTTAAGTCAAAACCAACCCTACCGTACTCCAACTGCATCTAAACTTAGAACAGAGTAAGCCAAAAGGTCTATCTCACTAAGAGGAAACCAACAATTTCGACGACATGTCAATCAGACATCCATAGATCAAGTTATAAGCGTTTCCACTCCGAGGGCCCAGTTGGTTTCGTGTTCGAACCAACCCGTCCATACCAAAAGTTCTTCGAAAACCTGATTGTAATATACTAAAATGACCGTCCCAATCCAAGTATCCCAACACAACTGAGTGTGTGACGATCAGAGGTCTGAAGCCCAAGATATGGGCAAATGAATGAAAACAGTCCGAAATGGGGGGTTAGGGCCCGGCCCAGCCTGGCCCAACCCCCCCTGGGTCGGCCCAAACTGGGTCAACCAGACCCGGGTCTGGGTCCGGCCCTATTGGGCATGGCCCGGCTCGGCTGGGCATGGCCCGACCTGGTCCACGCAAAGTGCCCCGACCCGGCCGTGGGGGTGCGCTGGCTCAGCCAGCAGGCCAAGCAGGGGGATGCATTTCCCCCCTTTGCGCCCATGGCTGCGGCATGTGCCGCGTCCTCCTCCTTTGGATCCCGCGTGGCCACGGGATCTGGCCGCCTGTCGCCGTGGCTGAAGCCCCGACGGTTCTTCCAGGTGGGCGGCTGGTGCCGGCCGCCGGTAGCATCTTCTGCGGACCACCGGATGCGCTCCGGTGGTATGATTTGCCCGCTTTCTGTGCCTATGGCTCTCTCGGGACCCGTACATTACTGCGAAGGCCTCCAATCGCCATTCCGGTCCCGTTTCTTCATCGCCAAATGCTCTGCGCATGACGAACATAAAACGGTGGGTTCAGACTTGTTCGTTGGTCCGCACCCCCCGCGTTAGTGGTTTGAAACAACTCCCAACAATTCTCGGCAAAGGATAATCCCCAACTCGCAAATAATAATCCATGGATCAACTTGATAATTAGTTGGTCCACGTTCATGTTCTAGAGGAAAAAAACATGGGAGTATTATCATTCTCAAAACAACCCCCACCTCGATGAAGTCGTCAAACGAGGTTCGTCGTGGGAAAAAGATGTCGCGGAAGATGGCGTCGTAGAATGAGGATCCGTAAGCGTCGTCAGTGTTCGCCCGATGAAGGATGTGATGCATAGTTGTTCACCGAAGAAGGTGTCTCTCGTTAGCTGAGGATAAGAGAGGAGATGGTACGATGGTCTCCCCGTGCGGTGACAGAGTTCTTCATCGTAGACTCGGCGTTCTTCGTGAAGAAGATGAAGTTCTTCAAGGCTTGTGTATTTTCTCCCCAATCCTTCTCACACAACAAATCCACCATAATAAAATAAGGCTTCTCTTATTTTATTACTCATGCCAACATTTTCAAAATTCAAAATGAATTCACAGAATTAATTAACGTGCATTGTCCAATTAATGAGGTGTTTTATTGGCATGTGTTTTAATGTGGAGGAGATACCAATTAATGGGGGGGGGGGTGCAGGTGTGTTACACAATTAAATGCACGTGGGAGGTTTTAAGGGATTTGAAGGGGTGGGGCTCGTGTGGGCCCCACCTCACTAATATCCTACCAAGAGGAGTTAGGATTTAGTGGGTCCCACCTCAACTTCCACATGTAGGTTATAATTACACATAATAGAAATAATATTTCAGCAACTATTTTATTTCAATATTTAATTAAACCACTCCATTTATTTAACATCACCTCCTGAGAAAACGCAACTCCCGTGAAAGTCTCCTTAAGAAAAAACTGGCACTGCGGTTTCATCGGTGCCCTCAGAATTTGATTTCGAGCACCTGTTCAAAAGCTAGGAAAAACTGCTCGTTCGTTCACTGAACATACCCGAGAAAAACCTCGGAAATTGATTTCGGGCACATCGGGCCACAAAATCAGGTTCCGTTAGAAGCCACAGACACTCAAAATTTCAAAGAAATTATGAAAAAAAATTTACTTGAAATTTCCAGGTCTTTACAGATAATGTTGATAGATCATATACCATGGAAACATTATGAATGAGTATAAAAAAAATTGGATGGTGAAATAGATATACAGGATTAGTGGTATGATCCTTTTTCTCAAAATAATATAGATGCATTGGAGTATAGTACGAGGATGATATGTTATAAGTTGGGGAGATTATATGAACCTGATATTTATTAGTGTTTTTTGGGAGTACCACTCGAGTAAAATCTATTATAATGTGGGTAGATTGTAATAATCCATCATTAATTCAGTTCTGAATTAGTGAAAATTTATTGTTACCATTTTCATTATATTGATTTGAAAAATTGATTTATCTATAAAAGTTTTATAATTGTGTTTGTGGTATTAAATGCTAGTTAACATCTTGGAATATTAAATTGAATATTTTCTGGAGTTTGACAATGTTTTATTATGTGATTTTGAGGCACATAATGTCTTGGTGAAAAATAAAATAAATATTTAATAAAAAATATTAACTGCAAAATTTTTATTCAATATAATTTAATTTCATCGAAATGGTGCATCAAATTGGAAATTAGAGACCACATTTTTGTCCAAAACCAGGTGTTTACCCTAGAATGTGTATACTAATTATATTTGTTGGATGATTGGATATGTTAGTCGTGAAAACAACCATTTTTATATTTAATTAATTTTTTAATCTATTTCTAAATATTTAATTGTTAATATCTCTCATACAGTGTACTATATGTGATATCTGAGACCGTCGTAGTGTTATTAAAATACTATTTACCCTAGGAAGGTTATAAATTTTGGTAAGAATTGGACGTTTGGATGTCTCACTCATAAAAATAACCTTTTTATTTTTATTTATTTTTTAATCTATTATTTATATTGAATAATTATTATCTCTCAAAAGGTGTGTCATATGGGATAACGATATCCACCGTTGGGTCTGAAACATTGGGTTCACCCTAGTTAGGGTATAAATTTTATGTGCAATGGGTTTTTGAGTTTATATACATTTTTAAGTTAAAAATTTAAATAATTATCCTGAAATTAATTAAATTAAATGAAATGACAAAACCAACTATTTTAATATTTACTAGGTAGATAAATATTGCATTAGTAATAACAGTTGTATAATAATGACTATTATTTTTTTCAATGAAAATGAATAGAAAAGTACATAAGTAATTAAATATATTTTTTAAAATAAACGATGAACGATATTTCTCCACCTATGAATATTTGTATTAGATCAAAATAATAGAGGTGAAATTTTTAGTCATTACAAAATAAATGGAAATGTGTGGGGAACATTAATTTATTAAATATTGTCTATGTAAAATGAATATTGTTAGAGAAACATTAATAGTTAATGAAACATTATAATAATAATAATAATTGTTATTCCTATTATTATTATTATTAAATTGACTAAAAAATGTTTTTAAAACAAAGTTTCATTCATAAAACCTCTATATGGGGTCATATCGACACGCCATCTACAACAACTTGAACCTAAAATTGAGATAGTTATTTCACAACCAATGTGGAAATATTTAATATAGGACCATTGTACATGTCCCTGAAATTCCGAATATTATGATGAGTTGACTCATGAAATTAATATGGGAGATTAATAAATAAGTGATGCAATTACTGTTTTTAAAGGATTAATGGGATTTAGTCGGATAATAGGGGAAATATTTTACAAATCATTACATATCATGTATTTAGTAATCACATCATGTAATATTCAAACCCATATTTTTTAAAATTCATATCCAGTATCGCGTGAACCTTGACACATGCCATTTTCAAAGGAGACACTCTATGCACCACCATATTCAACAAAAAATTTCTTCGGCATCTCTACCTTGGGAATAATTCCCTCCACCCACCTCCCTAATGGATTAATTCTCCTCTATAGATCTTATTTCATGGACTGAAACTCCTCCACACACCTCCAACAGTAATCAAATATCCTCCACAAAGCTTATTCCTTTGACCGAAAGTCCTATGTGCACCTAAGGAATGGATCAAACTTCCTCCACCTTAGACTAACCCCCCCCCCCACACCACTATCATTGATCGAATACCCTATACACAACTACTAGGTTTCGAATATAGAATGTTTTCTTCATCACATTCACGATAGAGCCACATTAAATTGGGATTACCAATTAGAAAACAGACATCACATTTTTTAGGTTCGTGGTCTAAAATGTAAATCCCAAAGTCATAAATATTAGTTTATTATATCAATATTGTAGACTATATAGATCAATTTTGAAATTTAATTCCCATTTAAATTAATTAGTTTGGAGAATTAATCAAATATGGAATCCTATAATTTGGATAAACAATTACAGTAATTAATTGTGGAGTTATTAACAAAGTTGGACGAGATTAATTAATTTTCAAATTAATAAATGAGAATATATTGGTTTATGGTATCCCGTTTTTTGATAAACCAAATGATTGAATTAATTATTCCAAGATAATGAAATTTATATCAAATTGTTACTTGAGAATTTATTTTTTTGTTGTTGATATTTTTGAATAGAGATAATTTAATGTTGAATTAATTGTCTGAGTTTTTATATATATTCAATTGTTTGACATTGAATAATTAATTGGCGTAATTGATTTGAGGGAGATAGAAAAATTGATTGATAAATAAATTGGGTTTATTGAATTGTTTTTATTGGGAAGAATAAATTTCTGACTTAATTAACGGGAGTAGAGTTTCTATTTAACTGTTAATTAAAATAACATGGTTGAGTTAAATTAATTAATTATTGGAATTAATTAATTGATGTTGAGGATAATTAATTAATGAGTTAATTATCGAATTTTCGAATTATAAGTTAAGAATAATTAAATTGAGAATTAATTATTGGATTTTATGTTGGTAAATGATAAGTTAGTTTTTGAAATAACTAATTGACAATATTTGGTAAATTAACTTATGAATTAATTAATATAGTTGTCATGAAAAATTAATTAACGTATTAATTGAATGGATCTTTATGATTACTTAATCAAAATGAGTGGATTAATTAATCCATATATAAATGATTGTAAATGGGTTATGATTAATTAATTAGTTAATTAATTAATGGAATTTATGTAGTTAATTAATTGTTGAATTAATTTACAGAATTGTAATGAATAGTTAATTGATGAATTAATTGAATAGAATATTATGAATAATTGATTATGGATATTAATTAATGATATTGATATTATTAATTAATCATTCGTGTAATTGGTGGAAATGGGTTGGGAATAAATAATTGGTGAATTAATTATTCATTATTGATTTTATGAAATGATTAATTAATTTTTATAATAATTAATTGACATAGATAAATTAATTTATGAATTAATTAATGGATTCAATGATGGTTTATTGTGATATAATGTATAATGTGAATAATCTTAGTCTCATGTGATAATGTAAAAACATGAGAAAATATGATAATGTGATGTTGTGATGGAAAAATATATTCATTTTCAATTGAGAGTTTGGGTGATCGACATGACGTTCTATGCCGGTGATGATATACACACATGGTTTAATGAGGGACAGACATGACATTATATGCTAGTGGTTTATTTATCGGGGTTTGGATATAAACATGATGTAATGCACTATTAAATTCCTATGCAAAAATTTGACTCTGAGTGAAAAAATTAGTGTTAGACATGATGTTTAACACTACTAATTATTTGTGAACAAATGTGACTACGTGGGGACAAATTATTTTTTTGATGATAAACATGGCGTTCTACACTAGATATATGTATACACTACTGAGTGCATATGAATAAATTATTTTTTAATTCTTTTTCATGCATTTTTACCCCAATGATATGCATGTATGATTTATTTCAGTGGGACACTATGAGACTTCTATGACATAGTAATCCAAGTTTTGACCTCAAATAAAAATAATTCCAACTCAGGCATGAGTCGAATCATGTGATGAGATATTGTATCACCTTTAAATACATCCTGATCTGGAATGAGTTTAAAATGTTATTAGGATATTAAATTACCTATGGAATTATTTAGGCTTTGGTACGAGATGAAGTTAGTATTGAGGTATGGATATCTCAAAAACTATAGACTTAAAATGATAAAATGAATAATAAATGATAATGTGATAACTAATTATTTATGCATTTAATATCATTGTTTATATTCATTCATAAAATATATTTTGACTGGATTGTTTTAGACATTGTTAGTGGTGGCCTACTGAGTTGTAATCACACCATACTAGGGATGCCTAATTGGTGCCTCAATAGACTTTTTATTTTCTGGATAGGTAATGGGAAAACAACTTGTTTTAGTTGGAAAATTTTCGATAGAGCATGGTGAGGGAACAAAACAGGGTGTCAGGACAATTTTGGATGATTTTTCAGTGTATTAGTTTATTTCAATTTGGGAATTTCAAACTGACACATGGCAGGTATATTGGTATGGATTTTTTCTCATTAATTTATATATTGGAATGCCTATTTTTGTTATCTTGTGACATTTGTATTACTCATGTGTATATGATTTAACATTTTGTTTATTTATTTTCCACTAATTCATTACACTAATTAAATTGGGTATATTCTCCCCATGATCAAGTTTTAAGACCTTGTCTTCTAGTCGACAACCTCTAGTATATGGGGAGGTGTTCTTGAGTTCCTATTGTGAACAAGATTTGGGAACCAAATCATGGGAAATGATTTGGGATATTACAATTTATCATTTGAAAATTCATTCTATGGTAACTCACTAACTAACACTTTCCAATTTCCCTTTCTAGGTGAGTGAATTTTTCAATGGCCAAGTATTCTATTCCAAATCCATGATTCTTTTTGAATTCCACACTGGAATGAAATTTTTTTAGTAGATAAATAATTTATAACAATAGATCAAATATAATCTTTTCTTAATGTAGTAAATATTAAAAAAAATATCATTAAAAGCATGGCATGGATTTTTTTTTCAAATTTTATATAAAACCCATCATCAAATAATTATGATATTCTAAGAATAATTTATTTTGAAATCACACACTTCCAAAAATATTATAAATATAATAAAATAAACCCACTACCTTGATTTGGTATATATTTGATTGTAACAAGATATATAGGCTTAGAAACCCCTTCCACAATTATTCATGGGATGTATGAATACCACAAGTCACACATGGGAAACTTCCAAAAACACAGTGGGAAACAAATTGTGGGAGAAGGGAATAAAAATTATTCTCCAAGAATATATTAGAGATATTGTGTGTTGGAGAGTAGGAAAACAACCCACTACTCTGATGTAAAATAGATAGAATAAATAATAATATAAGAAGATTAGTCTGGTGTGTTCTATATGTTCATAGTCCCCCGATCCAAATTGGTGAAGAGTTTGTGCTTTGTCTAGGAACTTTGATGTAGAATAGTGGATCATAGAAATATGAATGAATGTTTTAGTTGATCTTTGTATGATTTCTCAGTCAATCTGTTTAATGGGTTGTGTGATTTTGTTTCATTGATCTTCATAGAATGTGAATCAGCAAGTTTGAATGAATACCCAATTTCGGTAAGAGATCGTATCATTTGTCTATGGTTTCTATTGGATTTTACTCGAAAGAGAGTGATCCTTTCTGAATATATAATAGTTCATGGTGTAGGATATCCAAAATCATTATACCTTCATTAACTAAGTCTAGAAGGCTTAGTCAAACTATCCCATAATACAATTTTACATTGATCCATTCACATCAATGTCTTCTGAATGAGATGATAACATGAAGTTGGTGGTGAATTAACTCTAGAGGTGAATCCACTGGAGGTAATGGTGACTCCTATATATAGTTATCTCTTCCTGATAGTAATAGAGACTCACATCTATCGGTGGAATACTGGTTGTAACAATGACTCTTGTCTGATAGTCGTTCATCTTGGCAGTAACACTGAATCCTATATAGTGGTAGCTCCTATGGGCGGTAATAGCAAATTTCCATCCAACGATGACCTCCCATAATACATATAAAAAACATTCTCGAAATAGTCTTATCTTAAATAATTACATCATATAGAATTTGAAATATTTATACTAAAAGAATGATCGTTTTTGATAATTAAAATAATAAAGTGTCAAACACACTATAAAAAGAGGTTCCAACATTAACTTATCTAATAAAACAATGATTTAATTTATTATTCATTGGTATAAAACACCCTTATACACATTTAAATAGTTTTCCATAAAGAATTTCCTTTTTAAAATTCAGGATATTAATGTGGTGATGTAAAACATAAGACCTTGGATTATCATGATTAATTAATTATTGATGTATGTATTTAATCCAGAAAAATGTTTTCATTGATTGAATATAGTTACAAGGAAATAATTATTTCCATGTTGTAATAAATTTATATTTCCATGAAAAATAATATGAATATTTAAATTTAATGAAATAATTGGTTGGATGATAAATTTTTACTTGAATTAGTTAAAGTTTTAATGCGTGAATTCTTGACTAGATGAACATATAGATTCCAATTATGAGGATAACATAATTATTCCATGTGGGAATTTGGTTTAAAAATTTGTATCTATTCAACAATAATTATCTTCCATATTGTATGGAATAATAAAATTTAACATAATGCCCTAAATGATAGAAATCATGATATAAAATGGTTGTAAAATATAATTTTGGTTCGTTCTTAAGAAAAGGAATCAATTCTCCCAATAATGGAATATATAACTTCTTGTAATTTGATACATGAAGCACCTATTCTAAAATTTAGATGTCATAAAACAATTATATGACCTACATAAGAGTTCATCTCAAATAGGGTGCTAAATCACTATTCAGATTCACAATAATTGATGATATTTGAGAAAAAAAATATCTAGATTGTGTAAATGATGTCCTAAATCTCAGTATTGGACTGTAAAAAGAGAGAATAAATGCCACGTAGTGGCCTGAGTCAACCTTGAACCGGTCACCCAGGCCAGCAGTGACAAGTATTAATAGGCGTTCCAGATCCTCTTGGGATGGTGACAAGCACCACGGGCATCCATGGAGTACACAAGAGAACAATTTAACCCAAATATAATCAATCAAATAGTAGAAGGAAATTAAAATACCAAAATACATTTATATAAAAATTGAACTGAACATTAATTGTAAAAGAAACTGAAAGTACCACTAAACAAACTTGTCAGCTTACTAAACCTGGTAATCAACTAACTCCATGATACCCCTATGGTGTCCCTCCAACACAATGATCACATGTTTCCCAAGGTGATCAAACTCAAGCTAAAACAGACACAAGGGCTAAAAATAGAATAATACTATTGGTGTGAGTATTAAAACATAGTAGGTTATCCCGATAATCAATTCAAAATTCCATTAATTTAAGATAAAATAAACACAATTTTCATGTTTTAAATACATGATATAATGGTATTATTTCCAAATGAGGTCCTATTCAATAAAAAATTACAATACAAAATAAGCATGTTTTATAAAAAATAATGTTAGTAATAATTTTCAATGAGGTGGAACATAAAAATGAAAATAGTTTTATAGAGGGATGCTTTACTGAATTTAAACATTTAAATAAATAACACTCATAGGTGAATTTACCAACCAAACACACTGTATTTCGGTACTGATCACAAAATATCCAATGAGTACAAGTCATGGGAACACCCCTAGGCACTAGTTAGCTGTGACACCTAGGTACCTCGTATCTTGGTGAAGGTAACCACAATAAATATTTTTTCTCATACACGTGATCCAATAGTAAGTAGTATACCCATAACCCATTGGTCCTCTAAAAACATCATCATCATATTTTAGTTAATTTTTTTATCGACAAACCTGCAACGCAAAACTGGGGCCGAACACCATGGGATCACAATCATAGTATTACACACCCTCCCACCTAGATACTTGAGATTCCCTTTAGTGCCCAATAAAATTACACATATTATAAAATACAATTTACACATGAAATTTAAACTCCCAACCCATAAACACACAAACATCCCACAATCATGCTTCACGTTTCATTTACGGATCAATAAACCACATTAAAGTTTCATAAAAAAATGTCAAAGAGTTAAAATAGGCCTCGAAAAGAAAACTCAATAAAAACACTATTTTAAGGATGAAATCACAAAAAAACTATACCAAACCATATTTGGAAGCCCTAAAAACATTTAATAAAATCATTTCATGTACCATAAAACAATACCAACTAATGTAACATTGTATATACCCGTAAATTACTGATTCTTCATTTTTAGGAAAGGCCAAAAAGGACTTTAAACATTTTTAACAAACCAAAATTTTGAAAGCCACAAATACCAAATTTAATAAGTATGTGATATCCCAAAAATTTTAGATTGAAAAAATTGGTAACCACATTGAAAGTATTCAGATTTATTATAAATTACCCAACCATTTTTAGAAAAGTGGAAAACATGCCTTCTATTAGAAACACACGTCAAAATACCAAAGAACTGAAACACCTTATTTATATAAAAAAAACTTCTTGGAATCCCCATAAATAACCCAAAAACATTTCTTTTCTATAATTCCAATATGATTATAATTCCAAACCAATCATTTTAAACCACACTCAACACATAAAAACTAATTGGGAAACATACCGAACACATGGCATAATTTTTTTAAAAAAAATATTTTCAATCACTATAATATGAATGAAAAATAAATGGAATTACATAAATTTATTAAAGATACTAAACCATATTCAAAATACCACAAACCATGTTTAAGGGAAAAGAAATTATTTGAAAAAACATGTGGTGTGAATCATTTTAACAAAACAACACTACTTTAATAAAAAAAAGGTTTTAACCGCTACTTGGCACACCAATCCAATTATTCAAAGCATAAGTTACAATATTCAGAGTATGATGAAAATGAAAAAATAATTAAATATTTGTATATTAAATAAAAAGGTCATGTGCAATGGTAATGGTACCTCGAACCCTTGTCCAAATGGAAACACACTACCAGAATCACCCACAGAAGGTTTATAAACCTTAAAACTATAATGAAAATCCATAAATGAATATAAAACCCATCAATAATTATTCCAAAACATATCCCTAGGTTGTTAATGACCTATTGGGAATAAATAAAAATGAAATAATGGAAGGACCAAGAAGAGGCAGAAGATAGGACAGGAAATCTAACCTTGGAAACTAGAAAACTCTTCATATTCCTTTTGATCTACACCCATAAGGGAAACATAAGGTGATTAAATATAATTTAAAGTTTCATAATGTCTAGAAGAACCATGTATAGATGATTTGGGGAAAATTAGTAGGAATTGAAAGATTTATGAAAGATACAATCTACCTTTGGAAAATATGGACTATTTGAGATACATTGAGAAGTTTTGCCCAAATCTGAGACAAATATGAACTCCAAAGGGGGAAAATGGAACATCGGGGGTCCGCTTGGGATTCAGGTGCTATAGTGGGATATTGAATTTCTAAAAAATATTTTAAAATAATGAAAATAATATAAAGAAACAAATTAATTTTTTAAAATTGGAAATGGGCCCACGGGCTGGTCCGATACTTAAATACGTAACCCAAGTTCACCATGAATATGAATTCATAACAATTCAAAAAGGAAATGGTGGTCTGGATATAATATGGGAGTAAAAGTAGGAAGTGAAATCGGAGAAAAATGTTGAATAAAAGATGTTATAAATGAAAAATAATTGGTTTTTAAAAAGAGAAATGGGCACATGTTTAGCCCAAATCATGAAGTAACTATGATTTCATTGAAAAATCCCAAACATGAAATGTGGCACCTAAATTAGGATGATTAGACATATATGGATGTTCAGAACTCAAAATTAATCTCTCCAAACACCCAAGAAAAAGGTGAAGATTTCAATGAACTCGATCAAAACCATGAAACGTATTGGAAACAAACAGAGTGTGAAAATGAATCTATATAAGCGATTTAATTAACCACATAATTTATTGATTATTATGTTTTTAATTTTAATAATATCCACACACATATGTATAAAAAAATATGTTATAATGGTAAAAAAGTTTTCTAAACATCAAAATCATGCAAATGATATTGATATATATCCATCATCACTGATTGATGATTGGAAAATTCAATGAGAAAACCATTGTAAAATCTTTAATACATAGACGAAAAATTATTTTATTTTTTATTCGTGGACATTTTTCATAATAAACAACTTTCATGAATATGGAAAGCAGTCTGGATTCATAATTAGGGATGTAAATATATCTCAATTTATGATAGTGTGACATCATATAAAACGTATAAAAATGTTTTTCATTAAAGGATTTAATGTAAGTTTTAATGAAATCTCATGAATGTGATTTATTAATGAAATAGATACTACTACTTAAATGTCATGGATTATTTTTGTATACATGTTGGATTGACTCTAATTTGTTTTTGTAACATTTTCAATTTTCTTCAATCTAATATATAAATAACATTTTTTCATATTTATTGAAGAATGAATATATCCTCATTATTTTATTTCTTGAAATATATTTTTCACCATATTTTATTATATCTTTTAATTTAATGGATCATTTTTTTGGGAGAGTTCAAAATATATAAGACTATTTTTTTACATTTAATTTATCATTTTGACTGCATCAATATACTTATATTTGAATATTTTATAATCCTCATTTACCGAATGCATATATATCTCATAAATATTTATTAGATGTGAAAATTACATATTTTTTTACTTTTTTTTATAGAGAATTCTTTTCTCCCAACATATCGATATTTTGTAGTTGATAGTGAATGTAATGGGATATGTAGAATAATGGAAAATAAAATTCCACATGAGAAAGTAATGAAAGAACATTTATACATTTAGAACAACATATGAGATGTTTTAAAATATATTTAATGGCATATTTATAGATTTAGTGTATAATATACACAAATTATTTAATTTTTGGTGATGACTGTAGATAAAATTTCATTTTTAATATAGTTAAATTAAAATTTCAACACTGATTTTTCATCATAAGATAAATTTAAAAGGATAGTAGAGGAAAAAGTTTAAATGGGCATACATGTTATAGTTTAGATATTAATAGCTACAAACATTACATATAATTTCAAATTATAAGAGTATTGTTCAAAATACTTGAGTTATTTTCATAGCAAAAGTTCATTTTTGAGTTCCAATGATAAAAACCCAATTTATGTATCAAATTTTTTTGTGGAAGTTGATAATATAATATATATTGATTGTACTATAATTTATCAATTAGTATATATGTGAAAATAGTTCGATTAAAATATTGATCTTTATCATTATTATTTTAGATTTATACTCATCCATTTTTAATAATTTAACTTAAAAGTCGAATAAATAATCATGGAATGTCACGTAAATAATTTATATTTTATTACTGATCCACTGAATGGTTATTGGTGATTCAATTTTCGAGGGGAAAAATCATTTTTTATAGTGATTCTGATATTGTTATGGATATATGTGTGGTTTCATTATCAATTTAATGACTAAAATATTAAAAAAATGCCTCTAATGGAGACACAATTTATGATATATGAGGTAATCACAATGAAATAATATGATAAATCAGTAATTTACAATCTTAATTATTAAAGAAAATATCAATTTTATTTTTGGAAATGTACATAAGAGAAACCATCTGTTTAACATGATTTCTTATATATATTGATGTTAAATTTTTTTATTATGTTATTTCTAAAATATTACATCCAATAAAAATAATTAAATATATTCTAATTTAGGAATCAAGCCTCCATAATTTATGTTTAAAATGTTCACGTGTAAAAAATATTTGAACATGAATATTTAAATATATAGATGTTAATCATTTTTATATTTTTCATTATTTTTTTCCTATTTTAGGGTTTAATGATAAAAATCCAAATATTATAGTTTTTTTGAAACATCGAAATTTAATGTCCTAAATTTTGATCATGTATATTTATATATTCATTGTTTTTCGAAATTTAATTTTAATCTGCTGTATAAGTTATTATAATTATTATATTTCTTTAACAATATTTAAAAATATTTTATTAATTTATCAGAATCATAATATTATAATAATATATTTTTAGACATAACTTAATTACGAATTTCTCTTCAAATGATGATCATGATGTTATTATGACATTTATTGAGGTTTGATAAAATTTTATTTCATTAATTTAACTAAAAAAATAGAAATAAAAAAATTTCAATTTATTTCCATAATTATTCGTATCACAAATAATGGGACTCTTTATGATGAGTTTTATTCTTTTATTCAAGAAAAATCATTAATTTTTTTGTAGATGTGGGATAACAATAATATGGAAACATAATCATTCCTTTGGGGAGTAGTGGATATGAATTGAATTTGGTGAAAATAATAACACATGTTCCCCTTGTGAAATGAATTTTAGTAGTTACAAGGGCATAATGTTACACTGTGAGATTAAAATTTTATATCCATATTAGTGGGTCATTGATAATATGGTTATATATCTGCTATGGGATTTCACAAGATTAAATTATCGCAACAGATTTAATTTTTATTAAAATCATTAGCTATTATATATATCAAATGAGTAATATTTAATATTTGTAATTACATTTGACATTTTAATACTTTAAATTAAATTAGTTTATTTATATATATATTATTAATATTTATACAATTAAAAAATGGATAGAAATTTATGTTTTAAAGGAGAGACTAACTGATCATGCATGCATCAAGTAAGAGTTTCTAAACACAAAGATATAGGAGAAATTATTTTCAACTGGTGGGATAAAGCCTTTATGGTATTATAATAATTATAAGTAAATTTACTGTGTAAAATTATATTTTATAAGTTAATAACATATTGAATTTTTTTATATAATAGGATTCTAGGATATGTCACTAATAGATCTCATTAGAGAATATATACCCTAATGATTTATCATTTGGAAGGTATAATGTAGTAGATATTAAATTTATTACTATAAGTGAAGATAAAATTTGAAAAAAATATAGTAGCATATGTAATGTGGGTTAGTTCATAGATTTATCTCCCCCCACTCACCATGGATGATTAAAACTATAACGTGTAAAATAGAATTTTTTATATAGGTTGATAATGATATGTAACAGATAAAATTATGAAATATTCGTTTTAAATTGTCAGTAATATATTTGTTTTTAATTTAATTTAACTAATATATTATTTTATTAAACATTTCAAAAATCCAATTAGAATCAATATTTGGAATTTACTTTTATACCAAATTATATGATGGAGATTTCTGATTCTACTTTTGAAAATTAATAAAAAACATGTCTTGTAAGGGGATGAATGTCATGTCACATAGAGATTCTAATAACCCAGAGATGGTGGTTATATTACTAAATTGGAACAATATAAAATGTGTCAAACATGAATTATAAAATAATTTAGTAGCTCTGGGAGTCATGATACATAATTGAATATGACATTATATTTAAAAACATTTAATAAAACAAAAAAACATTATATGAAAAAATTATTATATCATCTAGTAATTCCATACGTTTATTCACATATTACAACATGGTACCCTAATGAAATGAAACCATAATATTTGGTGATCTTAGGTTC
This sequence comes from Viscum album, assembly GCA_963277665.1. NCBI lineage: Eukaryota > Viridiplantae > Streptophyta > Magnoliopsida > Santalales > Viscaceae > Viscum > Viscum album. Next base: position 466,917,822 of record OY728122.1, on the reverse strand, counting down.
TTATTTAAGTAAATACTACATTATAAGAAATCATAAAATAATTTAATTATGAATATTAAGGAAGAGATACGTATTAATAAAATATTATACATTTATAATATCATTAATTGGACAAAAAATAAATGTAATGCATAGAAATATAAATAATCAATTGGTTTTGAATATCCAGTTTTATAATAAAAAAATGTATAACTTCGAACATCTTAGACATACATTCACGACCTGGTGCTCAGACATCATACATAAATAGGTTTTATGTATACCATATAACAACAATATTTTATGTCATGATACATTACAAACAATAAAGGGGCTATAATTGGACCCACACATCAAATAAAAATTTTAAGGTTTTCATTATATAAATGTGCAGAATATCAAATAAACACATAGTCAACACAATCATACATATTGATAAAATAGTGTAAAAAATGTATATAGTTTTCCTCAATAAAAAAATACATCATAATAATACATCATGAGAAATATGGAGGATGATATAAATATAATATATACACATTAAAAATTAATATTCAACAATGATATTTAATGAAGGTTAAAATACATTAGAATTTTTTTTCAACATTTCATGATAAAAATACACTAATGATTTTGAAATAACTTATACTATACTTTAAATATAAAATAAAATTATATTAAAATAAACTATATTAAAATTCCCCTTTTAAATTTATGGATGAATCATCATGGAAATTAGTAATAACGGTTGTGGGAAAATCCATTCATCTGGTTTACGATAAAAAATATTTTTGTTCACCCATTTTAGGAAAACATCATTATTTGTAAAGTTAAATAAATATTTTTCTAAAAACATTTTATAAAGTTTCATCATGTGTAAAAGGTTATTTAGTAAATTTTTAAGTAATTGTAACAAAAATTGAAAGCATTTTAATTAAAATATGGACATAGTAAAAACAATAATCCTAACAATGTATGAAAATAATGTCTTTATTTTAATAAATACAATTACATGGTTTTTTGGACATCCCTTATAGGTACAAAATGAACTATTACATGAAAAAATTAGAAATAATAAAAATGGAAATATAATTTATTTGTTTTAAGAAAGTAAGATCATATAATTTCAACATTGCAAACATAAACATAATTATTCTTGAACAATGATGTTATTGTGAAATAACAACATACCACATAAGTGTAATTTAAATCATAAAATGTATGATTTATATAACATAAAATGAAAGTTAAATACTTTTAATATAAAAAAACTATACTCATAACATGATAATGGGGATGTATATACACTATAATATGAAACATTAGTGGTGAATATGACATATGTCTCAGGTAAAAAAAGTTAGATGATAAACCCTTTCTTTAAGTCTAAATTCCATCATTATTTATTTTTCCACATATATAATAAATTTAATTTATATCATTTTATATAATAAATAAAAAATTTCATATAACCACATATATTAATCACTCAATATAAATTTCATTATAAATAATTTTTTATTAAAACCATCATTTTCAAGTTCTAATGGGTTTATTTTACATGTATGTTTCTGTTTGGTAGTTTTTTCCCCAAGATTGATTATTAGAGTTCCAAAATTTCCATGATTTTAAACAAGGTATAAATTACATATACAATCATTTAAAAAAATTAATTATCTATTATAGAATACATCAAAAATGAATCACAAAACATTGTGGAGGATCTAGTCCACAGGTATGGCTGAGACACGTTATCACTTTTAATGAGTCGATGGATAAAAAAATAAATAATATATTTCTTTTTCATAGTCTTAATTATGTAATAAATATAATAAATATTATTTTGTTCATTATTTATTACAATAATATTAAAATGGCTATGAATAAAAATGACAATACTTTATGGTTTTAGTAAGATGTTTATGTGAACATGTGATGTTGTCTATTTGAATTTAATATGAAATAGGTGAAAAAATGTGGTACCATAATATAAATAAATCCATATTAATATATTAATTTATTTTTATTTGTTATATTTTTATGGATATGATATATCTATTGTAAATAGAAGAATAATTTAATGACAAAGATCTCAAAAAATCTGTTTCCACATATTTGATTGAATTCATTTTTATTTCAACTTATGACATGAAATATGGGTCTTAGGTGAAGAATAAGGGATAAAAGATGAATCATAGTAAAAATGTAATTTTTTTTAAAATTTTATAATATTTTGTGGGAAAATAATTTTAATTAAGGAAGTATATGAGGATCCTTTTATAATTTTGGAAAATGAATCACTTGGAATTAATAATATGATTTAAAATATCTAAATCATAATTTTTTTAACGATACATTAGGGGACCCCATAATGGATAATAATGTGTTATGTTTTCTGTATAAATTTCAAAAATCTAATTTATATGAGTTTTTGATGTATATTTTTTCCTTATCTCTTTAGAAAAGAACATTAAATTTTTTTCACTATAATCATCAGAAAAAAAAAATTTACAATGAAAAATTATTTGTTTACCAAATATAGTTGGGAAAATATAATAAAACTTTTATATGATAAAAAAAATTAATCCATTTTATTATATTCAATTTCAATATGTTTATGAAATTAAAATTAATAGGTTTCATCATGTTCTTAAAAACATTCTTTAAATAAATACATTGTTAATGAAAATAAATAATTTTACATTGAAATCAAGATGTAAATTGGATTATAATAATTTTATTATTATATTATAGTATGGTAAATTTCTAATTTTTTTGGATCAATCCATGTCATAGGGGAATTTTATATCCATGTGGTGAAATTAAAAGACACAAATGTTGTTTTTAATTTTATAAAATTTCACTTATCCACCCTAAAGGAAAGCATGGTTCCCAAATTTCAAAAGAATATTTCAAAATGAATTATTTATTTCCTTATTCAAACATTTTATTAAAATAATGAAAATGGATATTGGTTTCTAGAGACATTTAAAATCATTAACACATAGTTTTAACAGAATATTATAGGTTTTACTTGGGTGAAAAATCTTTATCGTTGTTACTATTAATAAGTTATTAAATTTGTGTTAAAAATAAAAGATTACATATATATTTCTAATTAAAAATATATAATCCATTTTATATGATTAAATTTCTATATGTGGCATTAATTCATTAAAATATAAATGTGTAAAATGAAATGATTTGTTTTAACAAAACAGTTTTTAATCCCAAATAAAAATTGTTCCAAAATCTATTATAAATATGATTCGTATATAAATAATTACTGTATATATAACGATATTATAAATATGTAATTTTTATAAAAAAATTAATTCATTATGGGATTTAATCAGGAAATTTAAATGATAGTCTTAAAAAAATTATATTTTCCAATATTCATTTATAATCAATGGTTTCAAAAAATACATTAAGTCACACTAAGATAATATTATAATTATGGAAAAAAAGGAAACTAATTTCATCATATTCAATATATATAATTTTATAATTCATTTTTCAATCACATTCCAGAAAAAAAAACTATGTGTATCATAATATTATTTATATAGAAATAAATGTTTTCTATAATTGAAGATCATGTGTAACATTCATCTCCCCTTTAAAAATTTCATCCGAAAAATTTAGATAATGTCATCTAAGTGATGATTTGGGTTATTATTAAGAATAACATTTTTAGATTCATAAATATAATATTCTATCATATTATTTATCCAATGTACCATTACTAGATACAAGATATCGTCTTTTTCCAAGTACGAGTCCATTTGAGTTTTTCATAAATAATTACATTAAATTGTGCTTTCATTATTAAAGAATATGATATTAAGAAACTATGTCTGTGTATAAATAGTTTATGTGTTTCAATGATTATTGGTGAGATGATAATATACAAAATATTTTAAATTATTCAAAATGGAAATGAGCTGAAAAATAAACTACAAAACATTTACACTGAGAGAAATGGGTTTACACATTATAAAATTATTCAATGGATTTGTGAAAATAAATCCGGAGTGACTTTTTCATCATATTCCATTAAAAAGATATACATAATGTGTAGTCACATTAAACACCATGTAAATTACTAAACAGGTTTTTTGAAAATTTTTTATGGATGAATTAATATTTTTTGGATATAAGTATTTTCATCTCGACCCTATGGCTTTGTCTAGCTTCTTTTTTCATACCAACATCCCTTATATACGTCTTCTTTGTTTTAGTGATCCCTAGTATATATTTTTTGGTTAGGTATCTTCCTTATTTTTCCTCTTCTATGACCCTTTTTGTGAAATCCTATGATTAATTATTTTTTGTTTTTAATCATGATCAGTTTTGATCGAGGAACATATTTCTACCAACCAAACATTTTTTCCATTGAGGAATTATCCATGGAAGAGTTATTGGATTATCAAATATTGATAGGTGACCAATTTCTTAAGTTTTAGTGTCTTGATTTTTATTTGGTTAATATAATTTTATAATCTATTTTTGAGGATTATAAATTTTGTTCACAAATTTGAATTAATTAATTTGATAGAATAATTTATTGAGGAATTGTGGAATTGGGGTGTATGGATTTTAGTTACTGATTAATTAATTGATGAAATTATAATGGGATGTTTTTTGGATTATGAAATTGAAGGAATCAATTAATTAAATGTTATGTTGATTAATGGAACGAATTTAATCAATTAATTGTTTCATTAGTTTAAGTATTTGAGTTGATTACAATATTATGTAATTAATTAACAGAATAGATGTAATCAATTAATGGCTGGGTAAATTGAATAAATTTAATTGATTAATAAATTATTGACCTAATTAATGGAATTGTTTTGATTAATCATATACTTAATTTAATTATAGAATGATTTTATTTTGAAATTATAGAATTTGAATAATTTATTGATGAATTAATTAATGTGTCATTGGTACACCTGAATTTTTTAAGTATGATATATTTGTTAAATGTTTGTGGGATTGGGACTGAGGCTCCAAATATTAATAAATGTCAAATACGTGTTGGATAGGAACTACGTTTCCAAATACCTATATATTTTATATATGTGTGGGTGATCGAGGGAGGCTCCAAATACTACGGTGTGTTAGACATGAAATTCTTCCCACATGAGTTTGCACTGGACTATTGTTTTAATTGGATATGATGTGAAATGATATGATGAATGGATACCAAGGAATTCAGATATTTGATACTCAATGGGGTTATATCAGACTCTAGAAAGGTATAAAGTAGGTTTTGAGGTTTCTGTGTCCTAGGGAACCATCATTTTTATGTGGTTAATGAAATATTAATTCAATATATATAATCTATTTACATTATTGATTTTATTTTATTCACTATAAATCCGAATATAGTGATATTTTCTATATATTATTTTAGATTCTACTTGTGGTGTCTTACAGATTTGTACTCACACGCTACATGGGATTCCTGATAGGTACCTCAATATACATCATATTTTTATGACATCATAAGGGTAATTTACATTTGTTAGATTACTAATATTTAAAAGAGTCTGGATGAGGGAACCCGACATTGTTTGGAATACACATGGGAGTTAATAATGAATATAATTTTAGGATTTCCTTTTGTTTCATTGATCATACATTATCTAGGAATGTCTACTATTATTATTTTATTAATAATTTCTTATTTTGGTCATCTTGGGATATTATTTTTTTCTTAGTTATTATATATATATATATGTTATTATATTTAATATCTATAATAAATATACATTGATAAATTCAGTATTGGATAACAACTATTTTTATCAGTACCTCACTACAAGTTGGTAGCCTCTGGCAGATGGGGTCGTTCTATTGTGGCCTTGTGACAGACTGGCATGAGGAACGTGTGAGTGGCACCTGGTACCATAAGTTACAATGTTTTATCTAAAGTGTATTCATTTTATTTTCTTTTTTTCCTTATATTATGGAATTTTATAAAAGTTAATATGATTATTTGGGTCTTGTATATATTATAATCCATGGGAGTAGGTATCCCATGTAAAATGGTAAAATCCATACAACAAGGGTCTGATTTCTATTATTGATATGTGTTGATACAATTTTTTCTATATATCCTTTGTCAATTCACGTATTGTGTGACGTGATTATGGTATATATTATATTCATGTATTTTAATTGTGGCCTAGTTTGTAATGGTATTTGAATTTTTTCCTAGTATGGACTGATATTTGAGTTTTCAAGTATCATTCTAGATACACAATATTATATTGTCCCCTGAATAATTATAGGCACACACTAAAAATGGGTTTTGGGTAATTTGTTGAAGGTGGACTATTATTACTTTGTTGTGAAATTTAATAGAATATGGTGACTAATATGAAACTTAAAATTGATAGATGTTGCATAAAGTTAAATTAATGGGTGTACAATGTCAAACATTTTTAATGAGAATGATTTTAACCTTTTTTAACAAATAACATGATATATGGTGGTTAATGGTGGTGATTGTTCCTCGGTTCTGGCCGTGTAGAAGGGAAAAGATAAATGACTTGTTATAGATTATTTTGAAATACCATAAATGTGTTACTATTTTTTTGTTCGTCCTAAGGTCTTATGTATTATAGAGATATTCCTACAAGACATCACCTTTTGAGTGTATGACATGAGGTTATACCTTGAGATGGTCTACGAGTATTAGAACCAGAGTCATCGATAGTGCTAGGGGTGGAAGCTCCATAGATTTTTGAGAGGAAATTTCATATTTAATTTATTTTATATAATGAGTCTTAGAGAGGGTCTCGAAAATCCGGATAGAAAAGAAGAGGGAGTTTCAGTTACATCAACCATGAAATTTTATTGGATACGGTGGTCATGATGTGGATGAGTTATTTATTGATTCCATCCAGATAATACTATACCATTAAGAGACTCATACTAAGAAGAGGGTCAATATGGTTCCATTCATGTTTCAAGTATTAATGATGCAGTGATACGATATTCAAACCCAAAAAAGGGAATGAAGTGTTGATGGATTAAAAATAAATTGTGGAAGATGTACATTGAATAATTTTATCCCTAGAGGTAGAGAATGGAGAGAGAAAATGAGTTCAAGTGGTTGACTGAGGAGATCTTGTATGTGATGGAATACATTATCACAGTTCATACTTGTAGTGATATTATAAAATAATTGTAGTGGGTGTGGCAAATATTAAATGTTTTTTTGGAAATGGGATTACTTTTTACAATATTCCGCAATATATCCCCATTCATTTAAATATGTTTACTAAGGTGAAAGATCATGAACTAATAGAAAATGGGATCCTGAAAAACGATTCATCAATAAGAAATATTTTTACTATTAGATTGTTTGGAGTTACTCCATCATAAGAATGAATCATGGATATGATAATTTTACCCTGGTGGATAGTAAGAGGTGAAGTCCGTGGGGAGGACCAGTTAATCAGGTTCTAGACAAGGTCATTGTCTCCAGTTATGTTGTTTTGAAACATTCATAAACACTGTCAATGACAACTGGTGGAGTGTCGAGCCCATGAAATGATGGAACATCTACTAAGGTTCTGTATGAATCTGTAGTATATGGGTACTGATGGAGGAGGTAGAAAAAACCCATGTTCCGGAAGTGGATCTTCTTCACTATATAAGTCTAAAAGATGGAATTCAATTTGTCATGGAGATAGTGGTAGTGGATGAAAAGGTTCACAGAAATAGTTCTCGTATTAGCAATGTGGTGTAGCTCCATGGTCTCTGACTACATCATATGGAATAGGGTATGTACAATTACATTCCATTCAACATAATCCTAAGGGTAGAAATAATGGATGAATGATAATCATATGTACTATTATTATATATTATATATTTTGTTTTTAATTATTTATTATAGGTGAATCTCATTCATTTTATTTTTAAAGAACATGTGAATGGTTCATCCAGATTGATGGATTCCGTGAGTGGGTTGTTTCCAATAGAAACAACATTTGGAGTATGGTTGAGAGAGAACTTATGTAAAGGGTGTTCTCTCAAGGTTGGGTATTATAATTTTCTATGTGATGTTTATATTCATGATATCTCAGTATTCAACATAATCTTGGGACTGGATTTTTTAGTACCATACAAAGATAAACTATTTTTTTTCTGGATGAGACCGACTTTTACATATCCAATGGGTGGAAAATGTGTTCACCAAAGAGAGTGGGATATCAAGGCAAGCCATGTCGGTACTATTCACTAGAAACAAGGGGAACTCACGACCAAGTTTTCTAGTTTATTGATGGTTGAGTAATGGGTGAAGAATGTTCAATTTAAAACTATTATGTATTGGTTTAATGATATATCTCTAGATAATATATTCGAGCATATACCTAAGAGAGATTTGGATTTTATATTTGAGCACATTCTAGGCACCTAGCTAGTTTCTATTCCATTGTACCAAATAGAACAATAAAAATTAAAAATATTAAGACTCAACTAAAAGTGTTAAGAAGTTATGGTTTTATCCTTATTTTTATGTAACCTTGGGCTTCCCACATTTTTATTGAAAATATGTCTTATGATAATCTTCAATTTTTTTATTACTAAAAGTTGAACTAGATAACTACAAATAACTGGTATCATCATCATTATATAAATTATCATTTTTAGCATTTGAGGGGGATTTTGTTTTTTCGATGATAGACTTGAGATCAGGGTATATTGATTTGAGATATTGAACATCAAATATATTGACAACTGCTATAAGAAAAGGATTTGGCTTTATTACATTGTTATAATATCATTTGTGTTAAAGAACACACTAAAAGTGTATATAACATTGATGAGTAGAAACTAACACCCATGGGAGGATCATTTTATGTTATGTTCATGGATGAAATATTAATATACTTAAATTCTCATAAATATCATCCACAACATCTTGACATTGTCTAGAGAACAAAAACAGAGCATCTGATATACATCAAGACATTTATGGGTAAATTTTGGATTGATAGAGTACAATTAATTGGTCACATATTCACATACAAATGCATGTCAGTAAACTTAAAGAATGTTATGGATGTTTTATATTGGGAGAATTCCAAGAATATCTTTGATATCTATATCATCAAAGGGATAATAAGATGTTATCATAGGTTTATACAATACTTCTGTTGATAGGAATAACTTCAATATTACATGTAAAATAATTGGATATTGTTTGAACAGACTGAATCATTTTAGAATTCCTTCTAAGAGTAGACAATGCTTTTGAAATCCTCTCTAATCATGAACCTAGCCAAGTTAGCTAAGGAGTATACAATGTTCCGGTACACTCTGGGATCGTACTAGGAGCAGTGTTACATGAAGTCCAATTTTTGGTGTATGTGTATCATTATTTATGGCTAGATGAATGTAATATCCCTACACATGTCATGGAGTTAGATACAATGTTTTATGATTTCAATTTTTGGAGGAATTGTATGTTGTGAGATAATTTTATAGTATATACATATATTAAAAGATAGAGGTATATCTTTTCATAGTGAGATCTAAATATCCATCAACAGAGGTTGGATGTGTATATTTAGTAGCTTTATTTTGACCTATCATATATAATAAGAATGGGTTAAAATGTTGCAGATTCTCTATGAAGGAAGAATCATTCATATGATGTTTGGTAATATAGTGTTGAGTGGATTATGTTAATCATTCTTGCTGAAATGCATGATGTGGTTCAAGAGAGTGGGGAGCATAGGACTCTGGTATTAATTTCAGTTGAGTCTACCCTTTTGATGTGGAAATATTCTTGATTAATGATGATCTAGAACGCTTTTAATTGATGTTATTCTTTAATGTTGTGGATACAACTTCCTATAGGACCATATATGCATATGATATCCTCTATGTCATGTTTGAGGTTATTAATCCAATGATTTTGTGGGAGGAGTTGACGCATCTATCTCATACCTTGAAGTGGGTGATGCATCCAACTATTAATAAAATTACAGTGATCAATAAACATAGATTTCGATAATAGGAATAAAAATGGAGATAGAATGGTTCGTGACAAGTTACTACACCTATTAGTAGGTGAAGGCATAAAATAAAGAACCCGATGGTATATTATAACCATTTCCCATTCTCAAATAGTTTTGTGATGATATTGGTATTGATTATGTGGTTGGTATAATGACGATGAATCGATTGAAGGAAAATATTTTTATAATTATGTACTATTTAAAAATGGTAGCACATTTCATTCCTATATTAAATAATTTATCGGTGGAGTATCATGTAGATTAATATGTTCGATAAATAGTAATACTTCATGGGGTTCCACAAACTATTGTTTCAAATGGTGATTCATAATCTACCTCTTGATTATGGTGTCGATTATAAATGAAACTCATTATATAGGTATTAAAGTGAAAAACATTCCACCCATTGACATATTTGTAGTTTTAATGTACTATACAGATTATTGAGGATATGTTTAGAGTGTATGTTCATGATATTGATGGTTCTTGGGATAAGAACCTATATATAGTTGAATAATATTAAAACAATAGCTATCACGAGATGATATATTTGTAACCATATAATGCCATTTATGGTAGGCTATACAGATATCCTCTATGATAGATGGTGGTAGGTGAGTCAAACAATGTCAGACTGATTGTCAAATAGGAGATGTAAGGGAAGGTTCATCTTAATCAGAAGTGTATGACTACAACTCCGAGTTGATAGAAATCATATGAAAATATACATAAAAGAACCATTTAGTATATAGTGTATGATTATTTATTCCTCCATTTGTCCCCTATATTGGTTCACCATTTTATACAAATGTCTAAATAGTTGTAGCCTAGGCTTATGGGACAATTTCGTATTGTAGAGTGAATCAGATGAGTGGCCTCTTGACTGGCTCTTAAATAGTGATACAACACTACACATGAAATCATTCAAATGTTAAAACATTGGGGTTATCACCACAACCTTTCACATTTTAATTTTTTGGATTATTTTGAGCTTGATATAGATACATCCTTTGAGGATCATATGATAGGTGTGTTGGATAAAATTGATAATTCTTTGTGAATAGAGACCATAATGGTACATTATGTATTGTGGAAACATCAACAGATTTAGGAAGAGACATAGGAGGGAGAAGAAGGTATGAGGGATCATTGGCCCGATCTTTTTTTAACTAGAGATAATATAGATAATTTGGAGTAGAGCTCAAAGATGAGCTATTATAAGCTAGGGAGAATGTATGATCCCATATTTCTTCATGTATGTCTTGCTGTGCATTTTCATTATTATTTTATTTAAATATCTTTTTGGGTGGGATATTATATATTTCTAATAAAAGAAGTCTTTGGAAAAAAAAAATTAGTGATTCATAGGATCTTGGTGTGGTAAGAGTATTTAAAAGAGATTAAAATTGTCTAAAAGCTAAATAGACCAACAAATCAACAAAAAAACATTTATAACATGTGTAATGGAATTACACATTGTGTAAGTGGTTGAGAGATATTATAAATTAAATATTATGTGACATATTTTTTGATGTATTATATTAGAAACATATACATGATATCTTGTCACATTACACACTAAATTCCAAACCTATAGTTTCAATTACGTTATTCTACTGAATTGTCATTTTATTTGGCTATGACTAATATCCTCTCAACCCTGAGGATTTCATTAGGAGATTTTGGGGTTCCAAAAACCCTTTTGGATTCCACATTTTTTTAAGTGATCATTCATATGTCTTATTGACAAGGATTCTTCATTCTATTCCATTTTATTAATCTGATATAGTGAAATAATTATACCGATTGAATTCTTGGTATTGAGGTTGAATAGTTTTTATCTAGGATCCTCTTCGCAATCATTCGAACATTATTCCTCATTGGCATTGGATATTGAAGAATAGTTATATTGTTGGTCAATGGAATTTGGTCTATTATTAAATTCCTAGTGACTTGATCTCGAAGTCATGTATGTAATTTTATAATATATTTTCGATGATTTTCAACTGATTTCTCAAATTTAAATTTCATAATTTGTTATATTATTTAAATATGGAATTTGAAAAATAGATATATTGGTATTGTAGGTATTGATTAATTAATTTTTGAATTAATTAAGAGATATAGTTGTGATATTTTAATTGATTTAATCATTTAATTATTTATTAAATTAATTAATTGAATGGATGTAATAAATTAACTGTTGAATTAATTAAAGAGATTCAGGTGATAAATAAATTATTGAATTAATTAATTTTATTTATCTAGTCAAATAAAAATTGGATTAATCGAATGGCTTTCCATTCAATTATTTATATTTTAATTAATAAAATGAATTAATGTGATTAATTAATCGATGAAATAAATAATTGGTTGATGTGACTAGGAGATTTTTAAATTTCATTAATTAATTTATGATTTAATTAATTTTATATTGTTACAAATGTGAAATTTTTATAGTGTGTTATATGTGTTATATGTGTGTGGGTAGGGATTGAGGATCCAAATACCCATATTTGTTGAATTTTTGTTAGATAGGGGTCGATGCTCTAAATACCCATATGATTTATATATGTGTTGGATATGGAATGAGGATCCAAATACCCATATGACATATGGATTATGGTAGAGGGATGACAGTTTCTAATAACAATGTGATATTGAGATGTTGGATAAGGATACTGGCTTGAAATACCCATGAGGTGTTAGACACGATGTTTTTCACCCATGAGTGGGCATTAGACTATGGATATAATTGGATGTTATATGAAATGTGAAAATAAATGGTGAAACTAGATTTGGGATATATGATATTTTTTTTGGATCATACATGTAACAATAAGAACTTTTGGATTGACAAATTTTTACTAAAACATTGTGTTATGCTATTTTATATGAACCAAAAATATATATGATTAATTATGTAGGGATTATAATTTGAAATGTGACCATCATTTATCAACCATTATATGACCGTTGGTCAATTATGATCATTGTTCAATATGATCCTGGGAAGAAATAATCTTATTTATAATTTTTATGTTATAATTAATATTTATATGTAAATAATGTCAAATGATAACCAATGCTCAAATGAGAAATAATGGCCAAAACCTGTAAATTAAAGTTTTATGAAGCCCATTTTTAGGAGTTCAAGAGGGAGGTAACATCAATGGTAATTTTTCATGACCAATCCCTATCAGACATTAAACACGTGAATCTTTAATGGAATCACCTACCCGATAAGTTCAAGTAAGTGGAAATTACCACTTGAGCGATGTTAGTCAGTCCCCCCCATAAATCTATAACCATAAAACACCTGAACATTAGGTTTTATGATTTAAATTTAAGGGGTTATGATTCAATCCATTAGTTTCATAATATTTAATCCTTTTCTATAAATTATTTTTTTCCATATAGTCCACATTAAGAATGGTTTTTATGAAAAATATGATGAAATTGATAAATTTATTCCTTTAGAAAAACATTTCACTTTTCAAGAAGGATATAATAATTATAATAAACTAAGTATCATTAAATAAATATTATTTTAAAAAATTTGTTTAATTAAAAAAAAAAATATTTTTAAAAAAAATTAAAATGATAAATAATTTTTTTCCAGGTGTTATAAATTTTATTATGCATTTCACTCTTCATTTTCTATCTAGTAATTTTTCTAATAAATAAGTATTTTTATATTGAAATGTAAAATTTATCATAGATACGAAATATTTAGGATAAAATAATATTCTATTTTAAATAATCACCTTGAAATTTTGTTAGAATGAATTTATAAGAGTTTTCTAAAGTATTTTTTTCGATGAATAGAAAAAATAAATTTTTAGACTTTTTAGTAAGATTGATATTTTAATAATGATTTAATAAGTAATATAAAATGATGGCCTAATGCGAGGGATGAAAATATTAGGAATGGTGTCTCATGTATCAATTACCATGAGAAAATACCAGGTGGATGACCATGGTTTCCCATTTACTAATATATAGGTGTCCAAGGAAATTATTAACAAATCAAAAAATTATTGTATAAATACACACCCATTTCACCTTTTCAGTAACTAAAAATTCCTTATCAATGAATATATATTAGTTTCACCTCCAACATATTCCTATCAAGGTAACCTCAGTCCTTCACGTTTCTGGTCCTCAATAATTATTAGTCACTCTTCAAGGTAATGGAAATCACAACTTCTCTTTTCCCTTCATGTTCACTTTTTTATGTGGTATATATTTAAAAATTTAATGCTGTGTTCCATTATAAATTTCATTATATAAATATAAAATTTAAATATTAATTTATAATTTGGATACTATTTTCCCCTCTCTCATTACTCGATTGTAAAACCATGTTTCATATAGTGGGGACACACACCTTTCTTTCTACAATTTCTCTCTTTTTCTTATGAAAATTATATTTTTATTTCATTTAGGGAAAACAAAAATATCATTATTTTATAAGGGAATTCTAATAGATGAAAAAAATATGTATTATTTTGGTATCAATATGCATGGAATCAGCTTTCCATTTCCATGGTTTTAAAAAGACATAATGGACTTGTATTTAATAACATTTAATAATAATAATGATTTTGATATGGAACTAGTTTCTTTTATAATATGTGGGTTACTAATGAAAATTTTTATTATGAAATGTCTGTCTCAAATTATTTATGACATATTAAGGGTTCTCCCAAATAGTTCTCTAATTAATTGGGTAATGAATTCAATCCCAAGAGATTAAATGTTGTACTATAAGTTAGTGATAAACCATGGAATATTTTATAACACCATTGGAAAAACCAAGGTAATATGTTTATGAATTTTTTATTTAAAATATTGAAACCAAATATACATGTTATGAATCACGTTATTATTATTATGTTACAGATCATTCCAATTACTTTATGGTATTCTACAAGTTCTTGTTGATGTTTCTATATAATACATGTAAATTTATCTGTTAATTTCCCTAAATTGTTATTCTCAAAACCCTTCAATTAATGCATGTCCCTATGTTAAGTTATATAATAAATTTACATAATATGAACCTATAAAGAATCCTTTTAGGTGGATTAGAATAATAATTTATGTATTCATGTGTTATATTACTTATTTCTAAGAAACTAAACATTAAAATATCATATTTTTGTAAAATATATTGAAATATTCATTAATAAAATGGAGGGATGACATAGTTCACACATCAATAGGGTCTGATCATAGTATTGAGGTTTGGGTTTTCTATGAACCCTATGGTTTTATGTGTTTTTATAAATATTAATTGAATAAATTTAAAAAATTTACATTATTAAGAGTATTTCTGTGTTTATACAATAACATACATTCTCAGGGACTAGATATTGTTTTTGACGATAATTGTGGTATCCTACGAACATGTAATCAAACATGACTCAATATTCCTAGTTGGAACCTAAGTAAAAATCATATTTTATAATCATGATAAGGGAATATGGCCTATATTAGATAGTTGATTTGGGATGAAGCATTGATGAGGGAATTAGCCATTATTTAAGACCCTATACGGATATGAGAATATCTACACTTCTAGGGTTTTATTTTTTTCTCATAGGACATACATTGGATTTTCATATGTTCTGTTTAGTTTAAATATTATGTATGATGTTTTTTTCATCTTGTGATATAGTTATTTTCCTAGTTATGTTATATTTGTTGGTTTTTTTATTTATGTTGTTGAGATTCTTTAATAAAGAATGTATAGTCTCCTCACGATTGAAATTAGACCCCCACTACTTGTTTGTAGCCAATGGAATAAATAGAGATGATATTGAGGTTAGTGACAAACCACCTCAGGGGACTGGTGTGTGGCTCCCCAGTCAGTACATTACACATGAAAGGTCATCCAATTCCTCAACACTTTCTTTCTAATGTTAATTATCATTGAAAATATATTAATTATATGATAAATTATTTTCCAAATATATATTTTCAATAGTAATAAAAAAAATTTCATGGAATAAATTTCCGTAGGAAGTGATATCGATTAAATAATATACATTATCGAATCATAATTACATTATGTAGACTACGCCGCAACCGAAATTCATCAAAGAATATTAGAATGTTTGATATACCTATGGTTCAATTTTACATTCATAACAAACCATTCAAAACACTTACATAGTTCTAATTTTGTGAAAATGTTATATAACATGTGAGATTCTAATTCATTATAGATATATCTACATTTCATTCTTCGTCCAATATTAATATGGTTCTAAATAAACATTTTAAACACCATTTTAACCTAAAAATGTTTCATGTACAATAATAATCCCTTCATCCATATTTTCCCAATTTTTTTGGCTATAGAATAAGATTCCAAGAAATGCTTGTTACAATTATATTTGAAAACATTCATGGAAGATGATGTTTTTGGAAAAACTCACCATGGGTAATTTAAGAACTCTTATACCATGCAAATCAAGTGACCATGACATGGACATGTCTATATTTTTTTATAATTCTTTTAGACTATCCCACTCATTGAGTATTTTATGTGGTCCTCAAATTATGCCCAGTATCAATAGACATATGATGAGATTTTAAATATTTCAATGAAAATCATGGACCATTATAATACTCAATTAAAAATATTTATAAATTAAATTCTTATGAAATCATTATTATGGAGTTCTTTATGTTGATCAGGGGTAGGATGTTACCTTATATTTAATATATTTACGGACATGGTAATGTTATTAGCAATAACCCAAATGTAATCATTCTCTCTATTATTTATTATAAATCTAATGAAAAATTACATTTTAATGTCATACTATTTATATATAAGAGAAGTTAGAGATTCCATAAAACTATCATGATGGAGTAATTATGCTAATAAGTATTGAAAAACTATGAAACATGATATATATATTTCTACTTACAATTTCATATTTTCCAATAAAAAATGTTTCGTCTAGTATTGATACATTTTGTGGATTATAGGAAGTATATAAGAATTTATGTTTTGAGATTCATCTAATAATTATATCTTCATGCATTGTATGGATGAAACACATAACCTCATTCCCAATTATAGAAAACTATCTCTATTAATGTTGTTTTCAAACTCCCCATCTTCCAAAATAATGTAATCATTTGAATGATTTTATCATCTAGAAGGAACCTATTTCTATTTTTTCAATAATGATAGATCCGAATTTATTTTAAAAATGAGTTAATTTTTCAATTCCATAATAATTATTATATAAAAAATCACTAGGTTCATAAATAATGAATAATTATCAACGAAACTCTTAGATAGAACACCATGATATTTTCTAATGAACACTTCAACCACAACATTTTATACTCTAGGGTGGTAATAATTACGTAAATCCTAATCCATTTGAAGATCTACCCATAACATTTTCCTTATATAGAGTTTTTCCGTTGATATGTAGTGTTTAAATTTCCTATGTTCTATATATATATATTATAATTTTCCAAATATAGAAAATTGAACTATATCTCTATGTAATAAATTACAACATCCAACTCCATTTTATTGTGTGGATAATTTGATTAATTTTTCTTTACCTTCCATTATACATTAGAGATGACTTTATCAATTTACAGAATGAAATATGTATTTCATATATTTATGTGTCACTATATATAAAATATACCTAGAATTTGGATAGTAAATTCACTACTGGTTAATTGACCATCCTTCTCCATAATTCATCAAAACATTATTTAAATTTAACTATACAAAAGATCTAAACAGATTTATGTGTAAATAAGGATAACATGTTTTTATTTGTAAATTTTTTAAACATTCACCCTCAATAACAATATAATATAATGAAAATATTTAAATCAGTTATGTATGTTGGTGTAAGAATTTATTTGAATAATGTTTTATATTGATCAATATATATTCCCACATTAGAGACAATATGGTCATGAAAAGGAACATCATAAATCAAAAAATTAAAATTTAAAAAATATATCATATAACTCATATTCTCTATAAGACCCAAAAAAATATTTTTTGTGAACATATAGACATTTACCATCATTTTTATTCGACCAATATATCATCTATAAATACCATAATTAAATTATCATGATATTACTCAAACACTCAATTCATCATTTTCATATATATAGATTGTTCATCCAGGGGGAATTATTATTATAAAAAACCAAAATTTCCATTTAATTTTTTTAATTAAATGGTAATTTTATGAGTCTACGAAAATTGATGGCGTGTGATTCTGAGGCCCAACTTTCCTGAAATCAATTCCTGATTTTTTGTTCGGGTACATTCAGTAGTGGTAGGAGCATGTTTTTATAACTAATGAACTGGTTCTCAAAATTGAAATCTGAGGGCACTGTTCAACTTATTACACCAGTATTTTCTTAATAAGACTTTCACCTCGATGGAATTTGGTCAAGGGTGAAAGTTTGTTTTTGGGATTTTCAAGGAAATAATAAAATAAAATAAACCCATGTTTTATTTTATTTTTTCTATTATAACCAGCAATGTGGAGGTTGAAGGTGGGGACCACCACACTGTAACCTCCCATGAGAGGTTATGGTGGTGGGGACCACCCGAGGCCTCAACCTCCTCTTCATGATTTAATGTGGTGGGGGACCACCCGAGAATTCAAAACCTCCCAATTTGAATTTGGGAGCGGGGACCACCCGTCCCCCCTAATAATGGTGGGAGAGGAAAACATATCAACTCCCTCATAAATGAGGGAGTGCCTCTTGTCCTCCTCTTCCATTAATGGATGTAGCACCTCCATTAATTTAAATCTTCCAATCCACCCTAATTAATCTTACCAAGCTATGTGTTTAATTAGGCTAATTTGAAATTGGTGACAATGACATAACAAGATATTTTTATATATTATATTTCACTACCATTTCATTTGGATGAAAATAGAGGATTGGGGGGGAGGTACTTGGGAGAAAGCATCCCATGAAGAATGATCCACCGACAAAGAACGCTCCATAGACGATGAACGCCGATGAGGAACGCCTTCGACTACGAAGAATGACCTCGACTTCAACTTCCTTTCTCAGAACTTCCATTGACGTAGTGCGTGTTCATCTATAACATATCAACGTCTTCCTTCCCATGCCAACGACGATGAACAATGAATAAGAATGGGTTTATTAATTATTTTATTTACACATCCCATGTTCTCCCCTATTTTTCCATTGTGGGGTTGGGAAAAGAAGTTTACAAGGGATTATGGGAAATTAAAATATCTTTCGTGCTAGTTCTTTTTTATGTTCTTGGTAAACCTCATGCTACTGCTCTAATGCAGAGAGTCTGGGCCAAACTAACATGGACCGTCTTCTATGTAAACTTTGTGTTGATTTGTGGTGTTATTTGAAATGGAGGACAGAAACAACAACGTTGATGGCGACGAAGGAAACGAAGGAAACTGTCGCGCTACCCACGACCTCTGTAACCCACACTGCCCCCGCGACACTCCGACACCCTGGCCAAATTAGCTTCCCTTCCCTAGGCCGAACCGCGCAGCCCGCGGGCCCCACACCACCGCCGACCGAACCGGCATGAGCCGTGCCCGTCCCTGGCAGTGTCGGCCCGTGCCACACTGCACCGCAACCCAGACCGCCTGCAACTCGAGCTGCCCAGCTGTGCCGGCCCTCCAGCCCCATGCCGCCATTGGATGAACTAGCCCTATCTATGCCGCACCAAGGCCTGCCAGACTTTTGTGCCCCCAGCTGAACTAGCCACAGTCGCGCCACCTGCAAGCCGAACCGACCCCCGGACCGAGCCGCCTCGAGCTTTGCCCCCATCTCCCTCTGAGCCGAACTAGCCCCACACCGCGGGCCAAGCCGCCCTCGCGGTGCCCTCTGGGTCGAACCTCCCTGCATAGACCAGTGGCCCGTCCACGCCCTCACGGCCCTCCGCGGCCCCTCGCGGCCTGCTAGGGTGGGTCTGACGGGCTGTGCCAGACCCAACAGGTCTGATCGGGTCAACCCGAACCGAGTTGGCCCAGGCTGGGTTGGGTCGGGTCGGTCTGACCGGGTCGGACCATACCTAGGCCCACTACGACCCCTTTACTTTCTTTGTCCATGTCATTGGCACCAGACGTCTGTTTGAAAAACCTTCAACGGTGCTGATAATCTTTGAGCATGAAGGTCTCTTTGAGTATACCCCTCTAGAGTTTGGGATTTAGTTGAGATATGGCCAGGTCAGATCGTGGACGAGTCCAACCAGGCCCCGAGACTAAAATGCTAATAACTCATAGAATTGGCATCGGATTGACATGAAACCTATAGAATTGATACACCTATTACGTGGAAGAACTTTGAGATACTTCTTCATGAGAATTCGTGACTGTTGGAGTATCGACCAGTAGCTCATGTAGCGGATCCTTCCATGGACGAGAGAGCAGAATGTGGAGACATAGTACTTGGGTGATACCTGATGACTCTTGACCGTCTGAATTAGAGTGACTCTACTACCCATGTGGGGAGCGCCTGGTTGTGAGGGCAGATCCAGGGTGGAGGACCACGCTTGGTGATGCGGTAGACCCACAGTACTCGACAGGTGGAGTACCACTGAAGGCTATGAGGGGCAGTGCCTGGGTGTGGCGGAAAACTCACAATGGGTAGTGACTCTATGTGACGCAGTAGACCCATGGTACTTGATAGGAGGAGTACCTTAGTTGTCCAAGCTTAGTGGGAAGCGCCTCTGTGGGATGTGACATGCCCGTTGTACTTGATTGAGTAGGAGATCTGTAGGAGCCGAGGTTTCGATAATGTGAATAAAATCCTAGTTGAGATGGGTCCGTACTTTTTTGTTTTCCACATGATTGAGATGGATTACATAATAACATAGGAATATGTATGGGCATATACCTACGTAGGGTTATCTGTTGATTCATTACTTTTTGGTTTATCATAGGTTGTTTTGTGAGACCTTGAAGGTCTCGGGGTCCCTACTAAGTATTGTTATACTCACCCCTGCACGGGCTGTGCCCGAACTATGTCATCTTTGATGCAGATGACAGATAGTCCTGACTAAGGCTAAGAGTACTGGGACTGGACGGTACCCAGAGGTGGACCTTATGACGAGTCGGTACACGGAGGTGACTAACAGATGTAGAGTGCTGAGGAGGCTATATGTACCTACCCATTAGGTATAAATCGTGGAGGATGACCCAGCAGCTATTTTTCCATTATTTAGTTGTACATGTACTTCCAGTTCCTTGTACTTTACAATTGGGCTTGAATTTCCAGCACCTGTTACTTTTTAGCACTCTTTTTTTATACAGTTTACTTAGTGTTTTTTATCTAGTTGTGTGCTCTGTTGTATGCATTTTTAGGTTATAAAGGCAATAAATTCCCAATTTTAGTGGATTACACCTTTGGTGCTAGTCGCCAGCCCATGGCCTATAGAAGGCAAGTTTGGGGTAGTCACGACATGGGCCCTAGGGAAGGGTCGTGACAAACTGGAATCAGAGGATTTTGTTCTATGGCAGAACATAGGACTTTGATCTTTTCTGTGAAGAAATAGTGTTAATTGTAGTGACTGTGGTTTTTAGTTCATGGAGTCCAGTGTTGATGCAACAACCAATGTATCCATACACTAGGACCCTGACTTTTGATTTTGGACTCAGGGAATGAAAACACGGATTGCGTGTGTGTTTCCAAAAGTTTACATTAAGTCATCTCACCAGGTTAGCTCACCAAGTATACCTTTTAACGGTAGCACAACGGTTTCTTTTTAGGATGCCTCCACATAGACAACCGACTAGAGTTCTGAGAGTTGTACGTACAAATAGCCCACTAAGTGATGAGGCTTCAGTGCAGGGAACTTTTCTAGTATAGGTGCATGCGGTACCACTCCCCGTTGGTCCACCGATGCCACCGGCCCCAAAACCAGACAGTGCACACCACTTGAAAATGTTGCACGAGTTTTAGTGCTAGAGGCCACCCAGGTTCAGGGGAGATACCGACCCATAAGCGGCTGAATATTTCCTGGAGGCTGTGGTGAGAGACTTCCTACTGGTTGGGACACCAGCAGACCTCATGGTGATTCTTACTGCTATCCTTTTGCAGGTAGAAAAGGTTAGATAGTGGAGCTTGTTGATTGAGGTTCATGACGAGGTGACACTTCTCTGGGCAGACTTCGAGAGCCTATTTCAGGGAGATTTTGTCCCAGCGACTCTTCATGTTGTGTGCATATTAGAGCTACTTCATCTGCGGTAGGGCAGCATGACTGTAGCTCAGTACTCAATGAGGTTAATAGACCTCTCACGCTAATCCACTGATATGGTGCGGGACCCATTCTTTAGGGCCTAAACTATTGAGAAGGGACTTAGGTGGGAGATCATGGCTTCAGTGATCTCACTCAACATTCCGACACTGGCGGGGGTGATAGAGAGAGCCCTCTTAGTGGAGTGTTTCCTTCCTGAGGTGTCTCCAGCAGCGAGATCCACCACCAGTCAACACGTAGTAGAGTATTCTATAGCTAGCAGTTGACAAATGTCGCAGAGGTCCAAAAGGAACAGACCTACAGGTGGACAACCGCATGTCTCCAGATCTGTTATGCGGGGCACTCAAAGTAGAGAGATACATGCTAGGAGTGGATAGTGTTACTCAAGTAATGGGTTGGTTCACATGGCTCGTGACTATCCGACCCACCCTAAAAATAATCAAAAGATGGTCGAAGGGACACCTAGGTAGAGAAAGAGTTTCGATCGAGGTGTTCCGCAGGGCACATGCAGACGTGGTAGAGGAGCTGGTCGAGTAGCTGGTGGTGGCCGACATTTCAATACATTACCACCACCACCACCAGGAAGTCCACCCCAACCATAGGGAGCTGGTGGACAGGGAAGAGCTCAACTCCAGACATTTTAGTCATACGATCATGGCACATCGGAGATGATTTGATGTACGATCTGTGTCTACTCTTCCATAGATGTAGTACTTATAGACACAAGTGTATGCCACTATTTCATTTCCACTGCCCTTTTTCGGAGCACGGAGATTCCGATGGAGCCGTTTGCTTGATATTTACAGCAAGAGACTCCTATCGGAATAGATTTGATGATTACGCCCTGGTTCCAGCAGTGTGAGCTTACTGTAGAAGACAAGAGCTTCGGCTAGGATCTCCTAGTTGCTGCATCGAGGCCTTACAGTGTCATCTTGGGTATGAAATGGTTATCTATAGTCCATTATCATATTGAATGTATTAGCCAAAAATTGTGGTGTTTCCGCACGGATTGGACCTGGTTCACCTTCGCCGGTGAGAAGGGAGCCTTTGTAGCGTAGGATGGACTAACCCAGAGGAGAGTGAAGACGATCTTATGATCTACTCAACTATTGAGGAGGAGCATGCCTATCATTTGCAGGTAGTACTGGAAAGACTCCGAGATCATCGGCTTTATGGTAAGCTCTCAAAGTGACAGTTCTGGATCCGAGAGGTTCACTTGTTGGGTCATGGCATCTCAGAGACAGGAGTTGCAGTGGATCCCGGGATGATTGAGGTGGTACATTCTTAGGAGGCACCTAGGAGTATGATGGAGGTATGGAGTTTCTTGGGTTTGGCTAGTTATTACCAGAGGTTTGTACTGGACTTCTATAGATTTGCAGCACCACTATCAGCCTTGATGAAGAAGGGGCAACCGTTTTTGTTGTCGGAGAGATCCAAGAAGAGCTTTCGGGAGATGAGGCAGAGGCGACTAATGCCCCCATCATGATAATTCTATAGGAAGGAATATGGTGCGCAGTTTACTGCGACACATTAGAGACTAGGATCAGAAGTGTCCTGATGGAGGAGTGATTAGTGATCGAATATGGTTCATGAAAAATATAGAATTAGAATAACTATGCAACCCATGACCTAGCGTTAGCAGCAGCGGATTTCACCTTGAAGATATGGCAACACATCTGATGGGAAAGCGTTTTACCGTGTACTCTGATCACAAGAATCTCAAGAATATATTCTCTCAGAAGGACCTGAACCTCAGACAATGAAGTTGGATTGAGTTCCTCTAGGACTATGACATCGAGATAGTCTATACTCATGGGAAGGGGAATATTGTTGTAGTTCACTCAGCAGGAGATCTAGTATACAGCTACATGGTGAGGTGACGTCGCAACTGGCCGCTTCACAGATATCCTTTGTGGATTGAGATGGAGCTGCTGTCCTATAGTCTCTTACAGCCACACCCCCACTTCTTCAGAGAATCAGGGAGGTACAACATGGGGACACTCACTACGAGACATGACATGCTTAGATGTCCACAGGGCAGGCACCTGATGGATTTCCTGAAAGTGGGGAGCACGAAATCTTCTTAAGAGGATGTACTATGGTACCAGTGTCACTTCAGGAGGAAGTGTTGAGGGAGTTCTACACATCCCCTCTTGTGGTACATCCAGAAGTGGAAAAGATGTACCCTGATCTCTGACGACAGCATTGGTTATCAGGAATGGAGAAGGTAGTTGCAGCGTTTGTCTCTCGATTCCGCACTTATCAACAAGTGAAGGCAGAGCACTAGGTACCAGTAGGGTTGGTTTAGCCTTTAGAGGTCCCAGAGAGGAAGTGGGATGGTATATCAATGGATTTCGTGATATGAAATCCATGTAAATCTAGGGGACATGACATGATTTGGGTGATCATTGACTTCCTCACCATGTCGGCCCACTTCCTACCGATCAGAGAGAAGGGTTCAGTAGAGAGATTGGGATGCCACTATCTGTAAGAGATTGTGTGGATATATGGCGTACCATTGATGATTTTCTCTTATGGTGATGCATGTTTTTCTTCCCAAATATAGAAGGGGTTATAGTAAGCTTTCGAGACAAAGCTTCGTTTGAGCACCACCTTCCATCCTCAAAAGGATAGTCAGATTGAGTGGACCACTAAGACCCATGAGGACATGCTTCGTGCATGTGTCTTCGACATCAGTCATATCTAAGAGGATCACTTTCCTTTGGTGGTGTTTTAATAAAGAAACAACTATCACTCCACCATTGGACTGGCACCTTTTGATGCATTATACGGGCAACCCTGCAGATCACCCTTGTGCTGGACTGACCCAGGGGAGTCAGCACTAGTTGGACCAGAGATGGTATGTGCTATCACAGAGAGGTGAATATCATCCAGGAGTGGATGAAGATTGGAAAGAGTAGGTAAACGTCATATGCTGATAGGAGACAGAGACCATTGGAGTTCAAGGATGGAGACCACGTCCTTCTACGGGTCTCAACCCAACGAGGTCTAAGGAGATTTGGCCGAGGCCGAAAGTTATCTTTGAGATTCATCGAACCTTTTCAGGTCCTCAGCAGAGTTGGCGAGGTGGATTACCACTTAGATCTTCCACCTCAGTTGCACCGGGTGCATGACGTCTTCCAAATATCCTAGATGAGGAGATATTTTCACAACCCTTCTCACATCATCGACCATGGAGAGATAGACATAGAAGATGGAGGGAATTTTAAAGAGGTTCCTGTAGAGATTGAGGATCGACATGAGTGGGTTCTTCGTGGATGGTTGATATATCTGGTGTGGGTTTGCTGGAAGCATGGGAACCTATAGGAGAGCACATGAGAGAGGTAGGCTCAGATGCGTGCACAATACCCCCACTTGTTAACATAGTATGACTTCTGGCTTATGGGGATGTAGAGACCTGAGGGGGGGGGGGGATAATGTAAAGACCAGGAATCTTAATGTAATTTTTTTAATTCACTGGTAATTTTACAAGTCCGTGAAAATAGACATCGTGGGATTCCGAGGCCCAGAGTCCCCAGAATCAATTTATGAAGTTTTGTATGGGTGTGTTCATTAAACATACAAGAGGGGTTTTCTATCATTTGAACCGAGGCTCGAAAATAAAATACAAGGGCAGCGTTGAACTCCCCACACCATTATTCTCTTAAGAATACTTTAACCTCGACGACAGTTGGTCGAGAGTGAATATTAGTTTTGGGGTTTTTGTGGAAATAAAAAAATATAATAAACCCATGTTTTATATTATTTTATCTATTATAACCACCCATGTGGAAGTTATAGGTGGGGACCACCACAACTAAACCTACCATGAGAGGTTATGGTGGTGGGGACCAACTAAGGCCTAAACATCCTCTTCATGATTAATTGTGGTGGGGACCACTCGAGAATTCAAAACCTACCAATTTGAATTTGGGAGTGGGGACCACCAGACCCCCCTAAAAATGGAGGTAGAGGAAAATTGCTCAACTCCCTCATAAATGAGGGAGATAATCTTGACCTCCTATACCATTAATGGTTCCACCACCTCCCTTAATTTAATTTTTCCAATTCACCCTAATTAATCTTGCCAACCTAGGTGTTTAATTAGGCTAGTTTGAAATTGGTACCAATAGCTTAATAAGATATTTTTATTTATTATATTTGGATACCATTTCATTTGGTTGGAAAAGGAGGATTGGGAAGAGGAGGAACATGGGAGAAAGCTCCCAACGAATGATTGCTCCACCGACATTGAACGCTCCACCGACGAAGAACACCGACGAGGAATTCATTAGACTATGATAAATGAGCTCGAATTCCAAATCTTTTATCATAACATACTTTGATATCAGATGTGTTCTTCTACAACAAATCGACATCCGCCTTCTCACACCAACGCTAATGAACAAAAAACATGTAGGGGTTTATTCATTATTTGATTAACTAATCCCATGTTCTCCCCTCGTTTTCCATTGTGGGGTTGGGAATAGAAATTAATGAGGGATTATGGTAATTAAAAATATTTTCCATTCTCGTTCTTGTTTATGTTCTTGATAAACCTCATGCTACCGCTCTAATGAGAAGAGTGTGGGCCAATCTAACAAGGTCCATCCTCTCAATAACAGTAGTGTTGATTTGTGGTGTTCATCAAAATAGAGGAAGGAGAGAATGGCGTTGACAACAACGAAGGTGACGAAGGAAACAACCATGTTACCCATGGCCTCTGTAACCCGTGCTTCCCCCCATGACGCTCCGGCGCCCCAGACGAATTGGCTCTGCTGGCCCAGGCCAAACCGCGCCACCCGCTGGCACCGTACCGCCGCTGGCCGAACCGGACCCTGTCGTGTCGCATCTCCTCCGCGCCGCGCCCTGGCCGCACCGCACACCGACCAGATGGACTCCGTACTACCACTACACTGCCGAACCCGTGCTGCCGCCGGATGAACTGGCGCCTACCACATCACAGCTTGGCCAACCGGCCTTCCGATCCCCTGGCTGAACTGGCCCTGGTCATGACACCTACTGGCCAAACCGACCCACAGGCCGAGCCGCACCGACACGCGCCGCCACAACCCTCCTAGCTGAACCGACCCCACACCTCAAGCCGAGCTACCCTCGCGGCACCCTCTGGTCCAAAATACCCTTATGCTGACCCGTGGTTGGTCCACACCCTTACGGCCGGTCCCCGCCCTCACAGCCCTCTGCGACCCCTCGCTGCCTGGTGGGCAGGGCTCAATGGGCCGGGCCGAACTCAACCGACCAGCCTGCCCAACGGGCTGGGCCAGACCCAACAAGTTAGGCCAGGTCGACCAGAACTGGGTTAGAACATACTGGGTCAGGCCAGGTCGGTCCGATCCGGTCGGACCAGACCAGGCCCACTATGACCCCTTTACATTCTTTGGCCATATCATCGGCACCGAATGTCCGTTTGACGAACCGTCAGCAGTGTTGGTAATCGTGGAGAATTATGGTCCCTTTGAATATACCCCACTAGAGTTTGGGGTCAAGTTGAGATATTTTCAGGTTGGATCATGCATGAATCTAATCGGGCCTTCGGGACGAAAAGGATAATAACTCACATACCGGGCACCCGATTGATGCGCCACCTATTCCGTTGAAACCCCTATGACGTGGCGGACCTTTAAGATACTTCTTTATGGGAATTAATGACAGTTGGAGTATCGAATAGTCACTCATGGAGTGGATCCTTCCAGTGATGAGCAAGTAGAGAGCAGAGACCTAATAGATGGCTGAGACCTGATGACTGCTGACTGTTTGACTCAAAGAGACTCCACGTGCCTACTGGGGAGCGCCTGGTTGTGGTGGAAGTCCCATGGTGGAGGAGCAATCTTGGTGACTTTAAAGACCCACGATACTCGACTGGAGGAGTACCTCTACAAGCTATGAGGGGGAGCGCCTTGTTGTGGTGGCAGACCTATGGTGGGGAGCGCCTCTATGTGATGCATCAGACCCACAATACTCGACAGGAAGAGTACCCCAGCATGCCAAGTATAGTGGGAAGTGCCTATGAGTATCGTTATACCCAACCCTGCATGGTCTATGCCTGCACCTTGTTCGGTGGGATGTTGACAATGGATAGCGCTAACTAAGGCTGAGAGTACCAGTACTGGATAGTACCTGAAGGTGGACATTACGACGAGTCAGTACACAGAGGAGACTGAAGGATGTAGATGGATGAGGAGGCTATTTGTACCTACCTTTAAAGTAGGAATCTCAGAGGATGACCCAACAGGTGTTTTTCATTTCTTTAGTTGTACCTGTACTTCCAGTTCCTTGTACTTTATAGTTGGGCTTGTATTTCCAGCGCATTTTAATTTTTAGCTCTCTTTTGTTATATAATTTTCTTAGTGTTTTGTATCCAGCTGTGTGCTCTGTTCTGTGTGTTTACAAGTTATAAAGGAAATGACTTCCCAATTTTAGGGAATTATTCCTTTGGTGCTAGTCGCCATCCCCTGTCCTATGGAAGGCGGGCTTGGGGTAGTCACGACACGGTCCCCGGGGGACGGGTCGTGACAATTATAAAATAATTATTTTAACACCGCATATGAAATGATTTTTTTATAATGCACTCATTCCTTACTCGAATGTGATGATACCGTAAATAAAGATAAATCAATAAAAAATATATTTATTATATAACTACATCAATTTTGTCATCAAAATATAGAAAAAGATAACTATTAATCATAGTAATGGAAATTATTTCCCTATAATAAATTCATATAATCATATTCCCATACATTATATATATATATAGAAAAATATATCCACGGTGAAACACATGGTAATGTGAATCCCTTGTCCTAGAACTATGTTATTTATTTATTTTACTAATCTAGATCCATGATAGAAAATCAAGAATTCATCATAGATGAATGTTGTTAATCTGGGATGAGTATTATAGAATAAATAACTTCATTCAAAGGAGGATGTCTTGGTAATTATTCTGGATAAAAATTAGTATATTAATGAAGAAGAACAGAATATTTTATCCAACTGTTACCTTTCCAATCAAATGGTTTTGTGTACCCTTCTACTCTCAAAATTTCATTAATGATAACTTATGGATGTGGATCAGGATATTATTTAAATGATGTAGTGTCCCCATTGATGATGAGGGAATCTGTACTATGAAACAATGGTAATTCCCTTCTATTGAAAATATATTTTCTAATTATAAAATTAAATAAAATCGATACAAAAGATTATATTAATGTTAACCATTGGTTAATGCTCACGATATTAAATAGGGCATGATTATGTATAATTATGGAATTTTATTAAATTATCCTTATTGAAGATAAAATTATAATACAAAAATTGATTTACAATTCCAAAATAATAGTTTTGAGGAAATATATATTTTTCATGAAAAATATTAAATGTATAAAATATTTTGGATATTTAGAGTAAAATAATTCATCTACAAAATTTTATTCTATTATAAATATACATGATATTTAATCCATAGTAACAACATCCTAATGTGAAGTGATCTCACAATGTATTCTTTATTTCCTTCTCATTTTTTTGATAAAATTCCCCTGATTCTTGGTATAATTATTCAAATAGATCACCATCACCTTAGTGATGATGAATTTAAAATAAAATTATTTTTTTATATTCATATTATTATTGATCCGAATGAACAATATCAAATCACATGTAGAAAAGACCAATTCCCATAATCATATTCAAAGGTGTTTCAATCCAAATTTATTACATGTTTGAATGTGAACCTATACCATATTAATTTTTTTGTATTCCAACGTGCCTGGAATCCTTTTTTATATATTGATTTGTTATAGTTATAATATATAGATAATGTTTCATCAATCATCATAGAACATGATACTGTATCATAATATGTTGAGAAATGTTTTACATTACATCGCATTGATGGACTAGTAATAATTGATTGATAAAATTTCCAATCTTAATATTTTAATTACATATTTAGTCCATAGTTTTCCTTTATATCCTTGTAAATTTTCTTCAAATATATTTGAAATTTATTATTATTATATTCACACACATAAGGATATTCTCTCCATATCTACACAGTATTCATATTGAAAACATTCATCAACAAATGATCACTAAAATCAATCAAAAATATGATCTGTAAGTCTTTCATATTATTAGTGTTTTGAATTAGGGATCACCTTTGTTTTCCATCACTTGAAATAATAAAATACCATGAAAACATTAAACAATTAATTACATCCTAGTGAAAGAAATATCATCTATTATGAAATTATATTTTCTTATATAATATATAAGTTTTCAAATAGTTGAATAAAAATAGTTTTTGTCACCTAAAATAATAATATACGGATACACCGTAATACAAACCAATTGGATTCTCCATATGCGTAAGCTTATTGGCCATAACATGAGCCAACCAATAAATATAGTTTAACAATATTGTAAATGAGGGGAATACATTCATAGATAATTTTAATTAATATAGTTTCCATTCATTCCAATGTGTCTATTTCTTAATAATAGAATACACTATATTAGAATTTATCATTATAAATTGTGATGCATAATTTTGATATTGATGAAACACATGACAAAAGTTTATTATTTATGTATAATAAATATCATATTCACATAAATATTAACATTAAATATCATATGAAATTATAGATATTTCCTTAAATGTTGAACAATGGTCTAAAAAGATAATAATAATTAACCCAAGAATATCACCAAGGAGTTTCAAAATAGTTTTCTAGTAATGTCCAATCCAACATACACTATAATAATTGTCCATATATTCATGAATAAATACTGATGTGGATATTACTAGAATATTGTTTTTCATAAACATGTCCACATGTTGTATACATATGAGGATGAATTTCCTAGAAATCCAAATAATCTCAATCATAAAAAGGTTGATATTATTTTACAATTATATATATCTATATATTTCTTTATGGGGTCATGATCCATGATATATATTTTACTAATTCAGCCCTGTGGGAATTTTTTCACTTTACAATGGGCTATTTGCGATGGGATTTTATCGCAAATAATCATTAGCGATGGGGTCCCGTCGCAAATAGCATGTTGTAGAAAACGGCGTTGTAAGAAATGTTTTTTTGCGACAGGCCAGTAGAAAAAAACTGTTTTTGTGATGAGAAACTTCCCCATCAAAAATAACTCTCCTATTATATACATTATATATAAATAAACATAATATGATGGGCCTGTCACAAATACTATTTGAAGTGATAAAAAGGGCCCATCAAAAATACGATTTTAAAATATATTTACCACATATTTGCAACGAGATCCCATCACAAATGTTCCCGTTGCAAATAATAATCAAAATAAATAAATAAATATTTAATTAAATTATAATTATTTAACAAATAATATTAATAATATTAAAATAATAACAAAATAAAAAATATATAATTCTCAAAATTTTAAACAAAATTTAAAATATTCATAAAATATTATTATTATTACTATTTGTAAAATATACAAACATTAAAAAATATAGTAATAAAAAAATATATTTAATAAAATTAGAATTAAGGAAAAAATAAAATTAATATTATTAAAATAATAATAAATCTTAAAACTATCAATATTCACAAAAAATATAAAAAACTCATAAATTATTATTATTATTATTATTAAAATAAAAAACATTAAAAAATAATAGTAATGATAACTAATAAAATATTAGAAAAAATTAAATTATGCAATATTAGCACCAATATAAAAGACAGAAACTGAAAATTGTTCATATTACAACAAATCTTGAATTAAAATGTTTTTAACATAAAAAAATCATAGAGGGGGTCGTCTTCTAGAGGAGGTAGAGGAGCTATAGGAGATGGTGGAGGAAACTCCATCACTAAACTACGAGTCAGATGACACATGTACATCATCTGCTCATGATGATGCTGCTGCTACGGGTACTGCCATCGATGCATCTCCTCCTCGTGCTGTTGCTACTGCTGCAGCAGCTGCCGACACATCTCTTCATGATGCTTCTAAAAACTCTCTATAAGATCATCCTGAGTTTGCTATTGCTCCTGATACTGTGAGACAAAAGATGATGCCTCTCCACGAGATCCTATTTTGCTGGATGATGACATCTCAATAGTACCATAATAAGTACAAGGAGTCATATGAGAGCTTATATCAACTACTAGGCCCTTCTCAAAACCATACTGAGTCTCCTGCATCCATACCGTCTCATCAAAATAGTGGGCACTAGTCTGATCTGTCACCTTGTCCTAAATCCCAGCCTATGTCTGAGAGGTCACCGCCTCATATGACTCCTCCAATTCCAAATTTAAATTAAAATAATGAAAAAATTATAT
Organism: Viscum album; assembly: GCA_963277665.1. Classification (NCBI taxonomy): domain Eukaryota; kingdom Viridiplantae; phylum Streptophyta; class Magnoliopsida; order Santalales; family Viscaceae; genus Viscum; species Viscum album. The sequence goes on along the minus strand of OY728122.1, from coordinate 466,885,147 downwards.
ACAGTTAATTTTGAAACTGAATAAATTATACTAACTACAATCTAACAATTATGATCACCTCTAATCTCTTATGTGGATGGATTACTATACATCATCTGATAAACGTCGTACTCCGTAATATCAGGATCTCAACTGCATATAAAAATATAAAATAAACTATTTATATTTATTGTTATATAAAATATTTAAAAATGATACTTACCGGATGCTCCCTATGTGTACTGAATGTACATCTATATGCACGATGTGTCACCTCTTGTCTCCCCTAGTTCTGCAGACCCACCAAAGACCTCCTCTAAAATCCACAACTCAACTACGGTGAACATAATCCATCACAAACATGAGTTGAAATGTACTTTGGTCGGTGGGCTCTACACGACTCATCAAAATCTGTCACTCCTGCTTTCTTAATGGTCACCCTTCTCAAATTGTGCAAAAACTGTCTGAAATGGTCTTTTATATACGTCACCCATGGTTTGTGGATAGCGTCACGCATGCAATCATCGATGGGATACCATAAACCCTATAAATAATTTATAATATAATGTTATTAAAAAAATAAATTTCTAAATAAATATTATTTATTTACATACCGGCCAATGATTGACAATGTAGTGATGCACATCAATGGAAATCTGGTCCCATGTGTTCCATGGATGACAAAAATAATTGTGCAAGATAGTGCTCCACTGTCCAATTTCTGCTATAAGTAACTGTGAAGAAAGAATAAATAATAAAAAAGTTACTATATATAAAAATAAATTAATGAAAGATAAATAAAATATACAAGTTACAATACCATAGTGGGTATGGATCAAATCCAAGATGTGGACGTCAACCGATGATAGGGTCAAGAGTCATCAGACATGCAAGACCACGCCCACTCGGTGTACCCCCTAAAGAGCCAGTAGGCTGAGGGTCAGATGATTTCAAATCCCCCTAATCTAAAGGTAGCTCAGCCTATTGTAACTCATGAAATAGATCAGGGTCCATCCGAAACACAAAATTATTATTGTTATCATATAGTTGAAAATAACTATTATATATATATAAATTAGTTATGATTATAACTAACATTTATCAATGTCAATGTTCACCTTCATAATAATCTACATATCTAATTATGTCAATGTCTTCATATTCCTCCTCCGTATCATCAATATCCAAATTATTTTCAGTTTCATCATCTCTTGTCATTTAAAATTCATTTTATTTCATCATTAACATCTTTATCATCATCGACCCTTAATTGTGGGGTGTCATCATTGATATTCATATCTATTTTGGAAAAATATAGATTTTGAGTAGTCTCTTAAAAAATTTCAATTCCTTCACACATCAACGGAACCACATTTAGTTTGAGTAAACCGATTTTCCCCAGATTTCATTTTTATTATGCTCCACCAATCACTAAGGTCTCTTAAAGTAGAACAACAATTTGCATAATAAATTTTATGTTCCTGTTGAGCCAGTAAAAATGGATCATTTATTAATAGAAGTCTTTTATATTTAATATATAAGATTCCATGAGTTAGATGAACACACAAGACTCTCTCAGAATACAAAAACCGTCATTTAAACATTTTTATGTAATTCTGTCTGAGATAACACAGCTCAATAATTTTATCCAGAATGACGTAATAGTCAACATCAGTTTCTCTATGATGCGATCCACTCAAACAATCTCTACTATTCATTTTTTTGATTCCCCATCTGCATGTGTATGAAATCGAAAACCATTCACCCCATATGCATTATAAGATTTAACCATTTTGGATGGTGGGTTACTCAATATACATAGTCTCTTATAAATTTTATTAGCAAGTTGAGGCTATTGAAAATTTGTAAAAGAATTATCAATAAAAAAAATAGTAAACTGAATTTATATTAATCCATAAACAATTTATGTTACCAGTTTATGAAACCATTGAGAAAATTTTATTTGACTACATTCTTCAAGTGCAACTGCTGTAATTTTTGGAAGGTGTTTCTTGATATGATTATCATATAACCTAAAAATAAAATAATTTTTCATACTATAACATAAATTATAGAATATGTGATAGAAGAACTCATAGTACAAATGATGCCATTTTTTCACAATTGAGTAGAACATATTTATGAGCTCTGTGATGTTAATCGTCTAAAATCCATCATTTATGAACTCCACCGAAACCAAGATTTTGATTATTAAAAACAGATAATTTATTGTCCAATTCTTCATTATCATATCCCTTCATCCGTCCCATGCCGTTGTGTTTTGAGGGATATTCAGATTCAAAATTGTGAGAGAAGAAAAAAGAAATTTCCTTTTGCAGATACTCTTAATCAATTGAGCCTTTAAAAAAGCTTTGTTGTGTATTTTTTCTTCAATTTATGCATGCATCTCTCGAATGGGTACATCCATCAAAATATAAACAGACCTTCACATTTAGCTTCATGTGGAAAATGTAATATTAGATGTTCCATTGAGTTATAGAAAGATTGCAGAAATATTTTTTCCAGTTTACATATAATTACAGCAACATCTTCTTCAAGTTTTATTAGCGCATGGAAGTCTATTGTTGTTTCACGAATATCTTGAAAAAAAACTGATATGTCCATTATCATATCCAAACTCATAGAATTCAACACAACTTTGAATCCAATCAGCATAAGTCTTTCCTTTATAACATGAAAATAATGAATTTTTAATCTGGTAATATAACCATTCTTAACATATCTTCCCAAATTGGAAGCATATCCATCAGGAAGTCTAAAATCATCCATCCACTAACAAAATAATAAGAGGCTCTACTTGAATAGTGTATGAGTTTCTTTTGCCTCCATTAACCTCTATGATCAGACATTTTCAAACAATTCATGTTTTGGTCACCTACAAATTTGTGCAAGATTTAATCTTGATTTTATAGTATCATTGGTATTACCTGGTGTATCCAAAACTATATGAATTTTTTTTCAAAATAGTTATTCTGAATATGCATGACATTTAACATGTGGCAGACCAGCAAATCAAACCAATATGGAAGATACCAAAAAATGACCCATTTTATCCAATTATGATCTTTTCCAATGCCATGAATTTTCTATTGGTTTACTATTGGCCCAAATGTGATAGGAGGTAATGAAAATACAATTGATTTTAACTCAGTACCTGAGATCATTTTTGGAGGCTCATCCCTTTTAATTGTTCCGTTTCTGAAATGTGATTTATTCCCTCAAAAAGGATGACCGGTTGGAAGAAATATGCGATGATTTTCAAAATAGGAAGGTTTTCTTCTCTTGACGAGCATAAATTATTGGTATTATTTCCTATAGTGAAGTTCCCATGGTTTCTAATCAACGTAATATGATAACAAAGGTAACAAATTGACTCTTGTAACCAATAATTAGTTCGTATTTTACAACACTGGGATGAAATTCATAAGATTATATCGAAAATGATCAAATTCTTTTATAGCTATGGGAGATCATATACATACATGATCCCAAAATTACATATGAGAAGTTGTGTTAATGATTCATAATACCCATAGGAATTATAATATATATTTTATTAACTAACTATTATTTTTCAAAGATTTATTTTAGTTGTCTTGGGGAATGGGAAACATTATATAGGATGATCCTAAATGCTCAATAAGGGAAATCATGCAACAATAATGATCATAAAATATATAAATCACAATAATATGGTTGAGATAAATAATAATAATATATTCTATATAAATAATTTAAATATAAGGGAAAATTCCATGGAAAAAATAAAAATATAAATCATCACATGGTTAAGGATAAGTAGTTTCAGAATGGTATAACTTATAATTTTGAACATTGTAACTATAAAATCATCACTAGTGCCATGCCAATATTTGTAAATTAAAATTCTTTAAAAAATATCATGAATATATTATTTCATGGGAGCTATAAATTTAGAGTGGGGTTATCATTACTGCACACATAAATTACAGTATACAATTCAGTCATCATAGTAATGTTGGGAAAAAATTTCATTATATAATGAACATAAACATATATATTGGAAAAAATAACCTGTAAAAGTTTAATTATTTGCCACATAACTAAATATAACATGATAACTAGAAAAATTATGTAATATACTAAATAGTTTCAATATATTATATTCCATATAATTTATAAAACTTAGCAGAATTATTTTTATATAGATGATAGTACATTAACGATCAATTAAAATATCTCCCAAAGAACAAACCCATTTAATTTTCAAATCAAATTTATGAAATAGTAAATATATAAAAAATATTTTGAGAAATTATATTATTTTGAAGAATTTATCAAATATTTTAAATGATTATTCCAAGCTGATGTTAGTCATGATAGATATAAAATACATTCATGTAGTGTATGGTTAAAAAATATCACTCTCACATTTTGTAAAAATTACCACATTCCAAAATTGAAAATAATAACATTTTATACCATTTTATAGAATGTAAAAACTTAATAAAATTTTATATAATCAATAATTTTAGAATAGAATAACCATTCTAGATAACATTTTAATTAAAATATAGGCATTGAATAAATGATTTCTGAAAGATAATAAAAGAAATTAGATATTAAAAAAAAATTTATTTTGAATTTTACTAACACAAGGATGATAATACTGAATATAGTACGTGATAATACCATAAAAAATTTATTAGTATAAAAATTAATACAATTAATATAAAATAATCAAATAATTATGCCCTGTTAAAATGAATTTCAACAAGAATGGTATGCTGAAATAACATCTAAAAAGTTATTAAGCATACAAGTGTAACATAAATTGAAAAAATAAATTCAAATTAAACAATAAAAACTGTTAATTAAAATATATTTTTTTATAAAAATTCTAAAGGATGAATATATATACAGAACTTGAATGAAAGAAGTTGTGAATCTGGCATATGTAACCTAAAAAATTGTGACGATAAAACCATACATTTGGCACGAAAAAAATTAGAATGTGATTTTATCAACATATATAATAATATATAATTATTATAATTTATATAATAAACATATTATGATATATATTATCATATATGTACCACTTATTCCATTCAATCCCCTTTTTTAATTATTCACTATAAATATCCTCATTTATGAGTGTTAAATATTACATTATCAGGTAAATTTCAATTTGGTAGTTTTAAACCCTGAATAATTATCATGTTAATATCATATATTTATTTTTAATCATAATATAGATGAATTATATATTCAATATATACTTATTTGAAATTATCTTCAAATAAAATAAAAAAAATTAATCGCATCACATCATGGGAGTTGTATTTGACACCTACACAAAAGAAACGTTGTCTTTTTTTTACAGATTCGATTGTTAAGTAGATTAATGATATATTATATTTAAAGAAAAATAATTATTTTATAAAAATCACATATATTCATTAATTTTATCCTTAAAACCATCATTGTAAAATGTTGATGAAAAACAATTTCGGGATATAATCTATACTTACACATGAGTATTGTCTTCACATTCAATAGCATAGAAATGTGGTGGAAATTTTTGTATCATAATCATTATAAAATATATTTTCATTTCTAATACTATATTAATTAATTTTACAGAGTCATAATAGATTTTTACTAATTATAAGATTTGATAATCTTGAAAGTGTTGCTGAATATGATTACCTTTTCTTTTAATGAACATATTTGGATTATACTTATAGCCATAAAATATTGGTACTAGGAGATTACTATGGGATCTAGGAAGTTTGGAATGAATCTAGGTAGATGTTATGTAGGGGTTAGAATGAGTTATATTTCTCAAGGACTATTAATATATTTGTATAGGAGGTTCCCTTTTATATGTATAATAAAAACCATATTTAAAATTACTTAAAATATTATATAATATAAACGTCACAAAAATGTAATGGAATCTCAATGAACCCTTAAGGGTTCATATGAAAAAAATTAATTCTAAATATAGTATTTTCAGTTGATTAGGATTCATTTAATACTTATATAATAGTTCATCCACTATAGTCACATTTTAACTTTTAATGTGTCAACTTATCATTTTAGAATGGCAACAAAATGATATAAGAAAATACTAATGAAAACAATTTACATATGAGAATTCCAAATTCTTAATCCATTTTATCATATGATATTTCTATATTTGAGACAAAAATTATAAAATAACAAAAAACACATTGAAAACTACTTTTGGGAAAATACATGATTTATGATTAAAAATATTTAAACATGAACTCCAATACTAAATTGTATTTATATTTTTATTTAACATATAATAAGAAAATTAATGATTTGATCAATTTTGATCAATAAATTAATAAATTGAAGCATAAAACTATTCCTTAAAATGTAAGGATAAAAGAATATTTTTTATTTTTGAATAAAATATTTCTTATATTCCAAAAGTCAATATTGGGTTCCAAATTTAGAAATAATGATTTATAATATAATATTTAATTACATATAAAATTATTGGCCTCCAAATATATAATATAATAATATACATGAATCATTAATAGATATTTCAAGCTTTACCCCATAACTTTCGCCACGTTTTGCAACTTTTAACATAGTTAAAAAGAATTACCCTAGTAACAATTCATCAAGAAAAAAACTATGTCAACAAAATTAGTTCATATAAATTATTATTAATCCAAATAATAAATCAAAATTACATGATTCATTTTTTATATTTTTCATTAAGTAATTTTAATATATAATTGAGAATTACAATGAATTTGTTTTAGAAAATATTGTTTTTAAAACAATTAATATTCTTATAAAAAATCCCATATAAATCTAATTCAAATATATTTTTAATTATAGTATTTAAAAATAGAGGAGATTTAGGTAAATTTTTGATAAAATTGAAATAATAATTGTATTTTTATAATGAAAAAAAATTATAATCTTAAAAAATTAGATATTTTCACTAGTCACCAACAAATCAACAATGATTTAAAAATAAAATTTACTCATTGTACGATAATTGTGACCTGATAAATTCATATATGAATTTAATTTAATTTATTTCAATTTATCATATTTTATAACATATTTTTTACTCACATTCATGAATATTATTTTATATTAAACTATTTTTCAAATGAAATAAAACCATTCTATAAGTGATGATCATGTGCTACAAGGTAGGTGTAAGTGTTGGAAATGTGTTTTGAAACACTATTATATATTCCAAGGGGATAGAACATATATGATAAATATATTTAATAAATGATAAGACTTATGAGACTGTATTGTTTATAAATTATTAAATTAAATTTTCTATACTGACTATGTTATATAATATTTAATTTAGCCACAGCCTGCACAGCCTCCCACCCTTGATACTACACCTAAAATTTAAAACAGTTCATTTGATATGAGATTCATGATGGGTTTAACGATTTGTATATTTCATTACACATAACCATTCATAATTTTGGTGTGCGACAAAATCTAAGAAATTTGATAAAAACATTCTCGCTCTGAAAGATGACCCAAATCTCATTCAAAATAGTATCACAAATTCGGATCTTGATGTTGAACCCCAGAATGAAATCAACATTTCGTTGAAAGAAAACTCCCTTATTGTTCTAATAGACAATATTCGCAATAAAGTATTCAAAACTAAGTGGCTCACTGATGAGGACATAAATTACATGTTTTATAATGACTTGCCGCATATTTGGAAAATTTCGAGACCTATTTTCTTACTCAATGATAATGATATGATTTTGGACTCTAAGGTGACCATTTATAATAATGTTGTCTCACACTTCGAAAACATTTTTAATGGACACCAATTAACAAAGATCTCATCCCTGATATTATTCCTACTCTTGTCGATGATTAGGATAATCGCTCGCTCCTGCAAATACCTCTTGACCATGAAATTAAGGATGATGTCTTTGCTCTTAATTCTGACAGTGCCCCTGGTCCTGATGGTTTTAATAATGGAGTTTATCAGCAACATTGGGATGTTATCCATCTTGATGTTTGTAAGCTAGTTAAATCTTTCTTTTGTCATTTCTACCTACCTCATGGTCTTAATTATTAATTCCTTACTATGATTCCTAAAGTGGAAAATGCTTCTGAGATTCATTTATTTCGGCCTATTTCTCTTTTAAACTCCCTTTACAAAATTATTACTATGATCCTGGCTAATCGACTCACTCTGCTCTGTAACAAAATTATCTCTTGGAATCAATTTGGATTCATCAAGGGAAGATCCATCCAGGATTTTATTTACCTCACCTTGGGATGCACCAACATGCTTAATAAAGACTCAAGAGGAGGAAATGTGGCCATTAAGCTTGATATTAGGAAGGCCTTTGATACCGTTGACTGTAATTTCATTTTCAAAGTTCTTCATCTTTTTGGTTTTAATGAGGACTTTATTAATAGGATCGGCTCTTTGTTCACTTCTTCTTCTCTAACTATTCTCGTCAATGGATCCCCGAAATGATATTTTAAATGTTCCAAGGGTGTCCGATAGGGAGACCCTTTATCTACCGTCCTTTTTACCATTGTGGAAGACTATCTTAGAAGGTTTCTGGACAATTTGGTCTCTTAGGATAAGCTGAAACCGATCCAAGCTACTCAGGGTGTTAATACCCCGACCCATCTTCTTTATGCAGATGAAATTATCTTCTTTATTAATGGTAGAAAAAAAATATCCAGAATCATAGGAATGCTTTAGCTCATTTTGAGGAGTTTTCAGGTCAAGTTGTCAGCTGGAGTAAGTCTTTCATCTTCTTTGGAAAAGGCTTCCCAACCAACCATAAGAATAACATCATTAAAAGCCTTGGAATTAATGAAGGTGTCTTTCCCTTTACTTACTTAGGTGTTCCTATATTTTGGGGAAGGCCTAAAGTAGTCTATTTTTCTTCTATGGTGGATTAGATCCTTCATCAACTATCTTCATGGAAGGGGAAGTCTCTGTCCATTGCTGGTAGGATTTTAGTTGTTAAATCTACCATTATCTCCAAAATGGTGTACTATCTAATGATCTAAAAATGGGAATCCATTCTTCTCAAAATAATTAATGGTTATTTTAAAAACATTGTTTTGACTGGTAGCACTATTGAGCATAAGCTAGTCACTATCCCTTGGACCATGTGCTGCAAACTGTTAAAAAAGGGGGGCCTTGGAATTAAGAACATTAAACTCTTTAATGATGCGCTCCAGGCCATGCTCACATGGAGCTTGATCAATCACAACCCCAAGGCCACTAAGTTCCTCCACAAATGATTTTTAGATAAGCTTAAAAAAGGAAAATTGAGTTTTGTTTTCTCTTCTATTTGGCCCTCCATTAGTGATTCCTTTCAAAAAATTATGCTTAACTCTAGATGGCTGGTTAGTGAATATTTATCGTTGAACTTTTGGATTGATAATTGTATTGGATCCCCCATGTTCTCCATGTTTCCCCCACACTCTCCTCCAGACACCATAAATCATTCTATTCCAGAAATTATTAATTACCACTTGCCCATTCTCCCCAAATCCATTAGGGATGTGGTTGATAGTCATACCTTTATTAATGTGGTTGATTTCCTTGTTTGGGAACAATCACATAATTTTACCATGGACTCTACGGACTTCTATAATCATAATTTTTCTTCATCTAAAAATAATTTTGGGAAGATAAAACATTTTTATAATCAATGGATCAAGCCATCTAGACTTAATCTTATCTGGAGGATTGCTCATAACCGTCTTCTTACTGAAATCTTCCTCCAATACTTTGGTATTCATCTCTACTCCAAATGAAATATGTGTCATCAAAATAGAGAGGATAGAAATCACCTGTTTCTATCTTGTCCTACTTATGCTGCTCTCTAGAACATTATTACTGACATGTTTGATTGCAGATGGATTTGTTCTAACTCAATTCATTCTTATCTTGAATGTTGTGTAGAGCTCAACACCTCGAAGAAAATCAAGAACCTTTTTCTGGTGGTGGTTGCTGAGCTCCTACACATTATCTGGCATGATCATAATGATATTATTCATAATAAGAACTCATTTAATCTCAATGGAGGTCATTCAAGAATTCTCACTGCTATCAGAGATGCTGCCTCGATTCAAAATGCCTATTGCAATAATTCTGTTGAGGAATTTTTGATTCTTAGACATTTCAGGGTTGTTGGGATCTACAAAAAATCTCATAAATTTATTGATGTCTTATGGGTTGCCTCTATTTTTGGGTGGATCAAAATAAACGTCGATGGAGCTTCGAAGGGGATCCCAGGCCCAGCTGGTTTTGGAGATGTCTGTAGGGACTCTTTGGGTCACTATAATGGGTGTTTCTATGGAGGTTGTGCCAGTGCCACTTCCTTTGAAGATGAGATGATGGTGGTGATTCAGGCTATTTATTTTGTTCAAACGAAGGGTTGGAACTTCATTTGGATCAAAAGTGACTCTACTTACATTTTCCAAGAAATTTGGAACGTTGTGATCCATCTTTCCTGGACTCTTACTTCTCTTTGGATGAGTTGTATGGATACTCTTTGATATATCATATATATTGACACTCATGCCTACCGGGAAGCAAATATGGTAGAAGATGCTATTTTTAATTAGGGTATCAACCAGGGCATTACATGGTTTGATAATCTTCCATTTGACCTTCTGCCTCATTATGAAAGATATTGTAATAAAATCCCTTATTTCAGACGTTTTTAGTTTCCTATTTTTTTATAATAAATTGGGTCTTGGTCTTTGACCAAGACATCTCCATAAATTTTTTTAGATGTTCATTTAAAAGATCCATGAATTTTGTTTTTCTTTAAGATTGTTATAACCAACATGATCAAAAATGGATATGACTATATTTTTATTTGATCTCTCACATTTTCCTAGTAAATCATGGTTTTTTATGATTATTTAATATAGTTTATAGAAAATTTAATCCCTAAATAGGGCATGAATTTTTTTTATTATGAAAAAATTTCCCATTGTTTTACAAATTTATAGGTCTTAAAATATTTGTATAAATTAATGTTTTCTATTTTTTCAGGAACATAAAAAACTATGTAATTATTTTTTAGGAAATTATAGTAAGTGAAACTTATAGACTATTGGAGACATAATATAACAATTGAATGTCCTGAAGGATGTATGCGATATGAGAAAAATGAATGAATAAAATAGATGATATACAATGAAAAATAGTTATTATGGGAATTACACAATTGATTTAGAGGGAATGAGGAGTACATATAGGAAATTCATGATAAATGGTTATGTTTACGGTGAATAGTTGAAAAATATACGAGGACCATAATGAAAGTTGAAATAGTTTCCAATGATGGATTTTTTAAGGGGAATTTGGTTCACAATATATTCAAGAATGAAATCCCATGAAGGGTATTCATATATACGCTTTATTGAGGATTTGAAAATATATTTTCAGGTATAAATAACTTTTATGAGGTATTTACTTATAGATTCCTCACTATTAACTTCGTTATTAATATGAAAAATTAGTATAGATATTATTATGATTAATAAGTACACGATGGAGATACCAATTTTGAAGTATGTGGTAAGCGATGTGTGCTTAAGAAACATATGGAATAGATGTGAAAAAATTATTATGAAGGATACGCATGTGTTTCAGTATATGGAGAACTTTTAGAAGTCATAAAGGTTGTTTATATATGGATATAGAATCTTTCACATAGAAGATTGTCGAGGTTGTGTGGGGTGGTGCTGTACACGGGTGTGGTTCACATGGTATGTTTTTGACAAACCATGATTCATTACGATTGTACATGGGAAAAAATTTATTAATGATTTTATCTTGTATAACATTATATAGGATGTTATAGAGACTATAGAGAACATTGGGGATGTATACTCTAGATATCTATATGTGAATAAACTAAAAAATTATAAATATGGATGTGACCATCAAGTCAATAAACTGAGGCATAGTACTAAATGAAATATTGGTAAAGTGGAGTCAAATACTTTTAAATGTTATTGGTAGTATATAATCCAAGAATTAATTATAATGATATTTCACCTATAATATATATAACATGGTCAATCATTTTTAGTCCCCAAAAAACTAGTAATACATTGTATAATTAGGTACAAGTAACACATTGTTTTCATACTATCCCAGAAATACCCCAAAGTGGTAATCCAATATAAAATTGTTATGTTACATTTAATATAAAAAATTTTGGGTGTGGTGAATGTGAATTACTTTAAATAATTAGAATTAGTTCCAGAAATGTTTGGTATGTGAAACATTTAAATAAAAGAAAAACATTGAACCGGTGAATCACTATACCACTATCATGACATCTTGGGGTATAAAAAGTAGTTTAATAGAAATGCTTAAAGTAATAAATGTATCATAAATATTTATGGATATTGGTAATGTATTAAAATTAAATTTTGTACTAAATTTATGATAATAAGAAAGAAAAAATTAATGAACAAAATGTCATCACATATTTAATTTCTCGATTTGAAGAAAATTTTTCAATATTACAGGGGATTGAGATTATTGATGTCAAAATATTTTTTAAGATTGAATATTTTAGAAAATGGATGGACATTGGTTCAAATGGGATTTTTTTTCAACAATTCTAGATTTTATAAATATAAATTTGATGATAAAACTAGTTCACTAGCCACCTAGGAGAAATTATCATGCATACATGGCAATAATTTTAATGGGAATGAGGTTGTCATATCGATCCTCCATAATATATTTAATTATTTTAGATTTATTCGAAATGATAAAGATGATATATTTTGAAACCAAATCACTTATGATGTTGGAATCATTTGAGAATTCTTAGAATACATAAATGTTATTGATGTTTTTAAGAATGTTTTGTTATAGTTTCAAAATTTGATTAATCAAAATGTCGGATATCTTGATTAAAATAATTTTTTCCATGTTTTCTATTGATGATCTAAAACGTTTATTAGTGGAATATAATATGGGGATAAAAATTGATGGAGAATATATTTAATTAAATAATTATATATATAAATGAAATGAAAACACATGACACTTCTAATAGTTGTTCTAATAAAGAAGATATAGATTTTTAATTCATATCATTTGTGGATACAAAATTCAAGAATGTAAATGGAATGATTGATAGAAATAAACCATTTGGATTATTTCAATAAGGAAAAGTAAGAAATTATTTGGGAATAATGTTCAATGATATTTTACAATTATGTTAGTGGAGAAGAAGATGATTCGTGGCCTCATGAGTATTTCCCACTAAAAGGAGGAATAAAACTAGGAAACAATTTTGTACTGAAATTACAGTGGAATAATCATGAAAGGAGACTAAAATCTAATGATGGGGACTGTGTAGTGGTTGTCAAAATAAATTATATCTATAACGTTAAATATTTGATGATGGATATAGTTAAAAATAATGAGCCTTCAAAGGAGAAAAAATTCATCTAGAAGGAGTAGATTCTTATATGATGGATACTGATACAAATATAAAGATCTCAAACCTAATAATGAGAAGAAAATTAGAATATTAATTAATATTAATACAATCATCAAAATATGTGATAAAAAATTATGTCGATATTGACTCAAAAGATGAAGAGTTAGATAAGTTGTTTTTATATCTGGTGAGATCCATTTATGTAATAAATATCATGAGGAAAAATGAATAATGGACAATGTTAAATAATGGAAATTATAAGTTTTTAAAAGAGAGTACAATGAAGGTAGAATATATTGGATAAGAGGATGTTACCATAATAATAAAATTGAATAATAAAAATAATTAATTATTCTTTATAAGAAGAAAACAATTTGGGTGTTCATTGGCCTAGGTCTACTAAAAATATTCAATCAATGATTTTTAAATTTAAAAAACCTTCCGAATGGAAAAAAACTCAATTTTTAGGTAATGTTTGAGTAAATTGTGTTGAAATACCTTTGATTGAAATAGAAACATTGAACAAAAAATTGAAAATGTATGAAACTATTTGTACAATGTATAAAACTCCATTTGTTTAGAAAATGATATCTCCCATAAATGGAAATCATTGGTATTAAAATAATACTCAATCATTGAGGGTGAACCAATTTAATTGATGATGTTTTTAGGGAAGTTCAAAAAATAACAGCATGATGTGTAATATGGTAAAATGATATTACATTAATATCACTGAATAGAAAAAATTAAAAAATTAGTTAGAGGTATAACCCATAATTTTTAATATGACAAAAAAGGTGATGAAAATTAAATTAGTACAATTAAAAATATATATACTATTTTATAGATAAATAAGACTCTAAGGCCAGGTCATAATAGAAATAATTTATTGACTATGAGAAATGTATACATTATAGGATCAATATGAGAACTAAGGTAGATCGATTCCATAAAATTAGTGACATATTTTCACTAACATATACAAGTATAATGTGAAATTTAGATCATGTAGAACGTATATCAACAATTTATTAAACGTCATTTGAATATTATTTGAGGGATGAATCATGGTTCAAATATATGAATGATGAATTTTATTAAGTTAAAAATAATTTTATACGGAGGCCTTTTAAAAATCCATATCCCCTCAATGTAATTAGAAATAAGTATATTTTAATCAAAAAATTTATATGAATTATAATGTGATTAAAAATAATTAATTATTACCATGTAAGGGACAAAAAAAATTAATACATTGATGAAACCAAAATATTTTCCTTATTATCTTAACTAGATATAATTGCACAATTTTTACCAATGTATATTCAAATAGGATACAATGTTTTTCAGATATATATAAAAAAACATTCATAATTGGATTTCTCAAATGAAGAATCATCCATTGATTAATAATAATGTTTTCGATTGAAAACGATTAACCAAAATGATTCAAATTGAAAAACTATATAATACTGTAAATAATGTAGAATAATAATTATTTTTTTGGTGTAAATAATATTTGAATAGGCTTTAATTTATAAGGAGTAGTTTGATCCATAATATATATTTTGACGTGTCTATGGAAGAATCTATTATGGTTCCTGTGGAAATGGATGATATCATATTTATTGAAACGAAGTATAAATACCTGGAATAGTGTCATAATAAAATTAAATCACAAAATGAAATATATATTATTCATGATCTCACATAATATTTAAGACTATATTTGAAAAACAAATGTGGAAATAACCATTCATATATTTTGAAACGAATGATGGTGAGATACCAATGATATTCGACATTTATGATTCTAGACCAATGTTTACTCTCTATATTGTTCTAATGAAATAGTGGAATCATAAGGATTGGATTTTTTTTTGATTTTTTAGATGATAACTGATATATTTCCATATATAATTACATAATGATAAGATATTGTCTTTGAAACATGTTTAATGTCTCATTTCTCGATTATTATGATGGGTGATCATCATGAAGTTTATGAAAGATTCAAGAGGAAACTCCAAAGAACTCTTTATTTTGAAATTTTATTTTCTACATGAAAGGATAATGAATTTATATTGTATTCATATATTTAACGTAATTGATATATAGTGTATTAAAACTTTATGATTTGTTTTATATAAAAAGTTTCAAAATAAATGTTTTTTATTAAGAAATAAGAAATGAAAAACATCAATGAGTATTCACGAAGAATAATATGTTTTAGAAACCATAGAAATCACATTAATTTTATGAATATAGATAAAACTAGAAATTATTATAGATGATGTGAATCATCCCATGGTAGTCCAAAATTGTAACTTTTGGAAAATTTTACCCTTGAAGAATATCAAAAAATATTCTCATACAAATTGTATAAATATCTAGAGTCAAATTATCAATGAAAAGTTGTTTCATTGAATGATAAAAATAAATTATATTAGAAATAGTTCACATGTTTATGATATCATGTAAAATAATTTTGGCACTATAGGGTTTGAGAATAATTATTTGAACATATGTGATCAACCACCTTTCTCAGCCTTAGGTGGTTCAGATGTGATCCTCACACCATGATTTTAAAAAATTCTATTAATTTATGAAGAGTATCATGATTAAGGGGGATAAACAATTTGTGGGGTGATTTATTTTAGAAAATAATCATATAAGTCATTCTAATTTTCATTACAATTAATCTTGGATAATGTCAAGTGAAAATCAATAGATAAATCTCAATATAAGAGGATGTATACAATTTTACAACAAGTGGTTTTAATACTAAAATCTATTTTTACGGAAACATTTAGAGTCATAGTGACAAAAAGGTTTTTATATGTTAAATAAATAATTAAAATAATAATAGTATTTTGATAATTGGAAACAATGAATTAAATAGTTTGTGAATAAACCCTATATCCATGAGGAAGAAGAATCACATTACTAATTCAAGAATTTAATTAGGAGTATATTTTTAAAGTACATAAAACCCTATATTTAATGTGATTTTCATTTATATAATTATATTTCATCCATAAAAATCATAGTTAATATACTACGACACATTAACCAGTGTATCCAGATCTCTATAGCTATATGGACAATTTGTGACACTAGCCCCATCAACCAAAAATTTAATTTCAACGTCGACACTACTATAGTGTATTTTCGCATGCTATTATATTATGTCCACATTGATATAGTTCCAAGTAAATGTAAAAAATAATATTTTATATAATATAAGATGAGTTTTTATATTTCCCCATGATTGGGATGGGGGATTCCACTATATAAACATAACTATGGACCTACCACTACTAAAACCCCTAACAACATCACCATGAATGTCAATACATTAGAGACAATGTGTGATATCTAGTGTAGGCACCTACCAGTGATATCAACTTCATCTAAATGTTCTGGATAGAAAATTCCAACATCCATCAGTTATTCTAAGAGAGTATATCGTGTGAATGTTAGGGGGATATATGATCCGTTGGGAAATATAATCTGTTCATATAGTGTAATTTTAATTATCCTAAATATTGGTATGTTCTAAAATGTTTCTTGAAATTTAAATGTTATTAGCCCCACTAACTCTCATTTTCTAGGTCATGTCTTCTATATGTAGTAATAGGGTGAAGGATGTGTCTTAAATATTCCTTTTTTTTGAATGAATATGTTTTACATGTTTTAATCTCACATTAAATTTCTAATAAACTCCAAAGAATAAAATGGTTGACCCATGGTTATAAAAGTTGTTATTAGAGGAATTATTATTTTTCTTTTGAACCTTTTTTTACTTGAACATTTGTTTTTATTATGAATGAAAATGGATAATAGAAATAATAAAAATTTATGTAATAATGTTTAAAAAAATTCAATATTTTGATTTTTTTTGAAATGTGTAGGGGAATAAAATTTTGTGTAATAAAACATTTCCCACATAGTAATCAAGGAGAGTACACAGTATTTGTGAAACCAAAGATATTCCTCCGGTGTCACATATTGGATTTTAGAGATAATATGTTATTTGTTTGATGTACATATAACATATGGAGTAGTGAAATCATAAAAGAAGTGATGGAATTTTGACATGTGACTGATGGTTATCCTGGGAATTTTTAATCTATATGAGGTAGAATGCAGAGTCCGTATAGTAATTGTGTGATAGGTGGATAAATATATAGTGAATCGATAGTGTTCTTTAAGAGGATCAGAAAGGATGATCCTTTTATGTTTCATGGTGGTGTGATTTTTTGAGGAATATGTATTGAGAAGGTTAATCGTGTTTATAAGAACATTAAGTGAGGCCTTTCATGTGATTTAGTGAATGATAGAATTGTAATTTTAATTATTTTAATTTTGTTAAAACTTGAAATGGTAAATAAGAAACTATATTCATCATTAATAATTTAAATAATTTATGGATAATGTGGTGAAATTAATAAATATATTAAGGAGTCACCATGTATGCAGTATGCATGATGTACCATCCATATATGAAGGATATAGGGAAAGTTAATATGAATGTAGATCATAATGGAGTAGTGAGAGGAAGAATATGTGAAGGAAGTGAAAGATTCATGAAGGTAGTGTTGTAATGTATTTGGTTGTCCGTGTTTTGAGGAGTATGGAGGAGGTTTGAGTATGGATATATATATTATGGTATGTATATTCTGAACTTTTGGTCACACAGTTTAACCAAGAAACAAAATTTCATTTCGAGATTTATCTAATTTTATTTGTTATGGGTAATACAGTATTCTTGGATCCCATTGGAGCATCATATTCCAGAAATCATGATGAAAATTGATGCAAGTATTCATGATATTGCATATACCTTGACATTGATAAACTATGCGAGCCTTATTCTCGAGTAGTGTATAAGGCATACTCAATGGATTTGGTCAATGGAATTTGGTGTGTTTTCCATATTATTTTCCATAAATTGGAAAATGGAAAAACATGTTCACTACTAAAAAATTTTATTTCAAATAACATAGTATAGTTAAGTGGATTATGGTATAATTGATATATTGTCTTCGTGTGGTCATTAAAAAATAGAATATTGGTGAATATTGTTGAATTACTTTGTTATATAATTTTTTTTAATTTTTTTCATCATTTTCAATTAATATTAGAAACCATTAATGATTTTATAAAAATAATGAGGATAATTTCCATCTAAATGAAAAGAAAATGATAACAATCAGTTTCACCACAACCCATATATGAAATCATGTTGTATTATATTGTAAAATTTAAATCATAATTTTTTTAAAATAATTATTACTATTTTATTCGTTTTTTATAATTAAATTCCCATTACATGTTTTGGATTTATATGACTTGAATCAATTTTTTTTAAAATATAATGTTTTAATATCCATGTTCTTAAAACAAATTAAAATTTTGTTTTCAATATAAATTTATGTAAAAGTAAACGTTAAAAGATAATTTCAACATCTATGGAAACAAAAAAAAATTGAATTTGTTAGATAATATATATTTTAATAAGAATTAATGTGTGTTTCTGTATCCAAATTTCGTTGAAATATTAATCAATAATGGATACTAAAAAAGGAAACATTGATAATAACATTCAATTATGGTTTTTATAAAATTTTGAAAAAACATCAAAAAATATATTTTTTTAACAATTTCATCTATGATTTTTTTAAAGCAATTCTGAAAATTATTTTCAACATCTTCGTTATACAATCTATGTTAATCCTATACATTTAAACATCAGCTGAATTTTCATCACTTTCCATCCTCTGTTAAAAATAACAGGTTATGTCAAATCCATCTTTCCACTATTAAAATATAAAATAATATTTAATAGAATTTAATAAGAATATTACAAAATGAATATATAAAGAAATTACGATAAAACGATAATAAAATTATATTATGTGCGAAATTTATTCTAAAATCGATAAAATATCCCTTTTAACATTTATAATTAATTCATAGTCAATCCATTGTGACATTAAAAAATAATTAGAATAAATTAAATTTTATTGGATATTTCGAAGATAAAATATATTAAATATATATTTAAATGATATATATAATAGTTAAGGGAGATAATTATTTTTTCCATACCATTACATGTGAATTTCATGAGATGAATCTAACTTAATGTTTACTGAATATAATATTATTAATAATATATATTAAAAAAATATTCTGGATTTAAAAACATGAGACTGATAAATTAAATTTACCATTTACATATTTATTAGCCAGTTATTGATTATTTTTATTATTTAATGATATTATGTATAAGGTTTACAATAATGAATGGTTATGAAAATAACATTAATCATTTATTATTTAATATCCTCTCATCTCTAAAATAGAATTGGAAAATAACTCTTATTATCAAATTTTTTTAATATATCCTGGTAATTTTTTGGTAGATTCTTCTATAATTCATGATTAAATTGTAAAATATACCCTTTTAATTATTTATTCTGTCAGATCATATTAATTCAATAAGAATATTTATTTTAATATTACCAATCCTGAACAATAAAATAACTTGTAAATTATAATCATATCATGCCTGTTTTATGATTTAATAATTATATATTATAGATTTTTTATAAAATAATATAGAATCAAATTTTTATAGTGGTTAAACTTATCTGAATTTAACACCATGAAAAATCAAAATTAGTTTATTTTATTCGATAGATTGAATGACACACAACACCAAATAAAGAAAGGAATATATATCCTCTTCACAATTTATGATTTATTTAGTATTTTAAATAAATTTTAAATATTATATATATTTCAATACATGCAATAAAAAGGTTTCTTTCATCAAATCCAATACAAACATTCATTGATAGTCTGTGTTACATTCAAGACAAATATTTAACAAACAGTAACATATTATTAAAAAATTGTTATTAAATATAATTTTACATTAACTATAAGTTGATTTAGTTATAATTAATAGTATAATGTAACTTATGAAAATATATGGAATGTAAAAAATATTAAAAAATTTTATTGGTTACCAATTAATTTGAAACTAAAATATAAACCAAATGCATATAAATAAAGTATTCATATTTTTATCCACACATAAGTGTATTATCATAAAAAATTAAATTAATTACTATTATTTAATGATATTAATGAGGTATTTATGTGTTATATATTCAATAATATACTTTTTATATTCATACAATAGATTCAATATTCAAAAGATAAGAACGAAATAATGATTACAAAAAAAAAGATATATTTTTATAAAGGCAGTTTGTAAGATTTTAATGAAAAAACTATATTAAATTAAATTTGGGGAAAAAATTTAAAAATTATATATCACAATAATATTATTTAATAAAATGTTAATATTATAATTACATTAATGTTTATTTTTTTTCTTAGAAGTTTCATTTTTTGATCAATAATGAACGATAATGATTTTTATTTTGAATTTTTTTTAATATAATTTATTTACAACATTAAATATTATTATATAATGGTTTTGAGGTTTCATTACATCAATTATATTTTATTTAATCCAAATTATTTCATTTTAATCATTTTAACTTCGAAATCTAATATTAAAACATAGCATTCTTTTGATCATTTTACATAAAATCCTCTTTATCCTCCCATATGAGGGAGTAAATTTAAATTATTATATGCCACTTCAATGAGTGGAACTTTGAAAAATAGAATAGTTATTCAATAATATGAATAATTTATAATTTATAATAGGATGATTTTTTTTATACAAAAAATGTCAGTGAAATTTATTAAAATTAATTATAAATATTAACAGAACAATTACCTAAAAAATGACTAAACATTAAAACAAAGTTCCAAATTGGCTTATAAATGCTTCCAAAATCCATTTTATAATCTTATATAGACCTTATAATCCATATTATATAATTTCATTCATTATTAGAGTATAATAACTTGTTTGGAAGAAAGGTATAGTTCCCATTTCAAAAATGTACACGTATTCCACACATCCTCAACTATTAAAAGGAAGTACATCCAAATTATGATTTTTTTATTTTCAAACACTTTTAAAGGGAAATTTAAAATCCTAAAATTTAAAATAGTTCAATTATAAAATGAGACATTTTACTTATTAATGAAATGGCAATGATGATTGTAATCACATTCCCTAAATAATTTCTAGGGAAATTAATTTTCCTAGTTGTCTGTATAATCCTTTATGATATCATCATAATGATATGATATATAGTCCAATTATTTCATTTACTATTTATTACTATAATTACCCATGTTCAATACTCTATCCAATATGTGGTCATTCTTATCAATCCACTAACATTTCTCCCTAGGTGTATCCAATTGGAGGAATCATCCCATCATTTGATCAACACCTTCAATCCTGGCCATAATTGTCAGAACGACCTCCACCATTTCTTCACCATAGTGTATGATTAGATCTAACTTATTTTTCAGGTATGTAACCTTTTGTTTCTATGAGGAATTGGGTTACATACCTCACATATATGTCCTGATGGGAGAGTATCCTCCTTCACTAGCATCGCCCCCTCATATCGCAGTTGTATATCCACTAGTTGATCCTCAAAAATCTTGTCTTCATCTCCTTGAGGGGTCTCCAAAGTTACTAAGGTGCCTTCGTCATCTAGATTCAATCTTCCTTTGTTGATCTATAAGAAATTTACGGGTCTGGTAAACTCCACTTTTGAAAGTAAAACCCCATGAGTTTCTTTTCTTCGAGATGAGTAACATTCACAACCACTGAATTTTTGATTTTATCTCTAGGGTTATCAAACCAGAATAATACCATCAAACTTGAACCTAGAATAGATGGCCTACTACCAAGTCCCACCTATTTACCTTGGAACTCAGTCCCTTCCCCAAGCTACACACATTCTTCAAATGATCCATCTTTATTCATAGTGAAAAAATCCACCCATGATTCTTAAAATGAAATTACAAATACTGAAACACTTATTTATTGAAATATAAACAAAGTCAATATTCCCTTTGAACAAATCCACATCAATATACATTCAAGGATATATGGGGAGTAAAATGGAATGGTTTCTATTATTAGAATATAGGAATCTACCAACTCGGTTCCCCAACATATGGATACTAAAGGGGTTTTAAAATGGTAGAAGAAGGTGATGTAAACTATCCCAGATAGTGTATGTCATAGAATAATCCATCATGTGGAATTCAGTGTTTCATATGAAAATATTTAATATGATGTTGTTGGATATGTGGGAAGAAATGGACCACACATGAATCATGTCATCCTCTGATGATAATCAGATCATGATGTGTCTGGTTTCTAGAAGCCCCCCTTCAATCATTCATGTTTCACCAAGATCTGAAAAAATTCTATCTAAT
Organism: Viscum album; assembly: GCA_963277665.1. Taxonomy (NCBI): domain Eukaryota; kingdom Viridiplantae; phylum Streptophyta; class Magnoliopsida; order Santalales; family Viscaceae; genus Viscum; species Viscum album. The sequence goes on along the minus strand of OY728122.1, from coordinate 466,862,270 downwards.
TCATCAACTGAATAGAGATCATAATTGATACAAGTGATAAACGTCTATTTGAGAATTGAATAAGCCTCATTTAATTTGGAAATCAAGTGTGGTTGTTGTGGGTGGTCATCACACAAATCCGAAACTTTAAGGAAAATCAATATTCGAGGGAAGGATATGAGAAGATAAAGGTTAGAAAGGGGGAAAAATAATGGGTTTGGGTGCCCGGGATGTTCTGAAAAGTTCCCTCCCCATCGAAGGGTGATGGAGAAGTCATACTGACAACCACTGTCTAGGGAATCATGGAAGTTCTTCTTCTCCACTATAAAAAGGAAGCCACCTCTCCCACTTATTCTCACATCGAAATCATCTTTTCTCACCGAAAATATTATCAAATGAGATAAAAAATTGGGATAATAGTCCTATAATCCTACATTTTGGAATAAATACATCCAAATATTTATTTGGGAATACACCAAATAGAGTTTCCAAAAAATCAGGGTTCATTCATCTAAAATTATATTTGATTTATTTATTTCCCAAACAATTTAATTATTCTGATTCAATTCTTATATAACAACTTAAGAAGCATAAATATATTATTATTTTATTATTATAATTGTTAAAATTATAATTACATATAATTCCATCTAATTGGAAATGGTCTTACAGTTTGTGTGTACTGGGTACTACCGTATCATGAAACGATGATTGCTTATGCTTACTTTACCAACAATCACTATGGTTATTATAATGAAAATGGTGTTTATATATGATATATATTTTAGTTTAATTAATTTATTCTTAAGAAATAATTTTAAATGATGCACACCTTTATTTTTCCATTTTGTGTGAATATTATATATGTAGTTATCGAAATGTGGACAACCCACTGCACAATTTGATGTAATTCATTCAATCTATATATAGAATTTATAAAGGATATTTTTAATATGTTTATGTGAAATATAGGAGTAAAATATGTTAATAATATTATAATATATATATATATATCATTTAATTTTCATTAAGTTTAAATACTATAATGAAATAGAAGCACTTCTTATTCATAAGAATGACCTTCCATCTTTATGAATTTTTTATTTTATATCCATCCTCAAAATATTATTTAATATTATAAATACTTATTTAATGAATATAAATTATATTTAAATATTTTTTTACATCATGTATATTATGAAATAAATATCTATGTATGAAGGGTAAAAATAATATGTTAGAGTAAACTTGAAAGAATAAACAATTTATACCTAAAATAAGAAAAATAAATATTGAATTTTTAAAAACAAGTAATAATAAATTTTAAGAAGAAAATATATGACATAATAAATATATGTATAGTTATTCATTAGTTTATTAAAATTTTCAAAACCTTTATATATGAGGTTATATGATGTTCACTAAAAAGGGGATGCACAGTAATGTGTTTTTATCTCTCTTTTGATACCAATGAGTTAAATGTCATATTCACAACATACATATTTTGTGTGGTGTATATAATTCCCATATAGATAAATTATATTTGGAATTATTTAATCATCATTTAATTTTATGTTGAAATTAAAATTATTTCATATAATTGGAAATTAATTAAAAGATACCACATGGTGATGAATTTCGTATCAAAAATCATTTTTTGGAATATATTATGTCCATTTTTTTGTTAACAATAAATTATTATGTTTTTAATAACATTTTATTATCTATAGATGTGTTTATAGTTATAATATTTATATTTATATCTGAAATATATATATATATTAGTAATTGATTTATTCATAAATTAAAATTATTGTCATTTCATGGATTTATTTCACAAATATCATTCTAATCGTGAATGATTATTACTGAAATTCAATTAATGAAATTAATATGATCATGGTTCAAAAAAAAATTCATATTCATTCACCTATAGTTATTAATGAACTTTTAATATAATATTAACATTTTTCTACTCTTTGGTATTCACTATTGTTTTCCAAAATTATTTTAAAAAAACAAACATCATTTCACTCAATATTCAGAGAAACTCTATTCATCTAAAACACATATCTTTTAATTTTTTTTATTTTTTTAACTATTCCAAAAATATTTATTGAAAAAACATAATGGGTTAGAATGTTGGTTTTTTAATGAATCAACTCATTTATTTCTTATCATGTAATTTTTCTTTCATATTTACCATTAAAAATGTTTTTATATTTTCATTTTGGACACATATTGATCGACCCACAAGAATTAATTAAAATATTCATTTTCATGTTTATAATGTTACTATTTATTGAAATATTATTGAAAATTTATTTTCATGGGAAAAAATTAAAAAAATATTTTTCTTCTACAATGATTTTAAAATATTTTTTAATAATATATCAAATCAACAATAAAAACTACCTATTATTTTTAATCCACGTGTTATATGATGTATTGATATTATAATTATTCTTACATTCAATTTTTTGTTTATTTTACAAAGGATAATTTTGTAATTAACTTCCATAATTTATTTTTGTAGCCCCCTTGAAATAATCATTTTCCTATGATCAAAAAACATTTTATATCCCAAAATTATTCATATAATTTTACATAGATATATTAATTTCATAAATAGAAGATGTTTCTTACCCATGGTGTTTACATTAAATGTTATTTTATTTACTAGAGAAATATTGATAAATTTGAATCCCGTAATTAATATGTACATATTATAACTAGAAATATTTTTTAATTAAAAAAATTATTTCATATTAGACTAATGATTTGGATATTAAATATACTGTTTGTGCACCACATAATAAAATAAGCTGGATTCATTGACCGTCTCATGAGAAAAAATTAATAGGACAAAACAATTTATTTATTTTGATAAAAAATAGACGATATTGAAAAAATTTATATATAATGTGTTTGGAATGTCCTTGAATGTAGCATATTAAACAATTATGAAGAAAGTGATCTCATTTGACTAGGTAACATGAAATATACTAATTATGAATTCTCTTTATTGATAATTGAATTATTATTATCCAAGAAATTAATTCATTAAAATTATCTATCGATTCATTTCATTTAATGTCCTTTGTATAAATATCTTGTGTCTCATTGATTACAATGCCATATCACTTACTCACTTCCTTCTCAAATTATTTATTATATGTCATGTGTGTTCAATAATTAAACATTCGATGAATATTATTATCATGTATTCATTACTTATTCCAATTTAGATACCCTTATAAATCATTTGATATCACTCTTATTTTTTTCCTTTTTCCAAGAATTTAATATGTATAATAATATATATACGCAAGGGCATGCTAAATTGGAAGAAATATGCCATTGAAAAAAAATGTTTCAATTGGAGTATTTATTTTTAATACAGGACTAATGTTTGTATCTCTTTTATGAATACTACTAATCTAATTGGTACTTCAGTCTTCATTTAAATTAAATCATTAGACTTTAATGGAAGCACACACCATGTCCGTCCATAATGTCGTCTGGTCATAATAGTTGTTATTAGAGAAATTTTAGTAGCATTATTAGGAACATGATTTATGAAAAAATATATTATGGAAAGTAACTATATAATAAAATTTGATGATAATCATAGATTAATGTACTATAGTTACTGAAAGATAGAGTTTATATGATTTTAATAGAAATAATTTCTTACCTGGATACTACAAGTGGACATGTTTCTAGGAAATATGTGTGTAGGTGTAACAACTTTGGAATGGAATTTTTTGCTGGACAAAAGTGTAACCTAGTATAGGGAAACGAGTCATACTATTCACCACGATTGAAACTAAATAACTCAGTTAAAATGATATTAAATAATTAATTTTTTAGGATTATGTCATATTTTTGAAATTATATTAATATAGATTATAAAATAGGAGACCCACATGTCGGGTGACAATACATCATGTCCATAAATTTTGTGGGGCTCGAACCCATGATCGAATGACAATAAGGGTTTCATACCTACCACATGCCTATTTCATGTCTGGGTTAAAATATCATTTTTTGAAGACAATGAATTAGAAAAAAATATTAATAATGAAGAAAAAGTAAGAGTTTTTAGGATAATATACTAATGTATTAAACATATTGGTTTTGTAAAATAGTAAGATACATACATAAGGATTTGTTTACTGGAACTTATGATATAAAAATGTTAATGCATCATGCATTGAAATTCATATTTGGGAAATCGTTTCAAAATTTAAATGGTGAATTTGAATTTTATTGAAGCACAACCAAAAGGTGAAATGTTTCTTGTGAAATTGAAACCTATTAATCTGGAAAATTTCTTAATATTATTTTTCAATTATATAATTATGAAAAATTAGAAATAAATTTTTTTTCCTAATACCTTAATTTCATTAACCTATTTCCATTTAAATCATCATGTATTTATGGATTTTTTCCCTCAATATCCCATTGATTAATCACTAGTATAGTATATATTACCTTAATAACTCCAAATAAATATTAATACGTACACTATATGTCCATATCTCCACTTACCAATATTATTATCCTAATAAGAGACATAGTTATATGGTAGTCTATGTCACTATTCTACATCCCATTATATATTTTCGGAAGGATGATTTATGTAACCTTCTTGTGAAATGGGATTTAAAATTAAGAAATATCAAACAATTTATTAACAAGATTGAGATTATTTTTAATGGATATAATGTTTTTATAGTGGGGGAATGTAACACCCCAATTGTTCTAAAAGAGTAACATATGTTTTAGAGAGTGTAAGACATGAGATACCAATCATATAAATGAATATTACATATTGTGATTTTATGATATTATTAGGAAATTATATAAATTTTAAATAATATATATCTTAAAATTCACACAATAGTGAGTTTTTTTACATCTCACCCAATGACGTTATTCTTTGACAGTTTGTACTACACACAAGTAAGGGTTTTACTGACCAACACTATATAATTATAATATAATCATTTAGTATAACAAAACATATCCAATATGTTAAAGTAGTGGTAATTAATAATATTATCTAAATTATTTGAATATATGACTACAAAAAGTATATTTATAGTTTACCAATTAATTAGGAATGAACAATAAACCAATAAATATAAAGGAAATATATTTATTCTTATACTCACAATGGTGTATTATTTTCTTAAATTATGTTAATTACTATTAGTGATTGATAATTATATAAATATATATATATTATATAAAAAATCAATTATTTTCAATATTCATCAAATAGATTCAATAGTCATAAGATAAGAACGATCCCAAGATTAGATATAATCATCTATATTTTTATAATGGTTGTTTTCCTACCTTTTAATAGAGAACGTAAAAGAAACACATTTTTTAAAAAAGTTATAAATAATATTTTTCATAATATAAACATTTTCAGAAAGACATACATGATATTTATTTTTTGTGAAATTTTTTCATTTGTTTGTGATGCTTCATTTTTGATTAATAGTGAAAAATATTGAATTTTGATTCATAAATGTGTTTCCCTAAAATGTATTTATCAGGATAACTATTATGGTTTTTAATATTATTTAGTGATTTTATACATATATTAATCTAATTTATGATTTTTTTAACAATTTATGTTTGAAATAGATGATAAAAAAGATATCAATTTTTTAAACATGTGACTTTATAACCCAAATTTTCATTGCGTCTAAAGTATTGAATTTAATTTAATATCTCCCACAAGTATGATTGGAATGTAGAAAAATGTATTACATATTTGGAATCATAATAAATTATTATTATTATTTTATTATTACATTTCTTCCAAAATATTAGTGAAATTGATTAACATTAATTATACCGATAAAGAGAAAAATTTTCATATGAAAGGAATAAAAATTATTCATAAAGCCCAACATGAAATATAAACTTTTAAAAAATCACTGTCCTATTCAAATTTAAATCCTATCATACCACATATCTAAATTAGTTTACTATTATACCAAAATGACGTGGAAAAAATGTGGTTTTAATTCTCATTATTAAAACATAAAAAAAACACAGCTCCTCCTCCATGATAAAAGGTACTCAACACTCCCACATCATTGCACCTATCCTAAACAAATTCCAAAACAAACTATGCTAAAATATTCTACAAAAATCCTTAATCTTGTCCTAAATAGCTTCCATATTTTTATAAATCCATCCAAGGATGAATTTTGATATAAATCAAAAGCATTTACCCCAAATATGGGGTAACATTCTTCAACGGTCACTTTAATTTTATTTTGATATCAAACCATTCAAATAAACCTTTTATATTGTTATTAAATAACCAATTTTACATAAATATACCTATATTTTATTATTCATGTGGTTTTACCTAAACAAACACATACTTCCATCTATTGGGTAATGAACGTACTATTCGTGTGTATGACAAAGTACCGCCTCATGAAATGATGGTTGTCTATTTCCATTTTAACAGATATAATAGCGGAAATTGTGATGGAAATTATTTTTATATATGATATTTATGATATTTATAATGTATTTATGTTTCATTAATTTTTTTAACCCATACCTTTATTCATTCCATTTTGTGTGAATATGATAACATCGTCTGAAGATGTTTGGCACGCTGCCTCCTCAATGTAATGTCATTTGTTCCAACTATATATGGATTGTATAATGGAGGGTTTTAATAACAATATGTGGCATATATGAAATAAATATAATACTATAATTATAATATAAATATATAAAAATTAATATTCATCTATTTAAAAGATGACAATGTTATTGATATAACGTTCTTGCGTACATACAACCATCCATCTCCATTATAAACACATTTCTTTTTTTTATTTCAAAATATTATGTAACGTTTTAAATACATATTTATAGAATATATATGTTATTTTAGTCTGGGTTTTCAACCTGGAGATGATAAAATAATGATCAATGAAATATGATCAGTAATAACAATTCAAAATAGTCCTAAAACACAAGGCAATTAACATTAAAAATAGTGAAAATATTGAATGATTGTTATTAAATTGGTAATTATAAAATATAATAATGTTAAAATATGATATTAAATTTTTTTATGGTTTGGTACATGTTTTTACATTTTTATAACTCTTATATGGGAAGTAAAATAAAATTCCCCAATATGGAAATTTATGTCAATGGATTGTTAGATCACTTTGAACATCTTTGTGAGTAATGTAATAATCAAAACATACATATTTTGGTTGATTTATTTAATTCCCATTATGATACATTACATCACAAATTATTTTTTATTCATTTTTTATTGAGTTTATAATTAATGTATTTATTCAAAAGGGATTTGAATTAAAAGATAACAAATGGTAAAGCATTTCATTACTCAATTTCTTTTCATTTTGTTATATTATTTTCTCATTGTCATTAATATTCTATGATTATTTTCATAATAACTATTTACTGAATATTAATTTATTTACACATCATATATCCCAATTTAATTTTTATAGAAAAAAATAATTCGTTGATTGATTATCACATCAATGTTATGGAAATTTCGGGGATTTATTTTACAATATATTACTAATTGAGATTGATTATTCATAAAATTGTATTGAAATAATTTATATAATAATTGTTCAATAAACCATTTAATTATATTCTGTGGGTTTATTCATGAACATTATCAATTAATAGTACCTTTCTTGTATCATTGTTATGCAATCTTTTTAATTTTGTTTTGAAAAGACTCACTACATTTCTCATTTTTTTCTGAGATCTTATTTTCCTATAAAAACACTTATTTAGTTAGAGGTTTTCAGCAATATTTTAAACTTTTTACAAAATAATTTATTAAAGAGATTGTAACTATATTTGTAATGTACAATTTTTTCAGTGTAATCTAATTTCAGATTTTTGAAGAAGATATTTTACTAACATTTTCACCATCAAAAAGTAATGTTAAATTTAAAATGTTTTATATGTACAGATCTATGCATGATCATTTAATTTAAGAATAATTTTCAGGTTTAATGGTTATTTCATAAGGATATGTTTTTCAAATTTTATTTTTTAAAAAAAATGAAATTTAAAAAATTTAAAAAAATGAAATGTATTTTTCCACAATATTTTTTCAAAATATTTCTATTAATCACATATAATATCCCTTTTATTTTACTCCACATGGGATATGTTTTATTGATACAATTTATATATTTCATCAATATGTTATTTATTTTATTTTTCAACTAATTTTATCAACATTAGTTTCATTTATTCACTTTTTAGACACCGTGAAATATTAATTTTCCTTTGATAATAGAACATTGAATTTCTCCTAATTGTACATATAATTTATCATGGGTTTTTTAATTTCATAAACTCTACCCCATTTTTACTTATGGTGTTTACTTTGAACTTTTTTTTATTTAAAAGGGATATATTTATTAACCGATATCCTTTACTCAATATGGATATATGATAAGACACATTATTTATGAAATAAAATGATTATTCAATATATATGGAATTATTTAGACATGAAAGTATGAGTTAGGGATCATTTAAATTAGTCCTCATGAAGGATAATTAGTATTATGATAATAGATTTTATTCTGAAACATCGTTATTTTTTTCAATAATAATATATGGGTTTTGACCAATAGAGACAATCTTCAATGTGAGTGGACATAAATGTTGTATGTTAATCCAACTAGGCAGCAAGGGTAGCATTCCCCTGGAAAACATTATGTCTAATAATTAAGTATTTACATTATTGATAATTAAGTTATTATTATTATACATGATATTTTTTTCATTCATATTAACTATGATTGTGTTTCATTTTCAGTTCATTAATTAAATCACATGTGTTTCAGTTATTACATTACAAAATCATTTATTCACTTACTCATCAGTTTATTGATTAACTGGAATATTTGTTCAGTGATTTACTATTACATATTTATTTTTATCATTGATTAATAATTTCATTCACTATACATACCCTTACTGATATTTTGAGGGAAACCTTATTTTTTACAATCCAAATGATCCCAATAAGTTTTCGAAGAATGAAATGCAATGAAACTATAATTGGGAATAATTTCATAAATAAAAGTGATAAAATTTTGTAAGTAGTGTATTAATTTGTAACAAAAGGCTCATGTATATATCTATATTACAATGACTTGTAAACTGATCATTCATTTAGGCTACATTTCTATTTAATGATTCTAATGTAATGGTAGTAGCCACTAGCTCTCAGATCGTTGGGGTAACTTCCGTACAATAAACATGAAACTGATATAAAAAATGACTAAGTATGAATGTATAGTAATATTAATTCAATTCCATTTTTTAGAATTTATTACAATGTAACTTATATATTATTAGAGTGTTAAATAATATTTATTTTTTATGATGATGAAATTATATATGATAATATTAGAGATTATATCAATACATGATTTAATTAATAAGATCCTCTCTTAACAACACCTTTTGTAATAAAGGATCTGAGACTCCTTAATTTAACTTAAGGCTTCCAAATATGAGGTATAAATTCAGGAGAGTTAATTCAGTTTGATAATCTAGACAGATCCTAAGACTATTTTTATTTTTATTATTAGTTTGGGGTCCTTTGATATATAATATTTAGTGGCATATTTTTAAGCACAAATTCTTTAATGTTAATGGAATATAATTTTATGAGATATGTGAACAGAAAAAAGAACAAAACAATGATGGGGTTTCATTATTATAACAATGTTAATTTTTTATTTCTCATATATATATATATATATATTATTATTTTATTCATATTTTATTCACAATTTTAATTCTCTATTCTTCTTGATATATTATTTTTTATAAAAAAATGAAATTGAACAACTTTAAAAAAATATTAATATCAAATAAAAAATATAATTTATTAAATTTTAATTGTAAAGAATAATTATTTTAATTTTAAATATTTATGTCTAAATAATAAAAAAATTAATTTATTATATTAAAAATGATTATATTGTTATTTCTTATCATTCACTACATATGTATTAATGGTTATTTATTTTTTATCAATGATTGACATATTCTTTCTAATACATTATTGAATTTTAAATAAATATTTATAATCTAATTGTAATAATGATAATAAACCCATTGATTATATATACACCAAATGATTATATTGATAAAAAAACATAATATCTTGTTTACCATTTCGAATTCCATTGTATTATTTTTCATTCTTCCATACTAATAATAAATAAAATACATTCAATATTCCAATAATATTTATATTTTTTTGGATCCTTATATGATTATACACATAGAATTATTTTAATAAGATACCACATACATGGACACTTCAAGACATTGTTTCTTATTTAGTACTGCTTTTTTAATTAATTTTTTATATTATTTTCATAAATGATTCAATTAAAAATAATAAAAATATTATTTTTTCATACTATTTCTTGTAAATGAAATAAATCATTGTTCATTTTAGCCAGGTTATTTTTGTGTAACATGTTATATAACCACAACACATATTATTTAGGGATAATCAAATATGAACCAGGATAGTTTCCTTATCAAGTAATTGTTTTTGTTTATATAATATCAATTCCTTTAACAATATATGATAAAATATTCGAGATGTTTATTCTTTTTATTACCTATGATGGATCCTGTATGTATATTTTCAACAGAATTATGTGAAATAAAATATTTATATATTATTGATTTTATTGATTTACTAGTTGATAAGATAAATATCTCACATGTTCAAGAATGACAGATGTGATAATATATATATGTACAAACATTCAATTCTTATTAATTATGATGACAATCTTCAATAAATATAATTGATGGAATAATTCATGTGTGATAACAAATTCCAAAATCTCATAACAATAATTTGCAATATTCCTCCATAAAAAACATGATGTTATAATATATTATTTAATGGGATGGGTCATCATATTTATTTTGTTGAAAATATAAGTTCATACAAAATCAGTTATCTATATCTATTTTATCTTGTCAATGTTATGAATCTCTCCTAAATTGATAATCACCGCATTCCATTGTAATCCTTGATTATGAATAATTTTTATACAAGAAATGTAATATTTGTAGATATTAATACAAACCTTATTTGAATTCAGTTAAATTTGATATCAATATATCATCTAAAGTGAAAATGGTCATTTCAGATGAACTATAAATTTGAAAACAATAAGAATTATTGATATATTATTTTTAGTCAATACGTGATAAAGACTTATCTAATACATAGACAAAAATAATAATTTTGATTATATTAATTTAAATGTTTTACCCCATTCTATGTTAAAATATCCTTTATTTGTTTAATTTTATGAATCATAATTGATAAATGAACTAAAATATCATCTTTTGGAGTTATATTGGTAGTGTGATTAGCTAGAAGTACAATGGAATTCCTATATAGTTCTTGGGGATAAAAAATTCCAATATATATTGTTATGCTATACAATTTTTTTCTTTTAAATATGTAATATCTTAACCTCCACCTTAATCGTATCATATTCAGTATTTACATATAGCCAGATCTGTAAAAGAAATTTATACACTATAGTCTTCATATTTATGTTTTCCCACATAATATTCCTTCAATGATCTCAATACAACTTTTGGATTCCTAGGTGAATAGTAATATATGATGTCATCATGTCATCTAATAAAATTTTCCACTAATATAGCTTATATAGGACACCTATTTATGTCAGAATATTAGAGTTCCATATAGAACATTGACATACTATAATTCATTTCCCACATTTTATAATTTAATTATATTTTCATTTATATATCGATGGTTTTTACAATGATATATAGTTGAATAATAATTTTTAAAATGAAGGATTTATTCTAATAATTTATTATTTTTCTTTCAATATCATTGATATAGATAAATAATAATTTCCTTGAATCGTCATTATATAAAAGATTAAAATATGATTCATTATTTTAATTCAATCGACCAATTCATATACCATTGCAATATGATAATCTATTGAGATGTCTGAATATTTGATCAACCCTAACTAACCCTATTATAATAAGTCCAACTTCATTTATGTTGATATATACTTATAAAAAATATGGCTAGATTATATATATATATATATATCACTCTTATAATCAGGAAGGTAATTCAGCCAAATATTTAGTTCAAATAATATCCCTATTAGTATTACATCAGGTGTATGGCATTTTAACTCATTAATATTCAATTGAGGCAAGTAATGAGGTATCAAAATTTCATTTTTCATTGGAATTCATCCAATGGATTTCTTTAATGAATAAATTAATACCATAAATCCATCTATAATAAATTTAGTGTGCGTATAATTTTATTTACCATCCTCTTATTTAGATCATTGAATAGTTCTCCAATTTCACTTATCCTATGTCTAATTTCCCTGTACCTATGTTAACATTATTGGTGTATTTGAATATTCTGAAAAACAACTCATACAAAATATGTATGATCTATATAATATTAAATAACTATAGATAATATTTAAAATTGATTGTCTGTTTGAATATGTAGTCACTAATATAATTGATGTTTTAATAGATATACCAAATATTGTGATTTAATAACCATATTAGGATACATTATATCGATAGAAGTTTCACTTGTGGGATTTGAAAAATTACTTTTCCTTATGTAATAAACTTAATAAAATACTCACATTCGCTTCATATTTTTAATTTTTCATAGAATTTATTATAAATTATATAATAATGTAAGTAAAAAATTTAGATTGAGAATAATTAAATAGTATTTTCCTAAAATACATGATGATAACAGGGGCTATTGAACATTTAAATTCATCATAATGAATTCAAACTGTATATATATTATATAAAAGAGAATCATTGTTATATAATCCCTTTTGAATATTAGTTGACAATATATATATATTAAAGACAAACATTTTAAATGTAATGATCTCCATAATGTTGAGAAATCAAATAATTAAAATAAGTAAGAGATACATTATCATTATTATACTAATATTTATATCAAAATAATAAAATAAATAAACAATAACCCTTCTTATTTCATAATAATGAGGGTTTTCACTTCACATGGTGAAGTACATGGGAATAACAATGAATTGTCTAAAATATCTTGTATTTTTATAAATTATTATTTCAAATATGTAGTTGTAATTCTATTATGTATATTGGATTTAGGTGATACACAATGTATTATTTTAATTAAAATATAAGTGTAACTATTTTGGGAAATATTTAGATACACTTTATGAAATTCAAAAAAATATTCACACATAACTAAAATAAATTTAATTTCTGTTTTCTCCCTCAATTTGATCCAAATAACACTCATGTTTTCCTGTTAGGACCTATATAAGAAAATCAGTCTCCATAGGTATTTTATAATCATCCCATCGTTAATATATAATCATCCAAAACAAATCATTGAATCCTATAAATATAAGAAAAACATTATTTTTATAAATATTCTTCTTGAAACCATTAGTCAAAGACTTGTCTTAAAGATGTTATTTAATCGTCATGTTGTTTTGTTTTTTCGTTAATAACCAAACATCATATTTTTTGGGGAATTTATAGTCCTATTTGATATTCAGGTTACAGATTACTATTAAAAAATTAAATAACATTAGAAAATTTTATTTAAGAGTTATTAAAAAGTATACTATAAAAATTATTTTTTATGATATATATATTTTTAGTTATATCTTTTTCTTTATCATTAAACCATAGCTTTGGAGGTTCATGTACCATTGGATTTGTTAAAGGTTGTCATTTATTCTAATTTTTTTAGAACCATTAGAGGGATTTGAGATGCTATATGAGATTAAGGGAATACTTCTGAATCATTTAATGGTTGTTGGAATGATGATGAATAAGATTAAGGAGAATATTTTGTGGTCATAATTTTCTATCATGAATTATGTTTTTATAATTTAAATATCATAGAGGGTTAATATTTTTGTTTCTAAACTAAAATTTAGTTGAATTTTTAATAGTTTATTAATAAAAGATATTTTTATTATATTGAAAAATTAATTCCTCATATGTTTTTGATATTATTCATCACCTATGTTAGATCAACAATAGATAAGTAATATAAAAAATAAAATAACATTATTTATAAATAACAAAGTTAAATTATCTAATTGGTAAAAAAAATTAAATAGAAAATTATATTTCAATTATCATCTTTCAGAGAAATATGAGCTCTTATTACATTTGTGAAACATTTAGGAATTCCAAAAAATGAAAAATTGTAATATCCAACACAAATGAGAATTATATTATGCATATGTAATTTTATGAAGTCTATGAGAAATTAGATTCAATGTAATATCTTTGGAACTCTCCTATGACATTTTTCTAATTAAAAAATCATATTTCATGAATATGTACATTCTAATGAATTAATATCTATTTATCCATAATTAAATATTTATATTCATAATAATCAAATTTAAAATTTGACTCATATTTCTTACTCTGAGAATTCAATTTTTTTATCATATTTCATGAATCTCGAATGTTTTTTATTCTTTTTAATAGAAAAATTGAAAAATATATCAAAGGATAAAAAATTTTTATTAAATCTGTAGATATTATTTTTTAAGTGTCAATAGCATGATGATTATTTATTCTTGATTATAAATAATTACATTGGTCAATTATTTTAGTGGTTCAATTTTATTATTTTTCTGTTTTTATGTTCTTGTAGATGATTTCTTTAATTCCTCATCACAAATAAGGATTCAATTCCATTATAAAAATTAAAATGAGTTTTTTTATACATTGTGAGATAATGTGATAGATTATAAAAAATGATAAATTTACTTTTAGTGAATTATTTTTGATAGTTAATTAAATATAGAGGGTTTTCTGAAATTTATATTTTTACATTCAAATGAAAAGAAGTGTATATGTGGAATTTTATTAGAGAAATTCAATTTTTTAATTTTTATAATTGTCAGAGATCTTGGTGCCTTAAAATGATCCATATAGAAAATGATGATATTTCATTGAATTAGAAATAGTGTGCATATGTTCTATAAAAATAGTTCTTTGATATTTGAAGTTATGAAGAGAGAGATTAATTCATAATATTTATAAGGTGTCATCTATAACATTTTAAGATCATTCATTCAGTTGGTTTATCAATTTTTGAGATTAGGAAGAATATTTACATCACGATCTTTGTAAATTGAATAAATATTCAAGAGTCATGTGAATAATGATAAAAACACACCATTTGTAAAGAAATCAAACCATCGAAGAGATGTTCCTAATTCTAGACTATATATTTATACAGAAGAATGATGTTTTATAGTCCATCATGAAACTACATGAAGATAATACGATTTTATTCCAATCTATATAATCTTGTACTCAAATTGAATTATCATGAAGAATTTATGAATTTGGGTAATAAATAATCATGGAAATGATTAGTTTTCCAAATATAGGGATCAAGCCAGGTAGAACTTATGTATTCATTACAATATAAATTAGGACTTGTTTGAGTGAGTATGTGAATTTAAATATTTGCTGAAAATAATTCACCAAGTTAAAGAAGTTGATTTAATATAAGTATAAAAAATATATAAACAATATTTCATTGATTCACCTCCACCAATTAATGGTGGAGATGATTGTAAATTCGATCATCAATTGGCAACATATATATATATATCACTATGATTTATCCATATAGTTTCACAAGATTGATGTTATGAATTATAGTAATTGAATAGGATTCCTACATTTAAAAATAACAACCATAGTTGTTTGAACTATACGTTACTATATATTTTATCCATTTTTTCGAATATAGTGATTAAATATATGTGTGATTTTCCCAATATGAATGGATGATTGAATATCTTTTTATGAAATGAGAAATATAGAGTTTTATGGACAGACCAAAAAATTTAATTTTTATATCAATTTAAATAGTAGAGCTCGAAACTTATTTTTCTCAATAAATATATAATAAACTATAACGAAACTATGATTGAAATGGTAATTTCTAGGAAACTAAATTACATTGTCGGAGTAATAGGTTTTAAGAAATCAAGATGGATGAGGAAGATAATATTGATTATTAGTTTACATGGATAAATGAAATTGTAATTAAAATAAATTGATTTGGTGAAAAAAATGAAGATTCTATTATTCATAAAAATCTCATGGTTTGTTTTTCAAACCAATTTGATTTTAAGATGACTACTATATATGAATGAAAATATCCTTTTCTTTTTAAATTTCATTGAATTATCATATCATATAAAAAGTAATAAAATTATAGACTTCATGAAAAGTTTAAAAGGTCAAATAGAAAATTAAGTCATGATGAGTAAGAAAATAAATGAATATTTTAATGGAAATACAAATAAATTTTAGGATAAAATGATGATTTTCCACAAAAAATATCTCTTATTTCAATGAAATATATGAAATTGAAGAGAAAGTGTGAGAACATATTTCTAAAAATTATTTTATAAAAGAGACGATATTAAATATTTTAAATGAATTATCCCAGGAAAAAGGGGTAAAATTTTGAATCTTGAGGTAATGTCAAACCGAAAAAAAGAAGTGGAAGTAAAATTCAAAATAGGTATTCAAATCTATATGAAAAATAATGACATATATTATAATAATTATAAGAAATTAATTTCGTAATGAAGAAGAAGCTAATATTTACTCTATCATCGTATCTAAAAATTGATAGGGTGTGATATTTCCCAATGTTAAGGCTCACATTAAAAACGTGATTCACAATCAAGTAGTTTTCAAGAAGAATTTCAATTTATTGAATCAAATATCATATTTATATGTGATTTTTGTTCGTCTTATGCTAAAAATTTCAGGATCCATAAGGAGAAGAAGAAACTTGTGAAATAATATTAAAATATTTAAGAATTGAATAATAAAATAGGAATGGAGGAGGAATAAAATTTCTATAGAATAAATAAATATGCGTTAAATATTGAAAAACATGATAATATTGTATGTTGTCTTGAAAAATTAATTTTAGTGAATAAATCTGATTTATCTATTACGTAGTCTATTTTTTTGACGTATGATATGGATTTGAATAATTAATATGATGATTTATAAACTTTTATTCATATCAATGGTAATTCCACATCAATTTCTATTTGATCATGACTAAAATATCATGTTAATTATATATATGGAAAACTAACGAGTAATTATCTATTCACTAACAATTATTGTTAAAATAAAAAAATTGGTCAAGTATAATCCATGAAAATTATAATAACCATTCTCCGGTATCATTAATAGAAGGAAGGAACATTAGAGTCTCTTCAAATATTAAATAGAAGAAAAATCATACCCAAAATGAATATACAATGATATATTATTTGAAATATTACATGTAAAATGTTTATATAAAAATAATATAATGTTTCCAATGGTATTTAATGTTATATATATTTTTATTTCACAAATAATACAAATTTTGGAATGAATTGTACCTTAATTATATAAACAATTACAAAAAAAATGAATCATTTAGAGGATATGAATCCTTGTTTTCAAAAAAAAGTAGTTGTAATCGAATGTATTTCAATCATTCTTGAATATGAATATATTTTTTTGTAACTATGTATGTGGTTGGTGATTATTAGGGTCATTTTCTAGGTAAATGTATAGGAGTTTTTCATAGATAAAATGTCTTTGTTATGAATGATTGGGTTATTCAAAAGATGAATGCTAAAATTGAATGTCTAGATTATCATGTAATGAAGTACAGCTGAATAAAAAATATATGGGTACATAGTAGTGGGTTCCCTTCCTATATGATAGGATATCAAAATCTACTAAAATGTATTAATAATTATTAAGGGGTAGATTTCACCATGTTAAATGATTGTTCACTTCAAATAATGGTATGGAATTTGATAAAATTGATGTAGAAAATCTAAAATCAAATGAAAATTTTATGTGTATGTTCATATGAATTATCAATATTGTTTAAATCCATTATGTGATAAATACATTTTAGTTTTTTTTGTAGGACTCATTTATAATTAAAAATATGAAATAATGAGGGATTATTTCCTAGTCAAAAAGAAACAATAGTAATCAATTTCCAATTGGTGATTCAACCAATTCATATTTGTTTGAGAGTATATGAGATTATACAATTTAATTTGAGTATTGGTTATGGTGATAAATGAATCACAAGAATCATTCAGAAACATTATGTTTTTATATAACATCTGATGATGATATAATGAAATTATTTTGTTTTATTGGAAATACAATAAGAAGATATGTGACTAAACAATATTATAAGTGTACACGCATTCTTTCTACCTAATAATTAGTACATATTCGAACTGATTATTCATGATACATGGAGTCTATGATATTTAAGTGGTGAATTATAATTCAATATATTCATTATTTATTATAGTATAATGAGAATATTTGTGTTTCTCAAGAACAAGTCAGATATCATTTAAATGCTCAAAATAGTCCAGAGAAAAGTTGAAAAGGTGTTGTGATTCTTCATCATGAAATTGACATTTCATTATGGAATCAAATAAGTGATTATTTTAAATGGTATATTTTCAAAATATTTATTCATGATAAAAATTAATAATCCATTTACTCCACAATATAATTTTATTGGATAATGGATTAAGAGAATTATAATTGAGATGGAAAGAATAATACTAGCTCAAAACTATGTCTAAATTTGTTAGACTGTGGGGCGGTCTATTTCTATATATATTCAAAAAAAATAAATCTCTGACCCAAATTAAATTATTCTCCATATTATTTTTTATATAATAAAAATACAACCATTAGATTCATGAATGTATTCTGTACTGTATTCTTGATAAATATGAATGTTTTGAAGCAGTTCAAGATAAAACTGATGAATTGGCACTAATATGGTACATGCATTATGAAAATGATTACAAAAACGAAAAAAGTGGCTGAATATTTTTATTAAATATTATTATGTTAATTTTGTAGGAAATCATCGCTAATATGATTATTTTGTTTGGGGAAACAAAATATGTATGTGAGTTCAAATATGATAAATTGATTCCATAATTAGAAGAATGTCATTTGAATGTTTTTGATATTTATCATGAACATAAATATTATAAATATTATACAATTATCATGGGTTTGAAACAATAATGGATTTAAAATCTTATTGATAATGATAATATAATAGGAAAATAGGATGGAGGATTCTATATAATAAGAATGTTGGCCCTTTTTATAACTAAAAAATAGGGTTTTTATAGTATATTGATGGTTGATTCGTGTGAAAAATTAAAAAGGATACATATAGACTAGGAATGTATCTGAAATTTTGGTAATAAAAAAAAGATTCCTGTTCAGAAAATGAGATTTTTAGAATGTAATGTTTATAATCATTTTTATACAAAGGAGCTATCTAAAGGAATAATAATTTTCATTATGTATGTTGATGATATATTTTTCTAGAAGTGGAAAAATATTTTATTGTAAGGATATTAATGATAAAATTCCAAAATATTATGAGATTCCATTAATTTGAAGGCTGATATACTTTTGGGGATTATAGGTTTAGATGAAATCAGATTTTGTATGACCATCTGAAGAAGACATTTCTAGAGATTTATTTAGAAACTTTTCCATGGAAGAATAAAGGAAATTCCTTATTCATATTTCATTCTGTAAAAATTTAGAATTTATGTTATTTCTTGAAAGATAAATCGAAAATATTTAATAAGATCTAATGGTTGATTATTTTAATTGAAAATGTCATGACTTGACATATCCAATGTTGTCACACTATTTGTATGTATTCAATTTAACCAAAGGATGTATATAATACTTATATTAAAAATATCTATTTGATATAATATGGAAATAGTGTAATTTAGTATAACAAATTGTTTTGGTATCCATTTATAATTTACTATTTTAACTTATTTAGAATTGGTAGGGGATACAATTAAATGAAAATATACTTCTGGTGGGACTACGTTCATTACTGAGGGATTTGTGAGCTAGTATAATAAAAATAATAATTCAAAGACACTTTTCATATAAAAAGAAAATAATGTGTCTACAAACCATTTACATTCATTTTATATATTTTAGTAGAGTTAAATTATTTGATATTTGAGAATGATAGGCCATTAATGATACCTTGTGATAACCTGGTTTCCATTTTTCTATCCATGTATCTTATACAACACTACGTATCAATTCATATATAAATTAATCATAATTTCATTGATAAGATGTTTCTAATAGTGATATGTTGTTGGAATTTATGTTTATCTAAAACCATCCCACATATATCTTCAGAAAAGTTATTCAATAAAAATCATTTATCCTATTAAGCTTGTAAAATCATGTATATCATACCACTCTAATAGAATATCATTAAATGCATTGAGATGTATTTTATTTATTTCAATTTGTAATTATTTTTAATTACAATGGGATGTAATTCCCTAAAAAATTATTTTATAAGATAGTGTGGTGACAGACACATATAACAATAGATTATATATGATTTGATAATTCTCATGAGTCTTATTGAATATTGAATGGTACTACGATTAAATGAATTTTTTGAATAATGTTCCTAATAATTACAATGGGTAATGATTAATGTAATCACTGAGTTATTTAAGGATATACTTTTCCTTTGTCATTTTTTAAGAATAATTGTAGTTTTCTTTGATAATTTTCAAGATTACTTGAATGTTTTTTATATAGTTAATGGTTTGTTGAATTTTATTTGATTATCATTTTGATAATTTTTTATTTTCTATAATTATGTTCTTTGATAATACATTTTCATTTGTAAACTATCCTTCATGGATGTTATTTTTCTCTGATTTGATATTTTTGATGTGTTATATTTTTGGATCTATATATGATATTTATTTGAAATTTGGATATCATTTTCCCCATGAGTATTTTATTTTTCATAATGTATTTCAATTTTAAAAACAAATATAATATATATCTATTTGCCTAGTAATATGGGTAAACCATGTCTATCAGTTATATTATGAAATTGTAATTTGAGATCACATATGTAATTTGAATATCAAACATTGGATGAAATATCAACTTGTACTACTTTTGTAAGGATTATATGAAATTTAAGAAAAATTGAAATGAGAATTATCATATATATAAGATAATTATACAATATCATTGATAATTTTTGTTTTATGTTATGAATACAAGTTTGGAAGTTATTTTACAAACCCCTTTTCCCTTTTCCATTATGAAAAATCCTTTATTAATAATTTAGACATTCTGATGAATCAATACATTATCATACATGAAATGATATTCAATTTCATAAACAAATTTTATAAAAATAATTCATGATTATTGTTTTGAATAAAAAAATGTTTCAGATGGGGGTATTATGTAACAAAATAAATTAATATCTATTTAACTAAAAAAGTTAAGATGATTTTTAGATAGAAATTTTGACTGTGAATAATATATAGATAATTTTTGTATAAATTGAATGATATTATTCTTTCCTATTCTTAACATCGAATAATCATGTACGTCTATTAAAAAATTATTAAAGATAAAGTTTTAATTTATTTTTATGTCAATGAGTTTTTTAGTTTTTCAAAATGTATTGGTTTTTCATGCCACATGTTATATGGAAAAGAGTTCAATTTGAAATAGATTTAAGATATTGAAGGGTATTATAAGAAATTTGAAATTAAATTATTAATGAATTATTATAGAGTGATTACTAAAGATATTTTATGTTCTCAAAATATTTTAGTTGAATAAAAAAATTATAATGTGGGTATAATTTGAATTATATATTAAATAATCATTTCATTATAGGTGTTCATATTCATAGATGATAGAACATGAAATTCATAATCTCCAAATGTGGTTTTTAGAAGAAAATTTTTTTGAATAAATTTTTAATATTGATGAATTGAAATAGATTTCTCCTAAATTAAATTAATTTTTGGTTTTTGAGAAATTATATTTATTATGAGATTCTAATTGGGAAAAGGGGTATGCATTAGTTGTAGATAAATAAGGCGTAAAAATATTTTGATCTTAGATTAGCTTAATGAATTATAGTTAAATATTTTTATGGTTGTGAGAATTTAATTATTCCATATATGAATATGATATCAAATATGTTGTACCTTATGATCTGCAAAAAAGTGACAAACTATTATTTATTAATGTAGCGTCTCATGGATAAACAACAATATCTTTAATTGATGTGGCAATAGAACAATAAAATAGATCATTTTTTATGTATTTTTTTATAATTTTATTATAGTGAAATGTTAAAAAGACTAGTGAAACTCTAGAGCAACATAAAATAATGATTTCCTCATTCTTGTAATCATGTACATATTGGGCTTATAGTGAAGATTCTATGATTGATGAGAAAAAACCATAATAAATGTGTGATTTTCTACTAATGGGGTCATTATTTTTAATAATCACGTCCTCCAATATAATTCATTTGGTTTATATATGACTGAAGATAATAATTAAAATTAGTTTTGATATGTTATTAAATGGTCATATAATATTAATTTCAAGGAAATGAAAATATCAAAAACTCATCTCTATGAATTCATCGCCACATAATAGTGGATAAACCCAATACTAAGAGTGATTGTTGATATTTAAATTAGTTTTAATCATTAATACATGGTTCAAAAAATGGTATATATATTAACAAAACACTATATAATTAAAACATTGATGCATTGGTGATGTTTTGAGTGGTACTATTTTTCTCATTTTAATGGACACATTATGAATTCACTAGAGATTTTAATATATTATCTCGAAAAAAATAACATGTTATAAATTATGTTTCAAATTCTATACCAATATTATGGAAACCAATATTCATATATATTATCTTAAATATTACCATTAAAGTATTATTTTTTATTTTTCTAGAATAAATTGAACTATCCAAATTATTTAATCAATAACAAAGGATATAAAAAAGAAAGTCATGAATAAGATATCCCCTTTATTACGCCAATTTTTCTAGGATAAATATATATATTTATATTCAAGGGGTATAACTAATAAAATTTAATAATGAAAATAATTAATCGATATTTTATTGAAACTATATTTGGGAGATGTTTTGGATTTTGGATATTTCCACAAGAAATATGATAGCAAAAATTCCACTTGAAACTTCAATGTAAGCATATTTGATTCAAGGGTAGTATATATATATATCATAAGGTGGTATGAATGTATAAATTCCGAATATATCATGATGTAATGTAATATATATATATATATTTATATTTATCATAAATTTTTTTCCTTTCAAAAAATCCTTTTTCTCAAGTAACAGTTTGATTAAAAATTTTATATTAGTGAAATTAAAGTTTTATTTAGATAAGTAAATTTATTATGATTGAATTTTAATAAGATATATTGATTTTATTGGTAACTATCTTACATTTTATTACTTATTACTTTTTGTGGAAAATAATACTTCATATATTGAAATTCATTTTTCTATAAAATAATTTTTTTTCAATATTTAACAATTTTAAATAAAAAATAATGATAGATTTTAGGATGATTATATGAAAAAATTACACAATTTATTATTTAATATTGATATATCTACATAATATTACTTATTAAATTTTCTATAAAAAATTATTTTTAGGGTAATAGTGACAAATTACATTTTTACTAAATTTTCAATTTATTTATATTTATATTCAAGAATAATATGAATGTTTTTTGAAAATCAATTTACTATAGTTAATATATTCACTGAAGTAAAATTCGTAATTGTAAAAAAATATTAATATATAGTGAACCCAAACATTTCATTTTATAGAATTTTATAAATGATTTAATAAGAAATGATTTTTAACTTTTTAATTTAAAAAATAATTCACAATGTGGAATTATATTATTTATTTAATTTATTATTAATTAAATATTCAATTTATAACAGTTAATTATTTAATGTTAATAGAATCATTATAGTTGATAATTTTATACTCAATATAAATCATAATCTTAAATTACAATATATTCTAAAAAACTGCCTTTTGAGTAAGTTGCTCTAGAACAAAAATTAATAACTATAAATAATAAAAATGTTATTTTATTTAATTATTTATATAAAAGAAATATGTGTGTTTAAATTTCAAAAACATTACAGATTAATTTTTCCATTAAATTTTATTTTTGATGGTGAATTTGGAGTTACCATTGTAATGTTATAAAATGGTAATGGTGTTTTATATAAGTGAAAACATTGAAACAATACAATAACAAGTTTTATATGAAATATTTCAAGTAGTATCAACATTATCAGCTTAAGAAGAAATTTATTGGACATTTATGGAAATATTTAGATTTAATATTAGTCTAATATAGATGGGTCATGGTGATTCTAATTAAAAGTTCCCTTTTGTACAATTATAAAAGGTGACCGCAACCTCTCTATTTAACCACAAATTACAAAGATATGGATCAACCAGAACTGTATCATAGAATATTATCCACACCATTAACATGCCTGTAATTCATTTATATAACCAAATGACCAATATATGGATCATTAATGACTTACCCAAATTGAAAACATATATGTAGGAGTTAAAACTCTTAACCAAAAATCAAAACAGATTTTCTTCATCTAAACCCATTAAATCCCCACCATCAAAAAATATATGAAAAACCAACTTAATTATATGATGAAATATAATTATACTAATGGAATTTCCATTTTATGTTTTTCTTCCAATCGATTAGAAAAAGGAAAAAAATCTTCACCTCTGTGTCCAGACTACCACCCAGTTGATGTTCATTTTATTTTTTACGTCACAACCTTAAATGGTAGTTTTAAAAATAATATCCAATAAAATGATTTGATATTTTAACTAAATAAATATTTTTTAAAATTATTATTAGGAATTATATATTTCTGTTTAGCATGAAATATTCATTGAAACATTAACTACATTAAATATTTGTTTGATGTTACCTTTCATAATTTGAATCTATTTTTGTAAAAAGTAATAATCATTATAATTAAATCCATAATTCAATAATAATATTGATATATATATATATAATTCATGAAAACATGATTTTATTTTTACAACACTTTTGAACAATGTTAATTAACTGAAGGATTGAAAAATATATTAATAAAACTAACAAAATAAAAATAATTAAAAAAAATATATTAAAAATAAATTGATCAGGATTATAGATGTACTAAAAAAATTTAATTTAAATGAAGACATTTCTTGTGTACATATCTAAAAAATATATTAATTAGTTTTACTTTTTTGTAAAACTATGGATCACTTTTTGACATGAGGAAAGGGTTCCATTTTAGTACTTCCTCCTTTTGGAAACATTGTATTTTTTGCAGGTAATTTTATTTTAATGGTGTATATATTTCGAATTGGATATATTGTGTCACTAATAGTCATAATTCATTTATTTTTTACCATTATCTTCATGTACTCTCACTTTCAATGAGTTTTTTATTAAAAAAATTTTAAATTATTAGTTTTTTATAACTTAATCACCCATCATGAATAAATTATTTTATATTTTTCAGTAATAAACAATTGTATGGTTTCATTGATATACCCAATAATTAAATTAATATAAATTATTGATGATCATGTATACATCACATCAATTATTTCTCTTCCATGATGTGGGTTTCGACAAATTTATTCCTTAATATATAATGGTTCTTTATATATCAATTTTCATTCAATAATTATAATTTTATTCTATGAGTTTTATATTTTATTTAATATTAAATACCCCATTCCTATCTTGGGAGCTTCTTTTTTTATTAACACATAATTATTTATTAGTTCAATTCCTTTATACAATTGAATGGATGTCAAGAATAATTTATAATCATTTAAACTACTACTTCCCTAAATTCAAATAATTTAAATTCAAGATATTATTCCAATTTTAAAGAAAAAATATTATTGATTATAAAATTGACATTAATAATTCTCTTTTTCATATTCTCAATGAATTATTAATTGTATCTTTTAAATTTTTTAATTTCAGAATTTTTTTTATTTCTTTATTCCATAATGGTATATTAGATCATCCAAAAAACCTTGTATTTTTAATTATATTTCACTTTAACCCGTTGAGGAAATCATATTAACATGTACATGTTATATTTTATTTATATTACATATTCCTATATGGGATGATAAATATTATATTCATTCTGAGTGTTATATATGTACATATATTCCTTAAAAATTCATATATTTATGTTAACATAGTATTTGTGAATTATATTATTTATCTCTCATCTTATGATCAACAATAAGTTTTTTAAATAGTGAATTACTACTAAAAACAAATATTATTTAATGATAACCTATAATTTTATAATTATCATATTATATTAAATAATATTGTATTTCCTTATTTTTAAATATGATTAAAATACAACGCTTCCCCCAAGTGGTATGTTTTTATTATTTCTTCTCATATATATATCTCAATAATTCTAAATATTTGAACTAATTTTTATGTAAATAGTTCTATTCTCCCTATAAAAACATCAACAAAAATTTATTTCCTTATTCACTTCATAATCATTATGATTTATCCTATATTTTTTTCAACTAGATCCATGAAAACCAATTAATTCATATATTTTTTATAATAAATTTTATATATATGAGATATTTTTCACATTTTTCATGAATATGTATGTTCATCATTTATGTCAAGGGATTTTTTAGAAATTTAAATCCCTAATATTAATGGTGTATGGTTATATTTTTCTTAATATTTATCTTCTAGAATTAGGTAGTGAACCTAATATACCATTGGGATTTTTCAACATTATGATGACAATACTGGGGTGACTATTTGCATATATTTAGGATTTCATGATTTATTTTTTCCACATGTCTTTGATTCCATGATTTTTTGATATTATTTCCATATTCTTGGATTCCATGATTATGACCATCATTATTATAAAATCGTATAATCCCTATTTACTATCCTATTATTCGATATTTCCATTTTTATTCCCTTGATTGGATTTCCACCTTACACATTTCCATTTATATTTTCCCCTTCTTATATATGGTATTTTGTAAGATATATGAGATTATATGACACCATGTGTAGTTTTAAAAAAATATATTTTTTTACATTTAAGATGATGTAATTATGTTCCAATTTTTATAAAGACACACAAACTCTAGATCACTGCTCTAGATGTTTTTGAATAAGAATGTTGATATTAATGAAATAAAGTAATTTAATGACATTGATAACTATACTTAGTATCACAGAACAGTCTAATTAACGTTATTATAAAAAGGATACAACATTAGTGAAACCTCATTGCGTAAGAATATGAATATGATAACTTCACGAAATTTTGGAATGTTTGGAGTAAGTTTTTTTCATCACAATGAAATCCCTAGATGGATAATTTATATTGATATGGTATTGGAAAAAAATATTCATATGGGTAATAACAAAAATGGAGGAGTTTTTATTAACTCAATTTTCACCCAGTGCATGATAACGGAATAATATGAAACCTATTTTGATAGTATTTTGGGATATGATTAAGTTAATCATATGCTCTATATGATCCTATATGTGGGATTGAATTCCAAATTATAATTATAGACTATTAAAATTTTTATATATTAGTTAAATTATAATATCCTTGGTTAATAAATGATTTATATATGTTGAATTAAATGAATTATTCGAAATTGTGATATTGTAACTCAGGTTTATGGATTTATGGTTGAAACCCTTTTACTCCCTTGATTTGGATAGTCAACATATGATATTATATTATTGTACCTCATTATAATAATTTTGGTTTAGTTTATTATTAGAACTAGAAGGAACTATGTCAACCATTAGTTTTTGGGGTAATGGATTGATTTCCAATACAATCCACATATAATAATTAGATATGGACTAATATATTTGGATATTATTCCAAACTATTTATCATAACACATAGATACACATATAATAATTCTGAAAATTGAGATTCCTCCCAAGAATATATGGATATAATATAATGAAAATTTAGGTAATGAAGATAAATAATAGAAGGATATTCAACAACATATATTTAAAAATTTTAGAAGACATTTCAAGGAAAATTACATTATTGTTACTAGAAAATAATTTACATTTTGCAGATGGGAATAATTGAGAAATAAGATTTTGTAGGTATAAATGACTCAGGTTTTCATTGTATGTGTGGAATTAATATATATAATATATTCACTAATGGTTCAATTTATTTGTTTTATAAAATATTGAAATTATTAAAATAGGATTATAAATCCAAGCATGATAAAAATGAAAGTGTGAACAATCCTTTTCACCAAAAGAACATGACACAACTAGTTTCAATGACTAATAATGATGTGGATTTTGGAAAATAATTACCACATTTACTATTTTAAGATAAGTTATATTTCTATATCTAAGTTATGATTCTTAGATTTTTTTCAATGTCAACAATAGTGATGGTTTTTAGCAAATAAAAATTGTTCTCATCAGAAGATATTATTTTGAAACTATTTTTTATGGAACTATAAATACTAAAATTTATAAATTTGATTAATTTAACTAGATTCTTGTAATAAATTAATTATTTCAGCAGAAAATCTCTATTCACTAATTAGGGATATATTGAACATTGGTTCCCATTATCTAAAAAAATGGACAATAGTGGAGGAAAAAACTAGTAGGTTCTATAGAGAGATCTTAAAATCACTATAATGAAAGAATAAAAATTGATTCATATTGTTCACCATTGTCACGACCCATCCCAGTGGGGCTCGAGCCGCAACTCCTTAAGCCCACCTCCTATAGGCCAAGGGCTGGTGACTAGCACCGAGTAGGCATGATACTAACATGGGAGGCACTGCCTATAAACCTGTACACATGAACACACATATACAAGCCCACAAAGATGAAGAGTAAAAACTACTAAAAATGGAAAATATTCATGAATACAATAGAACCCAACCAACAGAGTACGACATGAAGTAAAGTACAAGAAAGTAAAACCCTAGGCAAAAAGTACAAGCCCACCAAAAGAAAGTCTGTATCAAAGTCCAACCTGTAAAGAAAGGCACTGGGACTGTATTCTATATCCGTAAGAACACAACTCGACCCGCCTGATCTCACTGAGCACCGTCCGGTCCTGGTCCACCTAGTATCCTATCAAACGCTCACTTGTCTGCACAAGACACCACATGTGTGGGCAAAGCCCGTGCAGGGGTGAGTATATCAATACCCAGTAGGACACCCCGAAATCACAATGGAAATACAACAAGGGAAATACCACAAAGGAAAGATACAGTTAGCTCTACACAGTATATGTCTACCGAACATATAACAAGAATATCCAGATATACTCATGCACGATGGTCTATCGTGAATACCACCACTAAGATCGAGCTTGAAGATTCCACTAAGAATGTAACAAAGAGAACACACTCCTTGGTCTGAAGAAAGAGAGATGTGAAGTACTCATTCCGGGAGGACTCACTCCACAAGTACCTTGAGAACATGATTCTCAGATAAGGATAACAACCAAGTCATGGGATGATTCCAACAATTGAGTATGAGCTAATCCGCTAAGCCGAGGATCAGCACCCAGGTAAAGTTGTTCACGTCGATACCAAGAACTCTACCTAGTGTTCCAGGAATGAATAGAGGATCTAGCTCTAAGTCTCACAGAGGGGATTTTAACAACTCTATTCAGAAAGTCGTGATGAATGTGTCACGACCCATCCTCGGGGCCTGTGCCGTGAATACCCCAAGCCCGCCTTCCATAGGCCAGGGGCTGGCGACTAGCACCAAGGCATAAATCCCAACAAAATGGAAGGTATTGCCTTTGAAAAGTAAACAAGCACCACAGAGTAAGAAAGCAGAAAAGTAAACACTATGTAAAAACTGTAACAAGCTGTGCTGAAAGTAAAAGGGGCCGGAAATACAAGCCCAACTGTAAAGAAAAACTAAAAGGGGAAAACTACAACTGAAAAGAAAAGTCGCAGCGTCGAGCCGTCCTCTGGAAGTCCCACCTGAAGGGTGGGTACAAATAGCCTCCACTGCTCCTCGGGTCCACCTGACCGCTCCGAGTACGTCCCGCCCGGTGGACCACCTCCACGTACCGTCCTGCTCCGCAAGCCTCCACCACGATCAGCGATGTCCGTCGTCTGCAACCAACACAGTGAAGTGCGGGCATAGCCCGTGCAGGGGTGAGTATAAGCTACTCAGTAGGGACCCCGAGACCCCCGAAGGTCTCCCAGAATCCACAAAGGATAATCCAAAAGGGAAATATACAATCACGAAGTAACATCCGACACGACTTAGGTATATGCCAATACATATACCTAAGTTATCAATTCTCGCTCGGCTCCAACGTCTGAGCTCAATCACAACCCAGTCCACACAGGAAATCAAAACGTATACCCACACAGGATAGCACAACACAATCCACAAGGAGAGTAAACAGTAAATCCACACAGGATAGCTCAACACAATCCACAAGGGAGAGTAAAAAGTAAATCCACATAGGATAGCTCAACACAATCCACAAAGGATAGTAAACAGTAAATCCCCATAGGATAGCTCAACACAATCCACAAAGGAGAGTAACACAAGATTCAGCTCACACAGGTATACTTCTTCGAATGACGATAAAGATGATCACCGATCCATCTAAGTCGCCGGACCCACAAAGGATATATAGGTAACTAACCCCCGAGATGACCCACACAGGATCGGGCCCACACAGGACCGGTAGGCACTGGCTCACACAGAACCGATGAGCACTGACCCACACAGGATCAGACCCACACAGGATCGGGCCCATACAGGACCTATAGCACTGATCCACGTAGGATCGCTGAGTGTAGTAGTCGTCGCAGTCAACTGAGGATCTCTGCACAGTCGTCGTCGCTGTCCACTGAGGATCTCTGCACAGTCATCATCGCAGTCCACTGAGGATCTCTGCACGGTCGTCGCTGTCGAAGTAGTAGTCGCAGCCAGCTCTAGGGTTCCCGCACACAGCAAGCTCGTTCGGGAGGGTCCGCTCAATGAGCCGAGATCAAATGACACAATGTCTGAGATTAATGTATCCAAAAGTTTCGTATCGTCAACAGGAACTCAACGTCGTAGACGGCGCGTCAATCGGATGCCCGGTCTGAGAGTTATTGGCCTTTTCGTCCCAGGGCCCGATTAGTTTTTAAGGCAAAACCAACCCGACCGTACTACACCTGCGTCCAAACCACGGGCGGAGTGAGCCAAAAGATCCGTCTCACTTAGAGTAATTCAACGAAGTTGACGGCACGTCAATCGGACGTCTGTAGCTCAAGATATGAGCGTTTCCGCTCCGAGGGCCCGGCTGGTTTCGTGTACGAACCAACCCGGCCGAACTCAAAGTATTCCGAAACCTTGAGTGCGATATACCGAAACGACCGTCTCGATCCAAGGATTGTGTTTCCGCTAACGGCACGTCGTTCTGAGGCCCGTAGCTCATGTTACGGGAAAAAGACCGAAAACAGTCCGAAGACGGGGGGGTCCGGGCCCGGGACGACCCGGCCCAACCCAGCCGGACCCGGTCCGGCCCGGCCAGGGCGTGGCCCGGCCGGTCAGACCGGCCTGGCTCGGCCCGGCCGGGCGGCCGAGCAGCTGGACGCCGCGGGGCGCCGCCCCCGCGGCTTGGAGGTGCTGCAGCCCCGCATGGGGCCACATTGGTTCAAGCGGACGCGGCATGTCGTCGCGTCCCGAGCGGGCGAGCCGGACCCGCGCGGCCGCAGGTCTGTTGGCCGCCTCCGCCGCGGCATAAGTCGTGGCGGCTCCATCCAGTAGCGTGCCGGGGCGTCGCTGGCCGCTTCCGCGGGCCACCGGAGTTGCTCCGGCGGTCCGTTTTCCTTCCCGTCTGCGCCGTTGTTCCTCCTGGGTTGCGTTCTTCACTGTGGGATCCTCAAAACACCCTTGCGTCACGTTTTTCCATCACCCACCAAATTCACACAACCACGAGGAACGATGGAGGGTTGTCGGGCCACGTTCGTTTGGCCCGCACCCTCCGCGTTAGATAAAAACAACGGGATAAATTATTCAACACATGAACCAACAATTTTAATAAAATAAAATTTTTCATATGAATTCGGTTCTTAAATTTTAAAGAAACGTTCACGGGAATATAAAATATTCACAACAACCCCTACCTCGTCAAGTTGCCGTCCGTGGGTTCCTCACGGAATTGGGGATCGTCGCGTCGTTGCGGTATCCGGCGTCGTGTCATCGCGGAAGGGTATCGTGTCGATGAACCTCGAGGTTCAAGAACAAAAAGATTTAGTTAATAATAATTAAATCCTTCTGAGTTAAAAACCACAAAGGAAAATTTAAAAGAAATCTGAAACCCTCACATCAACGGATGATCGAAGGTTTTTTTGTGGATTAAGGAATGTCGCCGAAGAACGTTGCGGAAGAGGAAACGTCAGCGTCGCGGCACATTACGTCACATCGTCGATTTCCGTAGGTTCGGCGTTCTTCGTTGGTGGCCGGCGTTCTTCGCGTTCTTCACGTTCTTCGCATTCTTCGCGAAGAAGGGTGTAGGCACAAGAACCTCTGTCAAAAACCTCTCAACGTGTAATCCTCCAAATTTCGTGTTGGTCTTATTTTATTATTACGCCAAAAAACGAATAAGAGGTAAGTAACGACCCATTAATTCGTAGAATTAATTCAACGAAAGAAACTGCCCATTTAATTCACGAATAAAACCGCACAATTAAATGGTGCGTTAAGAATTTAATAACACGCGTCAGTTCACTTTCTTAATGATGGGTTTTCGCGGGTGCATTACTTAGCGGAAAAGAATCGGCGGGGCTTGTGCGGGCCCCACCTCACAAATATCCTACCAAGAGGGTAGGATATTTTTGGATAGCATCCTATCCGGATCAACTCAGCTTATGCCGCTTTTAAGTGACTTCAAGTGGCGTCCAAGTGGTTTAAGTGAAATAAAATAAATTTTGTCAAACAATTATTTTATTTCTTAACTTTAAACCCGAAAATTAAAAACCACAACCGAGAAAACGCAACTCCGGAAGAGGCATTTGTAAGCAAAAACTGACGCTGAGATTTCATCGGTGCCCTCAGAATTCGATTCTGGGCACCGGTTCAAAAGTTAGAAAAACCCGCTCGTCCGTTCACTGAACGTACCCGAGCAAAACTTCGGAAAATGATTCCGGGCACACCGGGCCTCGGAATCAGGTACCGTCAGAAACTGCGCTCTTGTAAAATTCCAAAGAAAACTAAGAAAAAAAATTTCCTTGAAATTTACGGGTCTTTACATTACTCCCACCTCAGGGCTTTACGTCCCCATAAAGATACATCATAAACTAGGGAAACAAATGTGGGTACTGATCACGCATCTGAGCCTCTCGCTCCCATGTGCTCTCCTGGAGGTTCCCATGCTGACATCTGATGGGCACAAGAGGAATCGATCGCCCACATAGGACCCGCTCCTGTCGATCCTCTATCTCCATCGGGACCTCCGAAAAAGTCGCCCCATAATCCACGTCTAGCTCCCCATGGTCAATGATGTGCATCATGTCGTGCACGTATCTCCTCAGCTAAGATATGTGGAAGACGTCGTGCACCCGGTGCAACTGAGGAGGTAGAGCCAGGCGATAAGCCACCTCGCCAATCCTGCTGAGGACCTGGAATGGTCCAATGAAGCGTGGTCACAACTTGCCGCCTCGGCCAAATCTCCGCAAACCACGTCAAGGTGAGACACGCAAGAAGACGTGGTCACCATCCTCGAACTCTAGTGGCCTCCACCTCCTGTCAGCATAAGACTAATGCCGGCTCCGAGCTGTCCTCATCCGCTCCTGGATGACCTGGACCGTCTCTATCGTTGCCCGGACCATCTCTGGTCCCACAAGTGCTGACTCCCTAGGGTCTGTCCAGCACAAAGAAGATCTGCAAGGACTGTCGTACAACGCCTCGTATGGTGCCATCCCGATGGTGGAGTGGTAGCTGTTGTTGTACATGAACTCCACAAAGGGTAGGTGGTCCTCCGAGCTGCGACCAAAGTCGAGGACACATGCGCGGAGCATGTCCTCGAGAGTCTGAATGGTCCTCTCCCTCTGACCATCCATCTGAGGGTGAAAGGCGGTGCTTAGACGTAGCCGCGTCCCGAATGCCTCCTGCAACCCCTTCTAAAGCCGGGAAGTAAAACGAGCGTCCCGATCAGAGACGATAGTCGATGACACACCGTGAAGCCGTACAATCTCCTGAACGTAGAGACGCCCCAAACACTCGACGGAGCCCTGCTCTCTAATGGGAAAGAAGTGTGCCGACTTGGTGAGTCGGTCAACAATCACCCAAATGGAGTCATGACCTCTGGAAGTGCATGGAAGTCCAGTCACGAAGTCCATAGATATCCTATCCCAATTCTACTCCGGGACCTCCAAGGGCTGTACCAAGCCTGCTGGTACCTGATGCTCTGCCTTCACCTGCTGGCAGGTGAGGCACCATGAAACGAACTCTTCCACAAACTTCTTCATGCCCGGCCACCAGTGCTGTCGTCTGAGGTCCTGGTACATCTTCTCCACTCCATGATATACCGCCTAAGGAGAAGTGTGAAACTCTCTCAGCACCTCCTCTCGTAAAGAGACTGGTACCAAGGAACGTCCTCTGAAAAGGACGTCGTGCTCTGCTCCAAGGGAGAAACCATCAGGTGCCTGTCCTGAGGATATCTGTGCACGCCGCGTCTCACAGTCAGCGTCCCCACACTGTGCCTCTCTAACCCACCGCAGAAGTGGAGGAGTGACTGTGAGAGACTGAAGGAAGGCTGCTCCATCCCTATCCTCGAAGGATATCTACAAGTCGGCTAGCTGCTCTGTCGCCTCCTCAAGTAGCTGGATGCCCGTCCTCCTGCTGAGGGCATCAGCTACCACGTTCCCCTTCCCAGGAGTATATACTATCTCAAAGTCATAGTCCTGGAGGAACTCGAGCCATCGCCGCTGTCTCAGGTTCAGGTCCTTCTGAGAGAAGATGTACCTGAGACTCTGGTGGTCAGAAAAGACTGTAAAGTGCTCGCCCATCAGATAGTGTCGCCATGTCTTCAGAGCGAAGACCACTACGGCTAACTCCGGGTTATGGGTAGCGTAGTTCTACTCATACGGCCTCAACTGAAATGATCCATAGGCAATCACGGCCCGCTCCTGCATCATGACACACCCGAGTCCGGTCCCTGATGCATCACGGTAGACTACATAACCAACTCCCTCCTCAGGCAACCTCAAGATAGGTGCGCTGTTCAATCTCTGTCTCAGCTCCTAGAAGCTCTGCTGACATCTGTTTGACCACACGAAGGGTTTCCCCTTCTTCGTCAACACTGATAGTGGCTCCGAAACTCTAGAGAAGTACGACACAAATCTCTGATAGTATCCGGCTAGACCCAAGACACTCCGCACCTCCGTCACGCTCCTGGGTGGCCCAAGCTAGCACTGCCTCGATCTTCGCGGGATCCATAGCAACTCCCACCTCAGAAATGACGTGCCCAAAGAAGTGGACCTCACGTAACCAGAACTGGCACTTCGAGAGCTTTCCATAAAGCTGGTGCTCTCGGAGTGTGTCTAGTACAACCCGCAAGTGGTAGGCGTGCTCCTCCTCCGTGGTCGAGTACACCAAAATGTCGTCGATGAAGACCACGACAAATCGATCGAGGTATGGCTAGAAGATCCTTTTCATGAGGCTCATGAATACTGCTGGAGCGTTGGTTATGCCGAAAGGCATAACCAAGAACACATAGTGGCCATACTGACACCTGAAGGCCGTCTTCTGCACGTTCTCGTCTCGAACTCTGAGCTGATGATAGCCTGACCTGTGGTCTATTTTCGAGAACCACCATGCTCCCTTGACCTGATCGAAGAGGTCATCAATCCTCGGTAGCGGATAATTGTTCCTCACTGTCACCTGGTTCAGGCGACGATAATCGACACACAGTCGCAAGCTCCCGTCTGCCTTCTTGGCGAACAATATCGGGGAAGCCCAGGGTGAAACGCTGGGTCGGATGAACCCCTTGCCCTGCAAGTCCTCCAACTGTACCCGCAGCTCTCGAAGCTCAGCGGGGGCCATCCGATACGCTGGAGTGGATATCGGGGCTGTCCCGGGGTACAGATCAATATAAAAGTCTACCTCTCTGTGAGGAGGAAGCCCAGGAATGTCGTCGGGGAAGACGTCCGCATACTGATCCACCACTGCAGGAAAACTAGGACTCCGCACGTCCACCGCTCCAAGGATGAGGCTAGCCAACTGATTAGTGATGGGTTGTCCCCTCCTCTGCGAGAGTCCATCCTGTGCTGCAAAGGCTCCCTTATCGCCGGTGAAGGTGAACCTGCTCCCGTCTGTGTGTACACATCACACCTTGCGCCTAAAACAGTCAATCTGAGCATGGACTGTAGATAACCAATCCATGCACAAGATGACATCGTAAGGCCTCGATGCCACTACAAGAAGATCCCAGCCGAAGCTCTCACCTCCTAGAGTAAGATCACACTGCCGGCACCAGTGCGTAATCGTCGAGTCTGCTCCCGTAGGGGTCTCTATCCGTAAGGATAGAGCCAACGGCTCTGTCG
This sequence comes from Viscum album, assembly GCA_963277665.1. NCBI lineage: Eukaryota > Viridiplantae > Streptophyta > Magnoliopsida > Santalales > Viscaceae > Viscum > Viscum album. Next base: position 466,825,470 of record OY728122.1, on the reverse strand, counting down.
GAATCTCCGAGCTCCGAACAAGGGCAGCGGCTATGAAAGAGTGACTCGCTCCTATGTCTATAAGAACTGATGCAAGGGTGGAATAGACACATATCGTACCTCGAATCATCTCTGGCGCGCCGTGGTCGTAGGCCTCCACTGCCTGGAGATGTGCCTGTCTCTGCCCGCCAGCTCCCTGTGGTCGGGGCGGGCCTCCTGGTGGTGGTGGTGACAGAGCCTCAAAGTGTCGCCCACCACCTGCTGCTCGGCCAGCTCCTCTGCCTCATCCGCCTCCTCCCTGCGGACTGCCACGGTCAACCCTCTACCTCTGCCTGGGTGGCCCCTCCACCGTCTACTGCTCCTCGTTACGGCGGGTCGGGCAGTCACGAGCCATGAGGCCCTGCCCTCCGCACGGGTAGCACTGCCTACCTCTCGGAAGACTGGCTCCGCGCTGTGTGCCCCGCACTGCTGAGCCAGGGTGCTGAGGTCGTCTACAAGAGGGTCTGGTCTACCTGGAACCTCGAGTCATCCGTCGGCTACCTGCTGCTGAAGAATCCGCTACTTGCCACCCTGCGGTAGGTCTCGCTGTGGACTCAACCAGAAAGCTCTCGATCAGAAGGGCTCGCTCCAGCACTTCTTCCTGGGTTGGGATGCTGAGGGAGAGCAGCGATGCCCTGATCTCATATCTCAATCCCTGCTCGAAGGTCCGGGCCCGGAAGAAGGGGTCCCGTACCATATCAGTCGAGTATCGAGAAAGATCAGTAAACCTCACCGCGTACTGGGCGACCGTCATGCTGCCCTTCCGCAGCTGAAGAAGCTCCTGAATGCACACCGCACGAAGGGTGGCCGGGACGAACTCTGAGCGGAAGAGGCTCTCGAAGTCCGTCCAGATAAGAGAGGCCTCATCGTGTACCTAGACCATCAAGCTCCACCATCGTCCTGCTGCTGCGTGCAGTAGGCTCGCCGCGAGGATCACCATGAGGTCTGCTGGTGTCTTCACTAGCCTGAAAACTCGAACGACCGCCTCCTGCAAGTCCTCGGCTGCCTGGGGGTCCGTCTCCCCATGAAACCTGGGTGGTCGCTGGTGCTGGAACCCGTGCAGAGCTTCGAGGTGACGTGGATCGTCAGCGGTCGGCGCTGGAAGCATCGGGGGATCGGCGGGTAAAGGTACCGCCGGTGCCTCTGCTGTCAATGGGCCTTGTCCCGAGGCCTCGTCGCTCGGCGGGCTGTCATCGCGCTCTACTCTCGGAACCCTAGCTGGCTACCATCGTGGGGCCATCCTGAAAAGGAAACAAGTGCGCCACGGTCAGAATAGTATACCTGGTGAGCTGACACAAGTAATCACAAAGAAAACTTGAAACACACATGCAATCAATGTTTTCATGCATTAAGTCGGAAATCAGAAGTCAGGGTCTTGGTGTACGGATACGTCGGCCGCCGCACCAACACTGGACTCCCTGGACTGATAACCACACCCAATACGCTAAACAATATTGCTTCTCATAGAAGAAAGATCAGAGTCTGCGGTAGAACCGACCACCTCTAATACCAATTTGTCACGACTTGTCCTCGGGGCCCGTGCCGTGACTACCCCAAGCCCTCCTTCCATAGGCCAGGGGCTGGCGACTAGCACCAAGGCGTAAATCCCAACAAAAGGGAAGGCATTGCCTTTGAAAAGTAAACAAGCACCACAGAGTAAGCAAGCAGAAAAGTAAACACTACGAAAAAACTATAACAAGCTGTGCTGAAAGTAAATGGGGCCAGAAATACAAGTCCAACTATAAAGTACAACTGAAATGGGAAAATAGAAACTGAAAATAAAAGCCATAGCGTCGAGCCGTCCTCTGGAAGTCCCACCTGAAGGGTGGGTACAGATAGCCTCCACTACTTCTCGGGTCCACCTGACCGCTCCGAGTACGTCACGCCCAGTGGACCACCTCCAGGTACCGTCCTGCTCCGCAAGCCTCCACCACGATCAGCGCTGTACGTCGTCTGTAACCAACACAATGAAGTACGGGCATAGCCCGTGCAGGGGTGAGTATAAGCTACTCAGTTGGGACCCCAAGACCCCCGAAGGTCTCCCAGAATCCACAAAGGATAATAAACAAAGGAAATATAAAATCACGAAGTAACATCTGACATGACATAGGTATATTCCCATACATATACATAAGTTATCAATTCCCGCTCGGCTCCAACGTCCGAGCTCAAGCACAACCCAGTCCACATAGGAAAGCAAAACGTATACCCACACAGGATATCACAACACAATCCACAAGGAGAGTAAAAAGTAAATCCAGACAGGATAGCTCAACACAATCCACAAGGGAGAGTAAACAGTAAATCCACACAGGATAGCTCAACACAATCCACAAAGGAGAGTAAACAGTAAATCCACACAGGATAGCTCAACACAATCCACAAAGGAGAGTAACACAAGATTCAGCTCACACAGGTACACTTTTTCGAATGACGATAAAGATGATCACTAATCCATCTAAGTCATCGGACCCACAAAGGATCGATAGGTAACTAACCCCCGCACTGACCCACACAGGATCGGGCCCACACAGGACTTGTAGGAGCTGGCTCACACAGAACCGCTGAGCGCTGATCCACACAGGATCGGACCCACACAGGATCGGGCCCACACAAGACCTGTATCACTGATCCACGAAGGATCGCTGAGTCCAGTAGTCGTCGCAGTCCACTGAGGATCTCTGCAAAGTCGTCGTCGGAGTCCACTGAGGATCTCTACACAGTTGTCGTCGCAGTCCACTGAGGATCTCTGCACGGTCATCGCTGTCGAAGTAGCAGTCAGAGCCAGCTCTAGGGTTCCCGCACACAACAAGCTCGTTCGGGAGGGTCCGCTCCACGAGTCGAGAGGGCGATACATCAAATGACACAAGGTCTGAGGTTGATGTATCCAAAAGTTCCGGATCGTCAACACGAACTCAACATCACAGACGGCGCGTCAATCGGACGCCCTGTCTGAGAGTTATTGGCTTTTTTGTCCCATGGGCCCGGTTGGTTTTTAAGGAAAAACCAACCCGACCGTACTCCACCTGCATCAAAACACGGGTGGAGTGATCCAAAAGATCCGTCTCACTTAGAGGAATTCAACGAAGTCAACGGCACGTCAATCGGACGTCCGTAGCTCAAGATATGAGCATTTCCGCTCCGAGGGCCCTGTTGGTTTCGTGTACGAATCAACCCGGCCGAACTCAAAGTATTCCGAAACCTTGAGTGCGATATACCAAAACGACCGTCTCGATCCAAGGATCGCGTTTCCGCTAACGGCGCGTCGTTCGGAGGCCCGTAGCTCATGTTACGGGCAAATGACCGAAAACAGTCCGAAGACGGGGGGTCCAGGCCCGGGCCGACCCGGCCCGACCCCCCCTGGGTCGGATGAACCAGGTCGACCCAACCAGGTCCGACCCGGCCAGGGCGCGGCCTGGCTGGTCGGACCGGCCTGGCTCGGCTCGGCCGAGCAGCCGAGCAGCTGGATGCCGCGGGGTGCCGCCCAGGCGGCTTGGAGGTGTCGCGGCCCTGCGTGGGGCCGCGTTGGTTCAATCGGACGCAGCATGTCGCCAAGTCCCGAGCGGGCGAGCCAGATCCGCGCGGCCGCGGGTCCGCTAGCCATCGCCGCCGCGGCGGCTCTGTCCGGCGGTGCGCCGAGGCACCGTCGGCCGCTTCCGCGGGCCGCTGGAGTTGCTCCGGTGGTCCGTTTTCCTTCCCGTCTGCGCCGTTGTACCTCCCGTGTTCCGTTCTTCACTGCGGGATCATCAAAATGCCCTTGCATCACGTTTTGTTGTTGCCCGCCCAATCCGCACAACCGCGAAGAACAGCGGAGGGTTTTCGGGCCGCGTTCGTTTGGCCCGCACCCTCTGCATTAGATAAAAACAACGGGAGAAATTATTCAACACATGAACCAACAATTTTAATAAAATAAAATTGTTCATATGAATCTGGTTCTTAAATTTTAAAGAAACGTTCATAGGAATATAAAATATTCACAACAACCCCTACCACGTCAAGTTGTCGTCCGTGGGTTCCTCGCGGAATTGGGGATCGTCGCGTCATCGCGATATCCGGCGTCGCATCATCGCGAAAGGGTGTCGCGTCGACGAACTCCGAGGTTCAAGAACAGAAAGATTTAATTAATAATAATTAAATCCTTTTGAGTTAAAAACCACAAAGGAAAATTTAAAAGAAAACTGAAACCCTCACCTCAATGGATGATCGAAGGTTCTTGTTGCGGATTAAAGAACGTCGCTGAAGAACGTCGTGAAAGAGGAAACATCGGCGTCGCGGCACACGGCATCGCGTCATCAATTTCCGTAGGTTCAGTGTTCTTCGTCGGTGGCCGGCGTTCTTCGCATTCTTCGTGTTCTTCGCGAAGAAGTGTGAAGGCACAAGAACCTCTTTCAAAAACCTCTCAACGTGTAATCCTCCAAATTTCGTGTTGGTCTTATTTTATTATTACGCCAACAAACGAATAAGAGGTAAGTAACGAACCATTAATTCGTAGAATTAATTCATCGAAAGAAACCGCCCATTTAATTCACGAATAAAACCGCCAAATTAAATGGTGCGTGAAGAATTTAAAAAAATGTGTCAGCTGACTTTAATAATGATGGGTTTTCGCGGGTGTGTTACTTAGCGGAAAAGAAATGGTGGGGCTCATGCGGGCCCCACCTCAGAAATATCCTACCAAGAGGGTAGGATATTTCTGGATAGCATCATGTCCGGATCAACCCAGCTTAAGCCGCTTTTATGTGACTTCAAGTGGCATCCAAGTGGCTTAAGTGAAATAAAATAATGTTTGTCGAACAATTATTTTATTTCTTAACATTAAGCCCGAAAATTTAAAACCACAACCGAGCAAACAAAACTCCGGAAGAGGCGTTTCTAAGCAAAAACCGGCGCTGCGATTTCATCGGTGCCCTCATAATTCGATTCCGGGCACCGGTTCAAAAGTTAGAAAAACCCGCTCATCCATTCACTGAACGTACCTGATCCAAACTTCGGAAAATGATTCCGGGCACACCGGGCCTCGGAATCAGGTGCCGTCAGAAACTGCGCTCTTGTAAAATTCCAAGGAAAATTAAAAAAAAAATTCCTTGAAATTTACGTGTCTTTATAGAACGGATCATATTCCTATGTTCAGGAAATGATACCGAGAACCTTCATGAGAAAGAGCAAGGGGACTAATCCTAAGGAAGCTAGTCCAAGTCACAGAAGGCAATTGGCTCAAGCCTTGAATATTTTATTACATGGCATGTAGTATGGTTACACACCATGATCCTTGTCCCCAGGAACTACCTGTTTAAACGGCCCATGTCATCCGTTCAGGCTGTGTACAACACAACTACACAGCGTGTAGAATAGTACACTCCATGTTACTGACTCCGAGTACTGCCCGTGTAAATGGCCCGTTTCATTCAGCTTGTCAGATAGAATGTAACGACACAGTGTGTTGAATAATCACACACCGTGTCCAAGCACCTGGGGCTCACTCCATGTACGCTGGCCATGCGACCGTACACAGCCTCTGTCCGTGTCTGTGTCGCCTGCCCGTGTACCAGTACACGGGGTATCACGTGTATCTAGCCGGGGAAGGGTATACACGCCGTGTACTTGGCCGTGTACCCATCCCATGTCCGTGTACTCCCGGAGTACACGCCATGTGGTTCGCCAATGAACACACGCCATGTATCCCATACTACACTGCATGTAGTCAAGAAATTTCCAGAAGCGTCGTCATCCTCCTCATGCCGCGACTGATCCTATGAATCTTGATCCAACCATTCGATCATCACGATACACCGGAGTTGGGGTCATCCCGCTCCTATGAAACTGATTTCATCAGTTTCGGGCTCCCGATCGGCCTTGATGGCGCGTCCCGATCTGTCCGCATGAAAACACTCGAAGAAAGGGAATTCCAAACCACACCAATTTGTCTGCTGCCGTCATGGTCGCACCACTGATAGGTCGTCTCGAGGTTAGATATTTGATTTCAGATCGTTGGGCCACCAAACGAATGCGAAACGATCGATTCCCTCCAAGAACACGTAGAACGCACACAAAAAACTCATAGGAATTGGGAGAGAAAAACACAACAATCAAGAGGGACGAACCTCAATCGATGTTCATGTCGATATTGGTTCGTGATCATTAGAAGGTTGAATGAAAACCAAAATTTATTTCAAGAATAAAATCCCCACGATTTCCAAAAAATCCCATCCCGCTAGAACTATCGATCCACATGCCAATCCGTTTGTGAATTAGTCCACGTTCATCATGGAAAACAAAAACGGGGAAGAAATCACAATTTAAACATCCTACCTGGATTCTGTAGCGTCCATTGGCAATGATCTGGTTGCTGCATCGTCATTGCCGACAAAAATCGTCAAGAACGTCATTGCTGCGTCGAGAGGTACTCTCCAGAGCTCTCTAGAGGAAATCAGAGTTAGGGAGATTGTAACCCTCACCCTCCCTACAAAATATCTATTTAAAATAATTAAAGATTTCGTTTCAACAAGGATTTAAATAAAATATTTCAATTAAATATTTTATTAGGGTTACTTCCAAAACCAGATTTCACTACCAACCTGCGTCGGCCGAAGTTAGGCCTTGCCTAAGGTAAAAACGATGTTTAGAACGCAACGGTGCCCTCAGATTTCTAATCTGAGCACCCGTTCGGGAGTTATTCCAATTTTTCAGGAAAACTTCACATGTGTGTAATTTAATTATAAAATTAAATTTAAACATCTGTTCTGGGCTCACCGAGCCTCAGAAATGCATGCCGTCTCAGAAACTGGTCTCAAATTAATTCCCACATAATATTAAAATAATACATGGAAAAATCTGGGACGTTACATCACACCCACCTAAGGGATTTTATGTCCCAGAAATGCCAAAACATGGGCTACTAAAAAAGATGAGGCTACTGCATGCGAATCTGAGCCTCCCGCTCCCACATGCTCTCTTGGAGGCTCTCGTGCTACCACCGGACATGCACAAAGGGAATAGCTCGCCCATGAAGGATCTTATCCTACCGATCCTTGATCTCCAATGGGTACTCAGCAAAGGTCAATCCATCATCGATGTCCAGCTCGCCCTAGTTGATAACATGTGATTGGTCATGAACGTTTTTCCGTAGCTGCAACACATGAAAGATTTTCTGTACTCGGTCCATCTGAGGTGGTAGAGCCCAGCGATACGCCACTTCACCAACTCTACTCAGAATCTGAAAAGGGCCAATGAACCTTGGAGATAGCTTGCCGCCTTGGCCAAATCCCCGCAATCCTCGTCGAGGTGAGACCCGAAGGAACACATTGTGTATCTCCTCGAACTCCATGGGCCTCTGCCTCTTGTGGGCATATGATTTCTGCCGACTCTGTGCAGTATTCATCCTCTCTTGGATGACATGCACCTTTTCTGTAGTAGCTCTCACCATCTATGAGGGCCATGAGTTATGGCTCTCCCTAGTCAGTCCAACAAAGTGGAGACCTGCAAGGTCGCCCGTACAGAGCCTCGAATGGTGTCATACCAATAGTGGAATGATAACTGTTTTTATAAGAAAATTACACCAGTGGTAGGTGATCCTCCCAGCTACGACTGAAGTAAATTATACAAGATCTAAGCATTTCCTCTAAGACCTGGATGCTCCGCTTTGTCTGACCATCAGTCTGGGGATGAAACGCTGCGCTCAACTGCAACTGAGTCCAAAAAGCATCCTACAATCCCTTCCTCAACCGAGATGTGAAATGAGCATCACGATCTGAGATTATCGTGGATGGCACTCCATGAAGTCGAACTATCTCCTTCTTGTAGAGGCATCCCAAGCTCTCTTCTAAACTCTTCTCCCATATAGGTAGGAAGTGGGAGACATGGTGAGTCGATCAACGATCACCCAGATGGGATTGTGTCCCCAGGACATATGTTGTAAACCGGTCATGAAGTCCATGGATACTTCATCCCACTTCCACTCTGGTGCCTCAAGGTGCTGAGTGAAACATACTGGCACCTGGTTCTCAGCCTTTACTTGCTGACAAGTAAGGCACCAAGAAACAAACTCTTCCACACTCTTCTTCATTCCTGGCACCAGAATTGATGTCGGAGGTCTTGATATATCTTTTCCACTCCTAGATGCACCGCCAAAGGAGATTTATGGAACTCCTGTAAAACCTCCTCTCATAACGTCACTGGTACTAATGTACGTCCTTTGAAAAGAACAACGTGCTCCCCACATTCTGAATATCCATCAGTAGAAAATCCTATGGATACCTGAGCATGTAGAGTCTCACAGCTAGCATCTTCAAGATTTGATTCTCTGACTCGCTGTAAGAGTGGAGGGGTAACAACCATAGACTGAAGGTAATCTCCCTCATCCCCATCAACGAAGGATAAATGTATAGAGGCCAACTTCCCGTTCGCCTCATCCATCAAATGTCAACTGGATTTTCTGTTGAGAGCATCTACCACGACATTCCACTTCCCAGGTGTATAAACGATCTCAATGTCGTAATCCTAGAGGAACTCAAGCCATCGTCTTTGTCTCAAATTAAGATCCTTCTGAGAAAAGATATATTTGAGACTCTTGTGATCAGAGTAGAGAGTATACTACTCACCCATCAGGTAGTGCCTCTGCCTCTTCAATGCGAAGACCACCACTGCCAACTCAAGATCATGAGTTACGTAGTTCTACTCGTGTGGCCTCAAATGACGTGAGCCATAGGTAATCACCGCTTGCCTCTGCATCAGGACACAACCAATCCCAGTTCCGGATGCATCACAGAACACTACGTACTCGACACCCTGCTCCAATAATCTAAAGATCGGGGTGCTCATCAAACACTATCTCAACTGCTGGAATGCTTGCTGGCATCTCTCAGTCCACACAAAAGGTTTCCCTTTTTGGGTCAAAGCTATCATGGGTGCTGTAATCCTGGAGAAATCAAGGATGAATCTCTGATAATAGCCTGCCAACCCAACAAAACTCCACACCTTTGTCATGCTCTGGGGTGCCTCCCATGCTAGCACTGCCTCTACCTTGGCTGGGTCCACTACTACACCATCTGCTGAGATAATGTGTCCCAGAAAGTGGACCTCTTGTATCTAGAACTGGCACATAGATAGTTTTCCCTACAACTGGTACTCTTGGAGTGTGTCAAGAAAAATCCTAAGGTGTTTCGCATGCTCCTCCTCGGATTCAGAGTACACAAGGATATCATCGATGAATACCACTACGAACTGGTCTAGATAGGGCTAAAAGATCCAGTTCTGGAGTCCCATGAACACTGCCAGGGTGTTCATCACGCCGAAGGGCATCACCAAGTACTCTTAGTGGCCGTAGCGGCATCTGAAAGCTGCCTTTGTTATATCCTCTTCCCATCCTCACAATTGGTGATAGCCTGATTGTAGATCAACCTTCGATAACCACCATGTCCCTCTCAACTGGTCGAAGAGGTCATCGATCCTCGGTAGTGGATACCGATTCTTCACGGTCACCTGATTCAAGCGCCGGTAATCCACACATAGCCTCAAGCTCCCATCTGCCTTCTTAGAAAACGACCCTGGGGCCGCGCAGGGTGAAACTCTAGCTCTCACAAAGCCCATCTTCTGGAAGTCGTCCAGCTGCAACCTCATCTCATGAATCTCTACAGGAGCCATCCGATATGCTGATGCTGATATCGGTGTCGCCCCGGGTTACAACTCAATGCAGAAATCTATCTTCCGACAGGGAGGTAGCCCGTGGACATCCTCCAGAAAGACGTTCTCATACTCAGCCACTACTGTAGGAAACTGGAAACTCATAACATCTGCGATGCCAAGGGATAGGCTAGCCAACTGATGTGAAATTGGTTGTGCACTCCAATTCACGAGTACATACTATGCTGCCTGGGTCTCTCTTTCACCAAAAAAAGAGAACCTTGTTCCATCAATATAGACACACCACACCCTTCTCCTAAAACAGTCCATCTGGGTATGAACTGTGGATATCCAATCCATACCATGAATGACATCATAAAGCCTTGATGCTACCACTAAGAGGTTCCAACCAAAACTCTCACCTCCAAGGGTCATGTCACACTCTCTACAGAGGTGTGTGATCTCTGAATCTTCTCTAGTCGGTGTTTCTAAGCATAAGGGTGGAGTCAACAACTCAACTGGAACCTCAAGTTCTCGAACAAGATAAGCTGCCAAAAAGAAATGACTAGCACCTCTGTCTATCAGTACAATAGCCAAAGTAGAAAAGACATAGATAATACCTCTAATCATTCCTAGATTACTTGGGTCATAAGCCTCTACCGCCTACAGCAGCCCCTGCCTCTGTCCACCAGCTCCCTGAGCCTGGGGTGGACCTCCTGGGGGAGGTGGTGGAAATGAGTCAGAACGCCTACCACCTCCAGCTGATCTCCCAGCTCCTCTACCACATTCTCCGCCCCATGTATCTATCTCTTCCACACGTTGCCTCTTCCTCGGTGGTCCAACCACTGCTCCTGTGTCAGTAGTACGGTGGGTCGGACAATCTCGAGCGTGATGTCCCCTTCCATCACATGAGTAGCATCGCCTCTCTCGAGGATGGCTGGATGCACCCTGCGAACCATGTACGGTAGATCCCCTGTTCTGGGATATCCTCTGGAAAAGTCTCGCATTTCTGGGTCCCTGAGGTCGGCTCCCTGCTGCCGAGGTCTCTGCTCTGGCTTGCCCACTACTGACAACTGCCGGCTGTCTCTGCTCTTCCAAAAAGCTGTCGACCACCAATGCCCACTCAAGCCCCCCAACATAAGTTGGAATGCTCATAGGGATGATGCTAGCTCAGATATCTCAGTGCAAGACGTACTCGAATGTCCGAGCACTAAAGTACTGATCTCTGGTCATATCCATCGAGTACCGTGAGAGGTCGGTAAACCTCGATGAATAATCAGCCACCGACATGGTCCCCTACTGGAGCTGAAGAAGCTCCTGTATGCGTACTGATCTTAGGGTAACCGGTAAAAACTCCTCTATGAAGAGACGCTCAAACTCTGACCATGAAAGTGTCGCTTCGTCGTGTGTCTCAATAACAAAACTCCACCATCGTCCCACCGAGCCCTGAAGAAGGGTCGCTTCTAGGATCACCATCTGGTCTGCTGGTGTCCTGAAAAGGCGGAAGACTCTGGCCACCGCCTCAAGCCAATCCTCTTCTGCCTGAGGGTCGGGCTCACCTCAAAACCTGAGGGGTCTCGATCTCTGAATCTCATGGAGTGCGCTCAGCCTGCGCTCCTCCTCCACTAGTACAACAGGCACTAAACATTACTCCACAGGTGGGGGGATTACTGGCACACCACCTAATGGTAAAACTGGGGGATTCAAACCCTGAATCGAAGCGTTATGAGTGAGGGGGTCATCACCGTGATCGAGCTACTAGATCCTAGCGGTTGCACGTCGCAGAGGCATCCTATTAAAGAAAAAAGATGTATCTCAGTCAGTGAGTATATCTGGAGAGATGACTCAAGATGGACATGGAAAGCACAACCCATTCCATTATGATGCATGTGCCATTATTTTTCCTGCAACTAGTTTTCTCATGTTTCGAGTTGAAAATAAAGTTATCAGAGTCCTGGTGTATGGATACGTCGGCCACCCGCACCAACACTGGGGTCCCTAGCCTGAATGCCAAACTTGAATCACTTAACACTATTTCCCAAAACCAACTCACAGACTCTCGGTCCTAAGGTAGAACTGACCACCTCTAATACAACTCTATCACAACCCATCCCAGTGGGGCCCGAGCCGCAAATCCCAAAGCCTGCCTCCAAAAGGCCAGGGGATGGAGACTAGAACTGAGTAGGCATGCTACTAACATGGGAGGAATTTCCTATACACCTGTACACACACACATACATTTCCAAGCCCACAAAGCTGAAAAGTAAAAACAACTAAAAATGGAAAATATGCATGCACACACTAAAACCCAACCAACAGAGTACGACAGGAAATAAAGTACATGAAACTAAAACCCTAGGCCAAAAGTACAAGCCCACCAAATGAATGTCTATAACGAAGTCCAACCAGTAAAGAAAGGTACTGGGACTGCAGTCTGTAGCCGTAGGAACACACCTCGGCCTGCCTGATCTCACTAAGCACCATCTAGTCTTGGTCCACCTATCATCCTATCAAAGGATCACTCATCTGCAGAAGACACGACACCTACAGGAAAAGCCCGTGCAGGGGGTGAGTATAACAATACCTAGAAGGACACCCCAAAACCACAAAGGAAATACATCAAGGGAAATACCACAAAGGAAAGATACATTCAGCTCTTCACAATGTATGTCTACCGAACATATAACAAGAATATCCAGATATACTCATGCACGATCAACTATCGCAAATACCACCACTAAAATCCAGCCCACTAAACACATAACAAGGGTAACACACTCCTTGGTCTGAAGAGAGAGAGATATGAAGTAATTGTTCTGAGAGGAAACACTCTAGAAGTACCTTGAGAACATGATGCTCAGATGAGGATCACAACCATGTCAGGGGGTGATTCCGAAAACTCAGTCTGAGCTAATCCGCTAAGTAGAGGATCGACGGACGGTTAATGTTGGTCATTTTAATAACAAGAAATATACATAGGGTCCCAAGAATGAATAAAGGATCCTGCTCTAGGTCTCATAGAGGGGATTCCAAAAACTCTATTTAGGAAGTCCTGCTAAAGGGATCATATTCCTATGTGCAGGAAATGATACCGGGAACCTTCAGGAGAAAGACTAAGGGGATAAACCCTAAGGAAAATTGTCTAAGTCCCAGAAGGCAATTGGATCAAGGCTTGAAGAATTTATTACATGGAGTGTAGTATGGTTACACGCCGTGTTCATTAACCCTGGGTACTGACTATGTAAACGGCCCGTGTCATCTGTCCAGGCTGTGTAAAACTCAACTACACGGCATGTGGATAAGTACATGTCTTGTTCCTGACTCCAGGTACTCCCCATGTAAATGGCTCATGTTATTCGTCTTTTCAGATAGAAAGTAACTACACAACATGTAGAAGAATCACATGCTGTGTCCGAGCACATGGGGTTTGCTTCATGTACGTTGGCCATGTGCCCGTACACGACCTCTCTCCTTGTCTGTGTCGCCTGGATGTGTACCAGTACACGGGGTATCGTGTGTATCTGGATGGGTCTGGCCGGGGAAGGGTATACATGCCATGTCCTTAGTCGTGTACCCATCCCGTGTCCATGTACTCCCAGAGTACATGCCATGTGGTCCACCAATGAACACACGCCGTGTAGCCCATACTACACGACGTGTAGTCGGGAAACTTCCAGAAGCGTTGTCTTCCTCTGTGCGCCTCATCTGATCCTATGAATATTGATCCAACTGTCCGATCATCACGAAACTCTGGATTTGGGGTCTTCCCGCTCCTATGAAACCGATCCTGTCAGTTTCAGGCTCTCGATCGGCCTTAATGGCGCGTCCAGATCCGTCTGCATGAAAACGCTCGAAAAACGGGAATTCCGAACCACACCGGTTTTTCTGCCGCCGTCACCGTCGCACCTCTGATAGGTCGTCTTGAGGTTGGATCTTTTATTTCAGATCGTTGTGGAAAAAAACTAATGCGCAACGATTGATTACATCCAAGAACGAGTAGAACACACATGACCAACACATAGGAATCGAGAGAGAAAAACACAACAATCGAGAGGGACGAACCTCGATCGATGTTCGTGTGGGTCATGGTTCATCACCGTTAGAAGGTTGAATGAAAACCAAAATTTATTTCATGAATCAAATCCCAACGATTCCTGCAAAAGCTCATCCCACTGGAACGATCGATCCGCAGGCTAATCTGTTCGTCGATTAGTCTGTGTTTGTCATGGAAAACAAAAACGGGGAAGAAATCACAATTTAAACATCCTACCAGGATTCCTCGGCATTCTTTGCCGATGATCCGGTTACCACATTGTCGTTGCCAACAAAAATTGCCATGAACGTCGTCGCTATATTGGGAGGTCCTCTCTAGAGATCTCTAGAGGAAATCAGAGTTAGGGGGATTATAACCCTGACCTGACCTACAAAAACACTATTTAAAAGAATAAAATATTTTGTTTCAAAAAGGATTTAAATAAAATATTTTAAGTAAATATTTTATTATGGTTACGTCCAAAAACCAGATTTCACTACCGACCTGCGCCGACCGATTTTAGGCCTTGCATATGGTAAAAACAATGTTCTGAATGCAACGGTGCCCTCATATTTCTGATCTCAGCACCCGTTCGGTAGTTATTCAACTTTTTCAGTAAAACCGCATGCAGGCGTAATTTAATTATTACATTAAATTTAAACATTTTTTCCAGGCTCACCGGGCCACAGAACTGCATGCCATCTCAGAGCCTAGTCTCGAATTAATTCCCACATAATATTAAAATAATACATGGAAAAATCTGCAATGTTACAACCATACCTTATTGATCATATTCCATGTATTGGCCCAAATGATTCTAGATATTTTTAAATAACCATGATGATGGTTGATATAGAAAAAAAACCCCTTCTACCACAACAAGGGAAATGTGATATGGGGGATAAGAAAAATGGGGATACTTCTAAAAAACCCTCTAGTATGTGAGAAGCTAATGAATTTAGTTTTATTCCCTAGATAACAAGAGTATATTAAACATATAAAATAAATTTTTTGGAAATATGAACTAAATGTTTGTTAATATAAAGATCCGCCCAGAGTGGATGTGGTAGGGTATCCACCCAGTACCGAATTGTAGTTTGGAGGGTCTCGTGGAGTGTGAAATACAAATATTGGTATGAAAGGTATTCATTGATAAGGGTAGTTTTATAATGAAAAAATTTATGTAGTTATGGGAAAGTATATAGTTTTAATCAGATGATATGGGGAATGTTTTACTCTAGAAAGGGTTGGTAGGGTTTGGAAAGTGGGTGTCAAAGAGCATTACGAGGAATATAATTCTTCATCAGCATAATCCTTTGATCTCAAATTCCACTAGCACCTCCAAGTAGATGATCAAAGCTGGATAATATATTTCCATAATTTTTTTATATATTATTATAATAGTAAATCAAATTTCATACCTCAAATATTAATTTTTTAATATGTCACTACAAGACTACCCATTTAGACAACAAAAAAAGAAGGTTATAACATCAAAAAAGATAGGTTAATATCTAAAATGTATAAGAAATAAATTAACACAGGATTTATTCTTTTTAAAAATTAATATATATGAAGAAAAAACCTGAAAAAATAAAATCATTATAAACCTTATATATAACCTTTTCTTTATTTTTAGTTGCTATTATTTTTTATTGAGATGACCTAATATATTTAAGAGGTAGAGAACATAATTAATAGATATTTCAACTTGTATTATACATAAAAAATATATGTAAAATATATTTCTTTAAATGATATACCAGAATAAACAATATTTATATTTTTATAATATTAAATATATCCATTAAAACATAGCCGATAAAAAGTCTGAAAAATTAAAAGTAACCATATCAAAAAACGTATCTTTTCCAAATTTTTTACATGACAGAGTTCTCTGGGGAAAGGTTTATAGAAGTAATTTCATGAGGAATCTTTCCAGATAGAATAAATAACCATATATGTGGTGGAGAGGAATCATCCAATTAGGCCAAACTGCCTGCACCCAAACCATGTCAGGGCTTAAGCCACGACTATCCCTAGATCTCCACCATAGGCTAGGAGTTGGAGACAAGCGCAGAAGGAATAAAAAACCAGGGAGGCCATTTCATATTCACATGTACACACTCACACAACTAACTAAATAAAAATGTTTAGAGGAATAGGTAATGATAAAAAAATCAATATATAAACCAAAAATATACATCGTACTTTAAATAGTAAAAGTATCTTATTGTAAACCATAATGAAATAGAGGAAAAAGATACACCCAACCAGAAAAGTGCCATAACTTGGAAGAAAATAAAAATTAAAACATTAGAGAGTGTATCAATCCTAGATCCCAAATTATGAAAACCATACATTGTCCAAGAACATGTATCCCTAAGCTTCTGTAACATCACGATCAACATGTCTATCATCTACATAATGCATGACATGTCTGGGAAATTACCATATAGTTTTTAGTATGAAATGACTCAGTAGGACACCCAGAAAAGGAGAAGGGGGGATCTGTAAAAGATACTCAGAAAAGGGAAGTAGTAGATAGGTCTCATTACAGTAAAATGAGTACAGCTCAACCCCAAATAGGAGTGAAAATAAATTACCAAAAAAATATGATAATGAAATGGTGAGAGGATGAACATCTCTTAAAGTATTATCTTTCTATATTATAAGAGTATACTCATCTAAACATGAGAATCTAGATAGGTAATGCACATGTTAAACCCCACCCATCTTTTCCTCTCCTAGAAGGATAATAGAAATAACCCAAAGATTGCTTAATGGAAATAGAATACATATATATATATACTCAGTCATTGAAACCCAAAAAAGAGAGAGAAAGGGGATCTACATCTCAGATCTTGTTCAATGAAACCTAAATAAGAGAGTAAGGGGATCTCCATACCACTTTTCATCACATGAAAAGTGTTACTAACAATATCAGAAGTAACCACCATTGATATCTAACATCCAACACATCTACCTGGGAAAAAAATTCTAAGGGACTCAATCACCACAGAGTAATACTATATGCTTTGGAATTTCCTATCCTACCCACATGGTTTTAGGTCACGTCTCAAGAAAAATAAGAAGGGGGGAAATCATCCCTCTTTCTCATGAATCCAATGGTACATCAACCTTATCTCTTCATTATGCCACAAAGATGTGGTGAAAACTCAATGTAGAGGCTATCGACACCCTAGTACGTCAGGGGGATTCAATATTGATAGTATTCGTAGAGGCTACCTATAAGGCCCCGACCTTATAACATTACATAATATTGAATTACAATGAATAATTCACATTGATGATCTTTTAATGTTTAGTGTTTTAGTGAATTAGGTCATAACTATTACATCTCAAAAATTACAAAGAAGACACATCTACACAGCTTCAATCTTTTCCACAAAATAAAAACTCTTGAACAAAAGGGTCATGTTTAGTTCCTTATTTTAGACAGCCTGACATTTCCTTGATCCCATCCTTGACACTATTCCACTTTATGTCCTGTGAAAAAATTTCAAAAACAAGGGATGAGCATAAAAATCTCAGTAATGGTTATAACAGTATGGATAGAAAACATCCGTCCATGTATACATAAGAATCAATGAAATCATACTTTACTCATAAAACATAAGAAATTTAACATACCTCATGAAATCATAAGATTTATGCATAACTCAATAGAAACCATAAGGCATAAAGGTAACATGAGGCATTCATAACATTCATACATAGGTAGTAACCCTCATGGTTATGTTTGGAATACCCATCATAGTATATTCCCAAAATCTATTTGGAGAAACCTTAACGTTTAACTCCTTCGCGTTACCCAATGAAATAGAGAGCTATATTAGGCTCACATGCCCTTAGTTTATCAAGGAACCACCCAGCTTCATAAACAATGCCCAAGAACCATAACATAATCCTAGAACATAACTTAAGTATAAATTAAATATAACATTCACACATTACAATAACAATATAACATTTTAAGATATTGAAATAATGAATCCATTCTAATAACCATTTTCAAAACCATTTAACACATTTAATAAAGAGATCATTGAATCAAAGTGTCCCATACCACATTGAAGTTTTTAACATTTAAAAAAATTAATATTCATATAAATAAATCCTTAAAACCATTTTGAAAACATGGATATTAACGAGAAATATTTATAATAATAAATCATTAAAACAATTAAAATAATATTTTAGTTAAAGGGTTTTTAACAAAATGAGAGACACTTCAATACAATAATTGAGGAATAACATTTAATCAGAACTTTATAATATCATGAGAATAAAGTAATTCAGGATATAATATTCCAAAGGATAGTATATACACCATATAAGAGTGAATTGGTGCATAACAACAATGAAGTCTCAATAGAAATGTAAAATGAGATGAAATCCCTTGTAAAGAAGGTATCCTTAAATTAAGGACAAATCAATCTCATAATTATGTGTGACAAATATAAATACACCCAATATAAGTGGATATTAAGTGTAAAACAATCAAATTTAATTTACACATATTAAAAGGATGACATATTCAATAACTACATGATGAATCCAAAGAAATCGAAACTGGGTTAAGAAGTTCCCTTAGTAAAATTCAACAGCCTAACGACGTCACTTTAAAACATCCAAAAATGGATTGATGAGATCAAATATGGTCTCTAATAATATTAAAATAAAATTTACATCAAGAGGAATATAAAAGAACATCCACCAACATAAAAAATAGGAGCTTAAAAGAATTTACATAAACCATAGTACTTAAAAAGAAAGAGAGAGGTTGGATCTCTTGCGAAAATTCGGTAGCCTAACGGTGCCAGTCAAAACATCCAAAATGGATTGATTAGATAAAATAGGGTCTCTCATCATATTAACATAAAAAGTAATGTAATTTTAATATAAAATAACATCCCAATCATAAGAAAGATGATATTAAAAGGAATGACATAAAAGAGTGTACTTAAAAAGAAAGAGAGGGGTAGGTTCCCTTACGAAAATTCGGCAGCCTAACGGCGCCACATAAAAATTCTAAAAAAATTGATGAGAGTAATAGGGGGTATCTCATCATATAAAAATAAAAATTACATAATGTTTAATATAAAATAACATCCTCCAACATAAGAACGTGGAGCATAAATGAAATGACATAAAAGAGGGTACTTGAAAAGAAAGAAAGAGGTCGGATCCCTTACCTCAAGTACGACTTGTCTTGTTCGTTTCATTATATTCTGGAATAATAATCTTTGGACAATTTATAATTTCATAAGGTACTCCTTTAAATATTATTATTAATTTAATATCACATATTATAATGTTATAATAATTCGTTAATAATGTGATTTCATATCAGACATTTTTGTCGATGTTTGGTACATGAGTCAAAAATGAACTTGTTTGAAAATGATTGTCCTTGTAGTTATAAGTAAATAATCTCCAGAATAGTATAAATGATTTTAATATCTTATATATCCAGTACATATTAATTTTATACTATTCCATAACATTTGGAGATAAAAATAAATGAAATGCACCGTTTATGGAGACGGTAGGTCGTACGTACGCATGAACGCTACTTTCATTTCTTTGACATATTAATGGAAGTAAAAATAATTGGGATATATATATATATATTATAATTCCAGTATAATATATATTCTATATAGGTCACATAAGTTCATTAATTTCATTCTTTATACATTCCACGTAACGCATGAACGAGTCACATCACTTGAGGGGGCATCTGTCCACACTTCTTCGTATGAAATTATCGCATTTTCACAACATGAAAAGCATAAAGGCATGTTTTAAATATAAAATTCAGAAGAATATAGAAAAAATAAATACCATATATATCATATATAAAATATAGTGACATCATAATGGCCACCATTAATGGTGTTAAGAGAAGATTGAACAATCATCGTTTCGTGCGACAGAAATTCGCCATCCACAGAAACATTATGTTCTTTAACCTTTAGATGAAGGTGTGTGTAAGTGTAGCTCGAATAATTCACATAAAAACAACCTAGTATACTGAAGATACTGGTGTTGTTACAGAATAAAGGAATAAAAAGATTTTAGAGGGTTGGAGAAGCAAAATAAAACAAAAGAACACAAGGGAACACATTACCTTTAAATCAGGTAACTCTTTTTCATTTGAGCTCAATGGATTCCTTGGAAAAGATTCTGCCCAAAGGTGAGGCTTCAATGATAAATAGAGGGATGTGGAGAGATGAAATGGGCAGGGGTTGGCCAAGACAAAGGCTTGAGAGGTGTGGGTAAGGAGGTAGAGGTTGGGGTCTTTTATAAGAGGAGAGGAGGGGCACTCTTGGAATGTCAAAAAAAGTTACATTATTTTCAAATGAGTTTCAGATTTTAAAGGCCCCACATTGATAAATTTCTAGGATAATGTTATAAGGGTTCTAAATACACCAATCTAATAGGTTTTTGACAAGTTTAGGTCTTATATTTTACATTATCTTTTCATTTTATTTAAATCGTTAAATAATGAGGTAATCGCTGCATCATCATTATGTCATAAATAATTTAATTTATTTAATGTCTAAAAATTAAAAAAAATACTATGATTTAGGAATTATTTATAGAATTCCAATGAATATTTTTTGTCAAAAATATGACTTGTATAACCCCATGTAAAAATTGTTTTAGTAAAACAATACATGTTTGTGTCATTTTTACTTTTACTTTAAATAAAAGGCATTGATGTCATTATCTTACCCAGGTGGCTCCACGGGGTCCCAAATATCGACCCTGGGTTGTCTTGGTCGGCCATGACTCATCCAATAGGGTTAGGAAAAGTGTCAAGATATTTTCATTTTATTAAAATATCATTTTTACCTTAAATCACACTAATTAACTTTAATCGCGATTAATAAAACTTGAAAGTTACTATTCACAAAAAATTATTTTAATTTCATTGAACCACATTTTACATCCTAATGAAAACCATGTATGTTGTATTTTTGAAAATCAAATCACATAAGTGGTAATGTTTCATATAAACAAAAAATCAGTTTCTTTAACTACCACTTAGCGCTTTCACTATAAATCAAAAATTGATGTTTTTCAGAAAAATACCCAAAATTCACCCTAAGCTATATTTGATACTCCAAATTAAATAATGATGTCTATTTTACAAAATTCAAAACATATAAGTTTCATTAATTTATTTAATAATTAATTTCTGCTGACAAAACAAATAGCGTGTTTTTAAGAAACAATATATATTAAAAGATCAACAGTAGTTTAAGCCCAATTTCAATTTGAAATTAATTCCAATGACCACCATTGGATTAAATGGTAAAAATATATTCTAAATAGACTTTAATAACAATTAAAATATAATCTATACATATAAATAAATCAGATTAAAAGGAGGTTTTGAATTAAAATGCAACATTTTCACTTAAAAACGATCTTTATCGGAAAAATAACAAAAATTTACACAAAGTAAATTTTGATGTCCATATTCTAAAGAACAATTTTATTTTGTCAAATACAACATATAAAATTGTCAAAATTATATTTAAAAAGGGTTCTCCATCAAAAGGCGGTTAATCGACCTTTTAATGAATATTAGAAGATTTATGTTTAAAATTGGATTCATTTGCATTTTACACCTCTAACATTTATTTGATAAAAGTAAAAATATTTGACAAACATATATAATAATTTTGTAGTTAGTTCCTTTCTTTCCCGCCATTATAATGGCTAGGCGTTAACTACCATTTAAAATAATAATATTTAATTATTAGAGTACAACATAAGATTTCAAAGGAACTCGTTGTCGTGTATTGGGTACGCCATCCATCATAGTGTTCCCTTTAAAGTAATATTAACATTTTATTCACAAATATTTATAAAAATTTGAATTTAATATTATTTATTTACCTGGGATGTTACATCTTTCCCCCCTTTTGGGAATTGCATCCTCGCAATTTCAAAATTGGGCTTGGAAACTCCATTGAATGTCCCACATCGGAAAAAGAGTCAGTAAAACTATCACTTAAAAAATGGGAGAGAAGTACAAAGGTCAACCGAGTTAACCCATACTATGATTCCAAGTATGAAAATATGGATATGGAGGCAAAAAAGGGTATTATTCTAATGGAGAGTGATAGTAAACATGTCTAGGAGAAAGTTAACCATAAGAAAATCACAAGCTTGTGATGGGTTAAATGGTATTGGATTCCCCAGTAGGAAAAGTTAACGGACAACATTTTTTAAAGTTACTTTTCATTGAGGAATTTATTTTTGAGATTGACTAAAACATAAGGAAACATACTTATTTGTCATGTTGAATTTAAACTTTTACTTGATTTCTTACACAAACTCATATTTTCTCCAAAAGATGAGTATTTAGGATGACTTGTTTATTTTAAGAGAGCTATAATCAACATATAGAGAATCACCTAATTCACAAAAGAGAACTATATAATTCCCATTCCTTTAGACCTTTACCAAAACTAAATCCAAAAAGCATAGTATGAGATCAGATAATACTTGAAAAGGATAATCCTTTATAAAAAAAATCTATTCTTAATCTCCAAAATTTGTCAAACAATACCCAATGTTCAACAAAGACCATTATTAAACAATTTGTCCATGAAATTATTCAAAGTAAACCAAAATAAGATTGAAACCCAAATATTTGAAGTATTTAATCACATAGTCTTCCAAGGTAAAAATTAACATTTATCTCCAAATAACATTAGTTTACCTTAAAGTCTCATATTGAAAAGTAATTAACCGAATCACATATCCTCTATGATAGGTTAATCATTTCCATAGATAGCACAAAATAAACATACTATTGATTCCTAAAATCATCTAACTAAAAATAATTAGTCAAACTAACCAAGGACTTTATGTAGTCCAGTGGTAATCGATAAATACCAGTCGCACTTTGGTTGTGGGTTTGATTCCCACAGCTTTGTCCGACGCGACGGGTTGTCACATGGTCTGCGTGATGTCCTTTTTCCCAAACTATATAATTCTTATATCATTCCCCAAAAAATGATAAAAGCTTCAAAAATAACCATAAAATAATTCAACCTCAAGCTTATCTCATGTCGTTCATATTCCATCATAAAATATAGTAACCCATTATTAACTCAAATGTAAGGATCATATAAACCCTAATGGTTACCTTTATAATTATTACCTGAACATCCACATTGAGTTGGTCATATCGTACATGATGCATCAGAGAACTCACCAAGGTTAAAGTGGTTGATAATGACTCCATTATAGTTGGTTTAGAACAAACACGAGATTCCTCATTGAATCCCCCATTTCATCCAGTCTCTTAATTAGGGAACCACCACAGTTTCCTTCAAACCCATTGTCACTTTGGTGCCTGCTAGATCAACCCATTTACTAAAAACGGAAAAGTCAGTGTGAGTATATCAACAAAACGGTCATGTACTAATGATGAAGATAAACACTAAGATATACTTACTCATTCAATTTATCTAAAACTAGGACTCTTTCTGAAATCATAACCATTATGGTAATTCCACTTATGCTTAGAGAATAACCTAACCTCTAAAGTTATCTAAACTGACCTCTGATACCAAATATAAGGTCCCGACCTTACAACATTACTTAATATTGAATTACATTGAATAATTAACATTGAGGATCTTTTCAGGTTTAGAGTTTTAGAGAATTAGATCATAACTATTATATCTCAATGATTAAAAAGTAGACACATCTACCCAGCTTCCATATTTTCCACAAAATAAAATCTCTTGAACAAAAGAGTCATGTCTAGTTCCTTGTTATAGACAGCCTGACATTTCTTTGATCCCATCCTTGACCCTATTCAACTTTATGTCCTGTGAAAACATTTAAAAAACATGGGATTAACATAAAAAGCTCAGTAAGGGCTATAACAGTATGGATAGAAAACATCATTCCATATATACATAATAATAAATGAAATCATACTTTACTCATAAAAAATAAGAAATTTAACATACCTCATGAAATCATAATATCTATGCATAACTCAATAGAAATCATAAGGCATAAAGGTAACTTGAGGCATTAATAACATTCTTATGTAGTGAGTAACACTCATGGTTACGTTTGGAATACCCATCACAGTATATTCCCTAAATCTCTTTGGAGAAACCTTAACGTTTAACTCCTTCACATTACCCAATGCATTGGAGAGCTATATCGGGCTAACCCGCACTTAGTTTATCATATAACCACCCATCTTCATAAACAATGCCCAAGAGACATAACATAATCATAGCACATATCTTAAGTATAAAGGAAATATATCATTCCCACATTGCAATAACAATATAACATTTTAATATATTGAAATAATGAATCCATTCTAAAAACCATTTTCAAAACCATTTAAAACATTTAATAAATAGATCTTTGAATCAAAGTGTCTCATACCACTTTGATGGTTTTATCATTTTAAACCATTAATATCCATATAAATAAATCCTTACAACCATTTTGAAAACATGGATATTAACGAGAAATAATTATAAGAATAAAACATTAAAACATTTAAAATGATATTTTAGTTAAAGGGGTTTTAACAAAATGAGAGACACTTGAATACAATAATTGAGGAATAACATTTAATTAGAACTTTATAATATCATGAGAATATAGGAATTCAGGATATAATATTCAAAAGGACAGTATATACACCATATAAGTGTGAATTGGTGCATAACAACAATGAAGTCTCAATAGAAATGTAAAATGAGATGAAATCCCCTGTAAAGAAGGTATCCTTAAATTAAGGACAAATCAATCTCATAATTATGTGTGAAAAATATAAATACACCCAATATAAGTGTATATTAAGTGTAAAACAATCAATGTTCATTCAAACATATTCAAATTATGACATATTCAATAACTAAATGTTGAAACCAATGAAATCGAAATTGGGTTAAGAAGTTCCCTCGGTAAAATTCGACAGCCTAACGACGTCACTTTAAATCTTCCAAAAATAGATTGATGAGATCAAATAGGGTCTATCATCATATTAACATAAAATATACAGAAAGAGTAATATAAAATAACATCCCCCAACATAACAAAGAGGATCTTAAAAGAAGTGACATAAAGGAGAGTACTTAAAAAGAAAGAGAGAGGTTGGATCTCTTACGAAAATTCGGCAGCTTAACGGTGCCAATCAAAACGTCCAAAATGGATTGATGAGAGAAAATAGGGTCTCTCATCATATGAACATAAAATGTATATTAAGTTTAATATAAAATAACATCTCAATAATAAGAAATATTTTCTTAAATTGAATGACATAAAAGAGTGTACAGAAAAAGAACGAGAGGGGTAGGTTCCCTTCCAAAAATTCGGCAGCCTAACAGCGCCACTTAAAAATTATAAAAAAATAATTGATAAGTGTAATAGGGGGTATCTCATCATATAAAAATAAAAATTACAGTATGGTTAATATAAAATAACATCCTCTAACATAAGAACCTGGAGCATAAATGAAATGACATAAAAGAGGTTACTTGAAAAGAAAGCGAGAGGTCGGATCCCCTACCTCAAGTCGGATTTGTCTTGTTCGTTTCATTATATTACTGAATAATAAACATTGGTAAATTTATAATTCCATAATTTACTCCTTTATAGATTATTATTCATTTCATATCACATATTATAATTTTATAATAATTGGTTTATAATGTGAGTTAATATCAGATGTTTTTGTCAATGTTTGGTACATGAGTCAAAAATGAACTTGTTTGAAAATGATTGTCCATGTAGTTATAAGTAAATCATCTCCAAAAAAGTATTAATGGTTTAAATATCTTATATATCTAGTAAATATTCATTTTATACTATTACATAACATTTGGAGATAAAAAAATGAAATGCACTATTCATGGAGACGGTAGGCCGTACGTACGCATGAACGCTACTTTCATTTCTTTAACATATTAATGGAATTAAAAATAATTGAGAGATATATATATATATTATTATTACAGTATAATGTATATGTTATATATGTCACATAATTTCATTAATTGCTTTCTTTATACATTCCATGTATTGCATTAACGAGTCACATCACTGAGGGGCGGTAGTCCACACTTCCTCGTATGAAATTATCGCATTTTCACAACATGAAAAGAATAAAGGAATGTTTTAAATATAAAATTCAGAAGCATGTAGAAAACATAAATACCATATATATCATATATAAAATATAGTGACATCACAATGGCCACCATTAAAGGTGTTAAGAGAATATTGAACAATCATCGTTTCGTGAGGCAGAAATTCACCATCCGCAGAAACATTATGTTCTTTAACCATTAGATGAAGGTGTGGGTAAGTGCAGCTAAAATAATTCACATAACAACGTCCTAGTATATTTACAATACTGTTGTTGTTACAAAATAAAAGAATAAAAAGAGTTTAGATGGTTGGAGAAGCAAAATAAAAAAAACACAGGGGAAGACATTACCTTTAAATCGGGTAACTCTTTTTTATTTGAGCTCAAATGCTTCCTTGGAAATGATTCTGCCCAAATGTGACGGTTCAATGATGAATATAGGGATGTGGAGAGATGAAATGGGCAGGGGTTGGCCGAGAAAAAGGCTTTAGGGGTGTGGGTATGGAGGTAGAGGTGGGGGCCTTTTATAAGAAGAGAGGAGGGGCACTCTTGGAATGTCAAAAAATGCTACCTAATTTTCAAATGTGTTTCGTATTTTAAAGGTCCCACATTGATATATTTCAAGGAAATGGTGATAAGAGTTCTAAATCCACCCATATAATAGGTTTTTTACATGTTTAGGTCTTATATTTTACATTATCGTTTCATCTTATTTAAATCGTTAAATAATGAGGTAATCGCTCTATCATCATTATGTCATAAATAATTTAATTTATTTAATGTATAAAAATTATAAAAAACTACTATGATGTAGAAAATCTTTTTACCTTTATAATTAATATTTATAGTAAAAAATAAGACTTGTATAACCGCAAGTAAAAATTGTTTTACTAAAACAATACATGGTTGTGTCATTATTACTTTTACTTTAAATAAGAGGCATTAATGTCATTACCTTACACAAGTGGCTCCATGGGGTCCCCAAAATCAAACAATGGGTTTTCTTGGTCGTCCATGACTCATCAAATAGGGTTAGTACAAGTGTAAATATATTTTAATTTTATTATAATATCATTTTTACCATAAATCACACTAATTACCTTTAATTGTGATTAATGAAACATAAAAGTTACTATTAACCAAAAATTATTTTAATCACATTGAACCACATTTTACTTCCTAATGAAAACCATGTATGTCGGATTTTTGAAAATCAAATCACATAAGTGGTAAAGTTTAATTTAAACGAAAAATCAGTTTCTTTAACTACCACTTAGTGGTTTCACTATTCATAAAAATTGATGTTTTTCAGAAAAAAACCAAAAATTCACCCTGAGCTATATTTGATACTCCGAATTCAAAAATGATGTCTATTTTACACAATTAAAAACATATAAGTTGCATTAATTAGTTTAATAATTAATTCATGCTGTCAAAACGAATAGCGTGTTTTTAAGAAACAATATCTATTAAAATATTAACACTAGTTTAAGTCCAATTTCAGAGTGAAATTAATTATAGTGACCACCATTGGATTAAATGGTAAAAATATATTCTAAATAGACCTTAATCTCAATTAAAAATAAAATCTATCCATATAAATAAATCAGATTAAAAGGAGGTTTTGAATTAAAATGCAACATTTTCACTTAAAATGATCTTTATCGGAAAAATAACAAAAAATGTACACAAAGAAAATTTTGATGTCCAGATTCTAAAGAAGGATTTTATTTTGTCAAATTCAACATATAAAATTGTCAAAAGTATTTTTAAAAAGGGTTCTCCATCAAAAGGTGGTTAATCTACCTTTTAAAGAATATTAGAAGATTTATGGTTAAAATTGGATTCATTTGCATTTTATGGCTCTAACATTTATTGGATAAAAGTAAAAATATTTGAAAAACATATATAATAATTTTTTAGTTAGTTCCGTTATTTCGCACCATTACAATGGCTAGGCGTTAACTACCATTTAAAATAATATTATTTTATTATTAGAGTGCAACGTAAGATTTCAAAGGAACTCATTGTCGCGTATTGGGTACTCCATCGAGCATAGTGTTCCCTTTAAAGTAATATTAACATTTTATTCACAAATATTGATAATCATTAGAATGTAATATTATTTATTTACCTGGTATGTTACAGTACCCATTGCATGATGCATTAAGGGGATTCCAATATAATTTATTTGTAGAGGCTGCCCACTCCCTAATGAGCGAGGGGGATTACACAATAATGGTTGTCATAAATAGAACCTCCTCCCTGATGTGTCAAGGGGATTCCACTCTAATTATAGTTATAGAGGTGACCTACTCCCTGATGCATCCGGGAGATTACACTTTATGTCATCGATGACCCAATCCCTGTCACATTAGAGGAATTCCACTCGAAACCACTATTAGGGACCCACTACCAGCGCAACACGAGGGTCCACCCAGAACTACCGTTGGGGACCACATTTTTGACAAGAATTAGGTAAATATTGAACTAATCTATCATTCCCTACTTCACAGTACCTCTAGGAAATCATCTAGGAACACTAACCATACCTTATTGATGGTGCCTCTCAAGAAGTACAGAGCAACGATACTAGCCATCCCTATTGCTGGGGCCTCTTTGAAAAACTCAATTGTTGTCATCAGGTGCCTCCCCTGGTATGTGTCACCCATATAACATCACATATAATTACTCAAATGCCACTACCTTGGGCATCATTGAGTACCGCCCAAAAAATACACTCGGGGTATGCTTATTTCATGCCAGAATCTGAGTTCAAATGAAGGATGTAGAAGAGAATGAAGATTTCTAATGTGGTATATGATGTGTGAGGGTCCTACACTACATGTGACCCTGCCTCATCGCCTGCCCATGTACTTAGCCATTTTCGAGTACTAAACTATGATCTGGTACCCATAGGCATGCATGTGAACTACCAGAGTACACAACATATCAATCCAAATGGAGATCGAGTAGACGTCAACCGATATTGATTCGAAGGTCAAAAAAATAATTTCACTAACACTTCTCCTCAAACGGCCGCAGAACATTTGACTACATCTCTTTATACAAAATCCCCACTAACATAATAGTGTATGATGATCTAATTCGGGGGTTTTCTTCAAACACTCTAGAAGGTTTTCCCACTCATATTCATTTCATTTTTTTTAAAAAATTAATGAGATCATGACCAAGGATCCACACATCCTAACAGATTTCACCATTGTGATCCTTATTGAACAACCCAAAACATTGACTACTCGTTCTCTAAAAATGGGCATCCAATGAAAATGTATTATGTCACCACATTTCCCATGAAAGGAATCCCATGGGGCCTAAGCCTCAATCATTAATTAATTATATGGATCATTCTGTTGTGATCCATCTTGAAAAACACCTGTTATTGACTACTCATTCATCCATAATGGATACTCAGTGAAGAATATGGATTTAACTGAAACACGTGCATAGTGGGCCTCTTTGGGCCTACACTATGAAATTTATTTAAGAAACCAAAACTAATCTTGAAACATCAACCACTTATTGAGGGTTGCGATGCCAGTGATGGATTGTTAGTTGGACGTTGCTTTCAGATACCTGGTCTGACAAAATAACTGTGGATAATAATAATGATATTATTATTATTAAAATAATGAGTTTTGTAGAACCAAGACATAAAACCACAACATTAAAGTACAAAAAAGGACTGAAAAGACATATATCAATGAGAGGTATGTGTGTACATAGATGACATGACAATTTGGAGCCCAGTTTAGGAGTGAAGTGTATCTAATGCTATATGACCTGATTTGATGAGGTCCAACCCATTTTGGTCAGACCGGTCCTCATTGGTCGGCATGATCCAGCAAGTACAGTCTTCTTCGTCGACCCATGGGAAACCCATAACCGGACAGAACCACCTATCATCGGCATAGTCATTCCAACTATCCCTCCCCTCTGGTCTACTCATTAAGGATGCATCAATGAGGTAGCCCTGTGTTTCTCAGATCCCGGGGACTCGTCGGATCCCCTTCACGACCATGATGCAACACAATGCCCCTAGATACATTGTTCGTCTCCCAATGATATTTTCCCCCAGTTCTAATACGACATCATGTCAAACAACAAAACTCACCATCCCACACTCCAATTCTATTCCATCTAACTGCATGAGATGGGCTCCACTCATCGGCCCTCTCTCACAAACATCAGACTAGAGCCCATTACTCCTCTATGAAGATTCCAAATTATCCCACCGAATTCCTGCACCGGCTTGCATACCTAGCCACAGCTTCCTTAAACGGTGTACTCTATGCACCATTTGGGGCCGTCACTGATATCTATACTCTAGTGTTTACTTCCACTAACCACAGTACCTATTTCATTTACCCTTTCATGAAAATGAAATAGTTCTGTTGTCCCTACAACTAGAGCATCACAGTTCCTACTTCTGATCAATGATCGGATGGTCAATTCATGCATCTGAAAGTGATCATTGAATATCCATAGATAATGAACAGATCTCAGATAAACAAGGGATTCACAACCGATATTGGATGATATCCATGTTCGTTGATTATTCTTCTTGATGATCAAAGAAATGAAATTGTAAATTAATTCATGAAAAACATTTGGAAATAAAAGCGAAAGTCAAAAAATCAACAATAATCCTTCCTCAATTCATTCTCTATTGAAGAACACACCCACAAGCACTTCCACTTTGATTAACCGAAGTATAATTCAAGATTCATCAAATAATGGATGAAAGAGATAGATATGGATTAGTGGGGATATAGAGGGAGAGAGTATTATGGGATAACCGTACTCCTAATCACATAATTTTTCATTTATTATCAAAAAATGAAACCCCTCCAACTGTTATGGAATCTGAAACTCTCGTGCCCTCTCGTTTTATGTCGTGCTTATGTTAAAGGCGATATTTTGAACTCAACATCGATATAAGATTTCCAATTTGAGTCTCCAATCAAATGTTATTTGATTCCATTTTTGATTTAATATAATTATGTTTAATAATTTCATTTAGGATTTTATCCTATGTCAATTTTATCAAATAATTCCTATGCTGAAGAATGTTATCCCACACATTGGGTAAACGCCATGTTCTAGATTAAATTGTGGCATCATATTATTGACCTGAGATATCGTTTGAGAGTTATCCTCCATCATTCATGAGAATAGTATAAAATATAGTTAATATTTTTGTATAATTTATTCCCGGAACACCAATCCCCAAAATTTCACGTCTTCTTAGACCCTAGCTCTTGAAATATATATATAAATATTCCAAAATTTTATAAATAAAAAAACAAGGTCATTACCTCATTCCCCTTTTCATGATATTAATAATGGAATAGAAAAATACTAAAACAAATTGGGATATTGAGGCCACATATGGCTATCCATCTTCAATGGTTACTCATGGAATCTCTTGAACTATCACAACACGCAACCCAATGGGATCACCCATCCTTGAATGGTCCACTCCAATCTATGTAGTCTGTTGGTGATTGCTTGTATCTCTTTTACTGCAAATCATTGGAGACATCATTCACCCACTCCACCAATTAGCAGTAGGGAAATGTAGTAGGTAACCTCTCTATCTCCTTTCATGAACCAAAATACCCTTGATTAATGTAAGGAATAGGTAGCCTCACAAGAGACCCTCTACACATTGTTTCACTACTAGAATCATTGTTTTTCCTTCAAATAGTGTGTTTTAATTCCCTTCATCATAATATCAAAACGGTGAAACAATTTTGGATATCTTTTCACTGATTATTCCACAGTTGATGCATCACAATTGAGAATCTCTTACAGTCTATGGAAGTGACGGAGTTATCACCATTAACAGAAGAAAAACGGTACCATACTACACCATTAGGGTTTTCTATAGGGATGCTAAATTCTCTGAAACATCCCACTCTAGGTGAGCGTGAGACTTCCTAATAAGGGAAGTTTAAAAAAATTATCCATATCCCAGTGCATAGATTATCTAGAAGACACAGTCCTCTAGGAAGTTCAACTAGAATAGCTGCCTTAGGTTCAAGTCTATCTAGGTAGAGGTGCACCTAAGGCTCTAGTGGTCTAAAAAAACCCACAATGTTCTCTCCCATAATATAGATTCTCCACATTCTATGAGTGTATAATACCAATTCCAAAACTAGATAGTGAGTCACATCATTATGTTCTTGGGTTATACATTACCTCATCCATTACTTAATAACTACAATATCAAGAATTGACATTCAGAACACAAGTGTACCAACAATCATGGGAGGTGAAAAAACTCATCCAACCACAAAAAGATAGAATCAGAATGAACTTCAGAATACCCAATGTGTCTTTGTTTCCCTTGGAAGGAGAAAAATCACCAATAAAAAGGAACTAATCTACACCCACTACTGGCATTACCATCAATAAGATTTTAATAAGAAAAACACCACTAGAAATTCTAGGACCTGTACAGACACTCCAACTCACAACCGTTCCCATAGTGAAAAAGTTAGGGGGACTCATCCACCACACCTCAATTTAGTCCATAATGGGTGATACTGACTCAACCTCCGAATTTTTCTCCCATCATAAAAAATGTGTCTTGGTTGGGGATGTAAACCTCTTCTTCTTTCATTCAATGTTACATTTAAAAAAACTGACATAAGGCTAAACCAATGCACCACGTCGCCCCTGAAAAACTTCAACCAAGAGTAGGTTGAAAAGGGTACTAAATTAATTGTCTAACCTTTCTATTAAAAAAATTATAAAATACACTTCATGTACCTTTTATCATCTCAATATCTAGAGGATTTTAGTCATCCAATGCTTGTATCTGTCTTCTACCCTAGCAGCCAACTTCCGGAGCCTGACATGTGCATCCTGGAAGAGGGAATGACTGTATAACGTCATCCCCCACCTCCAACATATCCATATCCTATTCCACCACAAGCCCCCTAGGGAACACCCTAATAACGGTGATGTCTCTTCCATGGTGGTCAACTACTGGCTTCTTAGGAATCTCTGGAGGTCTGGTCATATAGTCTCATACTAAGTGACCTCACCAGTCACCAGCATAGCCCCAACCCACTCTAGGCTAACCCAGTTCTTACTAGCCATGTTCCCTTGTCCGATCATGATATTATCTCCTAAATCATTATATTTTTGACATACTTATTCATGTTTTAGAAGATGTTTTATATCCATTGTGCACATAGCCATAATAGGCTTTATTGGTCCCCTCAAATGAAAATATATCAATCCCCAGTTCCTTCTCCAACACCCCAACCTAGTTGGGGATGGACGATGGTAAAATGATTTTAGAGATCTCTCTATGTAGTCCCTGATCAATAATCAATGGTCATCTCTGGCCATCGTGGATCATGTACATAGTGATGTGTCTCAGGTCTATGAACTCGATCGTATAATCTACCACCATCATCACTACTTGCTAAAAGTGTAGGAGCCTTTGATGTAAAATAGAGGGAAATAAGGAGGGTTAGTAATCCCCATGAAACAACTCAATGAAGTCATCCCACAAGATCATTTTCCAATAATGTGACTAAGTAATCAAGATCCCCCAAGATCCAACTGCTTTGTGGAAAATGAGGGTTACCAAATCTACCATATAATCGGTTCATTTCTGCACCACATTTTTGAGGTAGAACACTAAATCTAGAATAACCATTTTTATTGATGGGGTGAATCACCATGGAACTTTAGTGGTATCTGGTTGTAGAACCTGCAAACTGCTCCCAACCATTTCACATCCTCAATCCTCTTTAAAGGTGATTTCTGCAACACAATAGGTGGAGGTGCTGATACATACCCACAAGGAGGAAGGTGTTCACATGATGGATCGTGAACTGAGTCCATATCACTCAGATTATTGTCGTGATAAATATATTTTAGTATCCTTG
The DNA here is from genome assembly GCA_963277665.1 of Viscum album. Lineage (NCBI taxonomy): Eukaryota > Viridiplantae > Streptophyta > Magnoliopsida > Santalales > Viscaceae > Viscum > Viscum album. The sequence goes on along the minus strand of OY728122.1, from coordinate 466,791,692 downwards.
ATGGCTATCATCACTGATAAATAATAAAAGTTATTAAGGATTATCAGAGTCATATTATCATATACATATCATGAACCATGGGGAGTTGACTCTGGAAAGTATTTAAATGACTTGATCATATATGATGCATGTACCATTATTCTTATCAACTAGTGGGTATAGGTGATGATTTGAAAATAAGGTAATCAGGGTCCTAGTGAATGGATACGCCGGGCACCCATACAATCACTAGAATCCCAAGACTAAGATCAACTATCTAGGAACATCAACATTGTTTCCCTTAAACCAACTAATACCTTTTTAGGGACATGTGTTAATGATGTTCCAAGTGTCAAACTGTCTTGGATACCTCTTTTTCATGTCCCTAACCAAGATGGGGCTTGAGCCACAACTACCCCAAGCCTGCCATAATAGGATAGGGGCATGTGACAAGTATCAAAGGCATAAAATTTTAGAGAGGCCTTTTCCTATGTTCCTATACACACAAACAAAACCAACTCAATACAAATGTGTAGAGGAAATGGAAATGAATAAACACTAATATATATTAACAAAACATATTCATCAACCTCAAAATAGTACAAGTAAAATATAATAAACTAAATGAAAAAAGGGGAAACATACTTGCCCAATATAAAAAGTGCCACTTCCTAGAAAAAACTAAAACCAAAATAGCTGAGATCCCCACTACTGGTACCCAAGATAAAACCACTATACCTAATCTAAGACCCTATATCCCTAAGAACATTTGAAGTCATGATCATCATTTATGTCTTCTTCAGAAGGCAGAAAAAGTGATGGGAAATATCATGTAGGAGTCAATATAAAAATGCTCAATAGGATTCCGTGAAAAGGTGAGGGGTGGGGGTCGTATGCAACACTAATAAAAAGGGAAGAAGTATTTTGTAAATAGAACAGTAAAATGAGTGCAGTTCAAAACAACAAGAGAGCTAATTAAAGCTCATCCAAAAATAAGTAGCTAGAAACTTTGAGAATAAGAATGTATCATTGAGTCATTACTAAATATAGTAGGAGATGAGACTCATCCTACTATGAGAGAATATAAATGTAAATCATGTGGAATAATCAATGCAACTTTGCAACTTGTAGAAGGAGATTACCCAAAACCAAATGAGAGGGTAGTCGAAATATAATATATTTATACATAGACCATCAGGGAAACCGAAATGAGAGTGGGTAAGGGGATCTAAATATATCAACACAGTCAAATAATCTTCATCAAGAGAGTAAGGGTATCTCCATATCATATCTTACCCAAGGAAAGAGTCTCCAACAATCTCATAAGTAACCACTATTGATGTAATCAATCCCACAAGTCTTCCCTTAAAAAGAATGTCAATGGAAATAAATCACCACACCTTGATAATATACTATTTTGGTATCTATTTCATCCCTGCATAGTTTTAGGTCCCAAATTTGGGATGCTTCTCGTTGGGGAATGTATCCCTCTTTCTAGTGATTCCAAAGGTACTTCAAGCATATCTCGTCACAACAATGTACAGTCGAGGTAAAAACCAAATTAGAGGCTACCCACATGCTAGTATGCCATCGGAATTTCTCTCTAATTACAGACATAGAGGCTATCCCCTCTCTAATGAATCCTAGGGATTCCACTCTAACTGTATTCATAGAGGCCACCCACTACCTAATTTTTTATGAGGATTATACTCTAATTATAGTCGTACAGGCTACCGACTCCTAGAAGCATCAGGGGGATTCCAATCTAATGGTAGATTAAGTGGATACCCACTCCATGAAGCATCAGCGAAATTCCACTCTTGTTCATCAAGGACTAACTCCTCAAAATGTCAGTGAGATTCCACTTGACATCGCCATCAGGGACCCACTGCCCTGCCTTGTTGAAGGGTATGCCCGGAACTACTTTCAGGGACCACTACCCGACTTAGGATATGTTAATCCCATAATTGATATGGCCATCCATAATGGATGGTAACTCTCTTAAATCATTTAGGAACACAATTAATCCTTGTTGGATGGTACCTCTCATAAATCACTACAGAATAAGACTAGACAAACATACCAGATGGTAAATCTAAAAAGAATGGAAATGCAGTCATCGGGTACTGCCCTAGGTAGTAGGCCACTTCGAAAAATTTCACATTGAAACTATAAATCCAATATAAAGGGATTTAGCATGTATCACACATTAAAATCACTAAGTATAGGCTACTCACATGAAAAAATCCATGTTATGGAGAAGGCGATACATGATTTTTATGATTGTTAATGTGGAACATGGTATGTGTGGGGAAACCCAATGTGTGACCCACCTTATCAACTGTCCATGTACATGGACATTTTAGTGTTCAAAACTATTAGCACAAAACCCTAGGCAGGTTGGTGTACTCCATGGGTACATAAAATGTCTACGAAAAAAGTATATAGAGTGCATGACACTCAATGATGATTCAATGGTATAAAATGTCATTTCACTTAACTGTACCCCCAAAATCCCCCATAACATTTAACCACATCTATTCATACATATTCTCCACTCTCACAAGAGTGGATTCTGATCTATGATGAGGGTTCTCTACAAACAAAGATGAAGGATCTTCAAATGATATACATTTCTTGTTTCGACATATTATGAGATCACGAATAAGGCTTTTAACATCAAAATGGATTTATCTATTATGATCCTTGTGAAAAAATCACTAGACTGATGACTCATTCACCGAAAAATAAATCTGAATTTTTTTATGTCATCGTATTACACTTGAAAGGAATCCCATGGTCCCCACGCCTCAATATTGTAATTAATTCTATGGATTATACCATTTTGATCATCTTAAAAAACAACACATGGTCTTTATTACTCATTTTTTTTCAAAATGAATACCTTGGTAAAAAGTTGCATGTCACCGTAAAACAAGTGAATCAGGCCTTGGGGGGCTCGCACCTCGACATTGGTTTAAACACATGAATGTAATATTGAAACATCTTCCACAAATTCAGGGTCGCAGGACAAGTAATGGCATGTTAATTTGACATCACATGAATATTCTTCTTTTGATATACGAAACCTAAATAATAATAAATTTATTATTATTATTATTAAGCATAGTCGTTTTATATATCCGAGCCCTAAAACCAAATAAAAAAAGTCCCACAATTTTCGAAAATGTTCTATCTCAATGAGATGGATTCATGGACATATGTGGTTCATCTAATGGATGGTTTATTTAGAAGATAATTTCATTAAAAACTATACACCCAAACCCAAATTGGTCCAGACCATTCTAGCCATCCCCATCTGCATGGGCAGACCATCTCTTCCTGGCATGGTCAATTTCGACATCTCCCGGCCCACCCGGTGTCTTTCTAGCCCGACTTCCCCTAGTCCGACATGGCCTGCTATCCCTCCACCTAGGGTCTCCTCATCTTGTCCTCTTTAACGAATCTACATAGTGTTTCCCAAAATCCTGGTTTCCCCTCTGTTCCCCCACATGATTGTGACACTACTGGATGCCCCTAGCCACACTTTTCACCTCTGGATGTCGTCGCGCCCCCGATTCCACTCCACCACCCCCTTGAATTCCCCTTCTCATCACCCCGTGCTCTATTACTCCTAAATTCTACACCTCGTGACCAACTATACTCACTGGCCCACCCAAAAAAATGTTGTGTCGAAGCCCCCCCAGACTTCTCTGCACTTACTTCCTCACCATCCCACCGACTACCAAAAATGGATCAGACACCTGGTCCATGCATACTGAAACTGCTACCACCACGGATCCTCTTCTAGGGAAGGTTCTATAGTGATTAATTCAGTGGACCATTAAGCAACCTTCGTTTTTCCAATCAGAAACCGAAAAATAAATTGGTGATCTAATACGAGAGACTTTCATAATGACTACTCCTGACCAATGATCTAATAGTCAATTGATGCATCTAAATGTGAGTGTCAAATATCTATGAAGAAAAAGTGATTTATAATTAAAAGGATAATTGAAATTGAGATTGGACAATGTTTGTGTTTATTCAGTCATTAAATCAATGTTCAAAGTAGTAAAAGTGATGACGAATTACAGAATAAATACTTTGAAATTAAAATAGATGTTCTAAATTCAATAAAAATCCAACCATGATTCATTCTTCATTGACGAACACACCAGATTACACTTTATCATCGATCCTGTAATGTTTTATTCTTGATTAATTAGATAATGGATGAGATATGGAGGTATTGTTGGGGATATATATAGAGATAGAGAAAAATAGTTAGTGGATAAACCTAATCTGAAATAGTAATGTTATTATTTATATAAAAAAGCTGACACCCCCTCCAACTATCATAGAATCCATGAATCCTATTCCATCTCAATTTAAATCATTCTTAGGTAAAATGAAACATTTTTTAGCCTAATAACAGTCTCATATTTCCACTCCGAGTTCCCAACCATTTTTTTGTTTCACCATTTGAGAAAAAATAATTATTTTTAATTATTTTATTAACGATTTCCCCCTCAGGAACTATTCTAACAGAGGTCCTGCACTGAAAAATGATATCCATATCAAAGGGTAAATGCCCAGATAAAAAATTAAGCATAGACTCATATTTCTGATTTGAGCTCATATTTGAGTGTTATTCTTCATCTTTCATATGTATTGTATAAAAAATACTTAAATATTATTATATAATTTATTATTGGAACACCAGGCCTCAAAATTTCACACCGTCTTAGCACTTAACTCTGGGAATATTTGTATAAAATATTCCAAAGAGTTAAAATAAATAATAGGGTCTCTATAAAAACAAAATGAAATTATAATTATATAAAATAGCATAATTGGAAATGGATGGGTTTTGATTAATTACAGTAAATTTTAACTAACATATTTCTAGATTGAGGAATATGATTTCAATATTAGGAAGATTAATCAAATTGATTTTTTTTAAAATGTATATATAAAATATGTTCTTACCTATATTTGATTATTAAAAAGAAAAATCTTTTAAATAAAATAAATTATTTAATTTTAGTTGAGGTAGAATAGTGATAATATTTGGAACCAATTTGATGATGTTTATGTAACTTGTTACAATATCTTATTTGTAACATTCATTCAAGAAGTAGAACATTCGAAATATTATTGATCATATTACAATAGAAGTGTATGGTTATTTTCTATTTATTTTTCAAAAAATAGGTTTTATTTGTACTTAATTATGTGGTATTAGTTTATTTTGAAACCATTCCAAGGGAAAGGTACTATTAATGAGGATTGAATAATGAAAATAGTTTTTTACACTGGATGGGATTGAATTCTTGTGTTTTTAAAAATCATTTTATATTGTACATGACATGAGATTTTTTTAAAATATCTACATATCAATTATAAGGCCCCAGCCTTAAACCTTACTTAATCTTGAGTTATTACAAGATTACACATTGAGGATCTTTTTAGGTTTAGAGTTTTAGAGAATTAGATCCTGAAACTTGCATTACATTCCACATTTAAACAAAGTGGTTACATAAAAGAGAGTATTCATTCTTCCCATCAACGGGAGCATATTTAAAATATAACACGGATTCTTTCTTGACACATCCTTGACACTATCATCACATCATGTACCTTTCCCTTGACCTGTGAAAAACATTTCAAAAAACATGGGATGAGCATAAAAAGCTCAGTAAGAGTTATAAAAATATGGAAAGGAAACATGAGTTCATATATACATTAGAATGAAATCACACTTTACCCATAAAACATAGGCATATCAAATCATGAATAAATCATAGAAAACATAAGACATAAAGGTAACTTGAGGCATTCATAACATTCTTACGTAGGGAGTAACCCTCTTGGTTACGGTTGGAATACCCATCACAGTATATTCCCTAAATCTCTTCGGAGAAACCTTAACGTTTCACTCCTTCGCGTTACCCAATGTATTGGAGAGCTATATCGGGCTCACCCGCCCTTAGTTTATCACGGAACCACCCATTTTCATAACAATGCCCAATAACCATAACATAAATGTGTCACATAAAACATGAATAAAGGAAACATAACATTTCCAAATTTCAATCACAACATAACATTTTAGTATTTTGAAATAATGAATCCATACAAAAAGAAACCATTTCCAAAACCATTTAAAACATTTAATAAAAAGATTTTTGAATCAAAGTGTCCCATACCACCTTGAAGATAATAATTTTAAACCATTAATATCCATATAAGTAAGTCCTTAAAACCATTTTTAAAACATGGATATTAATAAGAACAAATAATTAAAACATTTAAAATGATATTTTGGTTAAAGGGGTTTTACCAAAATTAGAGACACTTGAATACAATAATTGAGGAATAACATTTAGTCAGAACTTTATAATATCATGAGAATAAATGATTTCATGATATAATACTCCAAAGGACAGTATATACACCATATAAGAGTGAATTGGTGCATAACAACAATGAACCCTCAATAGAAATGTCAAATGTGATGAAATCCCTTATAAAGAAGGTATCTTTAAATTAAGGACAAATCAATCTCAAAAATATGTGTGAAAAATATAAATACACCCAATATAAGTGTATATTAAGTTTAAAACAATAAAAGGTCATTCACACATATTCAAAGGATGACATATTCAATAACTACCTGTTGAACCCATAGAAATCGAAATTGGGTTAAGAAGTTCCCTTGACAGCCTAACGGCGTCACATCAAAATGAGTTGATGAGAGATAAAAAGTGTATCTCATCACTTGAACATAAAATTTACAACAATAAGGATATATGAGAACATATCCCAACATAAAAATATGTAAATTAAAAGACCCAACAAAATAAGTCTTTTAAAAAAAGAGGAGGGTGAAAGGTTCCCTTACCGACTTGGGTATCTTTCAAAACATACACCCCATGAAAGAAGGACAATAGATCATTGATGTAAATACTCATAAACGAAAGTATATTACACAAAGAGTAGAATAATGGGCAGTACATACACCACTCAATGGAATTTGTGGCAAATGTATCATAAATCTCACGGGAATAAAAGTGAGATTAAAAATCCCTTATGAAAACTCGGCAGCCTAACGACGCCACATAAAACTTCCGAATTTGGATTGATGAGATCAAATAGGGTATCTCGTCACATTACAATAAAATTTACAGAAAGAGGAAAATAAAAGAACATCCCCCAACATTACAAAGATGAGTTTAAAAGAAGTGACATAAAGGAGAGTACTTAAAAAGAAAGAGAGAGGTTAGATCTCTTAGGAAAGTTCGGCAGCCTAACGACGCCACTCAAAACTTCCAAAATGGATTGATGAGAGAGAATATGGTCTCTCATCACATTAACATAAAAATTACAATAAGTGTAATATAAAAGATCATCCCAATAACAAGAAAGATGAGCTTTAAAATAAATGACATAAAAGTGTGTACTTAAAAAGAAAGAGAGGAGTAGGATCCCTTACCTCGGGTCCGACTTGACTCGATCGTTCTTTAATCTCCTGAATAATAAACTTGAGTTAATTTCTACTTCCTTAAGAAAATTTTTCAAGTTAATTATTCCTTTTATATCACTTATTACCATGTCATAAACATTATGTAATCATTTAAGTTAATAATATTTGTTTTTCCGATATTTGGTTCTTAAGTCGAAAGTGGACTTCTTACAATTACATGTTGTTCGTGTGGCCAAAAGTTTATTATATCCAGAATTGTATTCATGATGTAGATATCATATATGTCATATATATCCAGTACATGCATGCATTTATAACATTACATAATCATTTAGAGGTAAGAAATGAAATGCACCGTTCATGGAGACGGTAAGCCGTACGTACGCATGAACGCTACTTTCATTTCTATTTCGTATTTTATAGAATGGAATAAAAATGATATAAAGGTATATTATAATTCCAGTATAATATCATATATAATATCATAGTTCCATCCTTTATACGTCCCACATATGGTATTTAACGAATCAAATCACTTTGAGGGGGAGGTAGTCCGCACTTCCTTAAATGAAGATATCGCGTTTACCCATAATGGAAACCATAAAGGTATTCCCAAAATGAAAAAAACAGAAACTTAAGGAAAACATAAACATATTATATATCATATATAAAAATATTGACATCATAATGGCCACCTTTGAAGGTGTTAAATGAGTATTGAACAATCATCGTTTCGGGAGGCAGAATTTCGCCATCCACGGAAACCGTATGTTCTTTAACCATTTGATGTAGTTGTGTGAGAGTGTAGCTCGAATAAATCTTATAACAATATCCTAGTATATTTAAGATAATGGTGTTGTTACAAAAGAAATAAATAAAAAGATTTTATGGGGTTGGAGAAGCAAAATAAAACAAATGAACACGAGAGAATGAATTACCTTTAAAAGTGTAACTCCTTTTAATTTGAGCCTAAAGGCTTCCTTTGAAAGGATTATGCCCAAAGGGAATCCTCTAGGATGAGGAGAGGGATTTGGAGAGATTAAATGGGCAGGGGTTGGCCGAGCCAAAGGCTTGAAGAGTGTCGGAAAATAGGTAGAGGTGGGGGCCTTTTATAAGAGGAGAGGAGGGGCACTTTTGGAAAGTAAGAAATATTACTTTATTTGAATATGTTTTTCGGTTTCAAAAGGTCCCACATTGATATAATTCGTGGATAAGGTGTTAAGGGTTCGAAATCCACCCATCCAATAAGTTTTGGACATGTGTAGTTTATAGATTTTACATTATTTTCCATTTTATTTAAATCGTTAAATAATGAGGTCATCGCTGCATCATCATGATGTCATAAATAATTTAAATTATATAGTGTCTAAAAATTATAAAACAAATACTATGATGTATTAAATCTTTTTAGCTTTCCAATGACTATTTATAATCAAACATCTGATCTTTATAACCCCATGTAAAAATTGTATTTGTAAAACATATGATGTTTGTGTCATTTTTACTTTTACATTAAATAAAAAGTTATTTATGTCATTTCCCAACCAAAGTAGCTCCATGGGGTCCTCAAGTTGACCCATGGCTTTTCTTGGTCGTCCATGACACAAACAATGAGGGTAGGACATGTGTAAAGCTCATCTTATTTTATTAAAGCATTATTTTTACCTTAAACTACATTACTTACAACTAATCGCGATTAAAAACTTAATAAGTTACTATTCACCAAAAATATTATTTTTATCCCATTGAACCACATTTTACTTCTTAATGACAACCATGTATGTCGGATTTTTGAAATTCAAAACACAAAGATGGCAAAATTTCATTTAAACGGAAAAATCGGTTTTTATAGGTACCACTTAGTGGTTTCACTATTCATCAAAAATTGAAGTTTTTCAGAAAAATCCCAAAAATTCACCATAAGAAATATTTGAAATTCCGAATTCAAAAATGAAGTCTATTTTACAAAATTCAAAACATAGAAGTCAGATTAATTAATTTAATAATTAATTCTCGTTGTCAGAGCAAATAGCGTGTTTTTATGAAACAACAAGTATCAAAAGATTGACACTGGTTTAAGTCTCATTTCAAAGTGTAATTAATTCCAATGACCACTATTGGATTTAATGGTAAAAATATATTCTAATTTCAATTTAAAACCAATTCAAAAGATACTCTAATCATATAAATAAATTAGATTAATAGAGGTTTTGAATTAAAATACAACATTTTACACTATTCATTAAAAAAATGAACTTTATCGGAAAGATACCAAAAATTTACACAAAGTAAATTTTGATGTCCCGATTCTTAATAAGAGTTTTATTTTGTCCTAAAGAATGTTTAAGAGTGAAAAAAACTATATTTAATGATGGTTCAACATCAAAAGGTGATAAGTGAACCTTTAGTGAAAACTAGGGCATATGCGCCTAAAATTGAATTCTTTCCGTATTTTAAGCCTCTATCCTTTATTGGATAAATGTAAAAACATTTAAAAACATATATAATCATATTTTAGTTATTTCTATCCATTCCCGCCATTACAATGGCTACATGTTAACTACCATTTAAAATAATATTATTTTATTATTAGAGTGCAACGTAAGATTCCCAAGAAACTCGTTGTTGCGTATTGGGTACGCCATCGATCATAGCATCCCCTTTAAAGTAATATTAATGTTTGATTCACAAATATGGGTAAATATAAAGATGTCATATTCTTTATTTACCTGGGGTGTTACATCCTTCCCCCCTTTTGGGAATTGCGTCCTCGCAATTTTAAAATTGGGCTTGGAAACATCCTTGAAAGTCCCACATCGGAACAAGAGTCGGTAAAACAATCACTTTAAAATAAAGAAAGATAAGTACAAAGGTCTCCCGAGTTAACCCGTAATAGGATTCCGTGTAGGAAAACATGGACATGGAAGAAAAAGAAAAGGGTCATGTTCTGATGGAGAGTGATAGAAAACATGTTTAGGAGAAAGTTAACCATGAGAAAATCACAAACTTGTGATGGGTTAAACAGTATTCGATTCCCCAGTAGGAAAAGTTAATAGACAACATTTTTGTTTTAAGCTACTTTTTATTGAGAAATTTATTCATAAGGAAACATAATCACTTATCATGTTGAATTTCAACTTCTACTAGATTCCTTAATCAAAATCATATTTTTTCCCAAAAGATGAGTATTTAGGGAGACTTGTTCGCATTAAGAGTACTATAATCAACTTCTAGAGAATCACCTAATCCACAAAAGAGAACTATACAATTCCCATGTCTTCAAACCTTAACCAAAACTAAAACAAAAAATGTTACTACAAGATCAGATAATCCAAAAAAGGATAACCTTTTAAAAAGAAAATCTATGCTTAATCTCCAAAATTTGTCCAACAAAACCCAAAGTTCAACGAAGACCATTAGATAAACAATTTGTCCATAAAATTATTCAACGTAAACCAAACTAAGGTTGAAACCCAAGTATTTGAAGGATTTAGTCTCATAGTCTTCCAAGTTAAGTCGTAACATTTATCTCCAAACAACATCAGTTGCTCCTAAAGTCTCGTATTGAAAAGTAATTATCATAATCACATATCCTCCATGATAGGTTAATAATTTTCATAAATAACCCAAAATCAACTTACTCTTAATTCATAAAATCATATAACTAGAATGAATCAGTCAAACTAACCAGAGACTTCACGTAGTCCAGTGGTAGGCGATAAATACCTGTCGCACTTTGGTTGTGGGTTCGATTCCCGCAGCTTTGTCCGACGCGACGGGTTGTCACACGGTCTGCGTGTTGTCCTTTTTCCAAAACTATATAATTCTTAAAACATTCCCCAAAATGAGATAAAATATTCAAGAATAATCATAACATATTTTAACCTCATTTTTATCTCATTCCTTTCATTTTCCATCATATCATAGAGTAACCCATAATTACCTAAAAATTAAGGATCATATAAACCCTAATGGTTACCTTAATAATTATTACCTGAATTTCCACATCGAGTTGGCCATCTCATACATGATGCACTAGAGAAATCACCAAGGTTCGAGTGGTTGATCATGACTCCTTGATATTTGGTTTAGAACAACCATGAGTTTCCTCATTGAATCCTCCATTTTATCTAGTCTCTTAATCAGAGAACCACCACAGTTTCCTTCAAACCTGTTGTCTCTTTGGTTCCTGCTAGATCCATCCATTCACTAAAAATAGAAATGTCAGTGTGAGTATATCAACAAAACAATCATGTACTAATGAGGAAGGTAAACACTAAGATACACATACTTGTTTACTTTATCTAAAACTAGTACTCTTTCTAAAATCCTAACCATTATGGTAATGTCACTTATGCTTAAAGAATACCCTAACCTCTAAAGTTATCTAAACCGACCTTTGATACCAACTATAAGGCCCCAGCCTTAAACCTTACTTAATCTTGAGTTATTAAAAGATTACACATTGAGGATCTTTTCAGGTTTAGAGTTTTAGAGAATTAGATCATGAAACTTGCATTACATTCCACATTTAAACAAAGTGGTTACATAAAAGACAGTATTCATTCTTCCCATCAACGGGAGCATATTTAAAATATAACACGGATTCTTTCTTGACACATCCTTGACACTATCATCATATCATGTACCTCTCCCTTGACCTGTGAAAAACATTTCAAAAACTTGGGATGAGCATAAAAAGATCAGTAAGAGTTATAAAAATATGGAAAGGAAACATGAGTTCATATATACATTAGAATGAAATCACACTTTACCCATAAAACATAGGCATATCAAATCATGAATAAATCATAGAAACCATAACACATAAAGGTAACTTGAGGCATTCATAACATTCTTACGTAGGGAGTAACCCTCTTGGTTACGGTTGGAATACCCATCACAGTATATTCCCTAAATCTCTTCGGAGAAACCTTAACGTTTCACTCCTTCGCGTTACCCAATGCATTGAAGAGCTATATCGGGCTCACCCGCCCTTAGTTTATCACGGATCCACCCGTTTTCATAACAATGTCCAATAACCATAACATAAATGTGTCACATAAAACATGAATAAAGGAAACATAACATTTGCACATTTCAATCACAACATAACATTTTAGTATTTTGAAATAATGAATCCATACAAAAAGAAACCATTTCCAAAACCATTTAAAACATTTAATAAAAAGATTTTTGAATCAAAGTGTCCCATACCACCTTGAAGCTAAAAATTTTAAACCATTAATATCCATATAAGTAAATCCTTAAAACCATTTTTAAAACTTGGATATTAATAAGAACAAATAATTAAAACATTTAAAATGTTATTTTGGTTAAAGGGGTTTTACCAAAATTAGAGACACTTGAATACAATAATTGAGGAATAACATTTAGTCAAAACATTATAATATCATGAGAATAAATGAATTCATGATATAGTAATCCACAGGATAGTATATACACCATATAAGAGTGAATTGGTGCATAACAACAATGAACCCTCAATAGAAATGTCAAATGTGATGAAATCCCTTATAAAGAAGGAATCTTTAAATTAAGGACAAATCAATCTCAAAAATATGTGTGACAAATATAAATACACCCAATATAAGTTTATATTAAGTGTAAAACAATAAAAGGTCATTCACACATATTCAAAGGATGACATATTCAATAACTACATGTTGAACCCAAAGAAATCGAAATTGGGTTAAGAAGTTCCCTTGACAGCCTAACGGCGTCACATCAAAATGAGTTGATGAGAGATAAAAAGTGTATCTCATCACTTGGACATAAAATTTACATTAATAAGGATATATGAGAACATATCCGAACATAAAAATATGTAAATTAAAAGACGCAATAAAAGAAGTCTTTTAAAAAAAGAGGAGGGTGAAAGGTTCCCTTACCGACTTGGGTATCTTTCAAAACATACACCCCATGAAAGAAGGACAATAGATCATTGATGTAAATAATCATAAACGAAAGTATATTACACAAAGAGTAGAATAATGGGCAGTACATACACCACTCAATGGAATTTGTGGCAAATGTAGAATAAATCTCATGGGAATAAAAGTGAGATTAAAAATCCCTTACGAAAACTCGGCAGCCTAACAATGCCACATAAAACTTCCGAATTTGGATTGATGAGATCAAATAGGGTATCTCATCACATTACAATAAAATGTACAGCAAGAGGAAAATAAAAGAACATCCCCCAACATTACAAAGATGAGTTTAAAAGAAGTGACATAAAGGAGAGTACTTAAAAAGAAAGAGAGAGGTTAGATCTCTTACGAAAGTTCGGCAGCCTAACGGCGCCACTCAAAACTTCCAAAATGGATTGATGAGAGAGAATATGGTCTCTCATCACATGAACATAAAAATTATAATATGTGTAATATAAAAGATCATCCCAATAACAAGAAAGATGAGCTTTAAAAGAAATGACATAAAAGTGTGTACTTAAAAAGAAAGAGAGGAGTAGGATCCCTTACCTCGGGTCCGACTTGACTCGATCGTTATTTAATCTCCTGAATAATAAACTTGAGTTAATTTCTACTTCCTTAAGAACCTTTTTCAAGTTAATTATTCCTTTTATATCACTTATTACCATGTCATAAACATTATGTAATCATTTAAGTTAATAATATTTGTTTTTCCGATATTTGGTTCTTAAGTCAAAAGTGGACTTCTTACAATTACATGTTGTTCGTGTGGCCAAAAGTTTATTATATCCAGAATTGTATTCATGATGTAGATATCATATATGTCATATATATCCAGTACATGCATGCGTTTATAACATTACATAATCATATAGAGGTAAGAAATGAAATGCACCGTTCATGGAGACGGTAAGCCGTACGTACGCATGAACGCTACTTTCATTTCTATTTCGTATTTTATAGAATGGAATAATAATGATATAAAGGTATATTATAATTCCAGTATAATATCATATATAATATCATAGTTCCATCCTTTATACGTCCCACATATGGTATTTAACGAATCAAATCACTTTGAGGGGGCGGTAGTCCGCACTTCCTTAAATGAAGATATCACGTTTACCCATAATGGAAACCATAAGGGTATTCCCAAATTGAAAAAAACAGAAACTTAAGGAAAACATAAACATATTATATATCATATATAAAAATAGTGACATCATAATGGACACCTTTGAAGGTGTTAAATGAGTATTGAACAATCATCGTTTCGGGAGGCAGAATTTCGCCATCCACGGAAACCGTATGTTCTTTAACCATTTGATGTAGTTGTGTGAGAGTGTATCTCGAATAAATCATATAAAAATATCCTAGTATATTTAAGATACTGGTGTTGTTACAAAATAAATAAATAAAAAGATTTTATGGGGTTGGAGAAGCAAAATAAAACAAATGAACACGAGAGAATGAATTAACTTTAAAAGTGTAACTCCTTTTAATTTGAGCCTAAAGGCTTCCTTTGAAAGGATTCTGCCCAAAGGGAATCCTCTAGGATGAGGAGAGGGATGTGGAGAGAGTAAATGGGCAGGGTTTGGCCGAGCCAAAGGCTTGAGGAGTGTCGGAAAAGAGGTAGAGGTGGGGGCCTTTTATAAGAGGAGAGGAGGGGCACTTTTGGAAAGTAAGAAATATTACTTTATTTGAATATGTTTTTCGGTTTCAAAAGGTCCCACATTGATATAATTCGTGGATAAGGTGTTAGTGGTTCGAAATCCACCCATCCAATAAGTTTTGGACATGTTTAGTTTATAGATTTTACATTATCTTTCCATTTTATTTAAATCGTTAAATAATGAGGTCATCGCTGCATCATCATGATGTCATAAATAATTTAAATTATTTAGTGTCTAAAAATTATAAAACAAATACTATGATGTATGAAATCTTTTTAGCTTTCCAATGACTATTTATAATCAAACATCTGATCTTTATAACCCCATGTAAAAATTGTTTTCGTAAAACATATGATGTTTGTGTCATTTTTACTTTTACATTAAATAAAAAGTTATTTATGTCATTTCCCAACCAAAGTAGCTCCATGGGGATCCTCAAGTTGACCCATGGCTTGTCTTGGTCGGCCATGACACAACCAATGAGGGTAGGACATGTGTCAAGCTCATCTTATTTTATTAAAGCATTATTTTTACCTTAAACTACACTAATTACAACTAATCGCGATTAAAAACTTAATAAGTTACTATTCACCAAAAAAATTATTTTTATCCCATTGAACCACATTTTACTTCTTAATGACAACCATGTATGTCGGATTTTTGAAATTCAAAACACAAAGATGGCAAAATTTCATTTAAACGGAAAAATCGGTTTTTATTGGTACCACTTAGTGGTTTCACTATTCATCAAAAATTGAAGTTTTTCAGAAAAATCCCAAAAATTCACCATAAGCAATATTTGAAATTCCGAATACAAAAATGAAGTCTATTTTACAAAATTCAAAACATAGAAGTCAGATTAATTAATTTAATAATTAATTCCCACTGTCAGAGCAAATAGCGTGTTTTTATGAAACAACAAGTATCAAAAGATTGACACTGGTTTAAGTCTCATTTCAAAGTGAAATTAATTCCAACGACCACTATTGGATTTAATGGTAAAAATATATTCTAATTTCACTTTAAAACCAATTCAAAAGATACTCTAATCATATAAATAAATTAGATTAATAGAGGTTCTGAATTAAAATATAACATTTTACACTATTCATTAAAAAAATGAACTTTATCGGAAAGATACCAAAAATTTACATAAAGTAAATTTTGATGTCTCGATTCTTAATAAGAGTTTTATTTTGTCCAAAAGAATGTTTAAGAGTGAACAAAACTATATTTAATGATGGTTCAACATCAAAAGGTGATAAGTGAACCTTTAGTGAAAACTAGGGCATATGCGCCTAAAATTGAATTCTTTCCGTATTTTAAGCCTCTATCCTTTATTGGATAAATGTAAAAACATTTAAAAACATATATAATCATATTTTAGTTATTTCTATCCATTCCCACCATTACAACGGCTACATGTTAACTACCATTTAAAATAATATTATTTTATTATTATAGTGCAACGTAAGATTCCCAAGAAACTCTTTGTTGCGTATTGGGTACGCCATCGATCATAGCATCCCCTTTAAAGTAAAATTAATGTTTGATTCACAAATATGGGTAAATATAAAGATGTAATATTCTGTATTTACCTGGGGTGTTACATCAATAGAATTTTATCTTTGATTCGCCCATTTTCCCACTCAATTTCAATATTGCACCTTAATGGGAATTTTTTGTTGGAATTTAGAGGAATGTTTCTATCATTGTCTACTATTATTCCCTTTGGAGGGGCTGTTTTTATTTATAATTTTAATTATTTGAACCGTAGGTCAATTCCTGATTTAGGTGGAACTTACTTTCAAATATGTAATGATATAATGATTCCGTATATAATGTCCTATGATTATGATGTATTAAAGGCTGATAACAATGGATTTCATCCGAATTCATATAATGTTCCAATTACAACAAATGTACTGAAAAATAAAGAGATTGATGGAAGAGATAAAATTCATTACTATCTTCACTCATTGTATGTGAAGTTATTAGTGTATGAGGGGTTGGAACATACAATTGTGTTAGTAAATAATATAAAAATATTAATGAATGAAATGAAAATGTGAATAAGGTAATGTTAGAAATCAAGTGGATGGTGTAATAAGATATCAATATTAATGAGTATGAATTAGTTGGTGATTTCATCAAAAGGGTAAATAATATTGTAATAACCAAGACAGTTCATGGTGGGATGTTGAAATATTTGTCGATTATTGAAAAGATAATACTAATTATTCTAGGAAAATTTTATTCAAAAGTTTCATAATTAAAATATTGAAATATTAAAACTCTGTATTTGGATACATTATATAAATCTATTATTAAATATAAAATATTTAGAGAGAAATTTATGAAATATAGAAAAAAAAATTTATCAAAAAACCACCATTAAATATTAGATTATTGGAAAATATAGGATGACTATAAAACAAGATGATGTTAATGATTCAAAAACTAATGATGATGTTAGAATCTTTTTTTATGAAATGGATTCCTTGTTTAATGTAATAACAAATGTTATAATAATATATATTGATATTTTTGCAATAAAAATCATTGACAGTTTAAATTTTAGGTATTTTCCAAAATCATTTCCTTGATAAATTGTGAAGAATAATTTAATAAAAATTATAAAATACATTAATAGTCGTTTTGAATTTTTTTGAAAAACATAAATCCTTTTCCAATCGAAAAGATAAGACATTTATACAAATACCTATAGAGATTTTATTCTACAAAGAATATTATTATGAAAGTGAAGTTAAAAATTATTTTTTCACTCAAAATTTAGTAAAAAAAATTATTGTGAATAGAGATAATGAATAGTTATTTGGGTAAAATATAAATTTTTAAAAATAAGAGAAATAGTTAGAATATGATTTTAAATCATGGTTTGAATAATTTATTCTAATGATTGTGAGTCATAAAAGAGAAATCAGGAAGTTGACAAAGGAGATATGTATTGAAAATAATTAATAATACTTTGTTGAAGTGTATTCAATGATTTTGGTAGCGAATGATAATTAGAATTTTTTTTGAATAATTAATGAATACAAATTGAAAAAATTATGTAATAAGAAATTTTAATAATGATGAGTTTGAACTTTTTGAAACAAATATTCTATAAAACTATGAAGGGAGTTCATTATTTAAAAAACTATTTTTTCTAAAATTGGGAAATTTTATAAGAATTTTAATCTAAATAAGTTAAACAAGAACATATCATAGAATTTTTTAAAATAAAAAATAATTTGTTTCAATGATTATGAATGATGATAAGGTATGTTATATTTCCCTAAAAAATGTTGAAAATTATGATGTTTTTAATATTTATAATTCCAAATTAATTATTTCTAGTATAAGTTATTCATCTCACGAAATAAATATTTCAATGTTGAATAAGAATATTTTAAATGATCGTATAGTTTTTGAGAATCAAAAAATTACTTACATGGAAAGTATAAAAGATTTAGAAAAAAATGATTTCAACTCAAGATTCTATAGATTTTATAGAAGAAGATTTCAATTCTAGGGATACTATAAGTATTATGGAGTATTTTTTAAAATAAAAATTGTGTTTTCATTCAATCATGATTTAAAAAATTATATTACTTGTAACAGGAAGAAAATATTGTGGGATACTCAACTCACTCAATAACGGAAACATGAGAATGTTTTTGTGAGGGAAGAAAATATTTTCTATCAATTGGGATTTATTTTGGAAATATGTATACAAATTGAAAATCCAACTAATGTATGAATTGATTTGTTACCAAAACAAGATCTTATTTTTAAAATTTATAAAAATAATAAAATTATTGAAGGTAAAGGTAATTAAAATTTTGTTACTAAAGAGAGTGATATCAGTGATTAAAAAAGAGACTGAACTAGGTTTTTTCATTATCGGTGCTCTTCACCTATGATAGGTGATTGAATATTTTTAAATAATTAGAAATATTTTAAATTTGGAACATGTGTTATTGGCCTTATCAAATCACTCAGAATCAATAGTGTTTGATATTCTATTATATAGGATGATAAACACACAAAAAATGCCATTTTTTATAACGGTATGTAGAATAGCATATTATGATCATCAGAAATTTCTTGTAAATAAAATATAATTTTAGAAATAACATTTTTTTAAGATTCTGAGAAGGAAAAGTTTTTGAATGTGGAAATGTACAAAGGAAAAACTATTTTATGTTGGTGATGTTCAAGACTAGAGTTATTTAATCATTATTTAAGAAAATAAAGTGAGGAATAATGTTTGGGATATATGTGAAAGAGTAATATGAGTAAGATAACAACCTCAAATATTACATGCGACATTCCTTATTTGATAATAATAGTTTGATTGTGTTTATCAATAGATCATAAATAGAAAAATCTAAATTTATTTAATAAGAAATTTGAAATTCTTTTAAATGAATCTTATAAATGATCCATTCTATTATTTTATTGTCCATGTAAAAAAATTAATATTTTAGAGATATGTAATTTTTTTCACTCAAGGATGATTTTACAATCATTACTTCTATTATGAATTTGAAAAATAAATTAGTATCACTAAAAATATTAATGAGTTTTTGGAAATGATTAGAAATTAATTATGGACGTTCTATTTTCATTTTGGGAAGTAATAATATTTGGTGAATATAATAAAAAATAATTCATAAGTTATGTTGAAAATAAAATGTATTTTTGATGATTTTCATGAACCTCACAAAATAAAAATGGTGTTTCTTGAAGGTATAACATAATTATTTTGGAGATGTGATATACTACGTTAATAAACCATGGCCTTCATAATATTTTATTGATGTAGTTTATGTGTAGTGCACTTTAAATTTTGAATATGTGTTTCCAAAAACAATGCTCTAATAGGAATTCCAAAAACATTCTATAATGAATCTATGAATGAACATAATACATATCAAAATAAGATGTGGAATCATGTGTAAGTACAAAAAATCATTTTTGATCAACTATAAAAATTTCAAATGATAATAAAATCTGTGTTTCTTTCGAATAATTATTTGATGTCAAGTTTAAATCTAATTTATGTTAATAACGCATTATATATACAATAGTAGATTTATTCTATGAATGAGGATTTGTACTATATTTAGTAGAATTTTACATTGGAATTTGATCCTGACCCAAATAACAAAACACTTATTCGTACAAAGTGGGTGTTACAAAAGTATTTGATTGAATACAGTGAAGTTATATGAAAACGACATGATTGGATTGAAATAGTCACTAAAAAATTGAACATATTTATTTTGATGATACATTTTTCCTATATTAAGGTAATAATAAAATAGAATATTTATTCATTTTAACTCACAATGATGGTATTTAATCATTAGAATGGTTTGAAATATGTTTTTTTAATGTAGAAGATGATGAAGAAGATAATATTGAACAACCATATGGATTTGTAATTGTAAGCAATGAAATTTATATGTTAAATATGAATAAATAAATTCATTGGATAATGAACTATATATGATATTAGTATTCCAAATTTGATTCCCTCTTGTGGAATTTGAACATTATTAATGTATGGGTTGACAATAATCTCTTCATCAATGAAAATAATGATAATTTTCAAATTGTAATTGTTTTTTATGATGTTTTTTTATTTCCTAAGAATGAATTTTTTTTATTCAAATGATATGATGATTTTGTGTGATAATTCCATTCATATTGAAAATAAATATTTTAATATCATACAAATTTTATAATATAAGATATATATTTTAATTAAAAATAGAACTATGATATTGACAGTATTATGAAATTGGGGTTAGAAAATTAAAAACCAATTTATATAATAATTTTAATGGGAACCATGTTTTTATATGATGGAGAATAATGTGAAGTTCATTCTTAAAAATTTTAAAAGGAAATTATAGCTTTTTTATATCTATTGATTTCTGTGGCACATATTGTATATGTTGTAACATTCTATGAATGCTTCAAAATTTATTAATAATAATATGATCTCATAGATGGAGAATTAATTCATAGATATTTCATAGGCACAAAAAATGTTGGTATAAAATATGATATCTTATTATGAATTGATATGTATTTTATTAAAGATACGGATTTTGTAGGTTTTTTAGATGATAATATATTTATATATTATCATTTTTTATTTTTGAGAGAATAAATTATGAGTTGGAATACTGAAAAATAGAATTATGTAAATTGTATAACAACTATTTATTTATATTTTTACACTAAATATGTTTTAATGGAACTTCTTATAGATGAATAATCAATTGGACTGTATTTTAGTTAATGTATTTCTACTGCTACACTTGGATATTGGTAATGAAATATTAATACTTATAACTATAAATTTATTTTGAAATTATTTTTCAATGTATGTTGAAATCAAATACAACATAATGAATGTGTATTGGAGATGATTGAACTAGACATTTAATTTATTCCTACTACAGAACAAGTTGTCAGCATATTTACAAAACCATTACTAAAAGAACATTTTTTATTCCTAAACATGGGTGTATAACCTCTTTCACTCTATGATTTGGGAATTGTATGTTCCCATATATCATATTTTAAAAAGATAGTGTTTTAAATTGGGAGTTAAATGAGGTTTCATATATTATTCCACTATTATGAGATAAACCAGTTAATGAATAATTTATTTAGAAGTTGTTATTAAAAGGGTAATGATATATGTTCAAGATGTTAATTTATAAAATATTATAATAGTTTGTTGCTGTTATTTTAGTAAATATTTTTTATAGAAAAAATAATGAATACATGTATATTTGAAATGTATGATGCTCAAGAAGAATATTATTATTTAACTATATACAGAAAAAATTGTTTTTCAGTTGAAAGATTCTTATTTCCTAAACTAAGGACACACACATTGGCTTCTAATTTTTGATAAGTTTCTTGATTCTTTAGTAAATGATGTTGTAGTGATTTATAAATATTGGTAGACAAACAAATCCAAATACTGATGTTGTGGGGAACATGTTTTCTAGAAGGGTTTTTTTGAATGATGTTTTCTTGATGTATTTGTCTACAATTATATTTAGGATAATCACCTTACTTTGTAATGAAAATGAGATTAGACGAAGTGTTTTGGAATCACATATTCGGAGATATAATTATTCAGAAATTACATTAATTGAATTCTTTATATGAATATTTCCATTGGGAAAACATGTTTTCTTACTAATAATTCATAATTTTTTTTTCTAATAATTTTGGATGATTTACCAGATACTAAATATCATAAGAGATCATTAAAATACTACTTTGATGATTCAATTGTATCACATTTTTATAATAATAACATACAACCTATTTATATTTTATGTTTCTAAATGGATGTTGATTTTGTTTTGGATATAGGGGTTTTGATAAAAATCATCAAAAAAACACGAAATGATTTACTGGTAATTTAATTTTACCAAATAATTATCATGACATGATAAAATATTGAGTTTATAGTTGAATGGGGATATAAATAAATCTTGGGTTTTTTTGTGATAAGAACTTATTTTTGACAAATAACATCATTTTGTGAAGTTATAGATGAAAATGATGCACAAGGGATTGTTGTATGAATTTGAGTAAGTAATAAGATTGGAAAAATTATAGATTCATCCATCCATAAGACAGGGTGATCCATTCATCAACCAAATAAAACAGATGAACTAATCCATTGAGTGAAACAATCTGTTACATACTTATTAAAATAGATAAATCATTATGTTTATAGATCCATCATTGGATATTAAGAGACCAATTCATCAATTGGTATTTGAAGAATAATCCATCAGGTGATATGTTGATATGTTTTGTCAGATAAGGAGATGTTGAATATATAAATAATCTTTTTAAAAAGGTGATACCAGTTAAAATTTCAATGATTCTTTCAAATAGTTATTGTTGGTTTTTAACATAAAATTGGGAAGTCTTCTTCTATAAATTTTTTAAATTGGTTCAACAGTATCATAATAAAAATCAATGTTCCATAAAGAGTTGTTCCAAACTCTGAGATTCTATAAACATCTCTTGTAATGTTCCTATTCTTGTAATATTAATAATTAAGATGTTATAGTGATATAAAAAAGATTTTGGAAGACAATAGAATAGTTGGGAAGATTTAATATGTAGTTTAATGGAGTTTTAGTGATTGTTAATTTTTGTGGTCTTTAATTTTTTTGATTGGGATAATTATTTCATTTTACCACCTATACTAATTTCGGTGAAATAATATAAAGGGGTAAAACTAAAAAAATCTGTGATAAAATTAATGTGTTATGAGTTAAAGCTCTAAAGATATGGTTTCTATTTGTTTAATAGACACAATTTTCAAAATAAAGGATTCTAACAAAAAATTCATGAGTATTTTTTTTCAAAAGAAAACGATGTGATTAGATAAGTATTGTTTAGGATTAAAAAGATTATTTTGAAAGTTCACGAAGAATTATTTTGGAAAATATATAATAGGGAATGAGTACGGTTCTGAATTTCAATAATTTTTTTTTCACAGACACATTTTGTATGTGACAAATCAGACTCAAAAACTATATAGAGGAATCAAACTATGATTTCTACATAATCTAGAGAGGATGTTGTAACATGCTTCTAGATAAAATACAGAAGAAAATTTTATTGAATATAAACAATTATTATATGTTTTGAGAGGAATTTTGAATTTGTTTTGAACAAAATAGTGATGGTTTATATATTAATTTACAACACCATACTTATATAATTTGTTTTAGAATAATGACTTGAATATTTATACTAATCATATTGATACAGAAGTTTCAGACTATCTCATAATAGTTATATCCAAACCAATATGATTATTTTCTAGTGGATAGTGTTATAATTAATTATTTTCAAATCAGACCTTAGCCAATATAAAATTATTTTTTTATCAAAATATGTTAATTATTTTTGTTATAGGGGATTAATTTAATTGATGGGGTTTTAAAAAATGTTTTCCCCTTAACATGTGGAAGAGGTTGTAAAAACTGTTAACATAAAAACAAAAATATATCAACAATTAACTAGATCTCCAACATTGTTAATACATTGATCTTCTATTGACCTCATTAGGTATATTCTCTATGTTTATCCTTGAACCATTACCAATATGAATTAATGAAGATATTGTTTGAGAAAATTCATCTACTAAATTATTTCACATTCATATAGATTTATACAAGATCCATGTTAGTTGAATTGCCACAAAAACTTAAATAATTCACTATATATTTTTTAGATATTACACAAATTACATAAGGATTTTCTTAACATGATATTAGGATTATATAAACATGAAATATATTATTTTTATATAGAGATAACCTTAATTTTCATTCCTTCCATGATGAAATTTTCCTCTTTTATCATTTTTCATAAAAAATATATGTATTTAGAGGAATTGATGTTTTATTTCAAAAAAATATTTTATTTATTTTAAAAAAGTTATACATATTTAATCATTAATTTTTTGACATAACACAAAATTTAAAATAATATGATAATTAATATTTGAATTATATAAACGTGGTTCCTTATAAAACCCATGTTTCAATTGAATTTATTTATTTAATTAAAAACAATGTTTAAAAATTTTAGGATATGAATTTCATAAAAATTATACAATTTTATTGATTTTTCATGGAAATATAATCATAAAATTATTTTTAGTATTGTACTAAAATTGATTATTCATGTGTTAAATGTTATAAAATTATTTTACTAATAGTTTAACTGTTATGATGTTAATAAAGAAAAATTGCATATATATTTTTGAAACTATAATTATTATGGAATATATTTTATTAACAAATGTATTTATTTTTATATTATATTGTGGTATATATATGTAGAGACCTAAATCATGACACATATAGACAGTACAATACATTTGCAGAATACTTAATACATGAAGAAATCAGATGCCGAAAGGCCATTTTAGTTTAGTGACTTTGGAAACTCTTAACACAATCTTCTAATCATGGTAAAAGATCATCAACATCTCCCATAAAGATCTTCCCCTTTGGTTTTCTTACCTAAAACCTTTCACTATATCCTAGGGAAAATAAAACCTAAAAAGGGGTGAGCTCAAATGCTCAGTAAGGGTAATCATGGAGAACATAAAACAATAAAAAAACATTTGAAGTTAAGAACATGAACATAAAACATCAAAATCATGAGTAATGACATAAATCTTGGTAGTACATAAGGTATAGATCAAAAAAGAACATTAATCATGATAAAATAACAAGGGGAATAAAACATTTAATTTTGGGAAACAATTAAGCACCTGATATGATTTCTAGAGTAGCCAAGGCATTGATGCCAAGACCATCATAGTTGACAAAGTCCTTTACTGAATCAAGGTCACTCCTCAGTCTAGTGCTGTATAACTGAACCAGATTAACTTTCTGTTCAATCCATGTATATCTCATGAGATATAATTCTTTACCCAATGCATTGGAGGGAGATATATGTCCCACCCATTTCATAATGAAATAATTATTATGTGTTCCACAACATAAACATAAATCATTTATCATAACCCAAAGAATAAAATGGGTTTCATAAACATCATCCCATCATAACATAATCCATATAAAACAAATGGATATCATTTCATCATAAGAAAAGTGAACCCATGTAAATCATAGAGACATTATACTTGAAACATACACATATGAAATAATGTCATCTTAGGTGGAAAATGGTTTTGATAAAACACTTAAATTGAATTTTTGAAGAAAATATCCTTTCTTCTTCAAAATCATCTTATTTTTACAAAATTCCATACAATTTTAAAAGAAAATGATTTTGTTGAATATAGTCATGAAATAATGTAGAGTAAGCTTCATTAAAATAAGGTGTTATAAAATCGTAAAAATCTGTTCATGCAGTATATGTTATAAAAAACATTCTCATTGTACTTTTTCCGAAAAAGTAAAAACAGTACCACATATGGTAAACAAAAGAATGATTCCTACCATAACACAAAGTAAAAGTCAAAGAGGGGTAAAAATGAATTTTAACGTACATGGAAGAAAATTATACACATCATTAAAAACATTTTTATGAACATGGATGAAAAATATAACCCCAATAAATACTTACATATAAGCAATCTCGGATAAAAATGAGATTGAAAAATTATCCCTTACCTTAGGTCCAATTTCTTCCATACGTGCCCAAAACCTCTGTATAGTTGTTTTAAAAATATTATTAACTTGTAATAGATCCAAAATAATATTTATGATATCATATATGATTCACTTTTTACTTTATATTACCCGTTCTTTTGTTAAATCCATGTTAAAGGTGCATTTTGGGTAAAATCGTTTCATTTATCGTATGTGTTTGGACTTATTGTTCTTGATATTATTACTTATATCCTGATTTACTTTATTCCAGAATGTAAAACATGATTTATATATGAAATATATATTCCACATATAAATATATATGGTAGATCAATAAATGGAATGAAATACACCGTTCATGGAGATAGAAGGTTGTACGTACGCATGGACGTTGTATTCGTTTCCTTATTAAAATGAATAGAATTAACTAAATGAAAAATATATGTACAAAAATAAAGTATCATTATTATTTCATATCTTTCATGATTATTTATTATATATACTTTATAATCAATCTTGAATGGTTAACATGGATAATGCATCTCATCATGTCGTGGAGACGGTAATCCGTACGTACACATGAGCGATGATATCATTCCCATAATTATTGAATGGAATTGGAGTGGATGATATAATATCTCATAATCTGTATCATGTTATAATAACCATATATAGTTATTCTTTACACCATAATACCCATCCACGTAATGTGGTGGTGGAAAAACAGATTACACCACGACGTGGAGACGGTATTCTGTACGTACGCATGCATAGTGATTTTGTTTTCCGTATGATGGATAGAAGGTGAAAAGGGTTGATTAATATTTATAATAACACATCAGTATATGAGTGATTATTTTTTTATTACTTTATAAAGAAACATATAAATAAGAGTCTGTAGATGAAGAAAGAAACTGGAAAGAATCAGTAGAACAGATTATTTCTTCCTCAACATGACTCTTTTAAAATTCCTATTAGGGCACTAGAGTTGGAATTTTGAGAATACCAGAACCTCTATGAAATGACTATATATGTTTAAAAGAGAAATTTGTAGGGTTTGGCCGAACTTGAAGGCCCAAAACTATGTGTGGAGGAGAGGGAGGAGGTGCCCTTTTATAAAGGGGTGATGGGCACCTTTGGAAACATAAGAAATATTAATTTATAATAAATTCCAACCCCACATAAATACATCCATTAATGACTCAATTTAAATATGAGATGATATAGGGGTTTAATCTATCAATCAATAATATTTAGACATTTTGGGAATTTATTTTAAACCTTATCAAATTGATTTATCCTTATTTAATCAATTTTATTTTATTTTTGGTAATAATATTCTAAATTTTATATTATTATAAATAATTTCTTATGTGTTGTGAATTTTCCATAATTGGATAGATTATGACATTTTAGACCATATAAATTTATATTTATAATTTTTAAATATTTTTGTGATTTTTAAACAATTTTATAATATGGTATTTTTATAAAATAACAATAGTGTAAATTTTGACACTATTGAATTATTTGAATCTAAATAAAATCTAAAGAGAGGGTATATTCAAACCAAAATATTTAATATATTCCTAATTTGTCATATTCATATATAACGTTCATGGATCATGATAAATAGTTCATATAATATTTATTTAAAAAATTTCAAAACCATTTATTTGATATTTCAATCGATAAAATAATTTCAACATCTCTATTGTGTCATCATTAATGACAATTATATAATCCCTAAAATTACTAAATAAATTCACATTATGTATATAATTTTATTAGATTTCTGTATACTATTCATGTTCAATGTTTTTTCAAGTTTATCACTAAATTAAAATTATTCAACTTATAAGATATAAGAGAGTGACATGTTGTAACTTTCTTTGGTTATAATTATATTTATATCATTTTCATTGTCAATAGTCCATGGAATGAATCTATTCTGACGCTTATGTGAAACGTGTCGACTTTTATTAATACAATATAATATTTTCAGGTTTTAGGGTAATTTTATAATCTTATTTTTACCATGAATTACATGATTTACCTTTAACTATAGTAAATAAAAATTACAGTAGTTACTATTCATAATGTCAAAAAAAGAAAAGTAACCTACTAACATAATTTGGACCCACTGAATCCAAATATGGAATTCATTTTTCAAAATTCAAAACACATAAATTTCAGTAATTAATTTAATATTAACCCTGTTGTTAAGAAAACGAGTTCTAAAAGTTAAAACATTGTCAGAGATTGAAATGTTTTTACTTATGAATTCAATATAAAATTACTGGTAATGACATGAATTATATTAAATGGTAAAAATAGATTATATGTATACATTAAAACTATTAAATATTATAATTTAACCATATAAATTATCTCGATGATTTTTTTTAATTTAAATTTAGCGTAATTTTATTATTCATTAAAATAAGAAACTTATCAGAAAAATATAAAAAATTAATACAAAGTATATTTTAATATCTTTATTCCAAATAAGTATTTTATATTGTAAAATTTAACTTATAAACATGTCAAAAACAATATTTAATGTGGGTACGCCATCAAAAGGCAACAAAAATGCATTTTATGGAAATTACTCATTTTACCCGAAAAAATTATTTTGTTCTCATACCATTATATTAAATGAGTAAGACGAATTATAATGTCATAATATTCAAAATTTATTTACTAATTTACATAATGGATAGTTCATAATAATATTATAACAATATATCATTGTTTAACGAAACCTGGTATTGCGTACTACCCATGCTATCGAGGAAGGTTGTGATTGTTTGTAATGCATGCCAAGTTAGAGCTGCGTGTAGTGAAATCTCCCTTTAGTGTTGAATATAACATAATAAAAAATTATTTCATTTATACATTAATCAAAACCTATACTTAATGTTGCATAAAATAATTTCAACAAAATGAACTTGGAATTGTGTGTTACATGAGCCAAGAATTATGCAACGTATACTACAAGAAAATACGGTGTTGTATATAGTACAAGATAATCATGGTTTAGTGTAAAATATAAGACATCAGAGAAATTAAAAAATAATATATCTCATAAAATCCCGGGATGTTACATTCTAACCCTCTTAAAATGAATTTCTCCCTCAATATTCATCGGGGTTATAAATCGTTTTCTACATGAAACTTTTTTTCATAGAAACCCACATTGTAAAAATGAATACTAAAACATAATTTTAAAAAGTTAAGTATGAAACATAACAGTTACCCAAATTAACATATCATTGGGTTTCCATATAGGGGAACATAGGTGAAAATATAGATATGGAAGAGAAATATAACCATCAACTTCTGATGAATAATGGTAGAGGTCATTTTTAAGAAAAATCCAAAAATCACAGAGCCATAAATTTGTGATTATCTAAGGTACCATCTGATTCATCGAATATGAGGGTACTTGGACAAAGTTTTTGGTTTTCAAGATCATTTCCCTAATGATGAAGAATTAAAAGAAATACTTACTTGATTTTGGAAAAATCTCACTGTTGTTTGTGGCTTGAACAATTTCCACTTCATCTCTTAATGAAATGAAGTTGAATTTGTCTTCCATGAAGTGTTAGCAGATCATGCGATAGAATGATAGGTCATTCCATCTGTATCAAACATAAGGTTTGATAATGTTATATACATAATTCCATATAATGGTGAGATTAACAGCATATGATTCCAAAAATGGACTTATAATACAACTATCATAATGCTTAATAAAATAAAACTAATTTCTACAAACCAGGGACTTCATGTACGCCAGTGGTAGGTGATAAAGACCAGTCGCACTTCGGTTGTGGGTTCGACTCCCACATCCTTGTTTGATGTGATGGGTTGTACATTTTAGAAAACTAAACTATTACAACATTCCATAAATAATATCAAAAATTTCTAGCCTTAAACAATACTATCTGATGTCCAACATAATGCATTCCAACCATTAGGCTTATCGGAAATTCTTCTATCCAATCTCATAGTATAAATAAAATGACTACTAGAAAGGTCATCTACCAAGCATGTGAATACCATCATTTATCCCCCCTATATCATAAGATATATCTTTTTGGTCACATTATAAACATTTGAATTCCTTTATCATGTATTCTATTGAAAAATAAATACCCATTGAACCTTTTTTAAGACATGAATGTTTTCATAATTTTACTCTTTCCACATACCAAAATCCCAAAATTTATAAGTACTCAAACAATGATATCACTATTTCCTTATATCTGTCATAAGCTCATTAATAAAATCCAAAATATCATTTTCTCCTTATCCATTCATTATGTGCATATCATCTTCTTTCTAAAAATATCTGAATAACCTTTCATGGTTACCGATACCATTCAACATATACTTTTAAATACATTAGAAAAAACAACAGTGTTACAATCATTAGATGTTTCTTTATTCCATAGTACCATTAACATAACTCTTGGTAAACATAAAATCATTCCACTACCTTCTAAAACCATTGACCGAGATTCATCATTTTATTCCTAAACACTTCTGTCATCTCATATATCATTGTTAGTTTCTTCATCATCATCAGCATAAATACTACTCATACGACCATGCTGATTCTTATCAAGATATTTTACCTTAGGGAATTGCTTTGCATAACTCCCATACATTCCACATTTAAAAGATTTAATCGTTTTTGATGTCATAGCAATACCATTATCCTTGTCCATGGTGTTAACTGAACCTTTTCCTTCGCACTTACTGTCTTTGTGTCCTTCTTTTCCACACCCAAATAATCTTCCAGTTTCTTTTAAACATTCTCCTTGATGCCTCTTCCCACATGATTTTCATGAGGGAAATTGAGCATTATTTCTTCTATGATTATCATGAAACTCCATCTTTATCTTATTATCCAAGTCAGGAAACTTACCAAAGTTGATAATATTGATCATAATATGAGATTTTTGATTAGGAATAATAACAATGTTTCCCCTTCTAAATCCCATTTCATTTGGATTATCGGGAGGAATATGATTTCATTGTCCATCATATTCTCTATTAACATGAATATCCCTCCTTCCATACAGTTTATAAAACCCAAAAAGAATAGTGTGAGAGGAAAAAATCATTCTAGGAAAATAACATAATAAATGGGAGTACTTTCAATCTATAACATCTTAGGTTTAATCCTAGGTTATTCATTCTTGTTATCATAATTCTATGACTGTAACCTATACATAAACATACCCTTAGGGACATCCCTAGACATACCATATAAATATCTCTAGTGATATCACTTAATGATTTCGCATCCTAATTTACAAAGGATGACTAAACCTTTACTCTGATACCAATTATAGGGACCCAAATCTTCACGTACATAGACATTACAATATTTTTTCGGAATACATAAAACATGAAAAAAACAAACTCCCAAATACTGTATTAGTTTATTGTCTTTGGAAAGCTGGAACATAATCTTCTAATCATGGTGAAATATCTTCAACATCTCCCAAAAAGATCATCCCCATTGGTTTTCTTACCTAAAACCTTTATTTATATACTGGGGAAAAGAAAACATAAAAAGGGATGATCTGAAATGATAATTAAGTGTAAACATGGAGAACATAAATCAATCCCTAAACATTTGAACGTAATAACATGAACATAAAACATCAAAATCATGAGTAATGACATAAATCATGGTAGTGCATAAGGCATAGTTAAAAATAAAACATTAATCATTATAAAATAGCATGGGTAATAAAAAATGTAATTGTGGAAACCCATTAAGCACATGATATGATATCTATAGTATCCAAGGCATTACTTTCAAGACCATCATAGTGGACAAAGTCCCTTACTGAATCGAGTTCACTCCTCGTTCCAATCCTGCATCACTAAACCAGATTAACTTGTTGTTCTAGCCATGTCAATCTCAATAGATATAAATCATTACCCAATGCATTTTAGGGATATATAGGTTTTACCCATCTCATAGTGAAATCATTCTTACATGTGCCACAACATAAACATAAATCATTTTCATAACCCAATGAATAAAATGGGTTTCATAAACATCATCTCATCATAACATAATCCATATAAAACAAATGGATATCAATTGATAACAAGAAAAGTGAAAGCATGTATATCATGGAGGAATTATACTTGAAACATACACATATGAAATAATGTCATCTTATATGGAAAATGGTTTTCATAAAACACATGAAATGAATTCTTGAGGAAAATATCATTTCTTCTTAAAAATCATTTTCTTTTCACAAAATTCCATGCAATTTAAAAAGAAAATGATTTTTTTGAAAATAGTCATGAAATACTGTAGATTAAGATTCATGAAAATAATGTGTTAAAAACCTTAAAAGACCATTTATTCTGTATATGATAAAAAAACATTCCTCTCGTACTTTTCCTAAAAAAGTCAAAAAAGTACCACGTATGGTAAACAAAAAAATATTTCTCCCATAACACTAAGTAAAAGTAAAATAGGGGTAAAAATGACATTAAAAATAAATGTAAGAATATTAAACACTTTATGAAAATCATTTTTATGAACATGGATGAAAAATATATCCCCAGTAAATACATACGTATAAGCAATCTCAGATAAAATTGAGAGTGAAAAATTATCCCTTACCATAGGTCCAATTTCTTCCATACTTGTTTGAAACTCCTGTATGGTGGTTTTAAACATATTATTATCTTGTAAAATAACCATAATAATATTAATGATATCATATATGATTCAATTTTGACTTTATATTACACGTTCTTTTTTCAATTCCATGATAGAGTAGCATTTTGGGTAAAATAGTTTCACTTATCATACGTGTTTGGACTTGTTGTTCTTGATATTATTACTTATATCCTGATTTAATTAATTCGATAATGTAAATAATTATTTATATATAACATATATATTAAGAATATAAATATATATGGTAGATCAATAAATAGAATAAAATACACAGTTTATGGAGACGATAGGTCGTACATACGCATGAACGTTGTATTCATTTCCTTGTTGAATTGAATGGAATTAAGTAAATGAAACATATATATAAATCAATACAGAACCATTATTATGTCATATATTTCATTATTATTTATTATATATACTTTATAATCATTCTTTAATGGTTAACATGGAGAATGCATCTCATCACATCGTGGAGACGGTAATCCATACGTACGCACGAGCGATGAAATCGTTCCCATAATTATTGAATCGAATTTGAGTGGATTATATAATATCTTAGAATCATTATGATGTTATAATAACCATATATAGTTATTCTTTACCCCATTATATCCATCCAATTAAGGTGGTGGTGGAAAACAGATTACACCACGGCGTGGAGACGATATTCCATACGTACGCATGCGGGGTAATTTCGTTTTCCGTAAGATTGATAGATAGTGAAATAAGGGTGTTTCATATTTATAATTAAATATCAGTAAAATATTCATACTGATGTTATTAATTTATAATGAAAAAAATATATAATAATAAGTACA
Organism: Viscum album; assembly: GCA_963277665.1. Taxonomy (NCBI): domain Eukaryota; kingdom Viridiplantae; phylum Streptophyta; class Magnoliopsida; order Santalales; family Viscaceae; genus Viscum; species Viscum album. The sequence goes on along the minus strand of OY728122.1, from coordinate 466,757,848 downwards.
AGAAGAAAGAAACTTGAAAGAATCATTATAAGATATTACCTCTTCCTCGACGTGCCTATTTTAAAATTCATCTTAGGGCACTAGAGTTGGTATTTTGAGAAGACCATAACTTCTATAATATAACTAGAGATTTTGAAAAGTGAAATGGGGAGGTTTTGTCCAATCTTTAAGGCTCAAAATTGAGTGTGGAGGAGAGGGAGGAGGTGCCCTTTTATAAAGGAGGAGAGGGGAACCAATGGAAACATAAGAAAAATTAATTTATAATAATTTCCAAACCCACTTAAAAACCGTCAAAACTGACTCAATTAGAATATGAGATGAGATAGGGTTCTAATATCATCAACCGATAATATTTATACATGTTGTGAATTTATTTTAAACCTTATCAAATTGATTTATCCTTATTTAATCTATTCAATTTTATTTGTGGTAATAATATTCTAAATTTTAAATTTTTATAAATAATTACTTATGTGTTGTGAATTATCTATAATTGGAATCTTTATGAAATTTTAGACTATATAAATATAAATGAATAATTTTTAAATATCATTGTGATTTTTAAACAATTTTATAATTTGTTATATTTATAAAATAACAATAGTGTCTATTTTGAAAATATTAATTTATTTGAAATTAAATAAAATCTACACAGAGGATATATTCAAAAAAAATATTTAATAGATTCCCAATATGTCATATGAATCTAAAAAGTTCGTGTATTACATTGAATAGTTCTTATAAAATTCATTTTAATATTTTTAAAACCATTTATTTGATATTTCAATCAATAAAATAATATCAACATCACTATCGTGTCATCATTAATGATCATTATTTAATTCTTAAAAATTATAAATAAATTCACATGATGTGGATAATTTTATTATATTTTTGGATACTATTCATGTTCGATGTTTTATGGAGTTTATCACTAAATGAAAATTATTACAATTATAAGATATTAGAGAGTGTCATGTTGTCACTATCTTTAGTTTTAATTATAATTATATCATTTTCATGGTCAATGGTTCATGAAACGAATCTATTCCGACCCATAGGTAATATGTGTCTACTTTTATTCATCCAATAGAATTTTGGCCTGTGTGAGGGTAATTTTATAATCTTTTTTTTACCCTTTATTACCCAATTTATCTTTTACTGTAGTAAATAAAAATTACTGTAGTTACGATTCATAATGTCAAAAAAATAAAAGTAACCTATTAACATAATTTGGACCCACTGAATCCAAATATGGAATCCATTTTTAAAAATTATAAACACACAGATTTCAGTAATTAACTTAAAATTAATCCCGTTGTTAAGAAAACAGGTTTTAAAAGTTAAAATATTATCAAAGATTGAAATGTTTTTACCTATGAATTCAATATAAAATTAATATTAATGACCTGAATTATATTAAATGGTAAAAATTTATTATATTTGTACTTTTAAAACCATTCAATATTATAATTTAATCATATAAAGTATCTCTATGAAAAAAATTATTTTTACTTAAAATTTAGCGTATTTTTACTATTCATCAAAATAAGAAACTTATCAGAAAAATATCAAAAATCTACCCAAAGTAAATTTTTATATAATGATTCCAAATAATAATTTTATATTGTCAAATTTAACTTATAAAAATTTCAAAAACTAGATTTAAAGTGGGTGCACCATCAAAAGGTTGCAAAACAACATTTTTTGGAAAATACTCATTTTACCCAAAATAATTATTTTGTTCTCATACCATGTTATATAAAATGTGTAAGATGAATTATAATGTCATTAAATTAAAAATGTAGTTACTAATATTCATAACGGCTAGTTCATAATAAAATTATAACAATATATCGTTGTTGAGTGAAACCTGGTATTGCATACTAGACATGCTATCGAGGAAGGCTGCGATTGCATGTAATGCAAGTCAAGTTAGAACTGCGTGTAGTGAAAGCTCCCTTTGGTGTTGCATATAACATAAATAAAACTTATTTCATTTATAAATTAAACAAAATCTATACTTAATGTTGCATAAAATAATTTCCAAAAAACGAACTTGAAATTGTGTGTAACACGAGTCAAGAATAATGTTCTGTATACTGCAAGAAAATGCAGTGTTGCATATAGTACAAGGTAATCGTGGTGTAGTGTACAAAAAAATACATAATAGAAATTAAAAAATAATATATCTCAAAAATTCTATGGGTGTTACAAAATATATCCATTCTTAGAAATTTTCGAAATTTAGTGAATGTTTTACAATAAAATATATTTCATCTATTTAATTTAATATAATTTTAAGATAGTGGAATTAGGATTCTGAAATAATTTCATGTATTATAAAATAAATAATCTCATATAAACTTCTATTTAATTTTCAAAATAGTTTATATTATTTATAATTTTATCATGAACATAAATCTATTCCAAAAATATTATTTATTTAAATGGATTTTTTTATTATATGTTGTACTACTAAAATTAGTATCAATTACTTCTAAAGATATAAAATTTAAAATAAATTAAAAATATAAAATAAAAATTTTAAACTAAAATATAATTTATATTTTCATTTTTCCCAATAAAATTAGTTTCTATGTATGATTTTGTAGTGATATAAGTAATGTTATGTAGGACTAAATGTTTTTTAACAATTTTAAAATGTTTATTAAAATTTTGTTATATATTATATTTATAAGGATTTTTGACAATACCTCAATCAAATCAACATTATTTTTTCATTTTTTTCCATTTTACATTAATAATTCAGTTATCTTATAGGGAAATAAATATTATTTTTTCCAAATGCTACTTTTCTGAAATTTTAAAATGACATAACCTACTCTACATTTATATACACATTTGAAATATTTTGTATATCAAAACACTACCCTGGACTATCCAAAGAACCATAAAATTACTTTTAAGCCTATGTATCACCAAATTACTAATCCTATGATATTTATGGTTCTACACATAAGATAACTTATAATGTATATGTAATAAAATCAAACAAAATTCTCTAGCTATTTACATCATCTACGCCCTTGAAATCAAAACAATACCGGAAGGTATTATAAAAATAAAATTTTCATAAATATTAATTGTTTTTATATTAATTTATAATACATTTAATAATTTCCACTAAAATAAATATGAAAAATGAAATCTTCATCTTCTGTGTGTGGACTACCTCTGCAATGAAAAACTTTTTCAATTTTCCATCACCATCAAAAATGGTACTTTCAATAAAGTTATTTAATTAACTAATATGATATATTATAAAAACATAATAATATAATACTATTATATTTTGAATTATATATCTATGATTTATAGGAAATGATCATATTAACTTCAAATTTATTTAATAATCATTTTGGGGTACATTTCGTAATTTTGATCATTGTTTTGATAACAAGAGAAAGAGTAAAATTATTTAATTAATTCATTATTAAATCCAAAAATCCTTAATAATTTTTGATATAATGAATTTAAATTAAAACACCAATGTTAATGAAAAAAATTGTAGTGTAATGAATAAATTTATTGGACATCCTCGAGACACCGATGTAAGTGGAAAAATTTTTATAAAAAAAAAAACAATTGTGGATATAAAGTAGAATATTAAATATCAAGGAATAAAATCACTTATTATAAATATATTGAATTTAATTTAATTATTAAATATATTAATATAATTTTTAGTTATATTTTTGACATTATATAATGGAATCCCCTCAAAACAACCATTATTAATATACATTTCTATTAATGCGCTAAATTTGTCTTAAAAATCATATTTACTGAAACTTGGATACGTAATATAATATATTATCTAAATTCAAGGTAGTATCACTTTATCTTCAGTATCTATCTCTTTCGACTAAATTTTATACGAATGTCTCTCAACCACATGGGTTACATTCTCAATCTATGTACTTTGAGTCATTATTTGGTAATATTAACCAATCTAAATATTTATGGTGTATCACATTCAATATAGAACTAAAAAAATATTAAATTGTTATTTAACTTGGAATCAAAACATCAATTCAAGAATTTCCTCCGTATGGGATATAATTAATATAATTCCTTGAATATTATGGAATTTCAAAACTAATTATAATATCATTAAATATAATATTTCTCCTTTATTTTTTTCATTAATTTTAGTTTTTATACAATATTTTATTTTCGGTATAATCTACTAAGAATATAGTATTATATTTCGATGAGTTATATTCATTATTTAAAATGAATCTATTTTAAAAATAATTTATTCGCTCCTAAATAATGATTTCCCCTACCTTCCAAAAACATATTTCCTCCATTGATCTCAATTGTATATAGAAATCTAATTATGGGTTATATCATTTCTCATTCATAATTACCATATTATTTTTTCTGAATGATGTTCTATAATCCATTATTCAATGTGTAATTTTTACTAACATTTATTATAAATTTTTTCCATCCATGATTATTGAAGGAATCTTCTGAAATAGTGTCATATTAAAATTTCTTTTTCCATTTTTCAATTTTATGAATTCTTATACAATATATTTACTTATTATATATTTATCTCTTATATATAACTAGTCAAATTTAATTACCGTTATGGGGTTATAAAAGTTCATACAGTCCTTCGAAATTTCCTTCTTTTTAGTAAAACCAATTTAAGGAAACATTCCTATTTCTGTTCTCATGTCAACCTTAACCTCTAATAAATGTTCTAAATAAGGTATAACCTATATTAAAATCCCATTATTTTATAATGAACCATATTGGTTCAATTATTATTTATTGCAAAATAGTATGGAAACTCACTCATTAAAACAATAAATTACATATAATGAATCCCTTGGTTATTATGTTTTTATGTTTAATCTCAATGATCATTCTCATATGAAATTTATTCTATAACACAATGATTGAGAACATTATTTATTTTTCACATATGATCACCCCAAATGATTAATAACATCCATTCATTAGAATCTGTATAGAATTTACATTATTTGTACATTCAATTTGATTCCTAATATTCACACTTGATTGATGGGGTGGACAATGATCATGAATTATATATTCTTTATATTCCTCATTCATTAAGAAAAATATGATTTTTTAATACGGGGGTCATCATATAATTATATATCCATCAACATCATTGGGTAATGATTAATATCCCATGATATAGAATTTATCAGATTTGTGAGTGAACAAATTCCACTATGGTACCAGGTCCTCATTATGATGAAGGTATTTGGAATTACCCTTATGAAATGTTTAGTATTTCATGTTTTATGTTATTGAAACATTTTTATAATCCAATTTTATTATGATATTATTTCATTATCCCATGTTTTAATTCTTTTGATCCTCATCATAATGATATCATAATACGCCTCTTAACACACAAGTTAATATTTATTTTCATGTTTATTCATTTATAGTGATTTCATGATCACCCTTTTCCTTTTGTATTTTCTTAATGATATTGTATTAAGTCATATAATATATAATGGAACCAGGATCAATTAATTTATTTTGAAATAAATATTTGGTTTTAGGTTTAAAATTTGTATTTATGTTCCTAATCATTTAAATAAACTATAACCTAGGATACATGGTTTCATGATATTGAAAATTATGATATGAATAATGATAAAATGAGTCTAAGGATGGGTCTATGTAATTTGTACCTAATTGTGAATCTAATTCTAGATAGCCTCCTTTTGTATATATGAATCTATTTTTCTATTCATTTTTGGTAATTGAATATTCACATATTCTATTAGTTTATAGAAATAGGTAGTTTATTAAAATTTTCACCATTAATAATTCATAAAAATCAATGATCCTCAAATTATACCAAAATCCATGAGTAAAATATGATACTAAATTTTCCACTTCCTCCCAAATTATACATTTAATAGTGTATTCAAACTAACTGGGGTCTTGTATCACTTGTAATTTTTGATTACATTGTATTAAATGTAGTGGTCGTATTTATATTTAAATAAATACTAATCAACATATATTTTATAAAATTTGAATGTATGTTAATTAGGTTGAAGATATATTTAATTTGATTCGATTCATTTCAAAATATATATTATTTATATGTTTCATTTTTTTGTGTATGTGAAAAATTAATATCACCGAAATTTAGTCTATAATCAAACGAATATAACTATGGATTTGACTAGAAAGAGTAAATTTTTCTAAAATGGTAATAATTAACTTCCATAAAATATAATACATAGGTTCTTAATTAATTGGTTTCAATTACACTTCTAGATCATGAAACCATTGACCTAAATCTATCTTTAAAATTATTTTCATGATATTTTTATTGAAGTATCCTTCTATAATAAAATTTAATACCATGGTATATCTCCCATTTTTATTATTAATTTCAGTGTGAATTATCTATAGTGGTATCAATGATAATGTAATAATGTGATATAATATTTTAGGTTTTAGTGTGTCCCCTTGATATAGGGAAATTATTTTATTCTAATTTACAAGTACACCAATAAATAAATTAAATTTTTTTTATTGTAATTGTGGGAATCAACATTGAATTTGAAAATTTATAACCCATATGTTTTAATATTTGAAATTTTATTCTGCCCATTAGTTTTTATTTTTTAAAAAAAAATTACAGTTTCCTAATTTTTCGTTCTATTTCTTATTAATAGAGTATTAGTTTATTTTTTTGGAAACTGAAAATTTGACATTTTCGAAACCATTATTCATGTTCATTTAGATTCCACAAGGAAATTTTATTTATTTAGTAAAATCTCAAACTAATGAATTTCCCCATTTTATATTCTTTTAAATTTAGTATAAATTATTTATCTCATGAGAATCAGTTATTGTGACCATCCATAGACATTTCAATGTTAGGAATCACTACTCAACATGATTTATCATTTTATGTATTCATGTCATTCATAGAATGTTTCAAAAAGAGCAATGTTTAGTAATAATGAAGAAAGTATTTATGTATATGTTTATAGGAGGAAGAGGTAATGAAACATGGATTCTTGTGCGGATTAGTTGGTGTTGGAGATAAAAATGAACACGTCGGTATAAAGACCTGCTGAAGAAAAATATGTGGATGATTTACAGAGAAATAACATTAAATTGTTTAGGAGGTGTCCCCAAATGGTTTCCATCATAGGACTTGTTTGAGGAATAGTCATATGTTTAGAGATATATAATGACAAAGTTCAAATGATTGGTGACCAATCATTCTAAATTATTATATACCGTTAACAGGAAATTAAATCATTTCGAATTCATGATGTGTCACAAAATCCCTGTGAATCAAGTGTTTCTTTGGATATATAAATAAAAAATACATTGTGATTTAATATTATAATTCAGTTTATTAAAATCCTAATGCTTGACAAGTTCCCAACTTCATGATTAAATAATTTTCTGGCCTCAAAACTATATTGGATAATATTCTCACCATTGAAAATGAAAAAATGTCTCCAATATTCTATCATTATAATCATGAGTAGTATTTGGTATCAAATTTTATATACACTACAAGAATTTTTATGTACGTTTACCACACAATAACTATATAATAGATGAAAAATGACTATGGGTGATGTCATACATTCCTTGTAGAAAATAGTAAATTTTAGAACTATTTCTCATATATAGGTTCCTATAAAATATCTCATAACAGTCAAAAATTTATAAATTTTTAGTATATTATGTTGGAATTTTTACATAGAGTTCATTTTAATAATCCTCAATTAATCAAATATTATTTTCATGGAATATATTGTATGAAATGAATCTTAGTTCTGTATAGATGATGATATAGTTTTGGAATGGTGTATAAAGTAGTCATTGGATTTAGGAAATTAACTTTGTGTTGGGGTGTGGTCTTCCATGTTTGGTGCTTCTGTACACCCCTATAGTAATTATCATAACATGGTGTAGTATCCAATGTGAAAGATGCTTTATTTAAAAGGTTGGGGGGGAAGCCTCAATTTATTATTTAAAGCAAAGACCTCTTTGAGATTGGGTAAAGGGAGACCCATTACATATCCTAAAGGCCAAGTGGACTGAATACAAGTCTTGAAAGCACATTATTATGCCCAAAGGACCCCACAGTGAACAGTATTGATGCAGTACCCAAGCTACTATGGTCCCTTCTACAGTGCTGTCACTGCTATAGTGTTGTGCAATGGTGCCTCTGCCGCTAGAGTGCCGTCTCTCCTACAGTTCCACCACTGCTACAGTACTGCTACAGTACCGTCACCGCTATAGTGCTGTAACCATACCCATAAATTATCCCCTACCAGGATTTGATCCTGGGTTTTTTGGATTCCAATCAGATGCCTATACCACTTTGGTACAGGCGTGTCAGCAATGTGAAATAAACATTCATCACTCCCCCATTCCACATGTTGTATTCGTCAATCAATCAGATTATTCTTTCCTCTTGAGAATTGGAATGAAAACCCATATAGGTCTTGTACTCCCTCAATTTATGGTCACACTCTTTTAAGATTTGTATTCCCACAATATAGTTTTTATGATGATGCCAATAAGTTTTCATAAAATTGTATGTTAATAAATAAGAATATTATTATGTATCCATGGTTATCATGGATTAACATTTTGTGGATAGTGTTGACTTTTTAAGATACCTCATGTGAAAATTATAATCTAATTAATTCTTAAAACCCATAAAATTTTTGTAAATTTATGATTTTTGTGGTGAAAATAATTGATTTTTCGGATGATATGGTATCTTATAATTCTATAAGAAAACTATAACATTTTTTATTTTTTATTCTGGTCACAAAGATGGTTTGGATTTTATTGTGACATAGATCAATTAAAATATTATATATATATATATATAATTATTGTTGAACCTGAAAAATATTAATATAACGTTTATTGAGACCGGTATGAAAATGTTTTCATCATGTTTTTTTAGAAAATGGTAATTCCCATATATATTTATATTTCTCTAGTATTTAATTTAGGTATTAGATAAAATAATATTTTTTTAAAATTATATTAGTGGTTTTTAATACCTGTTACCAAATTCTACATATAAGAGGGAGTCACAGATGATTAGCAGATGGTTGAGGGACTGCTAAGACCAATGATGATGTTCAAGCAAGGAGATCCACAGGGTGGAGGAAAAGGCTGGGGAGTAGTCCAAGTGGCAATCTGTCAACAATTATTTGACGTACTACCTCCAACACCCCCAGGTGATCCACCATGGGCTTAGAGAGCTAGAAGATTGTGGCGAGGCCAACATTAGGAGATGAATCCAAACAACCACATCACTCGAGATATGATTATAGGTAATATCTATGTCTTTTCTACCTTTTCATCATTTCTTATAGAAACAAGTGTCACTCACTTTTTCTTTTCCATAGACCTCGCTCAAGGATCAGATATTCCGGTAGAGTCATTGGATTGATCCATATTATTAGAGGCTCTTATAGGAGGATATTTAACAATTACACACTAGTGAAAGTAGTGTTATCTTACTCTAGGAGGTGAGATCTTTAGATGAGATTTATTAGAAGCTATGTTAAGGCCGTACGACATCATCATGGGTATGGAATGGTTATCTACAGTTGATTCTCAGATCAATTGTTTGAGGCGAAATGTGCATTGTGTCTGTGAGGATGTGACTATGTTCTCCAACACTAGCAAGAAGGGATATTTTGTAGCATAGGATGGAAATTCTCATATGGGGGTGCAGCAGATAACTCACCAGTTGGATAGCCTCACCCTTGATGTAGTGGATGAGGGGAGTTCAAAATTTCCTTTAGTAGTGGATGACTATGATGATGTTCTGGGATTACCTCCTCCTAGGTAGGTATACTTCTTCATCGATCATTACCCGGGGAAAGCACCAATATCCAGACTGGTATATCGGATGGATCCCCTATAGCATCGTGAATTTAGGGTATATCTGGAGTACTTGAAGGTGAAGTGGTTCATGAGGCCCGACGTTTCACCATGGGTAACCCCGATGTTGGTTTCCATGAAGGTATACGAGCTCTTGAGGCTATGCATGGACTTCCACGACTAAACAAGGATACCATGCAGAACAAGTATCCACTTCCAATGATTGACTACCCCTTTGATCAGAGGAATGAAGCGAGGTGGTTATTGATGATCAACCCCAAATTAGAATATCATCATCTTTAGGTAAGAGATGAGTATGTACTAATGACAGTCATTAGATACCGGTATGGCCACTACATGTTCAAGTCGATACCCATTGGCATTGCAAGTTCCCCATAAGTATTCATGTGAATCAGGAATTAGATATTCCATCCTTTCCTCAATCATTTCATCGTGGTATTCATTGATGACATCTTGGTATCCTCGGCATCATAGGAGGATCATGCTACACAGCTATAGATAGTCCTGGATACACTCTGTGAGAACCAACATTATGGTAACCACTCGATGTTCTAGTTCTGGATCAAGAGGTCCACTTTTTGGGGAACATAATCTCAGAGGATGGAGTTGTAGTGGATCCAGAGAATATAGAGGTATTTCTTGCTTGGAATCCACCCAAGAGCATTAAAGAGATTTAGTGTTTCTTGGGGTTGGATGGATACTACCGGAGGTTCGTGCACAATGTTTCTAGAATATCAATCCATTTATCGTCTATGTAAAATATGGAAAATCATTTCATGATTAAGGAGACGATCTAGAATATTTTCCAGGTGCTGAGGTGGAGAATGATGAGTTCCCCTATATTGAGAGTACCTGAAGAGGGAATTGGGTATATAGTCTGCTGCAACACATCAGGGACTAGAATGGGTTGTGTCGTGATGCAGGAGTGAGAAATAATCACCTACTACACATGATTGATGAGGATTTATGAGAAAAAAAAACAGAATGACATGACCCATGAACTTGAGATAACATCAATGGTCTTTTCCATGAATATTTGGTAGTGCCACATGACGGGTAAACAATTTACCATCTACTCCGACCACAAGAGTTTCAGGTATATATTCTCACAGAAGTAAATGATCTTGAGATTGTGGGGATGGATAGAGTTCCTCCATGTCTATGACTTTTAGATAGTCTATAATCCATGGAAGTGGAATATTGTGGAAGATGTGCTCAGCAAGAGGTCTGGTTTACAAACGATGAGTGAGGTGATAGAGCAGTTAGTCGTGATAAAGATATCGTACATGAATGATGATGAGGTAGCAAACCTTCAATAAATTACTATCACTCCCCTACTATCATAGTGATTCAGGGAGAAAAAACTTTTTGATGTTGAATGTGAGGCCCAACATGCTTAGATATCATCAAGACAAGCTTCTGATGGATTTTCGATAGGTGGGGAGCACATCATCCTTTTCAGATGACGCACTGTAGTACTATTGATATTATGGGAGGAGGTGTTGAGTTAGTTCTATAAATCCACTTTGTAGGTACATCCTGGTGTGCCAAATATTTACCATGACCTTCGACGTTAGTACTATTGGACAAGGATAATGAAAGTAGTGGTAGAGTGTGTTTCCTGATTCCTCACTTGTCCGCAAGCGAAGGCAGAGCATCACGATCCAGAAGGCATGGAACATCCCTTTGAGGTACCATAATAGAAGTGATATGGTATCTCTATGGAATATGTGAGAGGATTACATTACTATAATTTTAGTTAATTATGATGACATACTATCCCAAATTCTCTTTTGCGATGGGGTCCCATCATAAATATCTCATTTCAAAAAACAATGTCGCAAATAGTTTTTTTGAGACGGGCCCGTCTAAAAAAACATACTCTACAAGATAGTTTCTCAGCGTAAATAATTATATGATATATATTATTTCTATAAACAACTATTATGATGGTCCCATCCCAAAAGGTGTTTTTGACGGTCCTATTTTACCATCACAAATAGTTTTCTTAATATATATATTATATATATAAATTCTTATTGTGACGGGTCCATCGCAAATAAATATTTATGACTTGCCCAGTTTTCCCATCTCAAATAGTTGTTTAAAAAATATATACACCAGTTGGGATGGGAACCCATCACAAAAGGAACCGACGCAAATAATTAATAAAAAATTATTCAATAAATTTATTATAAATTGATATTAGAAAATAGTAATAATAATAATAAAACTATTAATATAAATAATATAATATAATATAATAACGATACTAATCTCTATAATATAAAAAATTATATTATTATAACATGAATAATAAAATAATTCTAATAATATATTCATGTTATTATTATAATTAATATTTGTGAAAAAATAATATAGATATTATTAAAATAATAAACAAAATTCAAAATAATGAAATTCTCAATATTCACAAAAAATATAAAAACAAATAAATTATTATTATTATTATTATTTTTATTAGTATAATATACGAACATTAAAAATTCTAATAATAATATTAAATAAAAAATAAAAAAAATATTAATATTAAAAAAACAAAAATAATAAAATTATGAAATATTCACACAAATATAAAAGGTAGAATCTGTAAATAGTTTATATTACAAAAACATTAAATTCAAATGTTTTTAACATTAAAGAAAGTCATTGGTGGGAATAGTCTTCTGGAGGAGGTGGAGAAGTTCCAAGAGATGGTGGAAAGAACCTCATTCCTAAACTATTAGATAGATGGTACATGTACTCCATCTGCTCGTGATCCTGTTACTGCCATCGATGCATCTCCCCCTCGTACTACTACTGCCGCTGTTGCTGACATGTCTCTTCCTGTTTCTTGCACAAACTCTCTAAATGCTCACTCTGAGCATACAACTACTTCTCACACTATGATTCAGAAGATGATTCCTCTTGATGATATCCTCTAAATATGGATGCTGACATCACAACAATACCATAATTAGTCATCGGGTCAAATGAGAGTTGATACCAATGACCTAACCCTTCTCAAAGCCATTATGGGTCGGCTACATCCATGTTGCATCATCGAATTGGTTGGCACTAGTCTGATCAACCATCTCGTTCTGACTCTCAACCTATATCTGAGAGGCCATGGCTGCTTATGACTACTTACATTCCCATTTTAAATTAAAATAGTGAAAATATTACAATCATTTAATTTTTAGTCTGAAAAAAATATTAATGACCATAATCTGACATTGGAGATCATCTCTAATCTCTCTAGTAGCTGGATCACTTTATATCCTCCAATAAACATCACACTCCAAAATATCGGACTTCTCGACTACCTAAATGAATATAAAAATAATTTTTTTTATTTAATGTTATATAAATTATTTTAAAAAAATACTTACCATATGCTCTCTATGCATACTAAATGTATAGTGAATGGCTTAATGCCTCACCTCTTATCTACCATGGTTCTCTCGGCCCAATTAAGATCTCCTTTGAAATCCAACAACCAAATAGTGTGATCATAATAAATCCCAAATGTGAGACGAAATGTACTCTGGTTAGTAAGATATACATGACTCATCTCATACTGTCACTCCGGCATTTTTCATCGACGCCCTTATCAAATTGTGCAAAAACTGAAGGAAAATCACACATAGACAAATCCCATGCCGCATGGATAGCGCCACACATGCTATCATATTTGGGATACCATTAACCCTGCAAATAATTTATAATATAAAGTAATTAATTAAACAAATTTCCAAATAAATATTATTTATTTATGTACAAGCCAATGATTGAACATGCCAAGCTCCACATAAACAAGAATATGTTCATAGGTAATCCATGGATGAGAAAATTAATTATGCCCGATAGCGCTCCCCTGTCCAATATATATATGCACAAAACTATGATAAAAGGACAAATAATCAATTAATTAGTTTATAAATAAATTAATGAAATATAACAAAAATAAAGAATTTATCATACCTCTATATGCAGGAATCGATGCCAAGATGTGGAAGTCGCATCAGGATAGGGTCCGGAATCATCAGTCGTTCAAGACGGCACCCCCTCCTTGTACCCCCAGATCCGCCAGAAGGCTGAGGGTCAGTTGATCCCAAATCCTCTTCACCCAAGGGTAGCTCTACCTCCTGCATCTCACGAAATTGATCATCGTCCTTCTGAAACATAAAATGATTGCTTCTTGAAAAAAGATGAAAATAATTTTCATATATAGATATATATTAGTTATGATTATAACCAAGATTAAACTATGTCAATGTTCACCATCACCATCATCTTCATATATGAGATATCAATGTCATCATATTCCTTATCAACATAATCAATATCCATATTAGTCTCATCTAAATCATCTCCTTCCATTTCAAATTCTTTTTAACATCATTAATATCATTGTTATTGTCGAACCATAATTGTGTGGTGTCATCATCGTTATTCATGAAACTTTTTGAAAAAGATGGATTTTGAGTAGGCTATTTAAAAATTTCATTTCCATGATCTTCCATGGAACAACTTTCACATTGAGTAAACTGATTATCCTGAGATTTTAAATTTATTATGCTCCACTAATCACTTAAGTCTCTTGATGTATCACAATACATTTCATAAAAATTTTATTCTTCGTGTTGAGCCAAAAAAAATGGTTCTTTTACTGCATGATGAATTTTATATTTAATATCACTGATTCCAATAGTTGTATGAACATGTATGGATCTCTCAGTATCCAACCACCAACATTTAAACATCATTATTTAATTTTTCTTCTAGATAACACAGATCAATAATTTCATTCGCCAAGCCATAAAAGTCATCTTCTTTTTATATATCAGGTGATTCAATAAAAAAACTCCATTGTTCATTGTTTTAATCCCCATATGCATGTGTATGAAATGTTAAACCATTAACCACATATGAATTATATGATCTAATCATTTTGGATGGTGGGTTACTCAATATACACCATCTCTTATCAATTTTATGAGCATGTTGAGGCAAATGAAAGTTTTTAAAACAATAATCAATATAATAAATAATAAATTGAATTTATATGTTAAACCATCAAAAATTTAAGTTTCCATTTTTTTAAACCATGGATAATTTTTTCCCAATCTTCATCAAGAGAATATGCTGTAATTTGTTGAAGCAGTTTCTTGATATAATTATCATATAACTAACAAATAAAGTATATTTACATATTTTAACCAAAATTATATAATAAGTTATAGAAGCCCTCATAGAAAAAATGATTAAATTTCATCACAGTTGAGTAGAACATATGTATTAGCTTTGTGATGTTCATCATTTGGAAGCCATCATTCATGAACTCCACTAAAGCCTAGCTCTATTTAGATAAAAACTGATAATTGATTGTCCATTTCGTCATTAAAATTTTCCTTGTTCAGTCCCATGTCATTGTGTTTTGAGGAATTTTCCGATTAAAAATAATGAGAGCATAAAATATCATTTTCATTTGCAATAATGCTTAGGAAATTGCGCCTTCAACTGATTCTTTATTACGTAATTTTTTCATCAATTTCAGCATGTATCTCTCATGTAGGTATATCCATGGAAGCTGTATATGACCTCTATATTTTTCTTCATGCGGAAAATTTAATATCAAATGTTCCATTTAGTCAATGATATCCAGTGGGATTATTTTTTCCAGTATACATGTAATTATAACAAAATCTTCATTTAGTTTTCTTAGTGAATCATAGTATGTTGTCACTAATCAAATGTCATGAAAAAAATTTAATTTTTATGTTATCGAATCCAAAATCATAGGATTCAATAAACCTCTTAATATAATCTGCATAAGACATTCCATTATAACATGAATATCCTGATACTTTAATTTGGTATTATGACCATCAATAACACATATTACCAAATTAGAAGAAAATCCATCTGGAAGTCTCAAATATAAAATCCACTAACCAAATAAAATGCATAACTCTTTGGATATTATATAAGACTAATTTGGCATCATTAGCCTCTATTATCTATCATTTTTAAATAGTTCAAGTTCTAGTTTCTAGAAAATTTGGGAAAGATCTAATAGTGCCATTGCATTATCTATGATCTTACCCAATGTAACCAAAACCGTATGAAATTAATTATCAAAACATTTCTTCTCAATATGCATGAAATCCAACATGTGGTAGACCAAGAAATCATAACAATATAGAAGATCCAAATAATTCTCTATTATCTAATTGTGTTTTTTCCCAAAGCAATGAATTTTCTAATTGATTATTACAAGTTATTGATAATTATTTGTAATTATTTACTAACTAAAACTAATTAATTATAATTAATAAAAATTAATAAAAATTAATACTATTTATTACAATTTATTACTTATTATTAATATTTATTTATATTTATTACTATTTTAACTATTTTTACTATTTATTAGTAATTATTTTCCATTATTTGTAAATATTAGTAAATATTAGCAAATATTAGTATTTATTACTATTTATTACTATTTATTAGTATTTATTACTAATTATTAGTATTTAATATTATTAATTAGTATTTATTACTATTTATTACTAATTATTATTATTTATACCTAATTATTACTAATTGCTTCTAATTATTACTATTATTGTTATTTACTATTAATCATTGAAAATTGTCGAAAATTAACCTTAATAATTACTAATTATAGCTAATTATTTATATTTATTACTAATTATTGCTAAAAATTTTAATTTCTACTAATTATGAATAATTTGTAGTAATAATTAAAACTTATTATTAAAAATAAATACGGGTGACAAAGAGAATCTAAATATAATTTAATTACAAATAATTAACAATAACTAAAATTAACATAAAAATTGAATAAATATTATATTAAATAAAACATAAATATCTTTAAAAGTAGTCTTTATAGGTGTAGATGACTTCAAAACTTGATTATAAAAAAAATTCATCTTAGAGAAATTTTTACACTAAAATTTGTGTTTAGAGAGATCATCATAAATACATTCCTCAGCATTAATTATTATCAGAGGTTAAAAGGGTATTTGCGATAGGACCAATCGAAAATAGTAACCTGTCGACACACTATTTTTTAGAGGGGAAGATACCATCCAAATTGTATTTAACACCGCTGGGTATTTACGATGGGGGGTGCCTCCCCAACACTAATAGTATTTATCGCCGTCGTGTATTTGCGATCGGTAGCCCCCTGTCGCAAATACCCTTCCCGCAGTTTGGAACACAATCTTCTCCAGACCGCTCTTAATATTTTTTGATTGGATCCCTAATCATGTTATAAAAAAACTATTTATTTGCGATGGGATTAGGGGCCCATCCCAAATAATCTATTCAATAGACTATTACTGCTAGGAACTGATACTGTCACAAATAACCCATTGGAGATGGCCATTTTTTGTACTGTTACCACGTATGTCCAGGGGCCATGATTCTATCTGGGTGATCATTGACTGAATCACCAAGTCATCTCACTTCATACCCATTCAAATGTGGGGATAGGTAGAGGGATTGGGGAGCCAGTACATCAAGGAGATAGTGTGCCTTCATGGGGTGCCTTCGATGATCATCTGAGACCACGATGCACGCTTCACATCCCACTTGTGGAAGGTGTTTCTGGAGATGATCGGTACATAGCTACACTAGAGCACAGCCTTTCACCCCCAGAAAGATGGTTAGACGGAGAGGACCATACACACCTTGGAGGACTTGCTTCGTGCTTGGGTCCTTGATTGTAGTTGCAATTGGGAGGACATACAACCATTGGTAATGTTTGAATACAATAACATTTATCACTCCACTATTGGAAAGAAACTAATTGAGGCCTTATATGAACTTTCATACAGATCATCGCTATACATGGCAGACCGAGGGGAGTCGACTATAATGTGTATGGAGTTGGTACGTCTTGCACTGACAAGTTATAGATCATGCAGGAGCAGAAGAGGATTTCACATAGAAAGCATTAATCTTATGTTGATATAAGTCAAAGACCATTATAGATAGAGGAGGGATACTGTGTGCTCCTTCCGGTCTCTCCCCAACAGGGCTTTTGGATATTTGGCCAGGGTGGAAAGTTATCTCTGAGGTTTATCAGACTATCACAGATTCTCATCAGAGTTGGCGAAGTGGCGTACCACCTAGCTCTTCCCCCATAGATCTAGTAGGTGCATGATATTCTTCATGTGTCACAACTAATGAGGTACTTCCATTATCCATCACAAATTACCAAAAGGGGTGAGATGTGCATTGATGAGGGGGAAGAATTTTTGGTGATTCTAGTGAAGATAGAGGATTGATAGGAGTGGGTCCTTCATGGATGGTTTATTTCTATGGTACCTATTTGGTGGAAGAATGAGAATTTCATGGAGATCACATGGCCTAGAAAGACTCTGATTTGTGTTTTATACCCAGATTTGTTTGATTATACCTTGTTTTTAATTTTGGGTCTATAAAGACCTAAAGTGGGGATAATGTAATGTACCATAATTTCCAAATAATTGTTTTAAAATAGTACGGAACTGTTTTGATAAAAAAATCTTTGAAAACATGTGGTTCCAAGGTTGGTGATCCCAGAACATAATTTTGAACTTTCATTAGTTCACATATGTAAATGTGTGAGTGGTTTTTTCAAACTTTTGAACTATGTCTTGGATTAAAATTCTGAGGGAATTGTTCCACTCAAAAGGTTGTGATTATCCTAGAAAGGACTTAACATCAACTAGCTAGAGTCGGATGGAAAATTTTATATTAGGAATTTATGGAAAAAAATAAAACAACAAAAAAAGATATTTTATTTCATTTGTCATCGTTGAGTGGTGGACGAAGACGATATGGTGTGGAGATGAGACACATTAAAGGAAAATCTTAATGGCTTGTTTATAATATAGTGTAATAGCTACGCTGTTTCATAAATGAATCAACCTAATGATGTGACTTCACAGTGTAACAGAAATGTTGTGAGATGTTTTCATTTAAATAGCTAATGTTTTGGAGAGTAAGGAATTAATCCCTAGGGATTCTGTAATGAACCTATGAAAAGGACTCCCTCCAGAAATGAAAATAGAATACCATCAGGACCACATGCAACATTGAAGGCTTATGAAGAAAGGGGATGATAATTGACGAATGCTAACACATATCAAAACCTCATGGACAGAAAGCTTCAATGAAGAATGTCGATCCAGATATGGTTTTATTTTTTTTACATCTTACCTATTTTTATTCTAAATGGTATATGAAGATCATCCGACAAAATGTTTGATCCATGAATCATCCATTCTTGTAGGAGGGGGATGTTTCTAGGGATTTTCTATTCCAGATTGAATTGTTGATGGTATAGAATGATCCCTAAACCCACATATTTTAAAACACTAATGAGGAAGGCATTGGCCGACATGAAGAAGGTTGATCCCCTACCCTTGTGCATTCCTCAGGGCCGAGCTTTTTGAAAGGGGTGGTGAGGGAGATTAAAGGCATCCACAGGGATTAAAATATCATATGAAGGCCATAGGAATAATAGGCGTGAAGAACATGCCCACGGTAGGGAGATGGTTATCCATGGAGGTTCCTGCTAGTGCACAGTGGTTGCCACTGGGGGGGGGGGGTTGAGGCATGCTACAATGGGGCACCGGTGGAGGCTTCCAGGGATGGCATGGGCCACTATCACCAGAGAAGAGATGAGAGATGGGATGAATATTTTCGGAAGGGAATGGACGATAACCACCGTCCACGACATCAGGTTGCACGTGGCCTTCGACCGTGTGCGAGGAGAAATAGCGGTTGGATTTTCCGGCCACATAGTGACACATCCATATGCATTGCCAATTTGGACATGTCACAAGCTACCACTATGGGCATGTCCCACCACATCAGGCCACACCTGAGGCCCAATGGACTACACCCAGGCCAGGATGGGTCTGGGTTAGGTCAGGTTGGTTCGACCGGGTCATGCCAGACCTAGACCCAACCTACCTCTTTTTAGAATAATGTCAATATCCTGTAAACTAGGAAAATGATTGAGTAGTTTTATGCATTTTAAATCTCATGGTGAGATATATTTTTGGCATTCTCAATGTAGTATTTCATTGATGTTGAAATTCGACGACTGTTGTGAGGAGTGGTTATTCGGAGATCATGCTTGTCACATAAGGAAACCATGCGGTTGGCTAAGACCAAAAGACTACTGAAGAGAGACCCTATATGGATCGAATACTCTAGAATAATGGGATGTGGATTATTCATGGTCTGTTAGTTCAATAGTGGGGAGAAAATATTGTGTGACAAAACAAAATCACGATACTCAATAAGAGGAGTACCTCAGTATGGTCGTAGATGGGAAGCGACTTCTGTGTTACCCGACTTGCCCACGGTGGGGAGCGACATCTGTGTATCCCAGAATACCCACGATACTAATTATAGATGATTACCAATGTAGTCCTATGTTAGAGGGAAGTGGATTCTATGTGATCTAGAATTCCCACTATACACACTGAGGATGATTTCTCCAATAACCCATGGTGTTCGATGTTATGATTGATGGTATTACATTCAAACTCTAGTAAATACCTTGTGTGAGTTGTCTATATTCATAATCATTCATCATGATGATACATTGTGGTTTTGTTTTGGGTTTCTTTTTGGTCTTTTATTTTTTGAATTTTAGTCCCTACTAAGTATATTGTTAATCACCCATACTCAATATTCTCTCATACATGTTGTGTCATGATCGCTATCATAATGGAGGACATGGTGGCCCAGGACTTAGTGGTGCCCAGCGAGATAAGGTGGGTGGGGCATACATCAGTGGCTTGCAGCATCTACTATGTACATACCCATTAGGTGGTATTTTTAGTAAAAGGTTTTCCATAGTTTCTTTTATACATTCTGATTTTTCAGTAAGTCTTTTCTTGGGTTTCTTTTTTGACCCATTTAACATTTTGTTGTACTACTACTCAGTGGTTGTTTAGTGTCATGTTTTTTTAAATTTCGTGCATTTTGTTTTTTTTGTGGGTGTGTGCGTATAAGTACTCAGGAAAATGCCTCCCAAATGCCGGTTGATGACTTTGGCACTAGTCGACATCCCCAGGAATTTGAGAGGCAAGATTGGGGTATGACAGAACACTAGCCCCTAGGTATGGGACATGAAAAGTTGTGACTAGAACAAATATATTTTCTAAAAATGATTATAATTGTATTTTTCATGATTTTAAACTCAGGTAAGAATTAATTTTTTCAAATTATTTTACAATTTTTTAATAACATTGTCAAAACCATGTCTATAAATTTATTGTTTTGGAAATATTTTAGTTATACATAAATTATAAAAGAAAATCCCAACAGATACATGTAATTATTAATTGTATGTTCAAGTAGAATTAACTATTATTATATCAATGAATATTTCATGATGTGTCAAAATATTCGACACAACAGTAAACACCCTTGATTGTGATAAATTATGGTATTTTCATTTCATAGTTCTCCATGAAATTAATAAAACATTACATGTTTACATTAATTACAATAAAATACAATAAAAAAATTATAACTCATAATTATTCATGTTTTCAATGGTATTCTACCAAATATGGTTTATTTTGTTATTATAATTTTTTATTTCAAAATAATAATTACTATTTTCTATTGTTGGATGATTGCATTATTTATTTGGATAATGGAATTTTTAAATCTACATAACTATAGATTGAAATATTTCATGTTGTTTTTTGATGTTATAATTATTATGTCAATCCCCCCATGATTTAAACCCCCTGTTCTATATTCATTCTAGACTATAGGAAATATTATCACCCATTATATTTGGATATTATGAACATCAACTGAAATTTCATTTCTACGATTCCCCATTAACCAGTATTCTTAATTTTATGTTTACATGGTTCAATAATGTTTAAGTGGAGTAATAATGAATGGAAAATGGAGAACCATGTTTACAATAGGAAGTGGTATTTAAACATGGAGTGGTGGGGATCAATTGGGTTTCGAAGGATAAAATAAAAACATGGGTATATTGACCTATTATGGGATATGATATAGACGAGAAATGTGGGAATAACTTCAAATTGTATAGGTAGTGACAACAATGGTTTTAATGATTAGTACATATTGTATGAATAGACATGGTTATGGTGATATATATTGATCAAGGTAAAAATTATGTATATGCTATCATTATATGATAATTTTTTTATTATAACACATGGAATTATTCATGTTACACGACTTATCAAACACTCTATGTGAAAATAGAATTTCTATGGTAAAATAAATGTCACAAAAATTGTGATTTAATATAAAAATACATGTTCTTTATAAACTAATGCTTAACATGTTACCAAAAATATTATTGTATAATTTGGTAGCCTCAAAACTATGTGGGATAGTATAGAAACTACATATAATGAATACATGAAACATAATTTCTAATATTATTATATTGGTAATTTTTTTCCCACATTATATGTACCCTTTAAGAATCATCAAGTCAGTCGAACCATTGTGGAAATTACGATGAAGTTAAACCAAATATTTTTGTTTAATACATAAATTACATGTACTCAAAAGCACATTTGGGTATAATTTCTTATATATAGGTACATGTCACATCTATCCTATTATTCATAGTTCTATAAATGTGTATAATAGTATGTGTAATTTTTCAAATTGAATAAATTAATATGATCCTCAATTAATCAACGATTATTTTAAATGAATATTTTGGTACAATAGTTTCTTAGTTATGTAGATGTGATGATATGTGTTTTTGAAAGGAGTATAATAGAGTCATGTAATTTTGGAAATCCATTTTTTGATTGGGTTTGTTCTTCCTTGCACATAGTTTAGGTACTCCCCTAATATAATTTTAATGACAAGGTGTAGTCCCCATATGAATGATGGTGTCATTAATCTTACATTTCATTGGATTTATTCCTTCCTCTAACAAATTCGATATCCCTATTTCGATGGGGATAGAGAACCAAAGTGGTCATGTTCTCCCTCAATTGATGTTCTCAATCTAATAATAGGTTTATTACCCTAATATACATTCCCATATGAATCATATACATGTAAATAAAATATTTTCTTGAAACCTGAGTATATTTCGTAGAAAACATGGTTCCACTTTATGCATTTTTTTGGGAAATAACAAATTGTTTAATATAACACATGAAATCATGGGAATATATAAATTTCTTATCACCAATAACAATTTGGTTAATATGAGATTTTATTTTTGAAAGTGTTTGATGGTGTGGATGAAATATTTAACATTATTTTTTGTAAAATATCCAAGAAATATATATTTAACATATTTATAATGGATTTGGAAATGACGGTTTTTCTTTTAATATAACATTGATCAATGATAAAATTTATTTAACGTGCTATATTGTTTTATAGTAGTGAACATGAAAACTAATAACATCATAAAAATGGATCCCAAAATCAACACTTTTACATAATAGTTGTGTTCAGAATGTTGAAATTTTTCATATAGGAATATATTTTTTTAATTTTGGTATTTTGGAATGCGGTAGATGATATTTTTGTTTCTCATATGATTAGTGTTTGTGTACCCAATACCAAAACCTACATATAAGAGTTTTTGTTTCATATTTTCATTGATTTATTGGTTAAAAACATAAATACATAGAATATATCACTCTTAATTATTTATTATTTGAAGATCATTATTTTCATATGTAAACCATATCATCCCCAATCACAAAACATGAGACAAACCATGATACAGTTAAATGTGTGTTTTTGATTCACACATTTGTACACTACATTCATACATCATGTAGAAACTTTTTTGGGGATTTTTAATTATAAATTGATAATATACATATAATATAACATCAGAAGTATGGTATGACCATTAAATATGTAATATGTACATGAAAAATCACTCATAGGTAATGTAGATAAATAACAAAAATGAAAAATGGAAAAACCCATTAAATTATAAACACAAAATAAAACAACAACAACTTTATACAACCAATGTATTAAGCATGATATTCCTATAATTTGGACCACTACTATACTAGAACTATAATAAAGATACCATTCACTTCAACCCTAACAAAACTAAACTGATCATGAATTAAAAATATTTGTTTATGAATACAATTATCAATATGTATCTCCTGGTATCCCATGTATTAAAATTAAATTAAAATATTTTCATATCAGTTAAAATATAAAACATCGAAAAATAATACCTCTATTTACCATTCACAAACATTTAATAATATTACATATGAATACATCTTCATTTAAGGATTCCAAATCACTCAATAATGTAATATTTCTTTAGTGAATATGGTTGAAAATAATGTTTTTGAAAATTATCAACTTTTTATGACCATTTTCAAACCCTCATATGAAAGTTACAATGAAATAATATCTCAAAGAAAATTGCAGGAATATGAACCTAGGATAGATTATCATTGAATCATGTAGAATAAATATATTTCAATTCATACAGAATTGTTATATATGATAGGATATAAAATAATTTCACTAAATCTAAACCGTTATGAAATCTAAAATTATATAGGAATTAATCTAGATGAAAATAAACCATGTGAGTTTCCATAAAGTATAATAGTGAAAGAAACATAAGAACATCCAAATATCAATGTAATCTAATCAATCCACATCCAATCTCCCTTGAATATTACTAAGGAGTATATTCAATTGGACTAGAAGCATAGAGACACCCGCACTAGGGACTCACAACCATGTTTGAAGGTGATATGTACAACATTCGACTGATATACTAGTATTGAGGCACCCTTAACAATACCTCAAACCCATATCATATAATTCAACAAAATATTCAGCTTGTTTTGTACAGTATAAAGGATAGAAAATTAATTATAGTACTTTATACCAACACTCTTTAGCCCCAAATGAAACTCCAATAAGAGGGAAAACCATTTTTGAAGCCAATAATCCTAAAACACTAAAGCTATATAAAATTATACCTTTCCTCTACCCCCAACAATAACAAATACTATAGGAACTGATAAATAAAATAATAAAAATGACATTTTGAATGACATAACACAAATCCACATATCCCTAATTGAAGAAATAATTTTCAATTACAATACTTTTATAATGTGTGAACCGATACTTTTGAAATTAAATTGAAAAATAAATATATAGTGACATTTATTTAAAAAATAAATTATGAAACAACACAATAAAAACAAACAAGAACACATATTTATATTTATAAATTCAACTCAACCACATTAAAAACACAATACCAAACAGATATGAATTTTTTTTTTAAAAAAAAATTATAAAATAGATCTAGGAAAATCATTACCATGTTTCATTTTTATTCTATTTTTTCAAAATACATATTTTTCTAAAAAATAAAAAATAGGTAAGATAATGACATTAAATGTTAACTGAATTACATTATAAAAATATCACATTTAGTTTTAATAAATACATTCATGACATAAACAAAATTTATAAATCAAATTTGGAAGTCATTTTTATAATTATATAGAGACCTATGAAAAAAAACATTCAAGTGCGTTTACTTATTCCCTTTTCTTATAATTAACTATATAAAATAGATGATGTAATATTATTAAATCAATTACTATTCATAAATTTAATTCTTATAAATGGAGTAAACTAAAGTTTCTAATGTCCCATTAAATAAATTCATCCTTATAGAAATTATTAATGGGTCCCCTTTAACTTATACAATATACCAAAAGCAATATGTTATAATTTTTTTCTAAAACCAAAAAAATATGATGAAATAATTTTATCCATTCTCACATAATGAAAATATAGTGTTGAACCACATAAAAATGTTGAATATTCTTCCCTAGGTACCCACCAAGAACATTGCCTCACAAAATATTTAAATAAAGCCTCTATAAAACTTCTAATTAAATAAAAACTACCAATCCCCCTAAATAACATTGTTGAAGGCATTAAATCTGTGAAATAATGAACTATTATAAAAAAATTCACGTTTCGGACTTCATATATATTTTGGAACCAAAAGACCCCAACAAAAAGAACACATAATAAGAATTTAATATATAAGGCCAATTGAAATAAATTTAGGTCATATATTTTTATGACGATGAAGGAACAAATGAAACTGAATATACATCATTCTAGTCAATAGAAATGGTTATATTGAAGTGAAAATATTTTAAAAATTATGTGAGATATGTGAGATAAGATAGCGAGATATAGAGAGCGATAGATGAGATTGAACGATAATTTGGGGAATCAACCTCTGAGATCCCATTAGTACCTCCCACTATCCTTCGCATAGTTATCCCACTGCATAATAATAATTTATTCTATACCATTTTTTATTCATTATTTTTAAATTTTTATCACAATTTTGATGAACCTGATATCAAACCCCTACCTCCATCACTTTTTAAATAATAATCCAGATTTAATATTATAATCCGACACCTCCCCCAAATAATTTATTTATTTATTTATTTTTTTCTTTTATTATATTGAACAAAAATATAATTAATCTCCAAATTATTATATAAATAATATTAATATTAACAACAACTACTATAATAATAATAATACATCATCCCATTAATATTATTATTAGTAAAATATTATTAATTCTTGAAACCTAATTAAAACATGAACATACATATATATTCACAAATACAAATATTATGATATATATATATATGAATTAAACATCCATTACAATTATGTTTTATTAAAAAATCAATATCAAATCCATATAAATATTATTATTATATATATTTACATCTCCCCAAAGATATTTAATAAAATTATTTACTTATTTAAATAACCTCAAAATAGTATTTAATATTATTTTTTCATTAAAATTATTCTAATTAGAAATAAGAAACATAAAAAACATATATATTTAAAAAAATATGTTATGTAAAAATTTCCCCACCAAAAACCCTCTTTATCCCAACAATGTCTTCTAGAGTCCCTATTAATGAATCCTCTCACATGATAATGATATTGTAGAAAATTAAAAATACTATAATCTTCTAGAATGGATCCTTTTATGATAGATTATCATAAAAAATAACATAGTTTGTATCCCAAGGTTATTAAACAATAACATCTGTTAGACTGAAATATAATATGAAAGAAATGAAATCACAATAAAATATATCAAAATATATCACAAATTAATAACTGATCTACAAAATCATAAATAATATATATGTGTTTGTAAATGAGATAATAAAAATAAAATGATTTCTCATATGTTTTAAATATCACACAAATCTACATAACCATGAAAACATAATGTATTTATGGAATTAAAAAATCCGTTAAAAACTCAATATTATAAAACCTTGTAATAAAATTCATAAAATTTGTATTAAGAGCGTACAATTTTTTAAAATAAACATTGGAATAGTGAAAACCCAAAAACATAAATAACTATCATAATAATTTCATTACATTTATAGATAAAATTAAAAAAATTCAAGGCAACCACAAAAAAACCACACCGTTCTTATACGAAGGCAGCTTGGGCATAGTCTGTAGCCGGTTTACCATGCCCATGCAACCCATGAGGTCTTCTTCCAACTTCAATCCACAATGGGGTAATACTCACAATTTATGATAAATAAAAATATATAATAAAATAAAATATTATCTAATACACTTTCAAACTTATGGTATTTCATTTAGAGTGTTAATTAAAAAAATCCTTTATACCTACCACATATGTTCTCATAGTCTTAGCTCCTATATACCATGAAAACCCAATGAACTGAAGACAATAATTGGATTTAATTTATTTTTTACAAGAACTGAACCATGTAATCTCAAATTATGTTACACATGTTAGCTTATAACAAGTATCTAGTAGAATTCATAATATACATTGGTCAATAAATAGAGTTAGTCAACATGATAATATTTATTTTTAAGGTTTATTCAAGATAATTCAATAAAAACATGATAGTTATCTTAAAAATAATGAATCATTTATTTATTATATTGGATGCTGAAGATCATGAATAAACATTTTATATAAATAAACAATAAAACCAAACATGTAATAAAATATATAAAAATAATATTAAAAAAATATTACAAAAGATACCTCACCTTACCCATTTTTCAATCAAGGTAATCCTTTATGTGGGAACACCACCATACCTGAAATTAAAAATTGATTCCATCCACTACATCATTATGAAAAATATAATGATCAAGACCATTAAATATAGGAATATGAATAAAATTCATAGTATGAATCCCACAATTTCCCAATGCATATTTGTTAAATTTAAATAATTTTTTAGATTGTTTTAAATACTCATATTAAAATTAATATCCTTATTTAAATTTCATTAAAAGTCATTATAGTATAGTATTTTAATACTTTCATTAATTAAATATAGTTTACTCACTATATAATGTTACATTTCAAAAAAATTATACAATATACTAATAATGAACAATTATAACCTTTAATTACTTTTTTTAATCCTACAAAATAATCCATTGAAATAAAAGGGATTAAATTACTTAATTGACATGGACCATGAAAATAATTTCATTATGCCTAGTGGAATAAATAAATTAATATATATTAATACTAGTTATGTGAAAAAGTAGATAGATGTAACGATTATAATGTAGACTATAATTAAATCATATATTATAAAAGAACATAACTATAAGAAAACCACACCAAAAATATTCCTCATATAACTATAGTCGAATCCTATGATCCTGAAAATGTCTTAGTGATATAAGTAGTAAATTTTAAATTACCCACAACTATGTATAATTAGTATAATAACATGACACAAAATCAAGGATACACACTATTCAGAGCCCCAAAACCTAGTTTGAAACCACTAAAACCTAAATTAACATGGATGATTAACATGGAGACAACACAACTAGATCCCCAAAACCATATTATTAATCAAATAAAATATTTTAGTTAATATTTTGTTGTCAAGAAGACATTTACATAAAACTATTCATCCCAATAAATTTATCCCAAACTCCTGTGATTAGTTGATGACAGGTGATAATTCCAATTAAGAATCCAATAATCCCTAATCCCTAATTTCTTATTAAAACAACCAACACTTACCCTCTATGAATATAAATTCACAACCCTTAAAATAATGTTATGTAAAATAAAAATTATCAAATTAATTAATAAATTTTTTTCCACATAACCATACATTAAATAATAACGAATAAATCCAACACTTTTTTTGTGTCACTTCTATCCATTTTGATACCTCATTTGAAAACCAAATTATAGTTTAAATAGAATTCCAACTGTGAAAAAACACTCTACAGTCTATGGAGATCTCATAATTCCCTTTAAAATTTTTCATTACCACATCAAACAAAAATTCATATATTATATGTAGATTTTATACATTAAAAACATAGAAATAAAATGTTTTTTAAATAGAAATTTAATAATTAATTTTAAAAATAGTTTAAGGGAATGCATGTTTCTAATTGAAACATTAAAATAAAATAAATTACTATTGATCCATATTCCTACATAAAATTCCTTATTACGGTTTTTATAAATACAAGTCCACCTAAATATGATTTTCATAAATTAATGTATTAACTCATTATTATAATCATCATGAACTCTTAGAGAATAAAAATAATTCAATAAAATTTAATTATGTAAAAATAAAATAATTCTAATGAAATATAATGAAATAATTAAAATAAATCATGAAATTAATTAAATTTTTTACATTTGTTTTTTTTGATCCACATAACTCAACCAATAACACAAAATTAAATTGAAAAATCACATAGTTATTTTATGTGACTTTAGGAAAAATATCCCAAACATGAACAACCCTAAATTAATAAATTAATGATCCAAAACCAAAAAAACTTCATCGATCAATAGAATATGAATTACTCAGATGGACCAATAGAATAGAACCACATGTAAATTTTTTTGGTCCACTATTTTTGCACAATTTAACATCATCCATATTAAATCATCTAATAAAACACCTAATATAATAGTAAATTATATAAAAAATCATCAAAACCCATAAAAAATTTATTGATGGACACAATATGTGAATAATTATTAAGGATTATAATAACATCACATTCCATGACCTAAAATAAAAAGCCTTATAAATATACCAAAATATATAATAAGAAAAAAGTTTTTAAATAATTCTATAAATAGTATCTAACCTCAAAAAAACAATTATGTGGTTATATTCTACCCACTTATAAGTATGAAACTCCAAAAATGACATATACTTTTGAGGAATAACGTGTGAGCCTTTTAATAGGTCAATTATTAAAATTAATATAGAGAGATATATGGGAGAGAAGTGAGAGATTGTGATGATTTTTTTCTTAAAGGGAGGGATGAAATCCCCTTGTGCATACTTTAAGCACCCCAACAGAATGTTTTTAGTTTTCCATTTTTTATCATTTGATCTGATGTTTTTATTGAATTTATTTTTCAATATATCCCAATTGATCATCATAGGTTTCAAACATACCAACAATAATTTTATTCAATTTCATATCATTCATAAACAAGTCTCATGTCTTCTATGGACTATTATATATGTTTTATTTATATATGAATTTTTCAATTATTTTATATTCTAAATAGACCCAAATTGAAAAAAATACTAATTTTTTAAAAAAACAAACAATAATGAATATGAATAAAACAAGAAAATATGAAAATATCATCCCATTATTATTATAATTAATCTAATATTAATTATTAATATTTTTTATATTTATATAGGTAATTTGTATATATAGTTACATCTAATATTTCCTTATATTTCATGGTATAAAATAACTATATTAATAATATTATCTCTATTATTTTAATCACCCCAAAATATTCCAATACTAAAATTATCAATTCCAAATTATAATTTATTTGAAAATATAACATAAATTTATTATAATATCTTATTATTTTCATCATAATTATAAATCCTAAGATGATTATTATCAATTTTTAAAAATTATGATATGTTAGAATATCCCCAACATAAATTTTTTTATCCATTTAAATTACAACATAATTATAATTAACAAATACTTCTCAAAAAATGAGTCAAATGATAATTTCACATGCTATAAATATCTGTGATAAAACCTCATAAGGAGAAATAAATGTATATTTGGGATATCCAAAACATAGAAATAACTTTTATGTAAAGAAATAATACAACCCAAATGAAATTAAAAACCAATTATATGAACATAAATCTCATAAAAATATTAATAGATATTATATAAAATTAAAAATAAGAAACCATTTATAAATTAATTAATTCATATGACCCAAATTATTGATTACATAAAATATCAGAAAGAATAACATAACGTTTATAACACAAACTATTTTTTACATTAAAATATATCCCCATCAGAATCGGAACCAAATAACCCAGAAATAAAAATCAATTAGATTAAAAACAATGTTCAATAATTTTAAAATGAACCATTAGAGAAACAAAAATAAATAATATTCAACATCGACAAATTTTTTAACTCGAAATCTGTATATAAACTAATAAACATCAAGGAAAACACATCGACCACACTCCGTTACGAGCTACAAGCCTCATGTGCACATTCTGAAGCTCGTTTAACCTACTAATGCATTTTATGAGTTCCACATAAAACATTTTTAAAAGAAATAAGATTACTCGAAAATATGGAATATGAAATCTCCGAAATAAAATCACACATTCCACAAATCCTCGAGAAGCTAATATTTCGATATTGGGATTTTTGATCCGAAACGTCTCCATACCTGCCTCCCATGATTCAAAATTCATCTCCCATTTATACATTGATTCCCAATAAAACATAAAATTACAATACACTATGGTTAATTATTTTGATGATCAATAAAGGTTCATATCTGATATAGGAACATTATTTGGAATGAGATAAATCTCAATGGGAGTTATTGATCCCCAAGAGATATGAAACACTTCGTTATAACAAGATAAAAAATTCACAAATTTTTCCATGATAATTTGATAATGATCATGTAGCATCTATTCAAAAGAATGAGGTGACCATTTTCTATAATGTATTTCAATAAAAAATAATATGTAGTTTTATTATATATAAAAACATAATCATAAAAGGAATAAAAAATAACATATAAATAATAGGTAAGAAAAATATAAATATATCTCCAAAACCATGTGTTTAGAAAGATAAACATTTACTTAGATTCACTATCATACATGAAATATAAACCTTGGACTAAAAAAATTAATCGAAATGTAAATGTACCTATCAATAAATTTTAACATAGATATCAAGATAAAATTTCCCATTGGTATACTACCATATCTCATGAATAACCTATAAAATGAATTTATTTTTAATATAATTTAAATATAAATCTATGAAAAAAATATCCTAAATACATTCCCAAATAAATTTATAATATTCTATCAACTAAATAGGATTTTAATTTATATATTTTAAATAAAACTATAAATTAACACATGTTAAAACAATATTTTCCAAAATCATGTTTTTTTAAAAATAAAAAATTATAATCTGCCATTTCAAATTCTCGAATAAAAACTAAATATTCACAAATTAGAAGAAATCACCATATGGAATAAAACCTAGGTATAACTAATATCCATTAATTATTTATAAAATAATACTATATATATAAATAATATTGATATATCAAAAAAAATAAAATGAATGAATTTATTATAATCTGTAATAACATTATAAAGAAAAAAATAAGAGAACCAAAGGAAAATTAAACAATTGATGGTTTTCTGATGAATTATGAAAAAAACCCTCTACTCACATACAATATTAGTTATCTAGAAATATCATAAACAATTACTCTATCATGTCACTATGTCCAATATTCCAATATCTAATATGTATTAAAACACCCCATTCAGTGGCCCAAAATAATTTATTATGCCACTAAGGAGTACATTCCCTTATCCTATAGTCATGGTGAGATTCTAGGTAGTGACCCCCAATAATATCATCCATGTAAATGAAATATTTAGGTACCTTAAAGTAGTTGAAATTTATATAATATCATTCTATTCGTACATACCGATGTTATAAATTCTCCCATGATAAAAAAACATTTGGTGCAAAAATAAAGCATGGAACTAATTATCAAATAAAAATGAGTATAATGACATCCATCCTTCCATGAATTTACTATACCCAACACATCATACATGAAAAATAAGCACCAATTGAGAAAATTTATCAACCAAAAAACACACATATTTATTCATGAATGAATAAATATCAATTGCATCAATTTCATAATGTTCTAAATGAGTCATTTTAACCATCATAAAATTCCAGTAATTTGGATTCAATTAATTAAAGATCCAATTATTAAGAACACTAAAATTTCCTTTCAGAAAATATCACATTATATATATATTATACTTAATAAAAGTAAAAATAATTTAAGGAAAAAATATGATTATGTTGTCCCAAAAAACATTAAATGACAAAATTAATTTAGGAAATATCATTCCATCAATAAATTTAAATATATTTAAAAAATATATATATTTGAATTATTATTAATAACAATAATACATATATTCAAACAATATTTTTCAATATAAATTCCATAAAGTGTTTTTTAATTGTTATGATTTAATAAGAAACCATTCATAAATAAATGTACGAAATAATATTCAAAATATAATAATAAACTAAGAGAAAAACATTGATTTTTTTTATTATAAATTAATTATATAATTATTTGGGGAATTAATTTTTTATTAAAATGAAAACACGCAAAATAGAGTTAAATTTTTATATTATTCATGTAGCCACATTCATTAATTGACCAACCATTAATTAATTTCAAGGATGCTACATCCTTTTAGGGGTCCCTAAACACTTATCACAATAATGGAAATACAAAATCTAATAATACAATTATCTAATGCCCAAAAATCAATGATTCATAGTTGAATAAAAACTCAATGGATACACCCATGACACTAAACATCATGTGAAGTAGTTATGGTACACCCTCAACCCGCACCCAAAAATAACGCTCATGATATCCTTGAATAAAAATTATTTTGAAACAAATAATAAAAAAAATTCATAATAATTTTTTTATAAGGAATAATCATGAGAGAAATTATGAACAGAAAAAGAAACTCCAACTTCAGAACCTTCATTAAATGTCACAACAAAAAAACGTAACTAATAGAGCATAAAATTACAATTTAATTATATTTGGATGAAATATCTAACTATGAATGGAATTGAAATTATGGATTATATTTTAATCACTATTACAAACTCAGTTCCATAGACAATGTGTAATTCAGATAATAACATTTGTATATATGAAATAGATAACATCATAAAAACTAATAGATATATAAGTTAGAGGGGAGATATACATGAATGTTATATGAAGTGGTGGGGCGTAGTGTCTTTTTTTTTTATTGTCCACCATTTCCCAATTTTGTTTTCATTTTTTTCATTTTTTTATTATCTCCACTCCCTTTTTTCAATTATGTTACTTTATTAGATTTTTATACCTCGTTTGAAGAACCTGATATGAAACGCTCCATTACATCACAATTTTTTTAACAAAACCCACCTTTATCTTTAGCACATGTACCAATCCACCGCTAAATTTATACATTATTTTTCATTTGATTAATTATTAAATTTTTCTAGAAAAAACAAATTAAATAAAATATAATAATAAAATATACTAAAACAAAAACAACTATAACAAAAAAATCACCACCCCCACAACATGAACAAGAATAATAATAATAACATTCCATCTTTATTATTATTGTTATTTCTGATTTAATATTCATTATAATCACCTATAATATAAATATACATATACCAGAATATATATATATTTGAGTGACATTTTCATTTCCCTATTTACATTCTCAAATATAAATAATAATAATATTATCAGTATTATTAATAATAAAATTATTATTTTATTATTCTGCACCAAAATTTTCCAAAAACATAAGATTTCAACAATGAATTTAACTATTCTAAAAATCTTATTTAAATTTTTAACATAATAATGTGATTTACAATAAAAATAACATACACAAACCAAAAATTATAATTTTTTATAGATATCATACATCAATTTTTTTCATCGTAGTCTTGATAATGACTGCAGATTGAGTTTTCATCCATGAAGAATTATTGTCAACACCTCAGTAGAGGAAAATTCATTCATTTTATATCAAACCATACATCAGGAAAGTAATTCATTATTTTTATGTCTGAATTAATTGAAAACACTCAAAATTGACATTATTATAACCCAAAAATGTTAATATTTTAAATTATATTAATCACTTGATGTTTACTTATTTATATAAATTTTTTCAATATTTAAAATAAAATAAAAAATTTGTATTAATAGAGGATTATTTTTACTACTTATATAATAGAATATTTAAAATATTGATTATGGGTTATTAATATCATTTAAATTCATATTGTTATTAAAATTTTTCACTTGAGCCTACCATGATTTAGACCCTCCATTTATTAAAATTTTCCCTTTAGAGGAAACCAATCCCATGTGAAAATTAGTAATTATAACTATAAAGTCATTTTGGGGGTGTTGGATATCCCATTTTCCATCAATTGTTTTTTTATTTCCCTATATATTTTATAAAATCTTTCAGACATAATTAATCAATGTAATGTTTATGAGTGTCCATTGGTCTTGATATTCATGATGTACCGATACTATAATGTGTTTTTTGGTGTGTTTTGGGTGTGTTTCGATAGAAAAAATGATATATAATATTTAGATATCTTTTTTTGGATGTGATGATGATGACTAATAGTGATAGTACATTGTTGGGATGAAGCATTATTAGGTGGATAAAGTATTAATTTCTATTAAATGAATCATTGATGGCCAAATGATTTAGATCTGAATATTTTAATTACATGGTCTGTAGTCCATTGTGTAAAATAATATATTCTATACTCTCTAAATTTCTTAGCATTACATGAATTCATGAATATACTAGGGTTTGTGAACTAATATTATATTTCATGTTCTTTTGATCATGAATAATGATGAGTACTCGAGGAGTTACTAAGATAATAAACTGAAACTACAAACAATGCGGGCCCATGTACATACCATATAAAATTGATACATGAAAATGAAATTGTTATACTAATTCTTCAGTATCACATATGTACCACACATTATATCCCTTATTGGAAACCCCATGTAGGTCAACCACTGATGGGAAAAAAATTGGTACTATCTTCTGATATTTTGGTTGAAGCTCACATGCCATGTAATTATGAGCATATGTTGTGTAATTTTATTCACCTGTGGATTATTATAACTTCTCACATGGATGTAATATTCAATCATATATGTACATTATTCTACAAGAAATATCAAATTGAGTGAATGGTAAAATATTTTTATGAAGTTAATAATCCTTTTCATGGAGTCATGGTTATTTAATGTAACATAACATGATAGTGATTATTGTGTGGTTTTATCAAGGATTATATGGCGGTCATAGACATAGAGTGATAGACATTGTGTCATAGAATGGTCATCCTTCAATGTGTTTTATGAAATCATACTGTGTGATTCTTATGATGGGGTGTGGTCCCCCAAAAAATGATCATGTAGGTACCCCAAAACACATTAGGTTTTGTTACCCCATTCGGGAATTTATCACTCCCCTCTATGTAAGGGAATGACCCTCTAATGGTTATAGGAACTCCCTCAATCTATATTAATAGTCAATTGTTGGGCTAGGAATTCCTTTATAGTTTATTAGAAGAATTATAAATGTTATCTAAAAATATATGTTAGATATGGTGATGTTTATTGATATCCTAGGTTCCATTAAGTGAACTTTTAAATATAGATAAGAAAAAAAGGATACATAAATAATCTAAATTAATTGTTTAGATCTTAGTGAATGTATAAGTTATTTCATTAATTGAATTTAATTTTTATAACAAGACTTAACTTTTCACATGATATTTTACTAGAAATGTTTATATGTACCCCTACATGGGCCTTGTGCCGACACTACTTTTTTATGTAATGATTATGCATAACCTTGTTGAGACATTGAAATGATGTGTGATTACTATGATAGAAATTGAATGTTCATTATTGAGGATTTTTATTATTTTTATACAGTATTATTATATAAAGATTATTTTTAGTAGTTATTGATGTTGGTTTTTATTGGGGGGATGTTTTTCATTTCTTGATTAATTCCTAATTTTTGTGACATTAATTGATCAATGGGGTTTTATGAGTGGTTTTTCTATTTTCTTTTAAAATTTTATATAAGTATAGTTTTCAAAATTATATACAATTTTATAAATAATTTTTTATATTCATGTCATGCCATCTAAGTAATTATTTGTGATTGATATTTATTCTTCATGCCAGTCACCAAGGCCCGACCTATTGGGAGAGGTATTTTTGTGACATGCTTGGCCTACATTAATCCTCTGTATTGTATATCATGCTTGGGGAATGTCATTAATCCATTAAATGATAATTTAGTTGCACTTTTTTATCAATTATTATTCCAAATTAATATCATGTTTAGTTTTTTATGGTTTCTTGTTAGGGAAAAATATATTCATCCTTCATCCCTAAATATAAAGGAATTCATTACTTGTCTAGAAAAAAAATTAATCATTTAAATTATTTTTTATAATATATTTTCATAAACCCCTTCAATTCCATTAAGGTTATATTTTCAATTTGAAAAATATTCATTATTAGTTTCAATAATTAGTATTCTTAACTTTAAAAATGATAAATGAATAAAACTATATTTTATTAATATAAATTGTAAATAAAATATACAATACATTCGATCTTTTTGACCCATTACTAATTAATTATTTTATATAGTTATTCACTAAATAACAATGGTAATTATTTCATAGTGGACTTAATATGGATATTTAATCACTTTTTTGAATTTTTGAGTTCATCGTGATTTATATTAAAATTTTAAACTATGATATATGGGTAATAATGTGGTATTTAACACACAATTTCCCATATAATTTGGTTTTTCATTATTGAGGTTATTACAGTATGTTGTATATTCAATATTAACTTGTTTACTTATATTTTAATCCATTTAGTCTTACAAATATTTTTAATTTAATTAATAAAAAATGATATTTAATCAAATTAAATTACATGATCATATGAAAATGAAATTTGAATCCATGGTCATCAAAAATTCTACCAACCTCTATTCAATCTGGGTA
This sequence comes from Viscum album, assembly GCA_963277665.1. Classification (NCBI taxonomy): domain Eukaryota; kingdom Viridiplantae; phylum Streptophyta; class Magnoliopsida; order Santalales; family Viscaceae; genus Viscum; species Viscum album. The sequence continues at coordinate 466,719,505 of OY728122.1, read as the reverse complement.
AATTTATTTTTTGTGAACATATTAATTTTTATGTAATACAATAAAATGAAACCACACTATTAAACAGAGATGAACCAAACATAACATATATATATATATATATTAAATAATTTTACATGGTTACAGATAGAAAAATAATTAGTAGAAACTAAAAAACCCCAAAGGTTAAATATCATTTGTTTTTATGTATATATCCATCTTATAAGGAAAATTATTTTTTATTTCCTCCTTGAAATTAAATATGAATTCATTCCACTAAAACATGTCACTTCATAAGATATACTTTGGATAATATATAAGCATTGGTAAGGGAAATATAATATTCTATAATATTAAAAAAATTCAGAATATCACGAAGACATCTAAAAAAATAAAATTTTATCAAAGAAAAATCTAATTTCACCATGTGTATATACCCATATTAATATTATAAATAGTATAAAATTATAATAAAAAATAATTGAATAATAATATAAAAATGAAAAATTAATACATAAAATGAATGGAGTATTTTATATGAATGCGGAATTCATATAAATATGTTATATCATAATACAAAGATAGTGATAATTGATTATAAAATATTACAATTTTTATCTATGATAAAAAATACGTTTAATAGTATAGTGGATTATAATAAAACTCAATAATTCATATATAATAATATTATGATATCTATATCATCACTCATTTTATTTGAGTGAAATATAAATATAGTCACAAAAATAACATAAACATTTCATCACATATGTGTTTCTCATTAACATGAAAAAAATCATAAATACATCAAAAGTAAAACAATATATTATTAGTAGAAATATATTGGGATACATAATAATTTTAAAATGATAAAAACTAAATCAAAAAAATAATTAAACTCAATAATTTAAATAATATTCATAGTGAAATTAAAAATTATATAAATGGTGTATAATATAATAGAGTATTTAAATTTACAAACAACCATTTAAAGGAGGATACAAATTATGTAATAATTTAGAATAATATTGTTTTGAATTTTGAATGAATTTTATAATAATATATTATCATTAAATTATCTAAAAATGATAGATAAATTAAAAAATATATACATTAATTTACGTGGAAAATTAATACATATTGTGGGAGTAAGATAATTAAAATCTAGAATGACTGGGTAGAAAATTTTACATTGATGGTGTTTTGGGTTCTATTTATTTAAAATTATTAAATTATGTCAAAGGTAAATCAAAAATAAGATTTATTGATGGATTGAAAATCATATATGTCAATGATTGTAAAGTGTTTTTTGATAATGATAAAATAATATGTAAATGGTTGATAAAGGGTATTCATGTTGTTACGTGACGTTCATGATGAGGCTATAAGAACTATTGGAGATAATGTATTGAATATTTATGAAATATGATCTTGTTTTATAAATATTGGATGGCAGATAAAGAAGTATAATGTATGAAATATTTTAGAATTACAACTGATGTTCATAATGAAATTTTATTGTATTTTTCAAACTATTTTGAGTAATATTTTGTATCTTATGAAGAAGTCAAAAATATTCAATTTTTTAATTCTAGATGTGAGATATGTCATAATGAATGCCATTAGTTCCACATAGCTATGAACATAAATATATGAATGCAATAATCTATGATAGTTGGAATCTACCCCTAAAGGATTGTTCGATTTATTTCATAGAATCGTTTTATTGTATCATCATGTCATGAAGTATAATTTATTTTATAAAAATAAATAAAATATATTTGTATTTATTTTTAGAATTTTTGTTCATTATATAGAGGTTTTACCATGTTAGTAAATTGATTTTTTGTTTTCAAATATATCAGGAATTGTTATTCATGAACCAAAACATGCTATAATATGAGCGAGTAATGTGTTGGATATATTGAATGACATAATAAGTAAGTCTCAAATGCAGTGAAGGTGAAACTATAAGAATCTAATTGGTTTAAATATATTTTTGATATGGTGTGAATATTCTTATATAATGATATCATAAAAACAATGAAATTTTTTCAATAGAAAATATTGGTAGTTTTTGATATTTGGAGAACCTTGCACTATAATACATAAACAACATAAACACTACCTTCAGTTTAAGTTAACTATTGAAAAATTTCGTACCCACACTATATCATCATTAAAAATGAAAATTAAAATAGATTTTTTTGTGTTAGAATCAATTGAATGAATTTTTGGTTGCTTTATCATCTAATATCTACCATCAATAATTCAGTAGTAACGATCTAATCGCTGAATATCAAATGGATAAAAATGAAGTTGGTTAATATAATTTATGTCTTGAGATATATATTTTAATATTAAAAATATAATCATTCTAGATTAGGTTATAAACTACTTTTCATAATAACACAAATAAGATAAGAGTGAGATAGAGAAAATATTCTGAATTGATAAGAAGATGGAAGGATGCATTACTATAATGGAGAATGGTTATTGGAAACATTCTCCCTTTTTCGAATCATCATTAGTAAAATAATTTTTTGTAAATGGTTAATTTTTAATGATATTTTTTAGGTTATCAATTTCAATAATAGTTTTGTAGATAAATAATTTAATTCATGAAGTTGAGTTTTATGTGTTTGTATGGTATGTTTAGTTTTTGTGGAATATCAAATACATATAGGGTTTTTGAAAAAATATTGTTTCAATTTTGGATAATAAATGATTTTAACCTCAAATAATTTTTTTCATTTTCTTAGTAATCCACATTAAGGTTGAGTGGGAACCTCACAACATGCTTAATTTCAAACACCATGAAACCAAATTTCAAACATCACAAACATGTTCCAAAATCCACCCAAAACATCAAAACACAAATTCAGATTTCAAATTCAAAAAATAGGACCCAACATTCAAAAACTATACCTAGAATTTCCTCGATCTGTGATCCTCCTTGAGGCATTCTCCCGAAATCGCAATCCACTCCTCGACATCAACACATCACTGGAAATCCAAAGCCCACGGAAACCGTAAAACATCCCATCGAGGCGTCAAAACATCGCCAATGATAGAACAAAATTTCACCTTCAAATTGAAATGGAAGCCACAAAAATTCTTCCAACAAACTCGAATTCATAAAGGCTGAAAACCATACCACCTCCAATGTAAAACCATGCTCATCACAGAACTAACGTCCCATCATGAAACTCCAGGCATGGAGATCCCCAGAGCAAATCCATCCACAACACTCTAATGAAAAATCCAGATACTGAACCAACACGCGAGAAACAATAAAACAATCATAACTTGAAATAAAGAAAGAAAAAAAGATCCAAGATTAAGATCCCATCACCATTAAAGAGCCCACCCAAGCACTGAAAAACTCTGAAAAACCTGCAAACCAGAACATAGATCTCGTCGCCACCTTCCCAAAACACAGAGACCGCATCAGACCACCTAGCTCACACATCGACGATGAAGTTGCAACACTCAAGCACAGAAACTGGAAACAGACTGTTGGACCTTCATGATGCCGCAGAATTAATCCATATCCAATGTAAGTGGAGTGAGGTGGGAACGGCCAACATCGCTTAAGAATAGTTGAGCCAACTGGTTCAACGAGGTCGCACGACATCTCTGCGAGAGAGAGATTCACCGCAAGCCCACCGATCAACGCCGAGCTGATGAGACGAGCTGATCCGAGGTGGGGGGCGGTGGCAATAGGGAGAGATACCTAGGGTTACAGCACCCCTTATAGGCTCATCTATAATTGATTTCATATGATGATAATATTGGGTTATTATTAACGGTTTATATTTTCATAAATATCATAATAAATAATAATGGTAGATCTTATAAATTTTTAGTTTTTTTGGCACCAACTATTATTAATTGTATCATTATAATCATAAATATATAAAGGTAAATTAAATTAAGGATAATTGAGATTAAATTATGTTATTAATTTTAAAAAATACCAACAATTTTGAAATTTAATTCCTTTATAAAATTAATACTTATATGGGAATAATATATTGTTATCCAATGTTTTATGTTATATTAGATAATCAATTTTTTGATAAATGATGCTTGAAATTATTGATATAGTCTCGAAAACATGTAAAATGGTATCCTTGAACATGATTGACCTTATCTAAATATTTTATCCATATAAATACTGATATATACGGGATTTTTACATCATTACAATTTCATTTGTATGCAACATACATGTTTCCCAATTTGGGTAAACCAAATAAGATATATTTATTCTATGTATTTAAATACCACTAAATTTTCATGCAATATGATTGGGATAAGTATGAAAATAACACTATTGGTGTAATCGTGTTCCATATAATAAGGGATCAGGTTCCCAAAGAATATGTAAGGGATAAATGATCAAATATGTTATCACATTAATTCAACATCCCTAATAAATGCATGTTGAGTTCCTACAACTAGAATAAGGTATAAAATATTATTGTATAGATTAAAAATAATATAATTGGATAAGTTTTGTTTTTTATTTTCTCTATAATAGATATTAAATTGGGAATACTATAGTAATTTCTAGAAATAATTTATCTAATTCGTTCAAGGGGTTTATATAAGGAATGAAATTACATGTTTGAATAACTATTTATATTTTGGTGATAAGAATTGTTCTAATAATTCTGCTTATAATTATCTATAATACGAATCAATGAATTATGGATAGTGATGAATGTTTGAGAATAGTATTATAGGATTCTATATAATTAAATTTATTGAATAACATTTATCATTCTAAGATTACCAATGAAATTTATAACAACATGGTAGTGTTTTATGAAGACTAATCTCAGTCAAGTAATAAAAACTCAGTTCCATATATATTTTTTTCTATTAATAAGATAAAAGTATAGAAATAAATTATTTAGAATATATATATCATTTTTTATACCAATAATAAAAATAAGTACCAACGATGTTATCCAAGCAACTGGGTATTCTTATGGAGGTAAATAAAGGGGATTCCTTTTATATAACTTAGTCAAACACTAAATTATATATTTCATGTAAATGTAAAAAAATATGTTATATATAAGGAATATTGATAGAAAATAATAATATATAAGAGCCAACACCAAACATAGTTCATCTATAGGATGTTTGGGTACCAAACCAGAAGAGAATCAGTATTTGTGGGTTAAAATTTATTTAATGGAGGATGGAGGTGGAAATAACTCAAATTATAATATAGATACATTAGAATGTAATATAATTTTAATAGAGAAAGATATCTTTTGAACGGATACCACTATAAGAATAGGAATGAAAATAATGAAAGGGAGTGATTTTATTAATGAACTTGTAAATAACATGGATTTGATCACTGAAAGGATAAAATTTAATGAATCATGAATCATTACACTTAAAGATAAATATAATGAGAAGAAATGGATCATACAGGATAAAATAAATTGTCTAATTGATAATTTAAATGGGACACTCATGGTTAAGTACATGAGAAATGATTATCATGAGTGAGATCATCATGTTCTTTGGAACATGTGGTATTCGAATGATTCTTTCATGTTGAGATATTAATGTGAGGGAGATAAATTAGATCTTCAATTGATGATAATTTAAAAACGACATAATAAATGTTGTAAAAAAATTATTTAGAAATATATAATCAAGATTTTATTTTTCTTATTAAACCTGTACACACTATTAGTTTGGTTATGTATGATTGAAGTATTAATTACGTAGGTGAGTGTTTTCTGCTCAATTAATATTCTAGATGGGGAATGAGAATGAAGGAATTATTATAACAATTAAGGAATAATACTATATTTACAAGAGGATAAATTCAATGATAAATGAAAATGTATCAATGAATAATTTATTATTGAATTCATGAATCAAGACACATGATCATAACATATTATTTATAATAAATTTTAATAATTAATTAATTATCATGTGATGAATTATTTCTTAATTTTTTAATATAAAAACAATAATATGTAATAATATTGTTTCATTGTATGAATCATGGAAATACTTCCTCTAGCTGTGACATGCATGTGCTCTATTAACCTCTAAACATAGCTATTGCGATATTCATGGGATAACATAGTATATACAAATTTATTTATCATTAACCTTTGATCCCCAATATAATCTCTTCCTAAAATGGTACTAATATATATCTCTAGATTTGAGATCCTTGAAGGAGGTTGATCAAGATCTCTTGTTGAACTCATTCATAGAGAGGGATAAGCCTTGGGATTTGGGGTCATTATCACCATATTTAATTTTGAATAATAAATCAAATATAATTCCATTGAAAATATAATTATTGGGTTTATATAGATCACATGTTAGAAAATAATAATTTCACAGCTTCCCTTGTAAATTTTATTAAATCCAAGGAAACTACATGTATATAATGATATATTAAAAATTTTAATTTCTCGACATGCATAATTCTAGAATGTTAAATCAAATATTAGATATTCAAAACAGATTAAATATTTATTGTTTCTTAGAAAGCCAATAAACTAGGACCTCCATTCCTTAATAACATTTATCATACTATGAATAATGAATATTTATTTAATAAATAAATATCACTAAATTATTTACCTATAATGAAATATTTATTATATTTACTAAATAGAAAATTAATATTTAATAAATATTCCTCTCATAAAATATACTGTCAAATAACATGTTATATAAAAAATGAATAAATATTAATCTATGTTCAAGAATAATATTTATTCAACATGTCAAATAAAAATTATATTATTACCATTCTGATGATATGGATAAAAATCGTTTGTGACCCTTTATGCCTCTTTCTCTATGACATTTGGTGAACCAGCTGAAATTCAATGAATTTCATATATTAGTACTTTAAGGAATCTCTTGATAAATAATTTAACATTTTAATGAAATAATCCCACATAAGGATATTAACTATGTAACATAATAAAATTTTCATAATATGTACATTAACATAGGCTCTGTAACATAATGAATTTTTTATTAGAAAATACTGTGTTTGATAATATATATGACACACATCATCTAGTTTAAATGAACAATTAATTACAATTATTTAAATGAGAAAGTTATAAAATAGTTGTTATAATATCATGAATGAATATAATTAACTAAATTATGAAATTTTTTTTTAAAAATATATATAATTAATTCATTGGGGTAAATTTAATTATAAATTAATGTAAATACCTTTATAAAATAAAAGGAAATGTACTTTTAAAAATCTATTTAATTATAAAGAATCATGTTTTATACCAAAAAGTAAAAAAAATAACCCCAATGTACTATATTAATTAAATACATATAATATATTCATTCTAATTTTTAACAATCATTTTATGTTTTTCTTTACATTATATAAGAATGAATCCAATTTTACACATAAATGAGGAATTTAAAAAAATGGTCGTTTTCCACATTTTGATAGAGAACCTATTTTAGATGCAGTGTATAATAATTTTATAAGTTATATAGGATATAGAAAATTAATTTTATTAAATAATATAATCCAAATTATTTTTGGATGAAATTTTTGTATTTTTATGATATGCTTCATTTTTTTGATAAATAGTGAAAAAACATATCATTTTAACTAAAATTTGATATTTCATCAAATTTATTTGTGTTGTTGAATTATATATTTGAATGGTATTAAATTATAAATATTTGTTTTATCATATACTACTATATAGGTTGTTAGAATCAATATCACATTGGAATTGGTTATGATAACATTGTAAGGTTTTGAACAATTATACATTAAAAAAATTATTTCTTGATATGTAAACAACCTTAGTTTTAAATTAATTATTATAAAATTTATAATAAATTTTTTAAAATATGATTATATATTTAGAATAATTGGTTCCAAATTATGTAAATATGAATATTTTATTTTTGGGTATATAAATAGTAAATTTATTAAAACCAAATTCTTACAACGATTAATGGTATATTGTTTAATTAAATGTAAATAATCTATTTTAAAGAATAAAAAATTATTTATAAAATTTCCAACATAGATTTGATTAATTTTTATCAATAAAAATATTCCTTGGGAAAATATTAGATCCACTTGGATCAACTTAGTGAACATTAACTAATTTATATTATTTGATTTAATGAAATTTCATTATTGTAACAATTTTTTTAACAAGAGAAATATTTTTAATATTTAGAAATATAGGTGAATTCATCTACTATAAATATTAATTTTTTAATAGAAATTAGTTATATAAATCATGGTAATTTATAAATATTTTTTGCAACAAAATAATTACCTTAAATGATGACACAATGACGATGAAATAACTCTTACATAAATGGTGGAATAAAATAAATGATAGTATAAATATAAAAAAAATTATTTTATATAAATTATATAAAATCTTAATTTTATGGATGAGAATGACATGTTAGGGTTTCTTTAATGGATTTTAATGGAAAATATCATGTTTTTATGATATTTTTATAATGTAAAATATAAAATATTGTATAAATTCACAATATAGATATATTAAAATAGAAAATATTTTATTAAATGATATGAAAGAAAAGAAGTCCATCAGACAATTTATTTTAATAAATACTGTAATTTCATAAATGAATAAAGTATTGGTTTTTTATAATGTTATTTTCGTTATATTAATCCTGAAAGTGTAAATTACATGATATTACACTAATAGTTAATAATTGTATAAAATACAATAAGGATTATATGTAGTCAAATCATATGTATATATATATTATTATATTAATGAGAGTCAACCCATAATCTTCATATATTTTATATAAATCCTTTTGGATCCTTTTGAATTATAGAATTAATATATATTAATTTTTTATATTGATTAAATCTAAGAATCCCCCTCCCATTTCTATAGTAGATAACCCATTAATAGGTATTCTTCAAAAAAATTACATATTTTTTCTGCCAATATATTATCAAATACCTTAAAAGAATTCCTTCCCACATTTTAGAACCATTATTTTAGGTAGAACACTGTTATTATACGTGTAAAGGTCTTATTTAAAGGTGATTATCTTAAGTGGTTTTGTAATTTTTAATTAAGTGTTTTTGTATTACATGTTCATGAACATCCTTCAACTAGTATCAAGTAATTATTAGTTATTAAATAAAAAATCCTAAATATCATGACATGTTATTATGTTTAGATCATATCATTAATCCATATTTTATTCCACCAAAATAGAAATTAATTATTCATTACTATGTATGTGTGATCTATCACCTCTTTAAAACTATATAATTTGTTTCCAATGCTATCTACTAGGAATGGTTATAATGACAGAGTTAAGGATTATATTTGATATTAAATACATATTATTCATTATAAAATAATAATATTTCAATTTATTTCTTTCTTTCTATTCACATGAAAATGATAATGTCGTTTATGCATATGAATGAACTATCACCACTATAATGTGATTTGATTCAACTTTCGTCACCACATTAGATGGAATATATATATGTATATTTAAAATATCAAAATTATAATCATTTCATTATGTTAATTATGTATATATTATATAATAGATATCATCATTCAATAATTATCATTGAAAAATGAAAACATTACTAATTTGTATAGATGAAATTATATCCTTATGATTTTAATATAATTATGTTTTAAAATACAAAATAAATTAATATATTTAAAATAATGATTTAATTATAATAACTATTAATATATCTTTAATATTAAACATATATTGATGGACTAATGGCCAATTTGACTATTTATGTCTTACTAGTGTCGTTTTAACTATAGTGCATAATATCATCAATACGTCTGACATGAACATAAATAAATAATAATTTTAATAAGATTATATCAAGTGATATATAATGAATAATAAAATTTTAAAAAGTTATAAATAAAATAATTATTTAACTGATATTTATTATTCTGGATGAAAAATATTTCACAAGATTATTCGTACTAATTGTAAGGTATTTCATCTCAATCTTGTTTCATTGATGATTTTCTTAATGATTTGAACCATTATCATTTTATAAGGTATAAGGAGAGGTAAAATGAAATTTAATTTTTATATTTTTTCTATATGGATGTTATTTATTATTTTGTTAAAATTCTCCATTCATGGAGATTATGATTTATATTTACAATGTTGTTCGCGACTCCATGCATGTTTAGGGATTTAATTATAAGATAATTTTTTCAGCGTAACTATTCTTGATATTATTTTATAAATATATTTATATGGATATAAATGGTCTATAAATGAAAATTATTTTTGTTTTTTTTATTTTCATTCAATTTTATTCAAAAATGAAACATTTTACATGTTTTTGTACTGAAATTTTTGAAAAAAGAAACTAGTAATATTTTATTCAAAACCTATAAGTTCATAATGTCTTTTCTACTCCTATGAAATTTATTTTATTTTCATATTCTTTTAAATAATTAATTTTTAATTAATAAAAAACTAATCATTATATTTTTCATCCATTTGTTAATGAAAATTGGGTTTCAATGATAATACAATTTTCATATTGAATCTAGCATTTAAAAGAAAAATGAATTTTTCATGTTGGATTAAAATCAATTTACAAATGGATTTTTTGATAAATTATTTTATTAATGATATGGTACTTGAAAATGATAGTACATAGGTGATTCAAAAAGATATTATACATTTTGTGTCCTAGATAGTACCAAAAAATATTATCATATATTAACATTGGTTACCCATATATCACTAGGAAAACACAATACAACATAACACGGGGTGGCTCCGATTGCACCAAGAAGGCAATTTAGAGCTCAACATGGGGTTCCCTATATTGTGTTGGGTAATCCCATAATAGATTAATTGGAATTTGGCCTTATGATTAATGTATATGATATGTGTTTTGAAATGGGATTATATGAATGATTCTATCAATCACCTAAAGGTGTTTCAAATGATTTCTATGAGTTATAATGATTTTATTTTAGAATAATTTGTGTTTTTCTAGAGAAAATTTAATTACTTCATTTTCTCAAAGGAAGATGATGATGAAGGTAAATGTTTTATGTGTTTATCGGATTTAGATGAACTAAAAATTTCATTTTTTATATCCCTTAATGATATTTTGTACATACATGATGTTTTTAAATTTTATTTTACATGATTTATGGGGGAATGGAGACAAAGATGAGACCAAAGGTATAATTATAAAGAATTTTCATAATTATAAATGATGTTTTATTTTCTATAATTTTATATTGTGGAAAAAATGGATACTGATTATAAGTGTCCACTTATAATGCATTTTATTACTTTGTAAGAGTGTCCAAATTCACTAAAACTAAAAATAAAAAATATCCACTGATGTGAACTATTGTTCAATAAAAACTCGAATAAATTATGTGAAGGGAAAGGTATTTAAAATATGCATGATGGTACTATCACCCAAAGTGCATGATGTCCCATTCAGTGAATTACTAGAAACTGAACATTCCTATAAAACATAATTGGGATGGATTTATTTATAAAACATCATATCCATAAATTTGAATAACTTATTAAAACAAACTATAGAATAAAATAGAATATAATTTCTCTTATGGAATTTCATACCTAACACACCCAACATATCCTATTTCTTATTGAAGATATGCCATCAATGTTTTCATCAATAATTCATTGTATGAAAATCATAATATGAATGAAAAATAATTATAACCAATATGGACTAATACACATGTCCGCAGATTTTAACATAATGTAACACAAATAATTGTGAGTTTCGAACATTCAGGTCAGGTTCTCATAATTGCATACACTGGAAAGTCATAGTGCATATACCCTGAGATGGTGCCTCATAGTCCAATGAGTCTGCACCCTAGCCAGAATATATGAATTTTTACTCTAAAATGACTTCATTTATCCTTAGAACATATATATATATATGTTAATACAATAATGGAAGTAACGTTTCTCATCATATTGGTGAACTTCTATGTCCTTTCATCCTAGAAACTACTCATAGGACATTATAATGTAATATTTGATGAAACAAAAGAATCATTATATGATTATGTTGTTACTAATATTCATGATAATGAATAAATGTCATCATAATGTACTCAAAATCTTGATCTAGGAATCCAAATATCATAGTCATCCACTTTCAGTAGATCCAACTAACAAAAGCCATCTATCTATTTGAAATGAAATGATAGTAATACTTAAGAAAATATATGAATTCAGTGAAGAGGTCTCCCAAAATTTCATATATGGAATATATTCTTACCAAAAATTCACCCCACTCAAGAAAATAACTGAATATGGGATACATTCATAGTATATGCTTTGTCTATTAGGGTGAAAATGTCTCTTTTTCAAGAGATATTATCATAGTTTAATCACAACCTAATTTGAATGGATCATTACATCAAGGTACCACATCAAGACCATGGTAATTATTATGTATCTAGACAACTTATTTATATATTTTTATGACTCTATGTATTTGAAATCCACTATAGATGTACTAATAACTAGATCCTTTGAACGTTCTTAGCTATCATCTTATAGTTGATGATAGAAACCACATCATAACGTGGAATATTCATTATTCTAATCTATTTAAAAACAATATTGAGTATCACCCAAGATAAATATATCCTCATATTCATTAATAACCAACAACATATATAATTTTCTTCACAAATACTTTAGGATATATTTAATATAAAGACTACATTGTCCTATTGAATCTTCCTAGTATCTTCATACCATGCTCATTGTGTAAGCAATATCCTGTCTACTACATAATAAGGCCTTCATGATTGATCATGTCAAAATAGATTATGGGATATTACTCATTAATTATTTCCCATATTTTTTGAGGACACATTTTCTTAGGATGTTTAATACCTTGTGACACTAGAAAAAATTACATCTTATATTTTTCCATCAGAAATTTATTTAGAATCAGTTCAATTTTTAGACCTTGACATAGTCCTAGAATACTCAAAGATCTATAATGAGTGAACTTGATCATAGGAATATAGGCTACATCAACTAATCCATTTATAGATATATCATTTTTACAATTTCCAAATAGTTTAATGACTATTATATAATTTTTAAGAAGTAATATCTCATTAATATATATTATTTGAATAACAGCTATATTCACACTTAAATTACATTAAGGAAATGGATCACAATCATTTTTATTGAAACCAACATATTCTATAGATTCATTGAAATGAAAATTAAATTACATACATGAATTCATTAATTAAAAAATTTATATTTTCAACTAGCATATACTTTTGGAATCACTTGGAGTAAAAAACTCATTCTAATTGTGTAAAATTGGTATATTCATGATGGTTTTCATTAAGGTGTTTTTTTACATCCATCTTCCAAATTTATTATTAATGGTATTATTTTATTTAAAATTGGAATTATAAGGATTTGAATATATGTAATGTTTAAAATTATCCCCCATATTGTGTTCCTTAATTCAATTTAAATCATTGATCTACTAGCCATAATTTATTGATGATTACATTACCTTCTGTGAATTATTATCTCTTGAATAAAATTTTTTACCCAATATGATTCAAATCAATTCGGTGCATTGAGAAAAACCTAATCATTTTACTGATATAAGGAATCCATTTCATAATTCCAAGATTATTAATATATTTTTGTTAATGGGCTATCTGCTGACTATTTATTACTTATGGGATTATTATTTTCAACCAATAATGTGTCACCATCATTAGTGAATAGAAAACAAATATCATTAGTTCAATTACCACTTTGGTACTCCAACATAGTACAAATTTTCTATAAACAACACATTTCCTAAGGATATATGGAATATTTTCAAGTACTAATTGTTATGTATAGTGAGCATTGATTTCATTGATTTCAATCATGAACCATCTGTGCTTCATGGGGATTTTACCCATATCGAGAATTATTTCTCATATATAAATATAAAATTTCTTTTTTACGGGGATGTATATGTAGTATCCCTTGGATTAATTAATAAAACTATAATGATTATCATTATACCATGGGGTGCATGTTTTTTTCTCATAAGGACTTACCAAATTGCATGAGAGCCAATACATGTGTATGCTATAAAATTGCTTTCATTAAAATCTATAAATGAAGTGGAACTCTAAATTCCACCATTTTTGGTACTCAGTTTAATTTGTATGCCACAATTTATAATGAATAACCCTTAAATAGAAATTCATGGACAAAATAACTCATCATAAACCATACAATGTACAAGAAGGTGTGGTTCATTCATTCAATAAGATAATACTATTTCAATGTGTATGGTGGAGAGAATTGAGATAAATTAACATACTCTGGTAGAAACTCAACAAAATCATGGTTATGATATTCAAATCATCAATAAAATTATTGATTTTTTATCTTCATTAAATTATGATACAATATATATTTCAAAAATTATTTTAATTTATAAGTGGAATTGGACATGTACAACATTATGTAGACATAACTATATCTAAAAAATTCATTCGTAAATTATATGAAGTGGGAATACCCACAAATATCTTCTACTATAATTGGTCTTAAAACATCACTATGTTCCAATCATAGAAGATATATGCCTCTTTCATCCTACCCACTAAATCATTGTTTAGTTATTTTTCTTTGTAAACAAGCATGATATATATAAAGTAGATTTATGTCTAAAGATTCTACTTAAAAACCATTATATATGTTCTTCTAATGATTCAAGTTGATATTACCAATAAATGTGATTCCACCACTGGTTGGTACAAGATTTATGTACTGTTATTCAATTGCATTTTCCAATACTTTGAATTGGTAATTTAATACAAATTTCTATTAAATAAATCATTCATACGATAACAAATGTTGTCATTATAATAGGGAAAAAATTTATTTCAAATTAAAAAATATCTATATAGGTTGTAAACAAAAAATATGTTCTTAGAAACAATTGGTATAAGAAATTCCATTTTGACCATTATCATTCATTTCAATAATGATATGTTATAATCTATGATGGCGACAATACCCATCCTTGAACGATTAGTAGCCTACAAATCCACCAATCCCCTACAAATAAATTATAATATTCTTATTAAATTATTAATATATATATATATATATATATATTTGATCACCTTAAGATATATCTAATACAAAATGTGAATACATTGAAATATCACACTCAATAACAAAGAAAAAGTGAGATTAACATTTCTTCTCTATGTTGTTCATCGTTCAGTGGCCATGATAATCATATGAAAAAATTAATTTTCCCATTCTCATTCCCTTCCTCTGGATCATCCTCTTCATTGCAGGATCGTTCGTGAATGATTTAGGATTAATTATGTATCTGAATTCTTTTTTTAATGTTCTTCCATTATATAGTTTTCATAAGGACCTTGAAGTATTCACAACCCTGGTCCATGACGACTTGATTAATCACGTTAAGACATCGTGAAAGACTCTACTCTGTATTTACCATTTTATATTTTAAAACGAAACATGAAATTATCTTGGGTAGTGATGAATTTATGATATATATGTGATATTCATATAGTTATTTTTCCCTATGATTCATAAGAATTCAATGTATCTAATATGAATTACTACATGAGATCTTGTTGTAACTGAATCTCCTATAATGGTTATAAATAGGGAGTTAGAGATCTTCTACCTATCTTTTAACATATTCTCTTGAAACTGATCCTAATGTTGAAATTATTTTTGTATATACTACCTTTTAATCATTTTGGTTAGTAATCTCATTCTACATGGTTAATTACAAGAAAAAGGATAATTTTTTGCAAAATAAAAATTTTTCTCTAAGAGAGATAAATTTTCAACATTAGAATCTAGATCATGCACTTAAGAAATTGGTTCATCTAGAAAATAAAATTTATATTCAAGATATAGGATAATGGGAATCTAATATTACTCTGGAAAATTTGTTCCTATGAGTTGGTCATCATTATAATTTTTGGATTAAAATTATATTTTTAATATAATATTTATTATTCTATTGATAAATTTGGAAAAAATGATTGTAGTACATTGTCTGATAAAATTTGAAATATGAATATTATATTTTATTAATCTCTAAATATTTTACCGAATCCCAATATACCTCACTATTGGATTTTAAATATCTAATTTCATTAACATTCTAGTACCAAGCATCCTTAATTTCATACTCATCATCGAGACTATGCATGTCTTAAAAAATTTAGGAGTTTAGGGTAGGCATTCGAAATTTGAGTTTCATTAAGTCATAGTTCCATGATATGTTGTTTGGACTCCACAATCACAAAATCCTTTAATTGGATTTCTTGATCATTTTCCTCCTAGAATCACTAGTTCATACTTTTTAATTTTAGCATTTATGTGAACAATGTTATGTCAATACTATAAATAATGTTATAATCCCCTAATAATTGAATGCACCTTGACTATTCAATGTATATAACTTTGATCTATGTTTTCATTTTAGTATAAGTTGTATAAGTCTATACTGAAAAAATATTTATATATAATTTAGGGTTTTTATTATATTTAATTTTTCTATTATATATATATATATATTTATATTATTTTTTTAATATTAATTGGATTTACTAAAATTAATAACCATGTATTAGTTAATATTTATGAGTAATCAAATTTCATTAGTTATATCATGCATTCCTATTAATTCATTACATCATGTGACCACAAGAAAAACCCAAATTAAAAAATGGTACTATGTGATATAGAAATAATAATAACATTGGATAATCACAACCATTTATTGTCTATTTGTTTATCTAGTAGAAAATAAACTAATCATCATCTTAAAAAAATACCATGCACCATTACATTTTTCACTATGTTGCTTTAAAACAATCCTCATTTGTATCTCCATTGGATTTTTTTATCAACTACTCAAAAAATTAATCATCTCCACTTTCATTCTAGCTCCATCCATTACATATTCTCTTACTCACACATTTGTGAGGGGTACCAAAATATTTGTTATAGTTTTAACATAAATGAAACCATGGGATTGCGTGACACTATATAATGAGAGTTGGGATAAATAATGGAATAATTATTTATTTTAAAAATAAATTAAAAGGAAACCAATAAGACATGTATTATAGGATTATAGACATGACTATCCACATAATTCTAACGTATTAAACATTTACAAAAAAATATGCTTCAATTACAATCATTTTTATTTATGAAAAATTTCAATCAAAATAAGATTTATCTAAATTATTTAATGAATTATTATCAAAATTTTCATTAAAATTTTAATATCCATTATAATACATATTAAAATTTTTTAATATTAAATACACATATTTTAAATTTCATGGGTAGAAAAAAAACAATAATGGAGGGAACATGACTAGTACCTGTATAATCTACCAAACATGAATTAGGATTTTATTTTTTTTAATCAAGTTACACATGGAATACATATATAAGCATGAAATTTCAGGGAACGTAATGCCAAAAATATTATTACACATAACACATGGTATTTAGTTAGCATTTCATTCTCCAATGAGTATTGTTTAATTTGAGTATTATGACTTGTACATGTTTTTAAGGTACAAACACATTGAAAAAACTAATTAATATTTTTAATATATATATATAACAAATTTCTTTGTTTAAAAAATACATAAATATACATTTAACAAATATTAATATGGTTTACGTATTACAATAAATTATTTTTTAATTTTGTGAAATTTTATAATATGCAGTTGTGTATTAACTAGTTACACAATGATTATATTTCTAACTGTATAACTTAGACACACAGTAAGGAGCTTAGTAAATAATCATGGCATGGAAATGAATGTTGGATATGTTTTATATTTGGACTATACTACTTGAGTTTTCTAGGTGAAAAACTCACCAGTCATGTATGCAGTGTAATAGAATAGATTACCAATATTGGAGTAATGATCTACACATTGTTAATGTATGTTACACGATGTGTAGTATTTAAAATCATATTCCAGCCTATCCAATACACCACATTGCCTATTTATCATAATGCCACTTGTACTATGTGAACAATTGTTGAAATAACACCTTACTAATTCTTGGATCATTTAATAGGGTTACATGCCATGCAACAATGGGAAAAAAATATATACTGTAATATTAACTAGATATAATCCTTAGAAAAATGAAATTAGATTTTTTAATTTTATATATTCACAATATTTATCTATCAAATTATATATGTTCTAATATAAATGAATAATAAAATATATTAACCTTTGGATTAATGTATTATTAAAATAAAATTCAAAAATTGAAATAAATATATAAATCCCACAACCATATAAAAATAATTTTAAATAATATTGAACCGTTTAATACCTTATGATGGCTTTGAGCACATTAGAAGAGCCATCTGGGGCATGTAAAACTCTTATATTATTATAATTTATGATTAATCTAATATTTACATGATGTTAAATTGTGTGATAAATCAACAGTAATCAATGAATCGTTGAAGAATTAAGACTAGAAATAATATATAATACCATTGAATATTGTTTATATTATATTAAATTAAATGGGTATTTAACCATTGATGAAATATTTATTTAATTATGAACCTGAAAACCTCTCCACATCATACATTTTCTATGTCATTGGAGTCAAGATTACATTATCCATAGTGTTGATGAACTTGTTTTTCATGAACCATAAAATGACATCATTGGAATTTATGGTTGTTGGCATGTGGTCTCTTGAATATCCCATTATTAGACTATGATCAACTGAATAATCTATCCGAGGAGGGGTTCTATTCTATCTCATTAGGCATTAAATTCCTGGGGGGTGATGTCTCTCTTTTCAGGATGTAGTTCCTAATGTGGGATATCTCAATGGAATCAAGTGGTTTATATCCCGATGATTTCATTCATATAAAATGAAATTTTCTACCCTAAGGAAATAATAAATTTGTGATTTTTTTCCTCTAGACATATATTATAATAATTTGTCATACACCCTTATTATTTTTCATAATTTCTCATAATCCCATATCTATAGTATTAATAATATAATTATTATTTCCTAACATGAACCAAGCTACATAATTAAATCAAATTTTATATATTCATGTAAAATGAAATATATAATATGTCATACTGGACCAATAATATTAGTCAAACACAATTCCAAAATATTTAAAAGATTTTGATTAATGAATTTTTTTTATAAAATAATATCAATTCAGTAAAAAAATAAATATATAAATAAATTTTATTAACTAAATAGAGAAAAATATATCAAATATTATTCTAATAAAATATTAATTTGAATAAAAGGTGTTGGACTTTATATGTTCCTAAAGACATGAATAAATATTAAGGCACATGTGATAATAGAATTTATTCAATTTTTCAATGTTAAATAATATTATTATTTTACCAATGTTATTCATACACTTCATGTGTTACCCTTTTAGCCTATTTTTTAGTGGCATTATGGGAACAACCCAAATGGCCAATGATAGCATATAACAACACATAATGGGACACATCAATAATAAAAAAATCATAATTAGATAAACCCCAAAAAATGATGGGAAATTTGTAATATAATCCCTTTATCATGTTATCCATAATTATTTAATTTTTATGCATCTATCATCAACATTTGTTCATAATGTATCATTTATTTAATTTTGTAAAATTGATACTACCTATTGAAAAAAATGTCCATGTATATGTTTAGGCTATATAATTTTGATCAAAGGGTCTAAGATATTAGTGTCCATTAAAGAATATATATGTCCTAAATATTTCTAACATTATTAATTTATGATATATTACTTATGACTCACCTAACGTATCCAATATCAATGAAAAAAATATTTTCTCATTGTTGTCATCCATATATAAAGGTACATGAATCATATAATCAATTAATAATAATTATAAATTCTACAGTTCAAAAAATGTATCTAAAGAGTTTAATAAAATATGATATATGTATATAAATATGGATTTCGTTCTATCAGGTTTTATTATAATAATATCCTACACTATAAATTACTATTAGAATACACCATGCGATGAAGCCTCAAAGTCTTATGAGTCTACTCCCCTAACAGTCTATAAGATTTCTGTCATTTTTACTGATTTTATAAAGATATAGAACACATAAATTTTAGAATAGTATCGTGGAACACCTGGGTTCCAATCATAGCAGGGAACTACTATGATATTTCAGTGTGCCATATACTCTTAGGACATTAACCATACAATGTATCATAGTATAAAAATCATTGATTAGAAAATGATTGATTATTTTTCAGAAAAAATTAAAATAGTTTATCATAATGTACATAGGTGATGAGTCTAGGGAACCAACTCTAATAGAATGGATTCCTTCATAATATACATATTTGTTTTGAATATTATATAAGAATAATTATTTTATCATGAGTTTTTATATTTATTCTATTATTGGGGATATGAAAATATATTTAATCAATAAAATTAATGAAGGATATTAGATGGGTTCCCCTACTAATGTGAAAAAGTTGAATTAGGAAAGGAAGAATGATAAATTATTTTTAGTTTGAAACATATAAACGGTAGAGGATGAGTATTATGTAATAAGTAATGAGAGGAAAACACAAGTATCATTGGTGTATTATTTGAAACATAATTAATAAAAATGAAATAATAAATTTAATACGACAATTATAACACATATGATATAATAATATGCCCTACTGGATACCATATTAATTATTATGGAAGACAAAAATTAATGAATATAAAATAAATAATATCAATCAGAATTTTTTTTACTCACATCTCTTTCTCAAAATGATATGAAGATTGTATGATGAGATAATATAGATTAATAGGTTGATCTCATGGTCTTCTAGAATAATAAATATTTATGTTTAAGTGGTTTCCTCCATTTAAATTAATATCATAACTAAAATATTGGGTTAGTCTAAAAGACATTTATATTTATTCCTATAAAATATTTAGTTGATAATTTGTTTATTTTAGAGATGTTCTATAGTGATATTAGACTCACTAAGAAATAAATAAAAAACCATGCATTAAAAATATTTGATATCCTATTATATAGTGTAATAAAAAAATCTATAGTTTAATATTTAACCATGCTATATCAAATATATCATGAATAATTAAATGGAGAATATGTATGACAAATAAAATATTTTTGTTTAACAATGAAATAGTGTATATATTTAAATTAATTCAACAATGAATCCTTTGATCGAAGATAGTTGATATTTGTGGAGTCAGTTTTTCCAATAACATTATATAATTAGAGGATAATTAGAGGTACAACCCATCCCAAGGTGTATATAATTATTGTTATTGTATGTTATAGAGATATATAGAGATCATTTATAGTGTATAACTATTTAAAAGTAATGAATTCATAGTTATTTGTAATAGGACATTTATGTGCACGCATATAAGACATGTATAAAGTATGTGTGAATTGAAATAATATAATTACTAAATAAAAATGAAAGAAATATATTTCTACAAATATTATCATTATTATTAATAGATAAAGTGTTTTGGATTTCATTTTGTTGAGAAATTGAAATATATAAATTAATGATTTTTTATTATAATTATCTAATGGAGTGGTAATGTTTGTTTCGAAACCAAACATGATCTATATTTGGAATTGGGTAGTACCATTATTAATATCATGTATCCACCGATAACAATCAATAAAGAATATTTTTTCATATGAAGTGAAATTAATTTTAATTGAAAGAGATCAATATTTCATGTCAAATGATTTTAAAATCATTTTATGAATTTTAAAATTTACTAATATATACTTTTATGGATTTCTAAACATGGAACCATGGATTATAAAATAGTGTAATAATTGAATTTTTAATATAGATAATCTTTTGGATGCATCTAAAATCCATGATGATTATTATTTTTAAATTTTTTTATCTAAAATTTTAGTGTCACCTGATGTTTTAAGACACTAAAACTAACTTTAGATGAAATTATTAAATACATCATGTGGGTTCCCTATTCATATATTCATTCAGTTATTTATTATTATTAAAAACAATTAAACAAAAGGTTGTAAATATGAATATACAAGTTTTGAACATCCTCATTTTGGAATGTATTATTATTGTGAATAAAAAATTGATCCTAAAATATTTATATATATCATAATATTATAATTACTTATATGTGATTTGACATTTGTTTTGAGAATAGATTGAAATTACATGTAGTGAAATTTTTAATGTGATTTGATATATTTGTACATAATTCTTAATTGGAACATTGTGGGTTATATTAACATCCTTGATATACTAATTAAATACTTTTGTTCTTACACCCTGTTTTCGCATAGTAATATTGGATGAATTGTTGTTTATTTATTTCCATATTGATTTATAAAAAAGTATCAAGAAATTGTTATTAATGGAAGCTCAAAGGACATAATTATTTCTATAAAATTGGAATTAAAGTTGTTTTTACATTAATATTTTAATGACTATAACATCTCTTATACTGCAGTTTATGGAAGTATGAAAACATATAAAATATTCTTGTAAATATAGCTAAAGTATACTGATGGAAAAGGGGGAGTGATGATTGTATTGATTATAATGTATCCTTCCAAATGAAATGAATTAATACATTATATTTTATTATAAAATTAGGATAAATGTTGAAAAAATTGTGGTAGAATATACATTAAATGCTTATATTTTAGACGATCAAAAACATGAAGGGAATCAAAAAATTTATATCTCCCCCTTATAGATATTTAAATTTTATCTATTTATGCACTGTCAAAAAATCTAAATTGTTTATTTTACTACACCAAAGATATATTCTATTGTATTTTTTTATAATAATTTATGGTTTTTGACTGATGATAACCAATTTATATTTATCAAATGATTGGGAATCTTTATGGTTAATGTTTATGAACTGTAATTTTAATTTTTGTCATAATGGTAAGGTAATTTTGTATGGATGGATGCTTATAATTGACAATTATTAATGATTCTAATAAATATTTTATGATAAGTCTTGGATATAATTCATCAATTGTTCTAGTAATTTGAGATGTAGTGATGATTATTTGAAGTCAAATTTTGATGTATGATGTTGTGTGGTGGTGAATAATCCCAAATTATAGAGATTTATAAATATAAAAGTGATGTTCATATTAGGCAGTGGAAGTTGTAAGATCTCTCAACATCCCTACACATTCCACTAGGTTATAATAGTTAGCACAATTATATAATCAATTTATATAAAGCAAAATGTAGTTCAAAAATATCTGATTATCCAAACACACCAATATATAGCCATGTCAGAAAAGGGTAATCTAGAACAATTCCATTATTTATATCACCATCACACACTAGAACATCCATTATGCATCTTTTGTAGTAGCTCATAACATGGAACAAACAATGGTGGGACATCCTGTCCAAACCCATTTACAACATTTCCAAACTAGTTGTACTTATTGACCACTTATCCATAATAGTGACTCTTACATAAATTATCCATAAATCATTATAGTGATACATCTATCCCACTTAAAAAAAATAAACACAATACATAGAAAAAAACCATCTAAAAACATAAAGCGATGAGTCCATGCATTCAACACACAACCATTTCCAACACATGACAATCATATCAATAAATCTCCTATTTTAAAAAAAACTATTTAACCAATTTACATGCCAAAATAAATTTAAATAAACCAAATTCTTATTGAATACCATTTCTCCACGTGATTTTCATAATCCAATCCAATAAAACATTTTTAAAATAGATATTTTAAAATCACACAGCAAGACACTTTTTTCAACAACATCCCATTTCACACTAATCCCCCAAATCATCACCCAATGGGCTTCCAAAAAGATTTTGAAATCATATTCAAAGTTAATTTTATGAAAAATGTATTAATATAAATCAAATTCTCATGTTCTATCATAGTATAGTTGATAGATAAGTCACATACCTTATTGTATTGGTGAATTCATCCCACAATCAGCCACTCCAAACATCTGTCGAACGAGCCACCCTAACCTCTCACATTAGTCATAAATACCCACATATCTAAATGAAATGGTTGTATATCTATAAAACCATGGAAGGTATAATAGTTTATTTAGAGAGGAAACATGAAGAAGCCATGAGGAGAGACTCACCTAGGAGAAAGCACCTTCAAACCACCGTGAAACCCCATATAATCCCATAAAAATAATGTGGGAGATCAAACCTAGAACAATAAATGATTAAATCCCATGTGGTTTTCGAGTGAGATAATAAATGGGTGAGTTAGGGTAAATCCCGACTAACCCCATATTGAAAACCCATTTTTAACGGGCCACACGGTTAGGAAAACTATGCGCTAACTGTGCAGAGGCTACTTCCTTGAAGGCATCTATCATATCCTCCTTGCATAGTTATAAAAACCATTCAAAAATTGTGTATAACCCCACTACCTCATGTTTCACAGTTACTTTGGAATTCTACATGGTTTCCCATAACCGTGCTCAAACCGCTCAACCCTTAAAAAGCCTCCAAAACAATCCATACCCCTTCTAAATTATCCCAATGTATTCCGATGTCATCCCATGAACATTAAAAACATATACATTCATAATCAAGGGATTCATAACTAACAATATGGGTGGGGGTGCTACAGTATCCCCAACATTGGAAATTCCATCCTTAGAATGTATAGAACTATCTCATTTCCCAAAGATCTCAAGCCATTGGTCGACTATCTATTTTTCCATCTCCCATGTATCCTCTTGAATCTGACCATGCTACCCCAAGATAAGAAATGGCATGATTCATTTATCATGAAATACATTTTCTATACTAACCACAATCCACATTGACATGTGCATGAAATAAGCATCCAGATCAATCCTAAAATGAGCCCAACGAATCACATGGTCACAATTTGGATAATACATTTTCAACTGTGAAAAATGGAACACATTGTGCCCCACACTAAACCATGGTGGAAAAATCTACCAATAAGCCATCTCTCCAAGATTCTCATGTATCATAAAAGGACCAATATACCTCAGAGATAACATACCCTCGTTTCTAAACCAATTATGTCCCAACCTATGAAAAAATATGAAAAACACATGATCACCCACCTCGACAACAAAAATCATCGAAGATGGTCCTCCAATGATTTTTGATGACATTGATCCATATATATCCTCTTTCTGATCAAATTAATCTTCTCATGTAGTCTCTTGGAAAATTCGTAGTCCAATCATCAAAGTCTCACCCGTTTCCCCACAACATAGCAGAGAAAGATACCAATTCCCATTCAATGCCTCAAACTGAGCCATATGTATTGATCCTAATAACTATTATTATAAGAGAACAACAACAATATAAAGCCCCCCTCCCATGATGCACCAATTACATCACAAAATCCCATATCATGTCCTCTAATTTTTGTATCTTCCCCTCTGATGGGCCATCTGTTTGAGGATGACATGCCTTGATCATCGTAAACTATGTCACAAGGTCTTTCTGCAATGATTTAAAATAACAAAATGTGAAACATTGATTTCTATATGATACAATAGAAATTGGAACACCATTCCACTTTATCACTTTCTATATAACGATTTTGGATAGATCCTCCATCATATGTTATTCACTAATAAGGATGAAATGGGTCGACATTGTGAGATGATCCACAATCACCAATATAGAATCATGTTTCTTAACCTTTATTGGGATACCTATAACAAAATCCATTTCTATTATTTCCCACTTCCTCAATATAATAGGAATTTTTTTCAACATTCCAACTAGTCATTCATGCTCTTCCTTGAGTGGTTGAAAAGTGAAGCATCTCAAAACAACTGCAAACACATACCTTTTCATACCATTCCACCAAATGTTTCATTCAAGAACATATAGATCTTCTAAATTCTAGGATGGAAATACCACCTAGAATGATGATAAAACATGATAATTTCCTCTAAAAATGATATGGGTACCACCATCAAATTTTGAAAACAGAAAACTGAATTCCCTTTCAGTTCTGAACCCTTAATGTGGTCCCCACCATTGAGTTTTGACGACATCAAAAAACACTTAGAATCAGTTACATATTCCCATTTAACCATGCCAAAAAAGTTAGGAATAATCAAATTTGGATTGAAGACCACCATATCACCCCGATCATTACATTCTAAGCACATGTTAGCTATGACCGGCATCAAATGCCTCTGATATTATGTGTGTTTCACCACATGAGAATATTTTTTACTACACACTACATCTAGCATTGAATTATCTTTACCAGTGTGTATATTAAGTCAAAATAAAAAATCATGAGGTTTTCCATCCATCTCCATTGGCTAAAGATCAAATATATTTGTGAGAAGATATTCTTGAGACACTTGTGTTTGATAAACTGCAAGTATTTATCACTAAAGAGACAAGGATGCCACAACTTCAATGAATGAACCACTAACAGAATCTCAGAATCATGTGGTGGGTAGTTCTTCTCAGGAAACATCTACTAGAGTGATTTAGTGCATCCATGTGAACCCCTTTCAGGAGAACACACCCCAACCCTGATCATGATGGGTCACAATACACCACCCACCCTTTACCTGGTTTACCCAAAACCAAGATTGGTGGTAATGTAATAAGACACTTTAACTCTTCAAAAATATTCTAACACTACTCATCCGATTAAAATGGGATATTATTCCATGTAATTGTTTTCATTGGTGAGGCCAATCAATAGAAATTATGGACAAAACGTTGCTGATAGCTAGAATTACCATGGATGCTTCGTATCTCAAAAATTTTATTTGGTGGTTTCCATGATTTAACAACCTCTAATATTTATAGATCAATTTAAATACACATATAAGAAAAAATAGGGACAAGTATATGAACATCCTATTACCAAAAGTCACACATTGACATTTTTCATACAAACTATGATACCTCATGATCCCCATCACTCTCATGATTTTTTATCATTCTCTGGCCTTTTTCTTGAATACAAAAGTATATTATAAACAGGTACCCCCAAAATTGAATCCTAGTATCTCTAAAATATATGATTTCTCAATTCCATGAACATTTCTTGTACATTCATTAGACCAAAGGGCATAACAAAAAAATCATAATGCCTATATTTATATTTAAAAGATGTTTAGGAAATATCCTTCTTCCTCACCCAAAATTTATGATATCCTGACCTCATGTCAATCATGTAAAACCATTGTGCTCCCCTCAAATAATCTAAAATATCATCAATGAATTGAAGTGGGTATCAGTTCATTATGGTTACCTGATTATGTCTACGATAATCCATTAAGTGCAGAAGGGTTCAATCCTCCTTTTTAACAAACCAAAATGGCACTACCTAAGTGGAAGTTCTTAGAAAGATAGACCATTTGTTCTCTCTGTCTTCCAATTTCACATTTAATAATAGTGATTCTTCTAGTTCCATATTTTAAGAACGAAGTGTGATAAGAAATGTATTTCGATGGAAATCTATCATAAACTACACTTCTCTAATGGGAGGAAACCCATATTTTTTTTTGAAAATACATCTATAAACTAATCTACCACTGTCGGGATAACACTATGCCCAACACCTACCACTGATTCCAATGGAAAATCCACTAACTTATATGATATCATTCCAACAACTTCTTATAAAAAATCTATTTCACCCATCATTCCATTCTTCTCCCCTCTAAAGAGGTGATCAATGCCATATTTCATCGTAATGCTTACTATTCATGCATACAAATCAATGTGGGCCATAAAAATCACCAACCAATACATTCTCAAGATTATATCATATGTATCCAACTCAAGAATAGAGAAATCCCACATCAATTAAATGTCTTCCACCACTATGAATCATTATCTACATAGGAAGGCTTGACACTCTCTATAACTGAGAGGAGTATGATTTTTAAAAATGAAGGCATCATTTCCATGGTTAAACCCAACAAACTAATGGTATAAGAAGAGTGAAATGATTTGGAAGCACCCATATCAAACAAATCTTGAATAAACATGGAAATCAAAAGAACCATACATAGAACCATAGATATTCATAACTGATAATCCATCAAAACTTGTTCATCTCTGGGAAAATTCTTTCATTCCACACTCTAATCTTTTTTACCCGATGGAGGTGTCATGGTATTCCCAGACTCACCATTAGTAACTTGGCCTCACTGATGGGGTGTATGCTACTTCCCTCATTTGGTCAAGGCATAGGACGCCTGCGACCCCTGAGTAGGGTCATGAACACCTTACATCAATGTATTATGAAAATACTACTAGAGATCACCCATATTCATACATTTATATAAACCTTTAGGCTGTGTCATACTATCCAGCTTGTTTTGTCCCATGGTGAAACACTACAAACATCTCACCATACTATAAGGCTTCAGAGGATGATTCCTCAATCCTACAATTAGATTATGTGTTGTACTCACACCTAGAAAAAAAGTGTCCCTCTTCCCCATGAAAATAGTGTTAGAGTTACCACTATTTTCCATTGGTACCAACATTATTCCCCCACCTATAGCCTATAAATGATCTCACACATCTTCTATATCTATATTCACCATTTCTATGCAATCATCTATAAAAACCCCGTTATCTTTGAATGAATTTACTACTTCTACCAATCATAAAAAATATGTTCCTTCAAGGTTGTAATATATACCACAAAAGTTGAACACCACACTAATTTCATACAATTAGAATTATATTTCATTGCCAACATGTTTCCTTCCTTAAAGATGAAGAAATCAGTTGTGCTCTGAATTCTGAATGTGTGAGGGAATAAGTTTATTATTAAACAACTCCTCAAAACCCTCCCATGTCACACCAGGGTTTGTCCTAGTTTCGGCCGCTAGTTCCAACCTATATTGGGAATGATCTCCCCACATGTATGTTTCTAATTCCACATTCAGTTCTACATGAGTTCCCAAGAATTAAAATATCCTATTCATTCAGTTCAACCATGTTTCAACCCTTTCTGGCACCAAATCAGCCCTGAACATTGGTGGATTCTAACTTGGAAATTGAAATGCGTTATCCACATGCTTTGTTTTATCCCCATTATTCTAACATTCCACAACCTAGAAATCTTTCACTATACTCTACACTAGTTGTTGGTTCATCTGGGGCTCACGTGTAACCACATATTCAGAACCATCCTATGATTGGTCTCTAGGATGCCTTCCTGGTTCCCATTAATTAAAAAAACCATAAGTCCCACTTCATTAAAATGAAAAAGGAATTAAATTTTCAAAATAAATACATGCAACCATCCCAAACAATATTTCCACAAGATCTCATTTCCAAAATACCCCAGTTTAACATTTCTCAAATCCTTCGGTTTTGAAACTCAATCATGATTTTTTAATATCAACACAATAATTTCACACCAAAAATCTTTATTCCCCAATGAAATATAAATCATAGTGGGAAGTCATTTTTACTAATCATGTCATTCTAATCTCATTGGATACACCAAATAATATGAGATATCTCATGCCTATAATTGGCTCCAAAACACATATGTACCAAACTCCATGGAATCTTGAAGATCAGTATAAAAAGGGATAGCTATGTCCTTTTATGTTATACATTCCATGTTCCAAAAATCATACTCCCTGTTACCGTCCTGGCTAATGTAATAAACACCGAATGAATTTCAACACCAATAGAAATAATCAACATCAAAGGGCATAAGAAATAACTTCACTCGAAAGCCAATGACCAGACAACTGATACCAGCTGTAACATCCCACCCATTATTTATTGTCTTGAGAAGGTGAAGAGATGGTACATGGCCTTAATCGATGTTCCCAATGCACCAATGGTTGTCAATAAATGCCAAGGGCCTAAAAATTTATTAGGGAACTATTTTCCCTTATAATAATCCAACTATCAAAACAATCCAATACACACAATAATATATGATGTATTTTAACACAGCAACCCAAACAATATGGTACCAAATGTCAAATCAAATTTTCCATGACTATTGAAAAAAATAAATACAATGAAACCATAAAATAATAAAATTAGGGTACCAAGAGGAAGACTAAATATGAGACACATTGTGAACCAAGACACCCTCCACTGATCTATGCCAAGCTCAATGCTCCATGCACTACTCCACCGCAAACACATCACAAATAACCACAAAAAGAATGGGAAACTTTAATCATACCTGTGTCCTAGAGTACAAAATATGAAAAAGAACCAATTATCCAATTTACGGTTAATTAAAAATACTCAATAATATTTCTCCAAATTACATCCCTACACACGATATAAGGAAAACCACATTATCAAAAATATATAAATAATTTATAAAAAACAACAGGTAGTTCAAAAATTGCTCATAAGACAAACACACCCATTCTATGAAATTTTAAAAAAGGGAATCACACAACTATTACATAAGGAATATTACCATCATAAGCTAGCTCAACCAATTTTCATCTTTTGTAGAAACTCATAACTAGGAAAATTTCCACTGCGGAACTTCCCATCCAATCCCATTTACTATATTTCCAAATTAATTGTACTTCTCGACCACTTATCCCCAATTGTGACCTTCCTTCCACTATCCATCTACATTTATAATGACACTTATTTCCCACTTCGACACAATAATCACATAGAAATAACACTTAACCAACCAAAAGCATAAATCACTGAGTCCTCATATTTCGCACACAACCATTTCCAAAACATGCCAATCACTGTAATAAATCTCCCATTTAATGAAAAAAACCTTTAAAAAATATTTATGCAAAAATACATATCATTAAACCACATTCTTATGGAATTGAATTTCCTCAATATATTTACATAATTCAAAATAATCAGCCAATTTTAAAATTTACATTTTACAATCACACAACAAGCCCATTATTAAAATAACATCCCATTTCAACCCAAACCACAAAATCACTACACAAATGGTTTCTAACAAGATTTTAACATCACATTAATAGTTATTTTTAATAATAATAATTTTATTGAAAACAATTAATTATGTTATTTAAATGTGGATTCAAGTGAGAGGCCACCTACCTTAGGGTTTTGGTCAAATCAAACCACAAGAAACTACACCACATATCCGGAAAATGTACTTACCAAACCACTCTATATTCTCTTCCATATCATCAAAAATACATAAAGTCATAACTCTAGGATTAGAACCCCTATATATAAATGAAATTGATGTAGATTTAGAAATCCAAAATATAGATAAGTGAAGATCTAGAGAGAAACCAATAAGATGCCAATAAGAGAGACTTAGCCAAGAGATACCACCATAAAAACACCTTGAAAACCCATTAAATCCATTAAAAATCGAGTGCGAGGGAACCCCTAGCCATTGATAATATGAAATCTAACGTTGGGTTTGAGTTGGAGAAGAAATATTTGGGTTAGGGTACATTCTGAAAAACTGAGTATTTAAAAAACCATTTTTAATGGGACACACGATTATCACACATGATTAGGAAAACTGTTCGCTAACCATGCAGATGCTTCAACAATGAAGAAATCTCATATGACCTGCATGCTTGGTTAGAAATTCCATGTGCAAACTGAGAAGAACCCCAATACCTCTATATTCATGGTTTCAGGGGAATTCTTCACAGTTTCCACTAACCGTGCTAAAACCATGCATCCCTAAAAACATGACCAAAACATTCCAAAACCATTCCAAACTCTCCCAAAATATTCTAGACTCTACCCAACCACTTTGAACACATACAAAGGCATAATAAATGGTTATGATCCTCAAATCAGGGGCTCTACAAAAATAATTCCATTGGTAGTGAGTCTTTCATAGTAATGATCATATAATTGAAAAATTTATAAGAGGTAATCATTGGTGAGGAATAACCATACCCAAAAATTACATCCTCACTATGAAGGACATATAATGGATTTGTTAGGCTAGTAAAATTAGGATAGTTTTACCCTAGGATATAGCTAAATTAGTGTGAATGAAGTAAAATATATGTGTTCCATGCATTTTTATTTTCATATATGTTCTAGTGAAATAATTTGGGATATATATAATGTTAAAAGGTAGGTTTAAAAAGTGTTCATTCCTATTATGGAAAATTATCCCAATGAATTTTTTAGGAAAGAATATTAATTTTATTATAAATCTATTCCATCCCACATTAGTTTGTCATGTGTTCATACTGAATAATATATATCGATAAATATAAATAAAATTTGACCAAAAATACCTCCCCACCATTGTTATTTAGTTATAATTATTATGAATAAACATAATGAAACCATCAAATTATATTAATATCAACATAATAAAACAAATAATTTGTATAATGCAAATATATATATATATATATACATGATAATGTACAATTTAGGAAGAGAGGTAATGATTATTCCCTTTACCACTACTCCCAATGGCATGAACACTCTATAACTCCTTGTGTAATGAATTTTATGCTATCATTAATATATTTTTGATCCTTATTTATATTTATAATATTTGAAAATAATAAATTATATCAATTTGTGATATATAATTTAGTAGTTCATTTTATATTCTGATCATTTTATATCTATAGTTCCAACTGTTCTGTTGTATTTTTAGAATAGTGGATTTGAACATTATTACATGTTCATAATATCATAATATTTAGATAATTAATGTGACTTTAATCATAATTTTATATTTTCCCCCAAAAATAACTTATTCATTTTTTTATTATTTATATATTTTCTAGAAAATGATAAATTATTCCATCATTTGTGATTTTTTATTCAACATGAAGGTTCTATTTTATTAATAAGACTATTTTTGATAATTACATTTTAGAACAATATACATAACATTATATATTTATTAAAATCCTTTAATTCAACAATATCAGTCTTTGAAATAAATTATTATCAAAATAATGAAAATTATATGTCTTTTATTATGTTCTTAATTAAACTTACTTAATCATTCTTATAGAATAAATAATAATTGTGAATGAATATCTTGTTATGATATTTTAATTCAATTTTTATTGATTTATTATGATATAAATATTATATCCATAGTTTTAATAATATTTATGAAGACATTAGTTGAGAATATAAATGATAAATGTTGGGAACAATATATTTTTCTAAATTATAAAATCACATATTCTCTTAATAACCCCACTATATGAGTCGATTTTTAAATTTTTCTTTTCTAAAGAGGCTTTACAACCTGATATGTTAAATTTTGGGATGTTATTTCGCACTATATAAATTTATAAATATTATAAGTTGTGTGTATTTGAATTTTTTTGTAATGGGGTACTTAAAGATATAAAATTTATTGACATATTTGAATCTATAAAGTCATTAATGATTAATGTGTGTCATTTTGGGAGGATAGTAGACCATAAATATAAAATATTGAGATTGTCCTCATTTTCTAGAATATTTTGATATATATTTTTTATAATCATATAATATATTTTTAATATAT
Organism: Viscum album; assembly: GCA_963277665.1. Lineage (NCBI taxonomy): Eukaryota > Viridiplantae > Streptophyta > Magnoliopsida > Santalales > Viscaceae > Viscum > Viscum album. The sequence goes on along the minus strand of OY728122.1, from coordinate 466,685,809 downwards.
AAAATAGTTTACCATGTCTACTAATTAATAATATATTTCATTATTTACTCAAATATATTGTCCCATCATTTGAAAATGATATTGAACCACATAGCTAATTATAATTTCTCGATACCACTAATGAAATAAATATTATTATAAATAATATTAATTTTATTACAATTTAACATTTGAATAAAAATGGATTTTGTATAGAAATTGATTCCCATAATTCAATCAATTTATAAAATAGTTGATTATTTTATTTTTATTTTTAATATTTCATTAATTACACTATTGATTTTAAATAACTATTATAAATCATAAATATATTATCTTTAAGAAGTGTTTCACTTATAATATATGATAATAATCAGTTTATAAAAGTTTTAATGTTCCAGTCTCCTATAAGTATAAATAATGAAAATATAAAAACTCAATGGAAATATAAAATAGAGTTTACCCTTATATATTAATATATATATATATATATATATATATATCCATGCATGCATCGATGAAAATGATTTATCCAATCCCATAAAAAATATTATCATATTTTAAATAATTTCATTATTTATATAATTATATCTAGTGTTATGACTATCATGTGATGTAGTGTGTAATAGTACATCACGAATTACATATATTTATTATCTGATGATCATTATAATCGTTTTTTTACATAATTTTTTTCATTTTATGTTTATAATAATAAATATGTATATTTTATTTATATTTAATATTATTTTCTAGGGAAAAATTTTAATGTTCATTTTAGCTCTGAATGACATGTGAATAATGTTTTTATACTAAAACTTGTATGATATAAGGAAAATTCATTTAGAATTATCAAGAGATAAAATATGGATTCCATTAACTAATTGATTGTATGTTATTGAAATGTATATAGAAATATACTAAAGATACATGTGTTTTTTTGGGATCACAACAAATAATTTTTTATAATGATAATGGATGTTGTTTTTATCATGGATACCTTTTACAGGTAGTTGTGAATTATGATTTTATAGTCTGTTTAAAATATAAGAAAGATTTTTTTTTCAAATAATGATAGGTAAATGATGATTCATTTTAGTGTGAACATATTCTATAAACTTATATGACAAAAAATGATATTTTATTCATTTGAGTTAGGAAGTTTGATTTAAATAGTATATGGGAATGATTTCACTATTAATTAAATGCATTTTGATAAAAATTAAATAATGTTTAAGGTTGATGAGGGATCTATTTCTGTTATAGATTAGAAAAAATATTATTTATGATTATAATATATTGTTCATTTTATTTGGATAGTTTAAGTCACTTTAGTTTGAATATATTATACATCATACTAGGCTATATAGTTATATGAAACCACACCCTTGCAAGGTTAGGAGAAACATTGCTTCCTAGACTGCATGGTTTCCTAAAATTGTGCAGATGTAGATAGAGGGAACATGGTGGACACAATTTTTGTCTATAATTGTGTATCCCAATGTTATTAACTATGATACCTAGATAAAGATTTTGGTCAGTTGTTTTTCATGGTATTAGGAATGGTTAGACAAACCTTGTGCTTAATAGTGCAGTATTCCCCTTTGAAGTAGTGAATGAAATATACTCTTCACTTTTTTTGGAAAACTATTCATCGTTGTTTTTTGATTATATTATAAAATTTCAATACATTAATTATATTTACATATTTCTATTATTCATCTGTTAATTTTCTCCATTGTTTGAGTTCTCCTCCTTCCATAATAACCCTCTTATACTCCCAATATTTGGATCCTGGTAACACCTCTATTTTTCATCATATTAACTTTCTATTAGAACCTATAGAATGATATATTTAAGATCAGAAATACTGTCAAATATATTCCATTCTCTTCATTCCATCTATTCAACTGTTACAATGTAATATATATTTCCCCATTTTTTTTGTGAATTTGTCAGATTCTTCATTTTATTCCAATCCACCTCAAATCAAATGATAAGTATTGATGGGGAATCTTGTCATTTTAAATTTTGGTTTTCTAGTATCTTTCCCTTTATTTAATTTTGTTCCATAAATTGTGTTGTTTTTCCACATATATAACACTTTAATATTCAGCCCTTATATAATGAATTCAAATTATTGGGAATTTTTTACCATGTCTTTGGAGATGAAGCTAGTGGATAACCAAACCATATATATGATCCCCAAATGTTATACAATATGGTTGTGTTTTCTTTACATTATCAGTCTTTTTTCCCTTGGATATAATTTATCCATGAACCCTTATCAGGTTTCATTACATATATAATGCCTTGGCCTTGTTGTCTTATACATAATTAATGATTGAGCCATATATTTTTCAATGATCATTATGGAATAGGACATCCATGTTTTCCATAATTATTTTCCTTTAAGATAAACACAAAATAAATTTTAACTGATGAAATATTTTTAAGGGTAAGCATACTAAATCACAATCCAGATGATTTATATGAATGATAAGATTATTTTCCTTATACAATAGTAATTCAGTTGTTGTGAAATCGGTTACAAGACAATTATAACATTACATGTCTTCTTGATTTCTAAATTATTCAACATAATGAAAAGGGTTAAGCAAGGGGTTCTTATATAAGGGCTCATTGGATGGACTTTCATGACATTCTGTAATAAATGATAATGTTTTTTAAACATTATTGGAGGTACATATGATTTTACTGATATAGATTCATTGATCATAACATATTAATACCTTTAAAAGTGTGAAAAAGTTCCCTAGGGGAGACACCTTGGACGTTCTCAAAGGAATGATTTGATATACTATACATCTACTGAGACTTAGTTTCTTATGTGTGATATGAGTAACAAATTCAGTGGAATTTACATGAAATACTTTACACTATTCATGGAGTGACACATGGGGAAAATCATTGTGTCACCATAGAAGGAATCGTAGGTACTTTTCATTTGAGGATCCCAGTGAGCGATACATGGAATTTCTCAATGGATTCTCCTGGAAATGCTCATTATTTAATCCTAGAAATTATAAAGTGGTTATCAAAATTAAATAATAAAATAATTAAAAGAGAATTTTCAAATGAGATAATGATCCCATGGTATAAATAATATAGGGACATTTCCTCCATGACCAATCACATAGTTGAGGATAGTCAAATTACTTAGATATTATATGTCACACATTAGCATTTTAGGTATTATTAGTTCAACCACATTGGATTAAGCTAAAGTGTGTGGTTTTGGTTGTTCTCCAAAGGGTACCCAATCCAATGTGTTTTATTGTTCATTCAATATTGCATTGATTTTTTTTGGAAAACTACATATCATATATTACAAAAAATGGACGGTCCTAGACACCATGAGAGTTGGAATAATAAGAAATTAGCAGACACCCTACTCAGGTTCCATTGGTACCAAATAACACATTAAGGATGGAGGTATAGAGGAAGGAAAGAATCCAACAACCAATGCTTGATTTAAATCATTAAGACAATGTTTGGGGATGTGGAACAAGCCTATGATCGAGTTGATAGTTGTAAAAATTTTGGGATTATTTATATTTTGATAGAATGTTATATATTCATGTATCACACACCTGAAAATAGTCATTTTTTATAGTTACATTACTATGAAATGATAATTATGTTGTTTATCCTTATTATTTCACCTCCCATAATTACATATTTAAATTGAATGTTTGATTATTATTATTCTAATTATATTATCAGTTAATTATATTTTTATTTCTTCATATTATATATTTTCTAATGATCTCCTCTTTGATCAATGAGACAATAATATCCCCAGAAATTCACTAAATCCCTTCACTGCTAGTCAGACACCTCTACCATTTGCGGATGTGTTCTTGAGGACTTATGGCCATCTTTTTCACGGAATAGTTATGTTGAATCTAAGGTGAGATGCTACAACATGGTATTAGATCAACTTTTGTATTTTTCCTTAATATTTTAAATTATACCAAAAACATGGATGTTTGAATTTTTTCTAATCTTATACCTTAATGTAGATACACTATGTATAAGGGAAATTTATGATACCTGGGATGGATAAATGCTATTACATCTTTTATTGATATATTCTCATGTATTTCACCATAGGGTGAAAAAAATTGTTTTTCTTATTGTACCTTTTATAGAATATATATTTTTTTAATGATATTAGGTCATATAAATTCATTCATCATACTAGGTACTATAGGAATTACAATTCCATGAATTATATATTACTATGTTGATTTTTTGCATACATTAATTTTTTTTCATAAGTTGTAGCAAGTGATTTTTTTGATTGTTTTTCCATTATGTTGTTAATATAGATGATGGAATAACTTATTATATTATTCAATAATCCCACATTTTTTTAGTTTTATTAGTGTGTTCCAATGGATTCTCATCGGATCAAACCATAACTATGGCCTGTTATATCCATTGACAGGTGTAATGTATAAGATATAATGAGTTGGAATTACAATTTCAATTTAAGAGGTGTATAGTCTCATATGGATTTGGATTTTGGACATAAATAACCTAATCGTGATACTATTATACAACAAAATAGTAATGAACCTAAATAAATTAAATCGAGTACAACCTATAAATGAAATTGTTACCACTTTGAGAAGTATATGACCATATCCTGAATCAACGTTAGTAATGAGAAATTGTCCGTGTATCCTATGTACCTTATGTATCTCATTGTTAACACCAATGCATGGCACATGAAGTATTACAGGGGTACTAATTTTTTATAAGATCTATTGTATGCATCATTATTTACAAATTTACTTATATGCTATAAATCATATCTGAGGAATGTGATTTTAATTTTTAGAGCTATTCCACCAAACCACCTTGTTTTTATTATAGAAAAGTAGGGATGATTATATTCTAGATATACTAAGACCTAAACCACCAATGATACCAATTTTAGTGCAACCAAGGGAACCATAACTAGATCCTCCACTGAAAAAAATTCTTATTTCCAGGATAGATTGAATTTCATAATGTAACCATTTTACGGTTTAACTCAACCATCCCCTACATGGATAGAGTAGGTAAATGAGTTATAGTAGCATCATCCTACAAACTGTTCACAATATAGTGGGCCTTAAGATGATAAATCCTCACATGAGGATTTGTTTTTCTATCTTCAACCACATTGAGATTCATATAAAATGGAGGTTCAAGCTCAGGACATATATGATACATGAATCTTACATGAGATGGTGGGATGTTTTCAAGTAGGATGGTTAACTCTATTGTATGGTCGGTGCAACCATCCATAAATCCTTCTTCATCCACAAATTCCCTAATACATTTAGAACTAATCATGTTCCTGAATTCATGCACAATGGGAATGATGATATTTCTATAACAGAATTCTCATCTTACTTCACTGAATTACATAATTTTTCACAGACCCTAACTAGTGACGAGCTTACTACTATATAAATCTTCAAGGATTGGCATGGTAATACCATGCACTCGAATGTGGACACATTTTGGGTGACCACTTTTTTAGAGTTAATGAAGCATGACATCATCACTTAACCTCGCCCGATTGGTTATGGAAATGTGATGTAGGGAAATTACACATACATGAAGAGTAGAAATTTATCTACTATAATGAAACTACACTTTGAGGGTATAGGTTTGGGAAGTACTATAAATGTGAAATTACATAAATCTTTTCAATGTGAAACCAGTGTTGAAGTGGATGCCACAACAAGAACCAGTGCATCAGGGCTAAATAGAGTGTTAGCAAAACAGTAAAGTGGGTAACCTCTAGTGTTTCTACAAATCATTCACTCTAGGTCAAATCGAATGAGGTTTTTTGATATAACCACCCTCATGTATTGTGTCCATAAAACATATAAAACTATGAATCTAGTCTTATAAATGCTGTCCACATAGAGTATGCGGTCACAGGTTTGTTAGTCAGGATTCAGTGTTCTCTCATCTATATAGTGGGACTACATAGGCTACCTAGGAATCATCTCAAAAAAGTGGTTCATGCCATATATATAATTTGTCCTGTCAATGCAAGATGATCATAGTCAATGATGATAAATAGTAATAGGTACAATATTGGAAGAATCTATAATAGTATCTTTTTAATTTTATATGGGTGCGTTACACCATTTTCTATCTAATGTCATTATGGGATTTTTGGGCCAACTGATAGATACTCCAATGTTGTTTTGAATCATAACATTCCATTAGGATTTTGAGCTGATATTTTATTATATTCTAGGTAATTCCCCCATGAAATAGGTGTGTATCATTTTCAAGGAGTTTATTTGACCTTGATAAGACATGATTCAATGCTATTTTTAAGAGCTATATTTTTCTTTATTAATCCCATGTAGATTGTTAACACCATATGGTGTCTTTCAAGTCACAAGAGGGAATAACATAGTTCGATAAGGGATAATGGAATCTCTAAGTAAGTCAATATATAGGATTGGAAGAGTAAAAAACCAAGTGGATGGTATATTTTTTAGTGACTAGGGAATAGAGCTTGATGGTTTTACTCTGATCATTGATCAATTTAGGGATGTAATTCATGATGACGTCATTGGTTTTACTCCAAGGAGAGAAGCAATTTTTTTTTAGATCTTGTTCTAGGTGTGTAACCATTTTTCTTCCCCCCTTATAGGAGGTCACATAAAGAAATACATAACGTCGTGATGTAGCATAAACAGTTAGAGGCTTTGTATTTTATCCAACACATCACGTCACCATGGGGTTCACCATTCCATTTCACCAAGAAGGTAGATGGTAACCTTAGATTGTGTGTGGATTACCACCAACTGAACCTTCCTACAGTGAGGAATAGATATCCACATCCATCTATAGATGACCTATTCGACCATCCCTGAGGATAAACTATCTTCTCCATTATCGATTTCATCATGGGATACCATCAATTCCATGTAATCCCATCAATATACCACATACAATATTCTATAGAAGGTACAACTTGTACGAGTGTTTGTTCATGTCATTCGGTTAATGAAATAAGCCTAAATAATTCATGGATTTGATGAAGTTTGCTTTACCCCCATATCATTATTCCTTTGGGTGGTCATTATGGATGGCATATAATTTTATTTTTCCACTAGACAAAACTATGTAAATTATAATGAGATCATCTTGAATATGGTTAGGTAGGACTATTAATCAGTGAAGGTTAGAAAATTCCACTTTTGGATTTTTAATGTTATCTTCTTGGGTTATATTATATTATGAGGTAGGTGTATTAGTTTACTATGAGATGGTGATATCCATTGATTCTATTGAGCAACAGATAACATATTTGATCTACATCACTTCATAGGACTAGATGGATATTAAAGGTGAATAATTTAGGAAATTGCATTCCATGTAGAACCCCTTATGGGCTTAACTGAATGGGGTGAGTATTTTTAGTAGTATTAATCTTAGGAGATATATTTTTAGAAGTTAATGGAAAGACACTGTTTAATGCAGATCCCGATTCATTCGTTGTTGGGATGAATCTATACAATTTATTATGATGCTTAATGAATGGGGGTGGGTGTAGTTATGATGAATGTTGATCATGTAGTTTCTTACGGGTACGACCATCTATGGACTCATGAGTAGTATTATACTTCAAATGATATCGTTCTAGTAAGAGTGCATCATGCAATATAATGTTGCATGGGCTATCTTTGGGTTGATTAAGTCATTTTTTAAAGAGAACATAAAAGTGTCACGCATATATCAACACAGAAAGATAGAAATATGAGGCTATTGACATTGATTGAATATATTCAGTATTTTTAATTTTTAACAGATTATACAACTTATAAGGGTAATGCTTTATCTGATTCCATGATCTTGAAAACTTATAAAAGGTTATCAAGTCAACCTCTAATGATTGTCAGTGTATGTATGGATTGTCTGAATGTACCTAGAAGTTCAAGAATAGTACAGGAATCTAGTTATAGTAGCTATAGCAGTGTCATACACTATTATGAATATTTTCTGGATGTGGAAGATGTATGACTCAGAAAGAATTGTTTTGAGGGATATAATTAGATGAAATAACCTTACACCTAGTTGGTTTTTCTTTGTATGTGATTCCAATCACTTCTATGTCTATGAATTTGTACTAAATGATTTGAAGATAATATTAGGGAGACTCATTCCTTAGTATGTGTAGTACATCGTAGTGTTAACAAAATTTAATGCGATATGAATCATAAGTATTGCTGCCTAGTTATTTATAGTAATATGCCATGTTTCATCACTCGATCCCTCAATCAGTAGGTGAATAAAAATCACTAGAGACCTATTGGACCTCTATAATCTCTATCCATAATAGAGTGGAAATAAAATGTCTATGTTATGGTTGTAATTACATTCTTTTTGGGATCCCCTTGAGCTAGGGATGTAGTGTGGGCAGTCATCAATATTTTGGGAAAATTCATAGAATTTTTATTGACCCTAGTACAATTTTCATTTGATTATCTTGTAAGGATATATATATATATATATATATATATATATATTAGAGAAAAAGTGATATTTAATGGTGTTATCCATTCACAAATTTGGGTTCATGATTCCCTGTTTCTATCATGGTTCTTGCAGGGATTTATAATTTAATTGGGTCCTCTAGTTATATTGAGAACAACATATCACCCTTAGACTGATGGAGTGTTCTAGAGGAAGGTTTATGTGGTAGAGGATATGATACATTATAATATCCTTGATTTTGGAGGTTCCTCAGGGTATGATATTTTTTGGTTGACTCTTATTACAACTATAATTTCCCGTAATTGATCCAGATTGCTTCATATGTGGCCATATAATGTGGACCATGTTGTTCACATCTATGATGAAAAATTTTAGGATTGGAAGAACTACATGGTCCTCATTTTTTCAAGATACATTGGATCATATCCTGCTAATTCATAAGAGTATGGATACAACTATGTCTTGGATGATGTCATATAATGATTGTCACTATAGACATATTCAGATTTTGGTGGGAAATAGAGTGCTTCAGAGTATATCACAATGGTTGGATCATATATGTATTTTTATTTAGGGAATGTTATATCCATGGTATTATGGGATTTTGAGGTTTTGGAGAGAGCTGTGAAAATATCCCATTGGTTTCTATCACCTTAGATGTACCATTCCATTAATTATTTACTTCACTTATCTCATATTCAATATTATCACATAGAACAATCTAATTTGTTTGAACCTAATGATTTTGGTCTAGAGGTGGATGCATCCTTTGAGGATAATATCTTACGTGTCATTTTTCATATGTTGATGGTTCTCTGAGGTAGACTATTTTTTATGGTCCCCGTGATTTTCAATAATAGATGTGTAAAACCCAAGGCATGGGGGAGGGAGTAAATTTTATGTTCTTAGTGTTCAGAACATTTATTTGATGATATATTACCACTGTAAATTGGGAAACTCATGGATTATTTTTCAAATTGATATGAGTTGGTAATTCTATGAATAATCGTAATGTTTATATCATTTACATTTTAGTTTAATTTCATTTAAAAGGCCCCCAACAAGGATATCAAATAAATTTGATGAGTTATTTTGTGTTTCTATGGCTTATTCAGATCCCAAACCTATTATATGGTAATAAATGATACAGTCACATGGTTAGGAGTAACCGTACAGCCCACCCCACATGGCTTCCAAAAACAATGAATTTGTAGACAATGGGAAACTGGGTGATGTATGTTTTATCTACATTAGTGTGAAGAAAGGTTCATAGTCTTGAAATTCATATATAGTTTTTATAAATTATATTTTTCATAAATTTCACATGATTATAAAACCATTGTTCCTAACCATGCAGTATTACCCTTTTAAGTATTGAATTGCACAATTTTTGTTAATGGATTGAATACCAATGTTTCCTAACCATGTGAAATAGGTTTTGAGTGTGAAATAAAAAAATATAAATCCTTTAGTGATTTTAACCAATTTAATTTCATCATCAATTTTTTTCTCCAGTGGATGTGTCCTTATCCTTCTATAAGAAACCTCTTCTCATCTATTGTTAGGGATCCTGAAACCACCTCCATTCATCATACGATTCAATTACTATAGGATACAATGAGAATCCAGAGGTTATATCATTAATCCAACCATATATATTCCATATTCTTCATTACATCTGCCATACTATTAGGGTTTGAGTTCATTTTCCCCATTTATGGAATTTTTTACAGTTTTTTATCTAATCAATCTTGAATCAAAGCATGAGACTGGGCAAGGTAACATCTAAATTCTAATGTTGGTGGTAATATATTTATTTTTCTTTTCAAAATTTTCAATATATTTTTATTTTGTTATACGATTTGAACTAATTTGGATTCACCCCATAATTCTCAATTTAATAATATATAATTCATTACATAATATTGGGATACCCGGACAAGTGGAATGTCAACCCCTTGTGTTGATTGACTCGTGATATTTAATCTAATTGGATAATCTTTAAATTATATTTCTTTTTTAACTGTGGTTCTAATTTATCATTTAAACCTTTTGATGTATCATTTCATTATTAAATCCATGGGTTTTTTTATTAACCTGACTTCATGATTGACTGATGAATTGTTCCATGATCCATATTCCCTATGACAAACATGTTTTTGCCAATGATTTTCCTTGACAAAAATAAAACTTTAATGATGTAAATTTTTAATTAAATATAAGGGTAAACATATTTAATAATGATTTAAATTAATTCGGAAAACAGTAAATATATATTCCTTATGGAATGTGATTTAAATTTCGGAAAAATGATTTCCTTGAACATTATTCCATTTTATATGAAATCTTGATTTCATAATGATTCAAAAAAATTCCACGGCTAAAATAAGGGGTTACGACTTAGAGAACAGTTGGACTGTTTGTCATGGTTTTCTACTAAAACTATTAATGTTTTTTAATAAATTTGGTGGTGACATCAACATTTCCTAAAATAGGCTGACATGGTGTTTCCAATTTTTACCTCCATAAGAGTGACAGAAGATCCCTAGGGGAGACCCCTTGGATGAAATAGATGGAATGAATTGTTTTCACATTTCTTAGGAGAGAATCGAGTTCCTATGTGTGATATCATGTATGGACATATAGGTTATTACATTGCATTTATCACACCACACATGTAGTGACTCATGGGACTTTGTCTTTGCATCACCAAGTTTAACACCGTAATATTTTATGGGAAATATATTTTTTTAATGTCTTATTTTTTAAGAAAAACTAATATAATCATTCAACAAACACAACACTGGCTTGGCATGCGTTATAGGCAAGAGAAACCTTCCTTGATAGCTTACGTTGTATGCAATGCCGAGTTTCACTAAACAATGATATATTCTTATAATACTATGAACTTTCCATTATGAATTGTATTTACTGAATTTTTAACATTTAATATAATTTATGTCATTACCGTTAATTTTACATTTAATTCATAGGTAATAACATTTCAATCTTGGACAATGTTTTAACGTTTAAAACCCTTTTTCTGAAATACATGATTAATTTTAAATTAATTACTGAAAATTTTGTGTTTTGAATTTTAAAAAATGGATTCCATATTTGGATTGAGTGGGTCCAAAATATTTTAATAGGTTACTTTTAATTTTTTGACATTATGAATAGTAACTTCAATAATTTTTATTTACTACAGTTAAATGTAAATGAGGTAATTAAGGGTAAAAATAAGATTATAAAATTACCCTAACACCTGAAAAAATTATATTAGATGAATAAAAGTTAACCAGTATCACCTAATGGTTGGAATTGATTCATTTCATGTAATTTGTACCATGAAAATTATATAATTATTATTAAAACCAAAGAAAGTGACAACATGTCACTATCATATATCTTAAAATTGTAATAATTTTAATTTAGTGATAAAATTCATAAAACATAAAACATGAATAGTCTATAGAAATATAATAAAATTATCTAAAAAATGTGAATTTATTTATAATTTTTTGGGATTTAATAATAATCATAAATGATGACACAATAGTGATGTTGAAATTATTTTATTGATCAAAATATCAAATAAATGGAATTAAAAATATTAAAATAAGTATTATATGAACTATTTAATGTGATCCACGAATTTTCTAGATTCATATGACATTCTATGAATTTATTAAATATTTTGGTTCGGATATATCCTCTCTATATATTTTATTTAAATTCAAATAAATGAATAGTGTCAAAATTGATACAATTGTTATTTTATAAAAATAACATATTATAAAATTGTTTAAAAAATCACAAAACTATTTAAAAATTTTAAATTTAAATTTATATTGTCTAAAATGTTATAAAGTATCAAATTATGTAAAATTCACAACACATCATTAATTATTTATAACAATATAAAATTTAGAATATTATTACCACAAATAAAATTAAATATATTAAATAAGGATAAATCAATTTTTTAAGGTTTAAAAAAATTCACAACATGTATATATATTATTGGTTAATGAGATTACCACCCTATCTCATCTCATATTCAAATAGAGTTAATTTTTTAGGTTTGTAAGTGGGGATGTAAATTATTATATATTAAAATATCTTATGTTTTCAAAGGTGCCCCTCTCCTCCCTTATAAAAGGGCACCTCCTCCCTCTCCTCAAACCATTTTGAGCCTTCAAGATCATAAAACCCCTAAAAATTTCTCTTCTCCACTTCCCTATAAAAATAAAAGAGGTCATGGTATTCTTCAAAGACCAACTTTAGTGCCATAAGAGGAAGTTTAGAAGAGGCGTGTTGAAGAAGAGGTAATATCCTTTACCGATCCTTCCAAATTTATTTCTTCTTCTATATCTTCTTCTTTATTGGTTTGATTATAAAGTAATAACATCAGTATCAATGATATATTAATATGTTATTATAAATATGAAATAATCGTATTTCATTTTTTATCCATCCTATGGAAAATGAAATCACCACGTGTGCGTGCGTATGGAATACCGTTTCCACGCCGTGGTGTAATCTGTTTTCCTCCACCACTGTTACAATCCGAGATTTTATGAAAAATATTCTTTTAATTTCATTAATATCTTGTGTTGTATGCTACACCAAGATTATCTTGCACTGTACGCAACACTGTATTAGCTTGAAGTATACGCAACACTTTTCTTGGCTCTTGTTACACATAATTTCAAGTTCATTTGATAAAAGTTATTCTACGCAACATTGAGTGTATATATATATATATATATATATATATTCAATGTATAAATAAAATATGGTTGGATTATTTTATACGCAACAACAAAGTAGTTGTGCACTACACGCAACCCTAACTTGGCTTTCATTACACGCAATCGTGACCTTCCTCGATAGCGTGTGTTGTACGCAACACCGGGGTTTACTAAACAATGATATATTATTATAATATTGTTATGAACTACCATTATGAATAGTTTTAACTAAAATTTGAATTTTATAACATTATTATTCATCTTAGAACATGGTATAAGAACAAAATAAAATTTTCGGGTAAAATCAGTATTTTTCAAAAAATGCAGTTTTGCCGCCTTTTGATGGCGCATCCACTTTAAATCTAGTTTTTGACATGTTTATAAGTTCATTTTCACAAAATAAAATTCTTATTTTGAATCAGGATATAAAAATTTACATTAGATAAAGTTTTGATATTTTTCCGATAACTTTCATATTTTAATGAATAGTAAAAACACGCTATATTTTAATTAAAAACAACTTTTTTCATCGTAATATCTTATGTGGTTAAATTATGATATTTATTGGTTTTAAAGTATAAATAGAATATATTTTTACCATTTAATATAATGTATGTCATTAGCATTGATTTTACCTGGAATTCGTAGGATAAATCAATTCAATCTTTTGCAATGCTTTAAAGAAAAACCCGTTTTCTTTTGACAACTGGATTAATTTTAATTTAATTTCTGCATATTTTGGGTATTGAATTTGGAAAAATGGATTCCATATTTAGAATCAGTGGTTCCAAATTATGTTAATAAGCTAGTTTTTATTTTTTGGCATTGTGAATAGTAAGTACGGTAAATTTTATTTACTATAGTTAAAGGTAAATCGGGTAATTAAGGGTAAATATAAGATTATAAAATTACCCTAACACTTGGAAAAATCCTATTAGATGGCTAAAAGTAGACCCATATAACCTAAGGGTCGGATTAGATTCATTTTATGGACTTTTCTCCATGAAAATAATTTAATTATTATTAAAACCAAAGAATGTGACAACCTGTCACTTTCTTAAATCTTATAAGTATAATAATTTTAATTTAGTGATAAACTTCATGAAACTTCGAGCATGAATAGTCTCCAGAAATATAATACATTTATCTACATCATAGGAATTTATTTAGAATTTTTAGGGATTGAATAAGTATCATTTATTATGACACAAAGATGATGCAGTAATTGTCTTATTAATGAAATATTGACATAATTGATGTTATAAATTCCCAAATAAATGTAATTTGAGACTTTTTATGAATTACATTAATTTTCTAGGTTAATATAACATGTTATTATTTATATAAGTAACTTGGTTTGAACTTATCATTCTGTTATGAATTTTATAAAAATCATGTACCAAATAGTGTCAAAATTGACATAAATTAGTTTTTAAAACAAATATTATATTATTAATTGTTATTTAATTCCTAAAAATCTAGTGTTCGGCCAAATGACTTAGATAAGGATAGATATACTAATAATAAACAACTTGGGGTTAGTTTGGCTTGTTATGGTATGTTTATTAACCATATAGTGTAAGAAAACAAAAAGACACGGTAAAATTAAATTATTTAACTTAGAGTTAAATCTAATTGATAAGGTTAAAATAAAAACCTAACCTTCTCTAAATCCTATTGGATGAGAGAAAATCGACCCATCCCCACTTTATCTTCGAAATAAGACCATTTGGAACCATTATAAACCGAATTTGACTTTAATATAAAATAATATTTTGAGATTTTCCTAAGGTGCCCCTCTCCTCCCTTATAAAAGGGCACCTCCTCCCTCTCCTCATCACACCAATTTGAGCATTCAAGCTCCGCCAAACCCTTCCAAAATCTCTTCTCAACTTCCCTAGTATCATCCTAGAGGTCCTGGTCTTCTTCAAAGACCATCCTTAGTTCTTTAAGTGGAGGATAAGTGAAGGCGCGTCAAAAAGAGGTAATATCCATTACCGATCTTTTTCAATTTCCTTCTTCTTCATCTTCTTCTTATTTAGTTGTTGCATGATAAAGTAATAAAATCAGTATTTCATATATACTGATATGTTATTATAAATATGAAACAACTCTAATTAACCTTATATCCATCCTACGGAAAATGGAAGTCACCGCGCGTGCGTACGTACAGAATACCGTCTCCATGCCATGGTGTAATCTATTTCCACCACCACCTTACTTGGATGGGTATAATGGTGTAAATAATGAATATATATGACTATTATAAAGTGATACTGATTCTTAAATATTATACATACACTCCAATACAATTCCACAGTCATAGGAACGATATCATCACTCGTGCGTATGTACGGAATACCATCTCCACGATGTGATGCGACTCATTCAACATGATCTTCATTTCATAATGATTATACAAATGAATTGAATGAATGAATATGATATATATTACACTAATACCATTCTGTAAATTAGGTATCTATAACCTAAAGAGAAGAATAAGAATTTATTCTACAAAACACGCATAAGAACAAAAAGTTATAAACACCCGAATAACAAGTAGCAATGAAATATTACTACTAAGAAGCTAATAATATGACCAAATATGATATCATAAAAATATGTATGATTCTGTAATAAGTCAATAACATTATTTAAATCATTATACAGGAGGTTCAGACATGTACAAATCATATCGGACCTAAGGTAATGGAAATATCACAATCTCATTTTTATCTGAGATTGTTTATATTTTGGAATTTACTAGGGTGCATTTTATCATCCACATACATGTTTCCTCAATATGTAATATTTATATCCTTATACAATTGTTTAAATCCAATTTTACCCTTCGGTGAGTTTTTAGTAAAGAATATGAAAGGAATCTTTTGTCGTTTTTCATACGAGGTACTTTTTGACTTTTCCGACAAAAGTATGAGAAGAATGTTTTTTTAACTTATACGGCATGAATGGATTTTTAAAACATTACTTCCAAAAATATTCCTTTACAAGTTTTCAAGTTTATTTTTAATCAACTTCTTTTAGTTTAAAATTGTTTGACATGTTAAGAAAGGAAAAGTGTTTTTGAATTAGAAAGGATATTTTCCTCAAGAATGAAGTTCAAGTGTTTTATCAAAATTATTTTCCATATAAGATAATAAAGGGTTCTGTTTTTATCCCTATTATTACATTGATTTGATTATGTTGTGATGGAATTATTTTTATGAATGGCTTTATCGTATATTAATTGTTTTATGATGTCATGATGTTTAAGATTCCCATTTTTATTACATGGGTTATGCAATGATGTATGGTTTATGATTTTGTGGCACACATAAGAATGGTATCGTTATGGGATGGGTGGGACCTATATCTCCCTCCAATACATTGGGTAAAGATTTTATATCTCATGAGATAGACATGGCTGGAACAGTAGGTCATACCGGTTTAGTGAAACAGGACTGAAACTTGGGTGACTCGGTTCAGAAATGGACTTTGTCCACTAAGATAGTCTTCGCAATGAGTCTTGACTAATAAGAAATGATTCTCTATGATTATGTGTGTATGCCACAAAGTTTCATGTTTTATGTTATGATTATTGGGATTTCATTTCACTGCTATGATTTATCCCATGTTATGAAATTATTCTCTCTTTTGCAGGTTAAGATTTCCAAAATGTTATGTTCTTATGAATATGATGTGATTGATATTTCTTTTGTTTACCCTTATTGAGCATTTGGTCTCACCCTTTTATGTTTTCTTTTCCCCAGGATATAAAGAAAGGATTTAGGTTTAAAAAAAGAGAAGATCTTTGTGGGAGATGTTGAAGATCTTTCAACACGATTAGAAGATTATATTCCGAGTTTCCAAAGACACTAAACTATTACGATCCTTGTGTGTGTGTTTTTGTTATGTACTAAGTATTCCGCAAAAGTAATGTAATGTCCATGTACGTCACGATTCGGGTCTCTACAGTTGGTATCAGAGGAAAGGTTTAGTCAACCTTTGGAAACTAGGATGCGAAAACGTTAGTGAGATCCCTAGAGATATTTCTAAGGTATGTCTAGCGATGTCCCTAAGGATAAGTATACGTATAGAATATAGTCCTAGAACTATGGTAACGATATTAGATTAAACCAAAGATGGTAGATATTGAAGTTACTCCCCTTTATTATGATTTTTTCCTCTCACACTATTTTTCTTGGTTTTAGTCAATGGCTGGAACCCGAAGGAACCGTGTTAATGCGGAATGCGACGGGCAATGAATTGATTGTCCCCCTGAGCAAGAAAACGTTATGGGAGCTGGAATGAATAATCTTTTAGCCATGCTCACACAACTTTCTCAAGCTATGAATCATGCAGGAATTCCAAACGAGCAAAGGAAGAAGCAACATTCTGTTGAATCCTTCATGAGACAACGTCCACCTTCATTCAGCGGGTCTACTGATCCATTAGTTACTGAAAAATGGATTAGTACTACTGAAAAGATATTTTCAGTTCTTCAATGTTCTGAGCATGATTAAGTAATCTTAGCAGTGTATCGTTTGGAAGGTGATGATGATCAATGGTGGAATCTTATTAAGAATACTAGGCAAAGGGATGAAATTGAGTCCATGGAATGAGATGAGTTCAAGAACTTATTTTTCAATAAGTACTTCCCTCGTATTCTCCGAACAAAGATGGAGAAAGAGTTTCATGAACTAAAGTAAAAGGAAGATGAATCTGTTGGTACCTATGAATCAAATTTTACAATACTTACAAGTTACGCTTCTGGTATTATTATCCAACCTGAGAGTAAGATCGATCGATTCCTTAGTGGCTTAAAACCAAGTCTTCGAAGGGCATTAGATATAAGAGACTTCAGTAGCTATGAAGAAATTGTGCATTGTTCTATCAAGGTAGAAATGGAAGTTGGTGTTACATATCCATCTCATGGTTTTGACAAGAAACGAAAGATGGAGTTCAAGGAGAAATCTCAGAATAATGGTGAAAAGAAGATGAATGTTTCCTTATGCACAAAGTGTGGAAAGAAGCATGGTAGAGATTGTCTTAAAATGACTAGAAAATGTTTTAAGTGTGGAAAAGAAGGTCATCGAGCAGCTGAGGGTCGAAGTAATGGAAAAAGGGTTTCTAAGGATGTGAATAAAGCAAACACTGGAGAGAACGCACCAACAACACTTCAATGCTTCAAGTGAAAGGAAATGGGGAATTATGCTAATAAATGCCCTAATACAACGGTTAGTGAGGATCGACACGAGCAAACGCTTAAGGAAAAGGACAAAGGGAATTCACATGCGATCACTATTGGCGATGTTGAATATGATAACGATGTGGTGGAATGATTAAGTGTTTATGTAATGGGATTCCAAAATAATGTTGTACATAGTATCGTGGAATATTGGAATATTTATGTATTGGTCTATTGTGGGTTTCAATAATTTTATGGTACCGGTAACCATGAAAACTGATTGAGATATTTTTGGAAAAAAGATGATATGTGCATAATGAAGGGATAAGGAAAAAATGAAATGTTTGACAGTATTCATGAGCTCATGATTGATATAAGGACTAAGTGATATCATGGCTTGAGTATATAGAATTTTGAGGATTTTGGTGTGTGGAATGTTTTAACTTTTAACTGCATTGATGTTTTCACTAAGGTTCAATGGGTATTCAAGATAATACATGATTAAGGCCTTTGAATGTTTGGAATGTGACCAATAAGACATATCTTATGATATATGGGGATCAACGATGGTATTAAATCTCTGGTAATCGTTTTCACTATATTATGAGAGTAGACTACAGTATTATGGATAAGCCTAAATATTGGAATGGATTATGTTGGAAGTAAGTTAGTATTGTTTAAGGATAGAAGTTTTTATATATATTATTGATGGGATGTTATAGTAATATAGTTTTAGAAAAAGGAAAACTTGCAGGACGGGCGATAGCCCATCGCGTCGGACAAGGCCATGGGAATCGAACCCACAACCGAAGTGCGAATGGCCTTTATCGCCTCCCACTGGCCTACAGGAAGTCCCTATTTAGTAGAAACTAGTTTTATTATATTAAGCAGTATGATATATGAAGTATAAGTCCATTTTAGGAACTATATATCATTAATCTCACTATAGATAGACTTATGTCTTTTTTTGATAACATTTCTAACCTTTTGTTTGAGACAGATGGAATGACCCATCATTCTATCACAAGATCTGCTAACACATCATGAATGTCAAATTCAACTTCATTTCTTTAAGAGATAAAGTGGAAATTGTCCAACGGTGAGACTATACCGAATTCACGAAAGTATTTCTTCTAATTTCAATTTCATAAACTTTAGGGAAATGATATTGAAAACCAAAAATTTTATCCTAGTGCTCTTATATATGATGAATCTGATGGTACCTTAGATCATCATTAATTTATGGCTTTGTGATTACTAGCTTTTCCATAGCCATGTTCTCTACCACTCTCCATCAGAACATGATGGTTAGATTTCTCTTCCATATCCATATTTTCACCTATTTGGGAACCCAGTGATTAGTTTAGTTGGTTAACCGTTACGTTTCATACTTTTGTTTTTAAATATTGGTTTTGGTATTCCTTTTTACGATGTGGGTTTCTATTAAAGAAACTTTCGAGTAGTAAACCATTTATAACCCCGACGAATTTCGAGGGCGAAATTCATTTTAAGGGGGGTAGAATGTAACAACCCGAGATTTTATGAAAAACATTCTTTTAAATTCATTAATGTCTTGTGTTGTATGCTAAATCAAGATTATCTTGCGCTATACACAACACTGTATTAGCTTGCAGTATACACAACACTTTTCTTGGCTCTTGTTACACAAAATTTCAAGTTCGTTTGATAGAATTTATTCTACGAAACATTGAGTGTATATATATATATATATTCAATGTATAAATAAAATATGGTTGGATTCTATTATACGAAACAACAAAGGATTTGTGCACTACAGGGAACCCTGACTTGGCTTGCATTACACGCAATCGCGGCCTTCCTCGATAGCGTGTGTTGTACGCAATACCGGGTTTTACTAAACAATGATATATTATTATAATATTGTTATGAACTAGCCGTTATGAATAGTGTTAACTAAATTTTTAATTTTATAACATTATTATTCATCTTAGAACATGGTATAAGAACAAAATAAATTTTTCGGGTAAAATATGTATTTTAAAAAAAAATGCAGTTTTGCCGCCTTTTGATGGCGCACCCACTTTAAATATAGTTTTTGACATGTTTATAAGTTAAATTTGAAAAAATAAAATTAATCTTTTGAATTATGATATAAAAATTTACATTACATAACGTTTTGATATTTTTCCGATAACTTTCATATTTTAATGAATAGTAAAAACACGTTATATTTTAATTAAAAAAAACTTTTTTCATCGTAATATCTTATGTTGTTAAATTATAATATTGAATGGTTTTAAAGTATAAATAGAATATATTTTTACCATTTAATATAATTTATGTCATTAGCATTGATTTTACCTTGAATTCGTAGGTTAAATCAATTCAATCTTTTGCAATGTTTTAAAGAAAAACCCATTTTATTTCGACAACTGGATTAATTTTAATTTAATTTCTGCATCTTTTGTGTATTGAATTTGAAAAAATGGATTCCCTATTTGGAATAAGTGGTTCCAAATTATGTTAATAAGCTACTTTTTATTTTTGGGCATTGTGAATAGTAACTACGGTAAATTTTATTTACTATAGTTAAAGGTAAATCGGGTAATTAAGGGTAAATATAATATTATAAAATTACCCTAACACTTGGAAAAATCCTATTGGATGGATAAAACTAGACCCATATAACCTAAGGGTCAGACTAGATTCATTTTATGGACTTTTGTCTATGAAAATAATTTAATTATTATTAATACCAAAGAATGTGACAACATGTCACTTTCTTAAATCTTATAAGTATAATAATTTTAATTTAGTTATAAACTTCATGAAACTTCGAACATGAATAGTCTCCTGAAATCTAATACAGTTATATACATCATAGGAATTTATTTATAATTTTTAGGGATTAAATAATTATCATTTATTATGACACAAAGATGATGCAGTAATTGTCTTATTAATAAAATATTGACATAATTGATGTTATAAATGCCAAAATAAATGTAATTTGACACTTTTTATGACTTAAATTAATTTTATAGGTTAATATGACTTCTTATTTTTGATATAAGTAACTTGGTTCGAACTTATCATTCTATTATGAATTTCATTAAAATCATGTACCAAATAGTGTCAAAATTGACATAAATTAGTTTTTAAAACAAATATTATATTATTAATTGTTATTTAATTCATAAAAATCTAAGGTTCAGCCAAATAACATAGATAAGGATAGATATATTAATAATAAACAACTTGGGGTTCGTTTTGCTTGTTATGGTATGTTTATTAACCATATAGTGTATGAAAACAAAAAGACACGGTAAAAATTAAATTATTTAACTTAGAGTTAAATCTAATTTATAAGGTTAAAATAAAAACCTAAACTTGTCTAAATCCTATTGGATGAGATGCTTTCGTCCCATCCCCACTTTATCTTCGAAATAAGACCCTTTGGAACCATTATAAACCGAATTTGACCTTAATATAAAATAATATTTTGAGATTTTCCTAAGGTGCCCCTCTCCTCCCTTCTAAAAGGGCACCTCCTCCCTCTCCTCCTCACACCAATTAGAGCATTCAAGCTCATACAAACCCTGCCAAAATATCTTCTCCACTTCCCTTGTATCATCCTAGAGGTCCTGGTCTTCTTCAAACACCATACTTAGTTCTTTAAGTGGAGGTTAAGTGAAGGCGCGTCAAAAAGAGGTAATATCCATTACAGATCATTTTCAATTTCTTTCTTCTTCAACTTCTACTTATTTAGTGTCTTCATGATAAAGTAATAAAATAAATATTTATTATATACTGATATGATATTATAAATATGAAACAACTCTAATTAACCTTCTATCCATCCTACGGAAAATGGAAATCACCGCGCGTGCGTACGTACGGAATACCGTCTCCACACCGTGGTGTAATCTATTTTCCACCACCACCTTACTTGGATGGGTATAATGGTGTAAATAATTAATATATATTACTATTATAAAGTGATACTGATTCTTAAATAGTATACATACAGTCCAATACAATTCCACGATCATAGGAATGATATCATCACTCGTGCGTACGTACGGAATACCGTCTCCACGATGTGATGCGACTCGTTCTACATGATCTTCATTTCATAATGATTATATAAATTAATTGAATGAATTAATATGATATATATTACACTAATACCATTATGGAAATTAGGTATATATAACCTAAAGAGAAGAATAAGAATTTATTTGACAAAACACGCATAAGAACAAAAAGTTATAAACACCCGAATAACAAGTAGCAATGAAATATTACTACTAAGAAACTAATAATATGACCAAATATGATATCATAAAAATATGTATGATTCTGGAATAAGTCAATAACATTATTTAAATCATTATACAGGTGGTTCGGACACGTATAAAGCATATCGGACCTAAGGTGAAGGAAATATCACAATCTCATTTTTATCCGAGATTGTTTATATTTTGGAATTTACTGGGGTGCATTTTATCATCCACATACATGTTTCCTCAATATGTAATATTTATATCCTTCTAAAATTTTGTAAATCCAATTATATCCTTCGGTGAGTTTTTAGTAACGAATATGAAAGGAATCTTTTGTCGTTTTTCGTACGAGGTACTTTTTGACTTTTCCGACAAAAGTACAAGAAGAATGTTTTTTTAACTTATACAGCATGAATGGATTTTTAAAAAATTATTTCCAAAATGATTCCTTTACACGTTTTCAATTTTATTTATAATGAACTTCTTTTAGTTTAAAATTGTTTGACATGTTAAGAAAAGAAAAGTGTTTTTGAAGTAGAAAGGATATTTTCCTCAAAAATGAAGTTCAAGTGTTTTATCAAAATTATTTTCCATCTAAGATAATAAAGTGTTCTGTTTTTATCCCTATTATTACATTGATTTGATTATGTTGTGATGGAATTATTTTTATGAATTCCTTTATCGTATAAGAATTGTTTTATGATGTCATGATGTTTTTGATTCCCATTTTTATTACATGGGTTATGCAATGATGTATGGTTTATGATTTTGTGGAACACATAAGAATAGTATCATTATGAGATGGGTGGGACCTATATCTCCCTCCAATGCATTGGGTAACGATTTTATATCTCATGAGATAGACATGGCTGGAACGGTAGGTTATACCAGTTCAGTGAAACAGGACTGAAACGAGGGTGACTCAGTTCAGAAATGGGCTTTGTCCACTAAGATAGTCTTGGCAATGAGTCTCGACTAATAAGAAATGATTCTCTATGATTATATTTGTATGCCACAAAGTTTCATGTTTTATGTTATGATTATTGGGATTTCATTTCACTACTATGATTTATCCCATGTTATGAAATTGTGATCTATTTTGCAGGTTAAGATTTCCAAAATGCTATGTTCTTATGAATATTATGTGATTGATATTTCTTCTGTTTACCCTTACTGAGCATTTGAGCTCACCCTTTTATGTTTTCTTTTCCCCAGGATATAATGAAAGGTTTTAGGTTTAAAAAAAGAGAAGATCTTTGTGGGAGATGTTGAAGATCTTTCACCACGATTAGAAGATTATATTCCAATTTTCCAAAGACACTAAACTATTACGATCCTTGTGTGTGTGTTTTTGTTATGTACTAAGTATTCCGTAAAAGTAATGTAATGTCCATGTACTTCAATCTTGGGGTCTCTACAACCACCTTACATGGATGGGTATAAAGGTGTAAAGAATAACTATATATGATTATTATAACATGATAATAATTATTATATATTCTATCAACCACTCCAAGACCATTTAATAATTATGGAATGATATCGTCGCTCGTGTGTACGTATGGCTTACAGCCACCATGATTCGATGTGATTAGTAATACACGATCTTCATTAAACCATAATTATATAAACAAATTGAATGAATAAATTCAATATATGATATTCTACTACCATTCTGGAAATGATGTAGCTATAACCTAAAAAGAGGAATAAGAATTTTTCAACAAAACATGCATAAGTACAGAAAGCATTGAACACCTGAATAATAAGTAGCAATGAAATATTACTAATTAGAAGCTAAGAATATGAATATATATGATAAAATAACAATTTTTATGATGCTGGAATAAGTCAATGACATTATTTAAATCATTATATAGGAGGTTTAGACAAATACAAAGCATATGAGAACTAAGGTAAGGGAAAATTTCACAATCTAATTTTTATCCGAGATTGTTTATACTTCAGAACTTACTAGGGTATATTTATCATCCACATCCATGTTTCCTCAATAAGTAATATTATTTCTATCCTACAACAATTGTTTAAATCCAGTATTATGTATTGTTGAATTTTTAGTAAAACATATGAATGGAATATTTTGCCTATTTCAGTATGAGATACTATTTGACTTTTCTGGCCAAAGTACGAGAAGAAAGTTTTTTAACTTATACGACATGAATGGATTTTTATGATTTCACAGAAAAACATTTCCATGAATCTTACTTTACATGTTTTCAAATTTATTTTTAATTAACTTCTTTTAGTTTAAATTTGGATGACATGTTAAGAAAGGAAAAATGTATTTGAAGTAGGAAGGATATTTTCCTCATGAATGAAGTTAAAGTGTTTTATCAAAATTATTTTCCATTTAAGATAATATAGGGATCTATTTCTATGCCTATTATTACATTGATTTTATTATGTTATGAAGGAATTATTTTAATGAAGTCCTTTTATCTTATATGGAACATGTTATTATGACATGATGTTTCAGAATTCCATTTATTATTACATGGGTTATGATATGATATATGATTTATAATTTTCGGCAACACATAATAATTGTTTCCTTATGAGATGGGTGGGACCTATATCTCCCTCCAATGCATTGGGTAAATATTTATATCTCATGAGATAGACATGGCTGGAACAACATGTTAATCTGTTTCAGTGATACAGGACTGGAACAAGGAGTGAGCTCAGTTCAGAAACGGACTTTGTCCACTATGATAGTCTTCGCAATGAGTCTTGACTAATATGAAATGGTTTTCTATGATTGTGTGTGTATTCCACAAAGGTTCATGTTTTATTTTATGATTATTGGGATTACATTTTACCACTATGATTTATCCCATGTTATGATATTATAATCACTTTTACAGGTTATGATTTTCAAAATGTTATGTTCTCATGAATATGATATGATTGATATTTCCTTTGTTTACATTTACTGAGAATTTGAGCTCACCCTTTTATATGTCATATTTTCCCCAGGCCAGAAAGAAGGTTATTAAGTAGGATATGCCAAAAGGGACTCTAGATATGATGAAATAAATGGGAGACAATGTAGATGATTTATGAACCAGTTGTTTATATTTCCATGTTTCTAAAGACAATATACCTATACGGTCCTATCATGGTTTTGTTATATATTTATTCTTCAATTCTGAAGTAATAAAAATGTATGTAATGTATGGGTTTTTATAGTTGGTATCAGAGGAAATGTATATTCAACCTTTGGAAACTAGGATCTGAAGGCCTTAGTAAGAACCCTAAGGTTATGTCCAAGAATAGAACACAATATTAGTGTTTTAGAAATGGCCATGAAAAACCTATGATAAGTCCTAATGTGTAAAAGATTAGTCTTGATTATGTGGTTTTCCTATTATGAATAGTGATTCTCACACTATACTTATTAGTTTTATTCTATGGCTGGAACATGAAGGAACCGTGTTAATGCTGAATGCGACGGGCAATGAAATGATTGTACCCCTGAGTAGACAAACAATATGGGAGATGGAATGAAAAATCTTGTAGCCATGCTCATAGAACTTTCTCAAGCAATGAATCATCCAGGACTTCAAAATGAGAAAATTACGGAGCAACATTCTGTTGAATCCTTCCTGAGGTAGTTTTCACCCTCATTCAGCGGGTCTACTGATCTATTAGTGGCTTAAAAATGGATCAATACCAATGAAAAGGTATTTTCAGTTCATCAATGTCATGAACATGATAATGTCATCTTACCAGTATATAGTTTGGAAGGTGAAGCTGACCAATGGTTGAATCTTATCAAGAATATGAGGAAAAGATTCGAAATTGAGTCCATGTAATGGGACTAGATCAAGAAAATATTTTTCAACAAGTACATCCCTCATATTCTTCGAACAAAGGTGAAGAATGAGTTTCTTGAACTAAATAAAAATGATGATGAATCTGTTGGTACCTACGAAGAAATTTTTTCAAGACTTTCAAGGTATGCTTCTAGAATTATTATCCAACCTTAGAGTAATATTGATCGATTCTATAGTTTTTTAAAACCAAGTCTTCGAAGGGCGTTAACTATAATGGACATCAATAGCTATGAGGAAATTGTTCAATGTGCTCTCAAGGTTTAGATGGAGATTGGAGTAACCAATCAGTCATATGGGTTTAATAAGAAGACTAAAATGAAATTCAAAGGGAAATCTAAAGACCACACTGAAACGAAAATGGGTTTTCCATTATGCTCAATGTTTGGAAAGAAGCATGGAGGGAATTATCTTAAAGGGACAAGTAAATGTTTCAAATGTGTAAATGAAGGTCATAAGATATTTGAATGTCTTAGTGATGGGAAAAACATGTCTAGTGATGCGAACAAAGAAAAGGCTACAAAGAATTCACCTCCTACACATCAATGTTACAACTGTAAGGGAATGGGGAATTATGCTAATAAATGCCCAAATCCAAGGGTTGTTGATGATGATCGACTTCAACAAACTCTGAAGGAAAAAGACAAAGGAAAGTCACAAGGAATTTCTATCATTTTTGTGGAGTACGATAATGAAGTGTTTAAAGGAACACTTACCATCCACTCTAAAGTAGAAAATGTTTTATTTGATTCTGGATCCACCCGCTATTTTATTTCTGATGAATTTTCTAATGGAATCGCCATACTACCTCAACAATTAGCTATTGAGTTTGTTGTGCCAACTCCTAATGGTATAACAGTTGCATCAAGAGCTTATAATTCTTCTAAAATTGATGTTTGTGGGGAATTTCTTCCTGAAAATCTTTTGATCCTTCATATAGTTTAATTTGATGTGATTCATGGCATGGATTGGCTTTCCTAATATGGAGATCATATCGATTTCCAATGATGGGAAGTCACATTTCATATTCAAGATCACTCTATGATCATATATCGATGTAAGGATGAATATAACCATCCAGTGGAAATTTACTCCTTATTATGGGTCTTGATTCCAATAAATGACTGTTATTTATCTCAAATGGTTGGAGAGAAACTCACGATTAAGAATATTCCCATGGTATGAGAGATTTATGATGTCTTTACAGAGGAATTTCCATGTATTCCACCAAATCATGAAGTTGAGTTTTCAATAGAACTCATACCGTGTGCTATTCCAATTTCAAAGAGACTTTACAGAATGGCCCGAATTGACTTACATTAATTGAAGAAAAAACACCAACAGAATGTTGATAAGGGATTCATACACCCTAGTGAATCACCTTGGGGAGAACCTGTTCAGTTTGTTAAGAAGAAAGACTGATCAATGAGACTCTGCATTGATTATCGAGAACTTAACAAGATCACTATCAAGAACAAATATCCTCTCCCATGCATTGATGACTTATTTGACCAACTAGGCGGATCTCAATAATTTTCCAATATTTATCTTCATTCAGGGTATCATCAATTAAGGGTCAAAAGGGAGGATATACCAAAGACGACTTTCTGTACAAGGTATGGACACTATAAATTTATAGTGATGCCATTTGGTCTTACTAATTCCACTGCTATCTTCATGGATCTAATGAATAGAGTCTTTAGAGACTATCTTGATCAGTTTGTGGTTGTCTTTATAGATTATATTCTTACCTATTCAAAGATCAAGGAAGAAAATGAAGATCACTTGAGAATGTTACTAATGTCTCTAAGAAAGGAGAAGATTTATGAAAAATTTACCATGTATTAATTTTGGCTTCAAAAAGTTTCATTCATTGGTCACATAATCTCAAAAGAGGGGATATATGTGGATCTTGCAAAAACAGAGGTTATCAAAAAATAGTTGAGACCAACAAAAGTATCTAAGATCCGATGTTTTCATGGTTTTGTTGGATATTATCGATGTTTTGTGAAATATTTTTCATGATTATCTAATCCAATAACTAGGTTTACTCGAAAAGGAGTTAAGTTCATTCGGACGGAGGAGTGTGCAGATAATTTCAAGGAGTTAAAAAATAATGTCATCATGTGCCCCTATGCTCAAACATCCGTGTAGTGGAGAAAGGATTGTGATCTATAGTGATGCATCAAAGAAGGGATTGGGGTGTGTTCTCATGAAAAATGATATGGTGGTAAATTATTCCTCGTGATAGTTGAAAATCCACGAGCAAAATTACCCAACTCAAGATTTGAATTTAGCTGCATTAATCATTGCATTAATTAATTGAAGGCATTATCATTATGGTGAAAGGTGTGATATTTATACTGATCATAAATGTTTAAAGTATATTCTTCACAAAAAAGGAGCTGAATATGCACCAAAGAAGATGGTTGGAGCTGATTAAGGATTACGACTACGCAATTCATTACCACCCTGGGAAAGCAAACAAGGTGGAAGATGCATTAAGTCGACATACGATGCTTTCTAATTCATGGTGAGAATCACAAAAGATACAAAATTTATGGATTTATAATGGATATATCTTCGAATTATAATGGAAAGGGAAAAATCTTATCTTTCTCAAATGAATGTTCAACCATATATACATTTGATGACTAAATAGGCACAGAAAGAAGATGTAGAGTTACAAAATAAGGTGATAAATTTTCATGAATTACGCATTGATTATGATGATAAAATAACGTTTAGGAATCAGGTTTGTGTTCATCCAATCCCAGAATTAATGAAGGAAATATTGGATGAAGCTAAATTTTTTTCATTGTCTATTTACCCTAGATTAATGAAGATTTATAGGGACCTGAAGAAGTACTTCTGGTGGGATGGCATGAAAAGAGATGTTGCTAAATATGTCTCACGTTGCCTGGTTTGTCAGCAAGTTAAAGCTGAGAGACATAAGTCTATGGGGATGTTACAACAATTAACCATAGCAGAATGGAAATAGGAAAACATCAATATGTACTTTTTCATTGGACTTCCTAAAACATCCTAAGGCAGTAATTCTACCTGGGTAATAGTTGATCGTCTTACGAAGTCGGAACACATCATTACTATTAGAGAAGATTTCCCTCTTGATAACATTTCCAGGATATATGTGATGGAAGTGGTAAGATTGCATGGAGTACCAATTTCCATTATATCTGATGAGGATCTGAGGTTTACCTCGATGTTTTGGTAAAGTATTCAGCATACTCTAGATATAGAGTTGAGCTTCAACACTGCTTATCATCCTCAGAGAGATGGTCTGTTTGAGAGAAGAATTCAAACTCTAGAAGTCATAGTGAGAGCTTGCTCTGTGGAATTTATAGGTGGTTGGGATCAACTCTTACCATTAGTTGAATTCTCTTATAATAACAGTTTTCACTCCAATATTCAGATGGCTCCTTATGAAGCTCTCTATGGAATGAAATGAAGAACTCCAATTTGCTGGGATGAAGTTGTGAATGAAAGCTATTAGGACCTGATCTTTTTGATGAGATGGTAGAAAAGGTACGATCTATTTAACAACACATAATAGAAGCTCAGAATCGACAAAAACGTTATGCTGACAACCGAAGAAAAGACCTAGAGTTTGATGTGGGTGATATAGTATTGTAACAAATATCTCCTTAGAAGAGAGTAATGAGATTTGGAGAGAAGGGAAAGATGAGAACTTGGTATATTGGTTCTTCTGAAATACTGGATCAAGTTGGGAAGGTATCTTACCTATTGGAGCTTCCACCACATCTCTCTCAAGTTCATGATGTGTTCCATGTATCTCTCCTGAGAAAGTACATACATGATTTTTCACATGTACTATGCCCAGATGTTTTACCGTTGGAGAAAGATCTTTCTTATGAAGAATAGCCAATAGTGATTTTATATCATAGAAAAAAAGTTCTTTGAAACAAGACCACTATCTTGGTTATCATTTGATGGAGGAACCACTAATTAGAAGAAGCTACATGGAAACTTTAGGATATGATTAGGGAGACGTATACTCCTCTGTTTAATACAATGTGACAAAATTTGAGGGAAAAATTATTTTTAAGTGGGGGGGGGGGGTTGAATGTAACACCCTTATATTGTATGAGATATTTTTTTAATGTCTTATGTTATATGAAACACAAAGAGAATCTTTCACTCCCCACAACACTGGCTTGTCTTTTGTTACATGCATGAGAAAACTTCTTCGATAGCTTGTGTTGTATGCAATGTCGAGTTTCACTAAACAATTATATATTCTTATAATACTATAAAATAGATGTTATTAATAGTATTAACCAAAATTTTAATATTATAACATTATAAATCAACTTACACATTTTCTAGAATGAGATATGAAAACAAAATCAAATTTTCAGATAAAATAATAATTTAAAAAAAATTCAGTTTTACCGCCTTTTGATGGCACACCAATTTTAAATATAATATTAGAAAAGTTTATAAGTTTAATTTCAAAAAATAAAATTCTTCTTTTGAATTTGGATATAAAAATTTACATTGGATAAATTTTTGATACTTTTCTGATAACATTCATATTTCGATGAATAATAAAAATATGGTAAATTTTTCTTAAAAACAAATTTCTTTTCATCAAGATAATCTATATGGTTAAATTATAAAATTTAATGGTTTTAAAGTATAAATAGTATATATTTTTATTATTTAATATAATGTATGTAACTAAAATTAATTTTATATTGAATTCATAGGTAAAAACATTTCAATCATTGACTATGTTTTAACTTTTAAAAACTTTTTTCTTAACAACAAGATTAATTTTAAATTAATTACTGCAACATCTATTTTTTGAATTCTGAAAAATGGATTCCATATTTGTATTCCTTGTGTCCAAATTATGTTAATAGGTAAATTTTATTTTTTTGACATTATGAATAGTAACTACTGTAATTTTTATTTACTAGTGTTAAAGGTAAATCGTGTAATTAAGGGTAAAAATATGATTATAAAATTACCCTACACCTGCCAAAATTCTATTTGACTAATAAAATTCGACCTATATCACCTAAGGTTACGAATAGATTCATATGATGGGCTTTTGACCATGAAAATTATATAATTATTTGTAATACCAAAGAAAGTGACAACATGTCACTCTCTAATATCTTATAAGTGTAATAAATTTATATCAGTGATAAACATTATAAATCTTCGAACATTAATAGTCTCAAGAAATCTAATAATATTATCTACATAATTTTTATTTATTTAGTATTTTTAGGGATTAAATAATTATCATTAATGATGACACAATAGTGATGTTGAAATTATATTATTGATTGAAATATCAAATAAATGGTGTTAAAAATATTAAAATAAATATTATATGAACTGTTTAATGTGATCCAAGAATTTTATAGATGCATATGACATGTTAGGAATCTATTAAATATTTTGGTTCGAATATATCCTCTGTGTATATTTTATTTAAATTCAAATAAATGAATAGTGTCATAATTGACACTATTGTTATTTTATAAATATAAAATATTATAAAATAGTTAAAAAAATCACTAAAATATTTAAAAATTATAAATTGAACTTTATATGGTCTAAAATGTCATTAAGTATCAAATTACGGACAATTCACAACACATATGTCATTATTTATAACAATTTAAAATTTAGAATATTATTCCCACAAAAAAATAAATAGATTAAATAAGGATAAATCAATTTGATAAGGTTTAAAATAAATTTTCAACATGTATAAATATTATTGGTTGATGATATTAACACCCTATATCATCTCATCTTTGAAATGAGTCGTTTTTGGAGGTTTTTATTTGGGGTTGGAATTTATTATAAATTAATATTTCTTATGTTTCCAAAGGTGCACCTCTCCTCCCTTATAAAAGGGAACCTCCTCCCTCTCCTCCTCACACCATTTTCAGCCTTCATGATTGGACAACCCCTAAGAAATTATCTTCTCCACTTTCCTAGAAACAAACTAGAGGTCCTGGTTATCTTCATAGAGAATCTTTAGTGCCCTAAGAGGAAGTTTAGAAGAGGGACGTCGAAGAAGAGGTAATATCCTTTACAGATCCATTCAAATTTATTTATTCTTCTACTTCCTATTATTTATTGGTTTCATTATAAAGTAATAACATCAGTATCAGTAATATATTGATATTTTATTATAAATATGAAACAAACATATTTCACCTTCTATCCATCCAATGTAAAGTGAAATCACCAAGCATGTGTATGTATGGAATACCATCTCCACGCCGTGGAGTAATCAATTTTACACCACAACCTTACATGGATGGTTATAATGGTGTAAATAATAACTATATATGATTATTATAAAATGATATTAATTCTGAGAAATTCTATCATTCACTCCAAGACCATTCAATAATTATGGGAACGATATCGTCGCTCATGCGTACGTACGACTTACCGTCTCCACGATGCGATGTGATTCGTTCTACATGATCCTCATTAAACCATGAATATATAATCGAATTGAATCAATAAATATGATATATCTTATACTAATACCATTGTGTAAATTATTTAGCTATAACCTAAAATGATTAATAAGAATTTATTCGACAAAACCTGAATAAAAACATAAAGCAATGAACACCCGAATAACAAGTAACAATGAAATATTACTAATAAGAGGATAATAATATGACAATATATGATATCATAACAATGATTATGATTCTAGAATAATTCAATGACATTATTTAAGTCATTATACAGGAGTTTCGGATATGTACAGTGCATATCAGACCTAAGGTAATTGAAAATCTCATAATCTCATTTTTATCCGAGATTTTTTATACATCAGAATTTACTGGGGTATATTTATCATCTACATCCATGTTTTCCTCAATATTTAATGTTATTTATAACCTCCTAAAATTTTTTAAATCCAATTTTACCTGTTGGATAATTTTTAGTAAAATATATTAATGGAATATTTTTTCGTTTTCAGTACGAGATACGTTTTGAATTTTCCGGACAAAGTACGAGATGAATGTTTTTTAACTTATATGGAATGAATGGATTTTTATGATTTCATAGAAAATTATTTCAATGAATATTCATTAATATTTTTTCATTTTTATTTTTAATTAACTTCATTTAGTTTAAAATTTTATGACATGTTAAGAAAGGAAATTTTATTTAATTAGAAAGGATATTTTCCTCAAAAATAGAGTTCAAGTGTTTAATCAAAATTATTTTACGTCTAAGATATTATAGGGTTTTGTTTTGATCCCTATTTTTAGAGTTATTTGATTATTTTATTATTTAATTATTTTTATGAAGTCCTTTTATCTTATATGGATTATGTTATGATTACATGATGTTTAAGAATCCCATTTTTTTACATCGGTTATGCTATGATATATGATTTATGATTTAGTGGAACACATAAGAATGGTTTAATTATGAAATAGTTGGGACCTATATCTCCTCCAATTCATTGGGTAAATACTTATATCTCATGAGATAGACATGGCTAGAAATACATGTTAATCCAGTTCAGTGATACAGGACTGGAATGAGGAGTGAACTCGGTTCAGAGATGGACATTGTCTGCTATGATAGTCTTGGAAATGATTCTGGACTAATATAAAATGATTCTTTATGATTTTGTGTGTATGCCACAAATTTTCATGTTTTATTTTAGGATTATTGGGTTTACATTTCACTAATATGATTTATCCCATATTATGATATTATGATCCCTTTTGCAGGTTAAGATTTTTAAAATTTTATGTTCTTATGAATATGATATGATTGATATTTCTTTTTTAACCTTTACTAAGCATATGAGCTCACCCTTTTGTATGTTTTATTTTCCCTAGGTCAGGAAGAAGGGTATTTAGTAGGATATTCCAAAATAGACTCTAGATATGATGAAATAAACGGAAGAAATGTAGATACTTTATGAACCAGTTGTTTATGTTTCCCAGTTTCTAAAGATACTATACCTATACAGTCCGATAATGGTTTTGTTATATAAGTATGATTCAATTCAGAAGTAATAACAATGTATGTAATGTATGGGTCGTTATAGTTGGTATCAGAGGAAAGGTATAGTCATCCATTGGAAACTAGGATGTGAAAGCCTTAGTAAGAACTATAAGGATATTTCTTAGCATGGAACACAATATTAGTGTTTTAGAAATGGATATGAATAACCTATGATAAGACATAAAGGGTGAAATTTTATTAATGATTATGTGGTTTTCATATTATGATTATATTTTCTCACATTATGCTTATTGGTTTTAGTCAATGGCTGGAACCTGAATGAACTATGTTAATAGTGAATGCGACGGGCAATGCAATGATTGTCCCCCTGAACAACCAAACGTTATGGGAGCTGGAATGAAAAATCTTGTAGACATGCTCACACAACATTATCAAGTTATGAATCATGTTGGACTTCCAAAAGAGCAAAGGAAGGAGAAAAATTCTATTGAATCCTTCATAAGGCAGCCACAACCCTAATTCAGCGGGTCTACTGATCCATTAGTGGTTGAATAGTGGATCAGTAACACAAAAAAGATATTTTCAGTTCTTCAATGTTGTGAACATGATAAAGTCATATTAGCTGTATAAAATTTATAAGGTGATTCTTATCAATGGTGAAATCTTATCAATAATACGAGGCAAAGAGATGAAATTGAGTCCGTGGAATGGGACGAGTTCAAGAACATATTTTTCAATAAGTACATCCCTCGTATTCTTAGAAAAAAGATGGAGAAGGAGTTTCATGAACATAATCAAAAGGATGATGAATCTGTTGGTACCTAAGAAGAAAATTTTACAAGACTATCATGGTATGCTTCCAGAATTATTATCCAACTAGAGAGTAAGATCAATTGATTTTTAGTGGCTTAAAACCAAGTCTTTGAAGGGAGTTATCCATAAGGGACTTCAATAGCTAAGAGAAAATTGTTCGATGTGCTCTCAAGGTTGAGATGGAGATTGGAGTAACCCATCAGTCATATGGGTTTGATAAGAAGAGGAAAATGGAATTCAAAGGTAAATCTAATGACCACACTGAGAAGAAGACGAATTTTCCCTTATGCTCAAAGTGTGGAAAGAAACATGGAGGGAATTGTCTTAAAGGGGAATGTATATGTTTCAAAATGGGAAAGAAGGTCATCGGGCATTTGAATGCCACTGTGATGGGAAAAAGTTTTCTTGTGATGCAAACAAAGAAAAGGCTACACAGAATGAACCTCTTACACTTCAATGTTACAAGTGCAAGGAAATGGGGCATTATGCTAATCAATGCCCTATTCCAGGGGTTATTGATGATGATCGATGCCAACAAACTCTTAAGGGAAAATACAAAGGAAAGTCACATGAAATTTATATTAGTGATATGGAGTACGATAACAAAGTGGTGAAAGGTACACTTACCATCCAATATAAAGTAGCAAATGTTTTATTTGATTCTAGATCCACCCACTACTTTTTCTAAATAATTTTCTAAGGGTATCGTCATACTACCTCAAAAATTTGCTATTTAGATAGCTGTGACAACTCCTAATAGAAAAACGGTTGCATCAAAAGTTTATAATTCTTCTCCAATTGATGTTTGTTGGAAAGTGATTCCTGGAAATATTGTGACCCTTCTTATAGTGGAATCCGATGTGATTCTTGGAATTGATTGGCTTTCCTTATATGGAGATCATATCGATTTCCAAATAAAGGAAGTAACATTTCATATTCCTGATCAATCTATGATCATCTATCGATGCAAGGATGAATATAACCTTCAAGTGTAAATTTATTCCTTTTTGTGGGTCTTGATTCTAATAAATGAAGGTCATTTTTCTCAAAAGGTTGGAGAGAAACTCATGATTAAAAATATGCCTATTGTACAGGAGTTTGATGATGTCTTTTTAGAGGAATTTCCTGGTCTTCCACCAAATCATTGTCTTGAGTTTTCAATAGAACTCATACTAGGTTCTATGCCCATTTCAAATACAACTTATAGAATTTCCCCAATTGAGTTGCACTAATTGAAGAAGAAAATCCAAGAGAATCATGATAAGGGATTAATACACCCTAGTGCATCACCTTGCGGAGCACCTGTTCTGTTTTTTAAGAAGAAAGATGGATCAATGAGACTCTACATTGATTATTGAGAACTTAACAAGATCACTATCATGAAAAAATATCATCTCCCACGTATTTATGCCTTATTTGACCAACTACACGGAGCATAAAACTTTTCCATGATTTGTCTTCATTCAAGATATCATCAATTAAGGGTCAAAAGGGAGGATATTCCAAAGGCGTCTTCCAATAAAAGGTATGGACACTATGAATTTATAGTGAATGAATTTATTCTTACTAATTCCCCTGCTATCTTCATGGATCTAATGAATAGAGTCTATAGAGACTATCTTGATCGGTTTGTGGAAGTACTTATAGATGACATTATTTTCTAATCAAAGATAAATGAATAACATGAAGATCACTGGATAACTGTATTAAATACCCTATGAAAGGAGAATATTTATGCCAAATTTAAAAAATGTGAATTTGGGATTCCAAAAGCTTCATTTTTGGTTCACATAATCTCAAAATAAGGGATATCTGTGGATCCAGCAAAAACTGGGATTATTGAATGATTTTTTAGAACATCAACAGTAACTGAGATCCAAAGTTTTTTTGTTTGGTTGGATATTATCAACGTTTTGTTAAAGATTTTTCAAGATTATCAAATCTACTCACTAGTTTGACTCGAAAAAGAGTTATGTTCATTTGGACGGAGGAGTGTGAAGATAATTTCAAGGAGTTAAAAAGAAGGTTATCTAGTGCACCCGTGCGCACACTGCCTTGTAGTGGAGAAAGGTTTGTGATCTAAAAGGATTCATCCAAGAATGGATTGGGGTGTGTTTTTAGGAAAAACGATATGGTGATATCTTATGCCTCATGACAGTAGAAAATACATGATCAAATTTACCCAGCTCATGATTTGGAATTAACTGCGGTAATCTTTACATTAAAGATTAGGAGGCATTATCTTTATGGTGAAAGGAGTGATATTTAGACTGATCATAAATGTTTAAAGTATATTATCACAAAAAGGAGATGAATATGCACCAAAGAAGATGATTGGAGCTGATTAAGGATTACGACTACTCAATTCATTACCACCCTTGGAAAGCTAACAAGGTGGCAAACGCTTTAAGTCAACAAGACCAAGCAAGATTATCCATTATGAGGATCACAAAAGATCCAATACTTATGGATTTACAAAGGATGGATCATGGAATTATAAGGTAAGGGGTAAAATCATATCATTCTCAAATGAATGTTTAAACATATATACATGTAATGATTAAAGAGGCACAAAAAAATATGTAGAGTTACAAAAGAAGGTGAGAAATGTTCCTGAATTCCACATTGATTGTGATGAAATAATAAGGTTCAATAATCAGGTTTGTGTTCCTCCCATCCCAGAATTAAACAAGGAAATATTGGATAAAGCTCATAGTTCTTCATTCTCTATAGACCCTTGAAGCATGAATATATATAGGTACATGAAGGATTACTTCTAGTTGGATGGAATTAAAAGATATGTTGCTGAATATGTCTCTCAATGCATGGTTTGTCAGCAAGTTAATGTTGAGAGACAGAAGTCTAATGCGATGTTACAACTATTATGCATACCAAAATGGAAATGGGAAAACATAATTATGGTCTTTGTCACTGGACTTCCTGAAACATCCAAAGGCAATAATGATATATATGTTATAGTTTATAGTCCCACGAAGTACACACACTTCATTGCTATTTGAGAAGATTTCTCTCTTGATCAGGTTGCCATGATATATGTGAAGGAAGTGGTATGATTGCATGGAGTACCACTTTCCATTATATATGATCGGGATCCAAGGATTACCTCTATGCTTTGGCGAAGTCTTTAGAATACTCTAGATACATAGTTGAGTTTCCGCACTTCTTATCATATTCAGAAAGAAGGTTAGTCTGATAGGAAAATTAAAACTCTAGAAGGCATGGTGAGAGATTGCTCTATGGATTTCAAAGGCGGTTGGGATCAACACCTACCTTTGGTGGAATTCAGTTATAAGAATAGCTTTCACTCAAGTATTCATATGGCTTCTTATGAAGCTACCTATGGAAAGAAATGCAGAACTCCAACATGCTGGGATGAAGTTGGGGAAAGA
The DNA here is from genome assembly GCA_963277665.1 of Viscum album. Classification (NCBI taxonomy): domain Eukaryota; kingdom Viridiplantae; phylum Streptophyta; class Magnoliopsida; order Santalales; family Viscaceae; genus Viscum; species Viscum album. Next base: position 466,646,977 of record OY728122.1, on the reverse strand, counting down.
AAGCTATTAGGACCTCATCATGTTGATGAGATGGCAGAAAAGGTATGATCTATTCAAAAACACATAATATCAGCTCAGAGTCGACAAAAACGTTATGCCAACAACTGAAGATAAGACATAGAGTTCGAAGTGAGTGATAAAGTGCTCTTACGAATATCTCCTTGGAAGAGACTATTGAGATTTGGAGAGAAGGGCAAGCTGAGCCTTATGTATATTGGTCCTTTTGAAATATTGGATCCTGTTGGGAAGGTATTTTAATGATTGGAGCTTCCACCGAATCTCTCTCATGTTCAAGATGTGTTTCATGTATGTCTCCTGAGAAATTACATACCTGATCCTTCACATGTACTAAGCTCGGAAGTTATACCACTGGATCAAGATCTTTCTTATGAATAACATCCAATAGAGATTCTGTATTGTGGCGAAACATTTCTACAAAACAAGACCACTTTCTTGGTTAAAGTTTTATGGAAGAACCACCAATTAGAAGAAGCAATATGAGAACTTGAGGATATGATCAGGGAGAGGTATCCTCATCTGTTTGTGATGAAGTGATGAATTTCAAGGGAGAAATTCTTTTTATGGGGGGGGGGTGGAATTTAACACCTTGATATTTTATGAGAAATATTTTTTTAATGTCTTATGTTATAATCAACACTAAGAGAATATTTCACTACACACAATACTGGCTTGGCTTGCATTACATGTAAGAGTAACCTTTCTCGATATCATGCGTTGTACGCAATGCCAAGTTTCACTAAACAGTGATATATTATTATAAAACTATTAACTAGCTGTTATGAATAGAAATAACCAAATTTTTAATTTTATAACATTATAATTCATCTTACACATTTTCTAGAATGATATATGAAAAAAATCAATTTTTGGGATAAAAGAAGTATTTTTAAAAAAATGCAGTTTTATAGCCTTTTGATGGCGCACACATTTTAAGTATAATTTTTGACAATATTATTAGTTAAATTTTACAAATAAATTAATTCTATTTAATTAGGATATAAAAATTTACATTAGATAAATTTTTTATACTTTTCTGATAACTTTCATATTTTGATGAATAGTAAAAAATATGCTCAATTTTTCTTAAAAACAACTGTTTTCATCAATATAATTTACATGGTTAAATGATAAAATTTAATGGTTTTAGAGTATAAATATAATATATTTTTACCATTTAAAAACATTTATGTCCTTACCATGATTTTTACATTGAATTCATAGGCAAAAACATTTCAATCTTTGACAATGTTTTAACTTTTAAAACCCCTTTTCTTAACAATGGAAATAATTATAAATTAATTAATGCATATTATGTGTTCTAAATTTTGAAAATAGGATTACATAATTGAATTTAGTGGTACAAATTATGTTAATATGTTACTTTTATTTTTTTGATATTATGAATAGTAACTATGGTAATTTTTATTTAGTACGGTTAAAGCTAAATCGGGTAACTAAGGGTAAAAATAAGATTATAAATTTACCCTAACAGCGACCAAAATACTATTGGATGAATAAAAGTCGACCCATATCACCTAAATGTCGGAAGAGATTCATTTCATGGAATTTTGACCATGAAAATTACATAATGATTATTAAAACAAAATAAAGTGACAATATGTCACTCACTTATATATTGTAAGTGTAATAGTTTTAATTTAGTGCTAAACATCATAAACCAACGAATATGAATAGTATCCAGAAAGCTAATAAAAGTATCTACATCATGTTAATTTATTTTTAAGTTTTAGGGATTAAATAATTATCATTAATGATGACATAATAGTGATGTTGAAATTATTTTATTGATTCAAATATCAAATAAATGGTATTAAAAATATTAAAATAAATATTATATGAAATATTTAATTTGATCCACGAATTTTCTAGATTAATATGACATGTTAGGAATCTATTAAATATTTTGGTTCGAATATATCCTCTGTGAATATTTTATTTAAATTCGAATAAATGAATAGTGTCAAAATTGACACTATTGTTATTTTATAACAATAACATATTATAAAATTGTTAAAAACCAAATATTTAACAATTTAGTGCCCTATGAGGAAGTTTTGAAGAGGCGCATCGAAGAAGATGTAATATCCTTTACCGATCCTTTCAAATTTATTTCTTCTTCTACTTCCTCTTCTTTATTGTATTAATTATAAATTAATAAGATAAGTATCAATAAAATATGGATTCTTAATTATAAATATGAAACAAACCTATTTCACCTTCTATCCATCCTATGGAAAATGAAATCACCATGCGTGCGTACGTACAGAATACTGTCTCCACGCGGTGGTGTAATCTGTTTTCCACCACCACCTTAATTGGATGGGTATAATGGTGTAAAAAATAACTATATATGATTATTATGACATGATACTAATTCTGAGATAATCTATCATCCACCACAAGACCATTAAATAATTATGGGAATGATATAGTCTCTTGTGCGTACGTACGACTTACCGTCTCCACGATGTGATGTGATTCGGTCTACATGATATTCATTAAACAATGATTATGTAAACGAATTGAATGAATTAATCTGATATATTAAATACTACTACCATTTTTGTAAATGATATAAATTTACTCTAAAAATAGGACATAGAATTTATTCGACAAAACATGTATAAGAACATAAAGCAACGAACACCCGAAGAACAAGTAGCAATGAAATATTACTAATAAGAAGCTATGAATATGAGCATATATGATATCATAAAAATCTGTATGATTCTATAATAAGTCAATTACATTATTTAAATAATCATAAAGGAGGTTCGGACATGTACAAATCATATCTAACCTAAGGTAAGGGAAAATCTCACAATCTCATTTTTATCTAAGATTGTTTATACTTTAGAATTTACTGGGGCATATTTATCATCCGCATACATGTTTCCACAATATGTAATATAATTAATATCGCCCTAAAATATTTCAAATCCAATTATACCTTTTGATTAATTTTTAGTAAAATATTTGAAAGTAAATTTTTTTCGTTTTCAGTACGAGATATTTTTTGAGTTTTCTGACCAAAGTACGAGAAGAATGTTTTTTAACTTATACGGCATGAATGGATTTTTATGATTTCATATAACATTATTTCCATGAAGCTTCCTTTGAAATTTTTCAAGATTATTTTTAATTAACATATTTTAGTTTAATATTATATGACATGTTAAGAAAGTAAAATTGATTTTGAAGTAGAAACGATATTTTCCTCAAGAATGGAGTTCAAGTGTTTTATCAAAATTATTTTCCATCTAAGATAATAGAAGGTTCTATTTCTATCCCAATTTTTAAATTTATTTGATTATGTTATTCTGGAATTATTTTTATGAAGTCCTTTTATCTTATATGTATTATGTTATGATGACATGATGATTAAGAATCCAATTTTTATTACATGGGTTATGCTATGATATATTATCTATGATTTTGTGGCACACATGAAAATAGTTTCATTATTTGATGGGTGGGACCTATATATCCCTCTAAAGCATTGGGTAAAGATTTATATCTCATGGGATAGACATGGATGGAATGAGAAGTTAATCCGGTTTAGTGATAATGGATTGGAATGAGGAGTGAACTCGGTTCAGAAATGGACTTTGTCCGCTATGATAGTTTTGGCAATGACTCTTGACTATTATAAAATTATTTTCTATGAATGTGTGTGTATGCCACAAAGTTTAGTGTTTTATGTTTTTATTATTGGTATTACATTTCACTACAATGATTTATCCCATGTTATGATATTATGTTCTCTTTTTCCCGTTAATATTTTCAAAATGTTATGTTTTTATGAATATGATATGATTGACATTTCCTTTGTACACCCTTACTGAGCATTTGAGATCACCCTTTTGTATGTTTTCTTTTCCCCAGGTTAGGAAGAAGGGTATTAAGTAGGATATTCCAAAAGGGACTCTAGATATGATGAAATAAATGAGATACAATATAGATGCTTTATGAACCAGTTGTTTATGTTTCCCAGTTTCTAAAGACACTATACCTATACGGTCCTATCTAGGTTTTTTATATAAGTATGCTTCAATTCTGAAGTAATACCAATTTATGTAAAGTATGGGTCATTATACCAAGGATGAAATCCCCATCATTGGTCATATTATGGTACTATAGATAGATACATGTAATGTCTCTCTAGATTATCATGAATGTGATTTGGGTATACCACTATACTTTTTAAACTTGTTTTCATATTAATAAAATGAAATTAGTAAAGATACAGTTTTCAAAAGGGATAATGATAACATAGTATTAAAAACATAGGGATGTTTTTTAAAATTTCAATAAAATGCTTATGATAGAACACACTTTTAGATATACACCTCACACATTACTATTTTGGGAAACTATGATAAAAAAAATACATAATCCAAAGTAAGTAGTTTGGGTGGATCTCTATGTGAAAACCAATATAATGTGTTTATTTCTTCCTTCATTATTGAATTTAAATATTGATGGAACAAAAATTATCTTATATTGAAGGATATATTTCATCCTAAGCTCTCTGGTTTTTTCCCTATTGAAATTTTATCTCACACGTTCCTTTGGTACCTGAGTATAATTATTGGTTGTATGTGAAATAAAATTGAAGAAACCAACATAAAATGATTAATTTAAATATAAACAATGGATCTAGTGGGTATAAGACTGAACCTATTCTTGAGATTCTTGTGGCATCATATTTTTTCATTTTAGTTTATTTTGATAGCATGATCAAAATGCTTGTATCCACTTCCCCAACGTAGTCATTTTTTATAGTAAAATTACACTGACATTATTATCATATTTTATCTCCTTAATTTTCATATTATCGAATTGATAATTTATATTTAATTTATGTTTCTAATTATTTGTCTATTATTATCTATTATATGTAATTTCTATGACATAATATTATATATTTGTTATTGCAATATACTATGTTAAATAGGGTAATAATATCCACATGAACATACCCATTGTCTTTGATGTTGATCGGTATCATCTAACATTTTATGAGGTACACATAAGATCTTTTCACTATCCATCTTAGAGAACAGTTTCGTGGTATCGTGAGAAGGATGCTACAATTACTACTACTCCAGACACCAAATCTAGAAATTTGAAACCAAATACCTATTCATAGAGTTAACACATCCATAATCATTTGAATATATTGTATGTGTGTATTTTCTATGGTAAGATACTAAGAATATAAAAATATTACATAACAATACTCACTTCTGTATTCACATGATGATATTTGTAGTATCATGTCAAACCGAAATACCTTATTTATTGAATATCCTCTCTCCCACATCCATCATTTCATCAAATATATAAAATTCATCAACTATAATGTGGGTACTCGAGTATATGTAAAAGATCATTATCCTAATAATTTAAAAGCAATTAATGATTTATTAGTTTCGGTATATTATCTGCCTCATTTTTTACTCAGATAATCAATTTTCTTAAATATCTCAAAATGATCCATTATATATATAAATACATAATTCAATAAATAAATTTCAGAAACAATACTTTTAAGAGGAATTTTAATCATTGATTAAAATAAATCAACATCATATATATTTTGCAGGGTCTTGTTGAATATTTATTAGGATCTATTAGTAGTCTTATACGTTTGGGCATAGATCAGATATGGCTTCCCCATTGCATGAATCTAAGGCATGAAGGTGGTCTGGATGAGATTGGATATAAAATTATTTAAGTAGTGATATCACATTTCATGTATTAATGATTCATGGCTTGATTGGAGAAGGGTTAGGATGTGTATGTTTTTGAAATTAAGTAATAATATGAGACATGTTTTTCAGAACCAACATAACCCTGATGATTCCATGACTTGTAGAGAGATTACATGTAATGTAATTCCCCTTTGTAGTGTTGTCATAATAATTTTTAGCTATCTTAGTTATTCATAACCCTTTAATTGTAGTGGATCCATCTCTCATTCTAGTTTTAAAAATATATTCTCCATTAATAATTTTAATTCCCTTCCATGGGGATCAATTCATAGGTATCTCTCATAGATATATATTAATCCATGATGATATCTATTGGGTTCTTCCTTAATTTTATTGAATTTTCTCCCATTTTGATTTTATTTCTTCACACATCATATTTAAATCTTAATGATTTTTTATCCCATGATTATATTTGTTATTTCTAGGTTTTGGTGGTTCAATTTGGGTTGTTGTATCCCTATATAAATGATGTTCTTCTGGGATAGGTGATCCGGGTGCATGATGTGGTACATTATCATACGAATAATGGTGATGAATTTGAGTTGGGGCTTCATTAACTATCTAATATTTTAGGTGAAATAGAAAATTTATCATGATTTTTTTTGTTTACATGGTTATGGAATTGAATTAATAATTTTCATACATGATTAATTAATTGGCAGTGATGACACATTGGGGTAGTTTTTACTTTGTAACATGATAATGGGTTGCCACATGATTTTATAATAAACATGATATATCTTTCATTAAATGTTAAAATGTTTTTCATAATGGATATTTTTAAACGACTTAAATCCATAATAAATATATAATTAATTGGATAAATATTATTGTGTAATTTTTAATAAATTAATTCGTTGTTTTAATATGTTTATAACTAAATTGAGGCATGTATGTTTGTTTAATTGAACTGGTTAATGAACATGAGTCACAATAATAATATTTTGTAGAACAATAATGTCTTCCCTGACTATCTAGCACCTCCATGTGCATCTCAACGACCAAACCATAAGATGCCACTCATTATTATCATGATGAAGTACCTGTATTTGAGTCATGTTGCTCAATGAATCGTCTGCTACATTTCCATTTCCAGGAATGTAGGAATAATCAATGATAAAAAGACTGTATGTATTTATCCCTCCTTCACCTCATCATATTAAGATCATGCTATATAAATGTGAATGTCAGGTTTTGTAGTACGTGTACACCACATAACATCATTCTAGTAAATTTAGTCTCCTATAGAAAAAATAATTAATTATAACAGCTATGTCCATATCATTAATAGAATAATTCTTATTTGGTGGCCTCAACTACCAAGATTAGTACACTGCAACTCCATCTCTGAGAATTATCACATCTCCATGCCTTTTACATGATTAATCATAATACAATGTTTAATTACTTCCCTACTTTGGATGTATTAGGAACAACGCTAAAGTAAATCTTCTATCATCTCCAAATGTTTGTCTCGTAGTTATTTAACCATCGAAAATCACACCCTTCTTATTATGTCCCATATGCCTCACCTCCATTATTTAAATGATTTGTATTAAACACTGGTATTATCAATATATCCCCATGAAATAGAATATGTAATAGATGTTTTTAGGAATCTCGCTGGAGATGTCAATTGTCACCTTCACTAGGTAAACTAATACTTTTTTATCAATATGATCTGATCAGTGAGTTGAATCTAATTAATATGTGGTTCTTGATGGGAAAAATATATTACTCATTCTCTCTTAGTGTATCAAAAAAGAACTCTTGATTTGTAGCATGGCCAGGTTGACTGTATTAATATCCCAATATATCATCAATTAAAAACACAAAAAATGAATCCTGGTAAGGATGTAATACTCAATTTATTTAATCAATGAAAAAAGCTTACACTTTCATGAGAATGAATTCAACAACTAGATATTATACTTGAACATTACTTCTATGAAATATTTTATGAGGTGTCTTGTAGGTATAATATGTATCTAGAGATATAATGACCTCCAATATGCTCATTAGAACACCCAAGCTCCTTGAAGCTAGTTAAATTTATAGTAGTCCATTTATATCTTAATTACCTCATTATCCATTATATCCATAAGTTCCTACATACCGCATCGAGATTTATTGGTTTAAATAAACACATTTGTCTCCAATTCGCCTAGTTTCCACATGAGCTCCTACCACTCTATCGTGGACATCCTATAAGGTGGAATGGATAGTAATTCTACTCCTAGATGTAGTTCAATAAAGAAGAAAAAATATATTTGATGAGGTAAATTAGAAATAGTGTCCAATATGACAACCCTAAAATAATCAACCACTTTTGATCATCCATATAAAAACTAGTTATATGGGATGTCATCTCACACTACCTAAGATGTTGTGATCTAGCTCTGCAAACCATGAAATCATTGTCACCCTTGTGAGTATAATTTTCTCCCATAGGATATGTAAAATTCACCCTCTAGTGATAGATATCAATATGATCTTGATAACATACTAGTCAATCCATCCCATATACGACTGGTATCCCTACCATCTCATGGACATAAAGGACTTAGATAAAGTTACACCCACTAACCAGAAGTTGGAACTCCTTGAACTAGCACACATACTCTATTATAATTCATAATGTAGTGTCCCAAATAATAACATAAATATTTCATAGTATATAGAGCCCATGGATTTCAACCACAGTTATATATATGATAATATTTGATGCACCACACTGAAAAAAATAATAGATAAAAGTGTTGAGGATTCTAAGATCATGTCACTCACCGTACTTGTTCTAGAACCCTACTACAAGGGAATAAGGTTTAAATAAATTATCATGCCTCACATGGGACCCAGTGACACAACTGCACTACTCAAAGTTGGTTGTCTCTATTGTCTTTGTTTAACTGGACCACTTCTTCCTCATCGACATCCACCTCTAACTCAAACTAGTTTTCTGGAACTAGTCCACCTCCCTACCTAATGTAGAGATGATAAAAATACTCCTAGACATACTATCAGAGTTTAACCCCTAACCATTACTGCTAGAGGGAAGGTACTACAAAAACAAAACATGTGGCTCGTCCAACTGCAATCATGGGATTCGACTATGTCAATATGGCATTAATTCTTCATCTGACACAATATTCCACCCTGATGAATGAAAACATTGAATCTAGAACTATTGACCATGATGATGCTCATCTTATTAGATACCTTAAAATAATGATTCTGTTATGTATAGGTGGAAATAATAGGTTGAGAGACTATACTACTACACTCCACACCATATGTTTCCCTTTGGTTCCTCTATATAATTAGAACATTAATAAAAAAAATTGTAACATAGATAAATATGATCACTTTGTCCAAAGGTCAAACGTCATTTTAGAGACCTTCCTCAAAGCATACATCTCATAATATATCGGAAGAAACACAAGTTGTAATAAAATGTTGATACTACATAAATCATTTATATTCATCCATGACCTTCATCTTGAACATCTACAGATTCATGAACTTGAAATCCCTATATTCCCTTATAGTATCATGGTAAGAGTAATTATAAAACATTGTTTGGAAATCATCTCAAATAATGGCTCATTTACTATCATCCTAGTTAAGAACTTTACTCTGATGTATTTCTTATCCTCAAAGAATATATGGCATGAGCTTCACTCACTTCTCATTAGGTTCCCTTACATAATTGAAGATATATAGAGTAGTATCAATCCAAAACATAGTAGACTTTTGACCAACATCCACTAATGATATGGTTGGATCCTACTATTGCAACACATGAGTTAGCTCATCCATGGACAATGCAGGTGGTGGATATCCCTATAATTTCAGCATGATGTGATAAAATACATTTCAGAATTCTTCCATAGATCATGCATCCATAAATATATCTAGTGCCACAACTATAAAAAATGAAGGATCCTTCTATAACCAAAAGCCAATCGCCTCTAGAGTGTGGTCATTTACACTATCCTAGAATAAGATTGGAGTTCATTTTGTTTGAATGCAGATACATTAGAAAAAATAACCTTAAAATGGAATGATATCAATTTTCATGTATCAAAAGAATAGGATATGTTTGATCCTTCAAATAATAGGGTATCACAACATATCCTACTCCTAATTCTAGGAATGTAAAAATAATGGCAAAAAAAGACACTAGAGACACTGACACATTTCCACTCAAATTTTGGTTATAGATCGAGTTAAATATTTACCATTTCTATTATCAATTTGAATTTCATACATATTCCACGTTTGATTTAATTGTTGAACCATATGGATTGTCAGTTTCTAATCCATATTGGACCAGAATCATTATGAATTGAAATATTGTTTCCACATATTCCACACCAAAATATGTTCTATTACATGGGCCACATGGTCTATCACCGAGAAAGCCATAATAGTTTGTATAGTGTGTACTATATTGCTTAATTATGTAAATGGAGGTTTTGTTACGATATAAAATATGAGAAAAAAAACACTTTTCTCAATTAATCACACAAAAATATATCACAGAAGCAGACAAAGCTATAAAAAAACCTATAAAAAAACCTGGATGTTAGGAATTTGATCTTACATGGAATTGAATAATGCATGTTATTTTAATTCTAACAATTTCCCAAAATTATGAATTACATTGGATACCCTAATTTCACTAGGTTGCAATAGGTTAGATCCCAATATAATTATAATAATATCAAAATATTTCAAGTTCATCACCAAATAGTAGAATCAAATAAATTGTACCAATTAAAAACTATAACATAGTAATTTGATTCATGGAATTTTTTATTTTTCCTATATAAGTTTTAGGTACACCCTAGAACATATCATTACCAAATTACAATTCCATTATATTTTTCACTATTTTCACCAAATGAAAAACCACAGAAATAAATCCTCTGGTACTAATTTATATTATTATAGACTTAGATGTGCCTCTACAATTCCATAAGCCAATTTGGTAGCCTGGAATTAAGCACATCCCTCAAATTCAAGAGGTTGTTGACTAGCAGTGAGGGTCCATGGTGTTGTTATGGGGATATTATTCCCTCTAATTATAGTATAACATAGTGGAAGGATATTTTACAATCTATATTAGTTGCAAATAAAATAACTATAAAACTGATAAATAAATAATAATGGAATATATTAACAAATCAAGATGTAATATCATAAAAAGATGATAATGATGATACATTTCATAACTATTCAATGTATCCCAAAATGGTATAAAAAATAAAATAAAATACATGTATCCAAATAAAAAAATTCTACAAAGTGATAAAAATAAATAGAATTATGAGCATTAACATAGTCTCATCATTCATTGTTCATATATATGAATCAAAATATACAATAATATTGTGGATGACATCCCAAATCCCAACCTACATTCAATTTGTCAATTAGGGTACCCAATGGAGGACTGAATAGTGTGTGATATATAATACTATTAGGTAACCACCCAAAGATATATAATCATCCGGGATATGAAATATAATCTCAGATTATTGTAATGTAATAATGTTAGTAGAATGATAATAAATCTCAAGGCATGTATAATATGAATCTCTTAACATTAAACATCTTCTCAAGGATCCATCCATAAAATTTCCATGCTCGTGTAAACGGGTTTCCACAAACAAAGATTTAGTAACTAACATGTCAACATCGTATTGTCTATTTTTCTACAATCTAGGCCTTTAAATATTATGAAATTGGTCACTTATATCAGACTCAAGATGTTTAATCATTCAAATCAGTTTTAACTGGGTAAGGATGTATATTAGAAGAGTAAAACAATAATGGACCAAATACAAGGTGCTGAATTATTAGGAATCCATGTCGAATACCAACATTATCAAAATGGAATCATGGATAGGATTGAGTTGGGGTCTAAGGAAAATATCTATAGACCTTTTCTATTGTGGGCCTATGAAAAATTAGAATCAAGTGGTATGAGGGCCCATTAAATCCCATAGAAGAAACATACATGGGGAAAAATCCCCCTAAGGATCCACTACCATGTTCAAGATAAATGGAATAACAAAAAATCTATCTAATAGAACCATGATCCAAGATGTACCAACCAATTATTTCAGTTCCATTAAATTAAAAACTCATCCATCCATCAATTAACAATAATTAAAAATCTAATTTTTTACCTACACACATAGAACATCAGTTTGAAATACAATCAATGGGTTTATCCAGTCACATAATATTCCAATTAAACAACTTAACAATTCAAATTAATTATTTTCATGTAATGCAAGGAATTATATTTTATATTCCAGAAATAAAATTCCATTATATTATAATTGAGATTTATCTAAAAAACAATCTCATACACACAAACACACCATGGGTGGTTCATCATTAATAAAAAGAACGGGATCACCCCATATGTGGCCTAGTGGGGGAAAAATATTTTTTGTCACAAAGAAACATAAGTGAATCCCTAATATGTTCAATTTAATTTTCTTTAATTAATAAATTCATTTTTGATGCCACACTAGAATATTTTATGACTAAATAAATGGAAACCAGATTAATAAATCACCAAACCACATTGGAATAGGATGGACCACCAACCATTGGTCAGTAGTAGATCACTCTTTCAATATTAGCTCATTTTTATATTCATATTATATAAATTTTTTTGAATATATAATGAACAAAAAATTATGGCATATTAGATTGCTCCTAAATAGCACATATTTTACCCGGATGAATTAGGAACAGTTAAAATGGAATTCAGAACTCACTGCCAAGAATCAATGAAATTGAAAATGATCTCTTATAATTCCAAAAGGACTAATGGGTTACAATTTTACATTTTAGCTTTATGGGGTGATTTAGAAGCTCATTGTATTGCAATGAGATGTGAATAGAAATTATGTTTGAATTAAAATATTAATTAAGGTAATTTTAGTAATATGGAATGAATTAATTCGTCACATCGTTTGGACCCATGATATTTCTGTCTACACACCAATAATGAGCTTAGTGATTCAAAAAAGGGGAACCATGTAGGTTTTATCAATCACAATTTGGCATACTTTCCACAAACCATGCCTCAAACAACTTTCAAAATAATAGATATTCAAGCATGGTCAGTCACCCCAATTAGTACAATTTATCTAAATGTGCTTCCAATAGGTTTCCACTATCTAACCTCACCTTATTAGAATTAATTGTGTGTTCTGGACTGCACAATTTACACTAAACATTTTTTGGTTCTTTTTCATTCCAAATGATGGATTTTGGACTCTGAACAAACCCCAGACACCCCATATGTTGTTATAACCTAAAACGACATTTCCATTTTTTATATAATTAATCATTTAAACAAATATAAAATAGTTATATACCTCATATAAATACATGTATTCTAATTCAATTATATAATATACTGGTAGAAAAATGCTGGACTGGAATACCTATTGAGATTGGGGTTTTCTTGGTAGAGAGTGATCATATAGTCTGAAAATAATATTCCTAGTATTCACATATAGATAAAAATGTCTACCATTGTTATTTTTGTAAAAAAAGTAATCATTAATGTTATTAAAACACTTATTAATGTATTATATCATTCCAAAAAGTACCGATTAATAATATAACCCATTTTGTATCAATTTTAAAAATTTAATATAGAATAATATCAAATTAATGTTAAAAATAAAAAATAAATAACATTAATTTGTCTACGAAATGATAATAACATTATTCCCTTAAAAACAAGGAATTTTTTCTCAAATTACATAACAAAATGATGATATATTCTATTTATATTTCATTTTATGTACACCAATTTCAATAGAAATAATATATTTCACAATGAATGTGAACATACATTAAAAGAAAACATCAATTTTTTATTTTTAATTAACAACATAGTACCACAAAGGTTTCTTTTTAGAAATAATTATGAAAATATTAATTGAAAACAATTCATTCATTTCTTAATAAAATAGAATTGGAATCACACCAATTCATTAGTAATTGAATATATTTAATATAAAGGTTTAAATATTTTTTAATGAACATATCATTTTTATCACATGAAATTTATAGATTAAAACTATTATGCATTAAAAAATACAGTATAAATATATAAAATTAAAATATAGTACCATAATTTTTTTAAATACCCAAACACACATGGCATTATCAAATAAATGTAATTATATAAAACAAATTATATTTGTTGATGTCAAAATATTTCAATGCGTATTATAATTATAAAATCATTAATGCAGGCTTTTAAATTAATAAGAATATTCTTAAAATAAAATATATGTCCATTTATGATAAATTTACAATTTTCTAATTAGATAATCTATTAATATATGATTAAATATTATCATAACCACTCAAAATAGTTATTGGATAACCCACAGAGGGTAATTGTAACCCTATATAAAAAAATCAATTATTATTTGATTGATTCTAAATAATTCAAATAAATCTAGAAATATATATCCGAAGAGAAAAAGAACATATTTAGGGTGGATGAATCAATGGAGAAGAATAATGAATAATAATATATTTTTTAATGACAAAACATATTTGATATATTAATGGAGACATAGCTGAATAACCCAAATGTTGAGAAAAAAATATCCCCCCTTTCATTATTTTTTTCTAAATGGGAGGATAAATGTGAGTTTCCAATTTCATTGATAAAACCCATATGAAATATAATATACTAGTAATAAAAATTAAGATATGAAAATAATATAAAGGTAATTAGTAATTTTAAAATATTTATATAAAAGAATAAATAATTATAACATTCCCCAATTGAATTGAAAATTATAAATCCCAATAAAATAATAACTAAAATATATTTCAAAAAATTTACACAAAAATTTAGTAAAAAATAAATAAAATATTTTACAAAAATTCAAATAATAAAACCTTTATAAGTATAAAAACAATATTAATATAATATTATATGAATAAAATATGACATATATTGAGAAGTGTATTCCTAAAAACTATTATTTTTTGAGGTTATGAATGGATTAATAGTTATAATAAATATTTCCTAGGAATATTTATAAATATCTAAATCCCATATTTCCTCTCAATATAACATGCATGTTTAGGGCACAATATTTACAAGAACAACTTCTAATCTTTGAAACCAATTTAAATTAGAAAGAAGAATATTGACAAACAAATTATTTCTTAAATTTACCTAAAATAAAATAAATTGGGTTACCACAACAATATATATGACCTATTTATGTTTATTAAAACTATATAGAGTATCTTTTGAAAACATCACTTATAATATCGATTAATGAGGATTTATATCCTCTATACTCCCTTAAATAATTTAATATTTTTAGTTATCTATGGGTAGTGAATGAGATATTGAAATATTGGACGATATAAATGGGATTATGAGTTATTGATTCCCTAAAAGTAATTTTTGAGAAAATTGATGCATAGAAATTGAATATTATTCATGTATTACATAATTACTAAATCACTAAATTTTTTTGCATTATCAAGAAGTCTATTTATATAATTTTTTTAATGTCATATTATCATGAGTAATTTTTTTTGGGTATTATAGATTTACATATTCATAAAAATTAATTTTATGTCAACTAAATTATATACAATGATTTTGTTATATAGAATATTGTAATATTCATATTTTTATATAATAGACTATGATAATTTAACTTTTTAAGTAATGTAAACAAATTTCCTTCCATATATTGATGTATGGCTGCATTCCCTATATATAAAATAATTTAAATACATGAATACCATATCCATAGAAACAAAAATTGTAGAATGTACTTTTACCCACAATAAACATGTGAAAGACCAATTATAAGGGAATCCCAAATATCTAGTGTTTTAAGAGATCCAAACCCAATTACCATATGATAGTGATATCCAATTTGTGGGAGGGGTAGAAAAAACACAAAAATAACACATGATAAAAAAATATTGATGTAAATAATACCTTAAAACCTTTTCCTCCCAAAGAAAAAAATTCTTCATATGAGGAGGTAACATGTTGTGGAAACAATTTACAAACGATAATGACAAAATCCACTTGCGACATAATACAGTTCATGTAGGAGAACATTGAAATTTTATAACCATTAATCTTCCCATCTTCCACTTCATACATCCCATCCATCACATCCTCAAAGATTATATTTTTTGGATCAAATTTTCCATGAATATTATTTATTTGGGATTTGGTTATTTCCGAAATCAAGTAGTGGGATTTATTGTTTATGATTGTTTTTTTATATTATTTTTTATATAAAAACTAATATAACGAAAATTTGAATTATAAAAAATTAATTTATATTTGATTTTATATCATGATAATAAATGATAAGTTGAATAATAATTTTATCTCATTCTTTAATAAAAATGTATTGGGGAAAATTCACTATGAAGTGGAATAAGGTTTTAGTATAGTAATAAATCTGAATTCTATGATTTATGTGTAAATAAATTATTTACATATTTCATAGGTAGTAATTATATCCATGTGTAAACTCGTGGGGTGGGGTGGTCATATATGGCTAGAATATGAAATGGAAGATATGCCATAATATGTGAGAATGTATAATTAATTTAAATATTCTAAAATTTATTTTATGTTATGTTATTTTGTTAATGTTTTATGTGGGGTTCACCATTTCTATACACCATCAACCAAGTTAGAGAAAAAAATGATGCGCATATATTTTTGGGGTACTAGGGGAATCACTAATAACAATGATATTATTTAAATGGATGGTTGGACACAGCAAGTCCCTTACCTTGTATTCGTACCATGATATGGTTTTGGATATATATATATATATTCTTTTTTTTTGAGTTTTGAAGTGATTTTGAAGTGGATTTGGTTGGGGTATGAATAGGAAATAGTTATTGTATAATATAGTATATATATATAAATGGTATGTGTTGATGGAACTAGGAAATACATCATTACAATATTAGAGAGTGTATTCTGGTGGGGAATTGGGTGGTGGGAACCTATACTAACATAAATTCACTATTTTATATGGTTTTATATTCTAATTTAGATAGTATTCTAGATGTGTGGTGGGGTTATCAAGTGGATTAGGAAAACAGAACACTTTAAATACATTTTAATGTCATTAATTAAACAATTTAAATTGTTAATACATGAAATAATATTCATAGGGAATAACCTATAAATAATATTTAAATATTCACAACAATTTTTATACATTATTTTAAATTATTTAGAAAACATTTTTGGAATTTTAATTGGATTATACTGTCATATTAAATAGTTTTTTACACATGCTAGATTAGTTTTTTTAAAAAGAGAAACACATTTTTCTCTTCTTGTTTTAATTAGATTTTTTGAATTCATATGTCATTATTTTCGATTTATGAATTGATTCATGTTTTATTTGGATTTGATAGTAATTTTTTACTTTAATGTATTGTATTAATATTTGTATTATAATATCATTTCTACAACATTGGTTATAAGAACAAACTGGTATCCTTTTAGGGCAATTATTTATGTGTCAGTCCAAAATTTACCTCTATCCAATGAGGGTTTCTTGTAGGGTTGGGTTGTTATATTTTGATACATAAATGTATTATTCTAATATCTATTCTATTTCAGGAATATAATTTTATATATTTATTAATATACTTATGGGACATTTTATTTTTACTTTTCAAATAATTTTAGTAATGGGGACCCAATAAATACATTAATAATTGTTTTACAATAATCCCACAATTAATATTATCCATGGATAATTCCATAATAATATAAATTTTACTCTGTGACCACATAATAATTTTAAATAAATTATTTATGAGCATAAGTATCATTTTGTCTTCAATGAATCATTAATATACCACTCTAAATCTTAGGGAATCCATTATGTTGATAGAAACAAAGGTAAAATGGATTTGTTTAATGGATATTTACATTATTATAATCATGATAATTTTTTAAAACAACTCCCTTATACTACAAAAAATACATTGGAATAGAATTCACATTAAATAACTAATATTTTTTTTTCTTAATCAATTGAATATTATTTAGCATCATCTATTCTCAAATTTATCCCCACATTTGATGATATTTACAACCTTATATACATATTACACTTTAACATATCATTTGGGATATTTCTTTCCCGATATAATGTGATATTATGATGATATCTTTTTCACTATTATGGGAATTAAACACAAAACAATATAGGTCACAAAAACCAATTATCATATGATAATAAATTATTTCCATTTGTAAAATGTTACTAAAAATATAAAAAAATCAGTTTTATTGTAAATTTTTTTTAATATTATTAAAATGAACATGCTCTAAAGTAGTAATGGAAGTGGATGAATTTTCTCGACAATGTATAGTGAATTGAAGAAGAAAAAATTTAATAATAATGAAATGATTCTAAAAAAATAATTTTTATTAAATATATGAATATATATGAAATATACGTTTTTGTACACATATACTAATATCTGATCAATGAAAATCATCCAAAATTAATGGACTCTAATTTATTCTTCAAATAATATCACAGGACTAATAAAATAAAATTTTAATTAAAGTCATTAAATATTCAATAATGTCTTAAAGCTATATTGTTTAGTTATATCAATTTTTCAAATAATTACTAGTCATTATTTATTCAAATATAGAATTCATCATATAATTCAAGTAGTGATTTTTTGAAAAAAATACAACAACTCTTATAATTGATGAACTATCTATATGATAACTTTTTATCATCTAGTAATCCATAAAAATATAAATTCATGATTCCAAAAAATTAATAATCATTTTTTTATCATAAAAATCTAAATTTTAATTGTGATTTTTAAAATATTTTTCATTTCAAAGGTATCATATTGTTTTCCATAAGATCACAATGTTATCTCCTCACATTAAATTTGAGAAAACTATTCCAGTTCCGTTCAATTTTTTGTACAATGGGATTAATTTTATTTATTATATTGATTTACATTATAAAATAATCTTTTTTTAACCTCAATCAGGTTTTAGTAATTTCATCTATTAATTTTAAATATCTAAAACCAAAATTTTTCAAAAAATGTTTGAATATTTTGATTTAGAATCAAATTAATACCTTTTGTTATATAATTTTTAAATAATCGAATATTATCAACTATTCATTCATGAACAGATAAAAAAATTTCTTCCTAAATTGAATTAATATATATCCTTCAACATCAATGAATAATCCAATGATTAGATAATAAATATAGATTAACAAAATAATTCATCACTATTTCATTATTTTATTGATTAAGATTCATTCCCTATATTTAGAATATAATCATAATTCATAATTTATGATCCCTTATATACAAATATCTCAGTGGTTTATTTATCCTAATCACTAACTTATTCTTTACAAAAACAATTTTCTAAATTTATATTAATATAAAACTATGTAAATTTTCAATCCATACAACTAATTTTAGGGCTCCATTTAAAAAATTAAATTTCACCAACATTAAGAATATTTTTCTACACTTTAGAACTAAATCATTAAATAATTATCAAATTATATAAACCATATTTGTAATGGAAAACATATCGACAACATAAATTCCATTAATATATTATTATCCATTACCCATATGTAATAATTTTATTTGAATCACATTGAAATATTAATATATTTTTATTTGGAGTAATCATTTTTATATAATTATATGTTATTTTTGATTCATGAGAAAATCATGGTATTGCTTTTATAGTAAATCTAATCATGTCTTATTAGTGTAGATACATATATTGTATTGTAATAAATATCAAAAACATTATTTTATGATTCATTTATAATTGATTCTTAAAATGGGGATTTATATGATATAACCCATTAAAATAAATATATTATCAGGTTATCCCTTTTTGACAATCATCAGGGTATGTTGTGTTGACATGTTTTTTTCAATATGAATATTATCACCAATACTGTGAAAAAAATATCTATATTTGGATTTTTATTAATTAACATCTATTTACATTAACTAAATTAATTTACAATAAATTTATTGTCAAAATAAATTAATTTATTTTACATAATTAATCAATTTTCTAGAATCCACTATCGAGAGAATCTAAAATGGTTCCCAAAATGCGAGGTTTCATAATTGGAAACATATAATTTGTTTTATGAAAATTTATCTTTATACAATGTGAAAATGTGTTATAATATTTAAACATATGAAATGAAATAAAAATTAAAGGAATTTTCAAAAAATATTATATAAATAGGTTATCTTGGACATATATTTATTTTTACTATATAATTTCAAAGTAAACATAGAGTAATTAAATGTCATTTTGTTTTATATGTTATCAGGATCATGAGAATTTAAAAAATCATATATGTAATTTAGAGTTTCCATTCATGAAGACTTTTTCTTAATCTCAATGTTAAGGATAAAGTATAATTATATTGAAAATGTGTTCAATTATATCATACCAAACGCCATATTAAATGATTTTGTTATTATATATTTCCAATGTTACATTTTTAGATTATCCATATGAATGATATTAGTAATTTCAACAATCTTTATAAAGGGACCTTTTCAAAGTTTACCAGATAATACTAATATTGATAATATGATTAAGGGGATTTATCCATGTGAGAATATGTTATCCTTACCAAAAGAAATAATATTATTTTTTTATTAGGGATTTGGAAACTAGTAATTATTTTGAAGGTATATAGTTATAAAATAATATAGTGTTATAACATATATATTATATTGATTCTTGTTTTAATTTATAAACATTTTAAAAAAAACCCAATTGGAAGTCTTTATAATGATATAATGTGATTCATAGTACAAATAAATTAGAGAATATTATAAGAATATTTTTAGGGTACTTTTTGTCTCATCCTTTTTCATGAATAATACAAATGTTATACCCTTTAATTATCCCGCCACAGAGATCTAGAACAATTTTAACATTTTAATATCATTCATGGATCAAAATGGTATTTATAGGTTATATGTGGTAGCACTAAAGGTGTGATAGGACATCCAAATATTTTTAATGCTATTTAATATTCTTATTTATATTAATATAAATGATGGGTCGAGTATTTATTCAAATATGGTAAATAATTTTTATTAAAAAGACTTATATAATTTTTTATTCCAGATATTCCATAGTGTTTATTCGATCCTAATAACATAATTACTTAATTTCAGTAACTATTATAATTTCAAAATTTTGATAATATATAAAGAAGTTTGTGATTGTAATTATTTTATATAAATCCCAATGATTTAATTATTAATTAATAATTGGTTTAAATTTTAACTTTATTTTTTAATAATTGTACGAGTTTTTTAATTAGTTTATTTCATTTATTTTCTTATTGTTCATGGTAGTGTTTTTTATTCATCCACAGTCATTTTGAGTAATGGTGTCTTCATGAAATTGTTATTATGCTATCAAAGATACAATTGATAATTGAAAATATATAAAATAATTGTCAGTTTTTTTGTACTTCCACAACCTTTTCACATGATGAAAATTTAATTTCATATTTACATAAAAAATTATTAGACTAATTATATCATATATGATCCACATCAGAGTGATTCTACAAAGTGGGTATCGATAATACCCTTGTGTGAAATATTTCACCCAACATTCTCTAGTCCACCATACCCCATATGCATTATAAAACATGAAAAATTATTGAAATTAATCTCCCCTTGTAGAATTGTTCAATGTAAGTAAGTGACTAATGACATGGTTTTTGTATAGGATAAAAATAATGTTTTTTTGAACATGTGTAACTAATATGAATGGAATTCATTATGTATGTGTTATATACAAATTGTTCCATTACTAATAATATAATGATGAAGGATACTTGTGGGATATATTTCAAGTGATTCGTGAGAAAATATGAAATCCATCATAAATGATTTATATAAAAATTAAACTAGGAATAAAATTCACTAAGTCCATGATAAATTAAATTGGTGTATTTTCATTATATTAACTTTTTTAATCTATCTTATGTTCTGTTATGGATGTAATAGTTAAGATATTTTAAATAATGTCTTATATAATTCTATGAAAAATTGTTATATTGGCACATAGAGGAATTATATCAATTAATATTTTTGAGTTTAATAAAGGAAGATGTTTTTTTCTCAACAATTTAAGAATATTATTCTATAAAACATATAATATTTTTCAAAATAAATATTCATTTTTAAGAGGATAGTATATCTATGTTTATAAGATTAATAAATTTGGATATTCTCTCAGAAAATATTAATTTCACAATATTTAGGTATATTATAAATATAATAGGATAATAATTGAATAAATATTATACTAAAGAATAAAATATATTATACTTATATATACATATATTGTTATAATATATTCATATATTATTCTAATATATACATATATTATAAAAATATATACATATATTATTCTAATATATACATATAATATGTTTTTGATATTTCAATTAACAAATTGATTAGATTGTAGTGGATTTATTATCAATTATTATATATTTTTTAATACCCATCATGTTAATATCAATGGGGAATACAATTAACATGAATTGTAATTAAGGATGTTATGCAATATGTATAATGTTTATTGTGGAAAATCGACAACATATATATAAATGTATGTACTATAAAAACTAAAAAAATTACAGAATCTATCTCCATTATAATATAAATATCAAGATAATTCATAAAATCCTATAATATATCACAATACAGATGGTTATGAAAATATATTTTGGCACATTTCATTCTCTTAATTTCCATCCAGGAATTCTTTTCGGAAAAAAATTAGTGACCTAAACATGTTCTGAGTAAAACATAGTATGGCACAACCAATGTTATATATTATTATATAGTCATTTAATATAAAAAGGATAGTGATTTGGTAATAAATAAATTATTAAATTAAATGAACCACATCATATCAACTTATAGGAGGACACATTTATGACTATACTAACATCAACCAAAGCTAAAATTCCATTAAAAAAGTCACAATGTGAAAATAATAATAATATTGTACCCATGTTATACCAATGGAATCCATTACCATTTAGGTTTGGGAAAAATCATACCAGTAACACCTGAATTATAGCTTAGGGGTATTCTTTTAATCTATTCTTGAACCCTTGGTAATGTGCAATTATAATAATAATAGTTTCTAATCCCATTAACATTTCATGTGTAACATAATTATATACTTGATTTCATATAAAGGATAAAATTGAAGGTGGTATACATCATAATACATCATTCTTAAACCATTTATATAATTAAATCCATTCAAATAACTAGAAAAATATAATAATTTATTCCATAAAATTATGTCTAGGAAATGATCAATTTATGATATGTATTATGTCTATATGGTATCAACTCTTGTAAAATGCACCCATGAAACATGTTTCATGGTTTGGGTAATCCTAGAAATTCAAAAAGTGTAATCCATGATTTCCCTAATTATTTAAATCATATATCTTTATATAATCATTATAAATTAACTCAAGTGGAATATATGAAATTTCAAATTTCATTTATCCCTTTAGTAATAAACATAAATTAGGCATAATATGGTCATTTGAGATGAAAATTCTATTCATGTTTATAAATTCACCATATAACAACTCAATTGATTCAATGTAATCCTTGAATCATAAATTTCTAGATGAAATAAAAAAAAATGGTCTGTTGATCAAGATTCTAGAGAAAAATGTGAAGGGAAAATATTTAACACAACCAAGTGGTGGAGGAGTTTATTTTCTAAACAATGGAAAACATTTATTGGGTCAATTATAGTATCTCTAGAGGGAATAAAATTTTATTTAATTTTAATTTATGTTTCTTTAAGTTACGTATGGAAATTCCATATCATGAAAATACAATGCACATTATACATATAATAACGTTTTGGTAAACCAATGATACCACAAACCATATATTGGTAGATGACTCTTTATCTAATTTGAGCTTTAGATTCAGGATAGAACATGGTTAACTGAAAAAACTAGAAAGACTATATGAATATATATCTTATTTCAGCACATAGAATTATTGTACGATATAAGAGAGTAAACTATGAAAAGAAAAATGTGGATTCAATGTATTGCTATGAGGGGTTAAATGAGATGAATAGTAATTCAATCAAATTGCAGACACTGGAAATCCACAAATTTGTTTGAGTGGAAGATATGGATCTCTCAGAGAGGGTGGATACAGAATAAAGGGGGTATAATATGTCCATTGTTTTAGTGTAATTATTAAAAATGAACATTTCACCACATTAAAATGGGTCACACAATTTTTTCTAAATGGTAGGACAAACTATTCTCTAAAAGTTTCATCTCTCATCTATTGTAGGACACCCTTACACTGCTAATAAATATTTTTATATAAACTATACGATGAGCATGAATTCTGACAATCTAATTGAACAACCATTTTTAGGGGTTGAACATGTTTTTAAAATCCATTAAAACACTATTTGAGTCCCCTATTCAACATTTCTAAAACAATTCACATGGTCTTGTGGCATCCAATTCAAGGTTACACTAACTGTGAAGCTCAATATATGGTTCACATGGTTAAGCTTCAATATTATAACTAACCACCCAACATCCATGTGAATCATTTTCTTTCTGAAGAAGTGGAACTTAAATGTCAAAACATGCCTTATATTCTCCCTAACCCTTCCATAAAAAATTAATCACAATTAAATAATCAAAATAAAATTGATTTTTTCAAAAAAAAAATGGATTTGTACCACATTAAAAATATGGAATCAAACAGTAAATGTGGATAAAGGATTGAATAATTTCAATATTCATTTTTCAGAAAATATAAATATTAATGAATTTTAATTATGGAATATTTATTTAGTGGATGTGGATAGAAAGGTGTGGATGATTGTTTGAGGAGAAATGGAGATGAGTTTTTTACCATGAACAAACCATGTCAATTAATATTCACAAATATTCGTTTTAATCTATGGAAATTTTAGAAATTTTTATATACAAAATAAAAATAATTATGAAATTGTATAGTTAAACAATTGATTTTTTTCGAAAAATAATTAATCTAAATTTCAATAGTAAAAACAAAATAATAAATCGTAAGTAATTAAATTAAATGGTTTAATTTTTTTATAAATTTAATAATTACA
Source organism: Viscum album (assembly GCA_963277665.1). Taxonomy (NCBI): domain Eukaryota; kingdom Viridiplantae; phylum Streptophyta; class Magnoliopsida; order Santalales; family Viscaceae; genus Viscum; species Viscum album. Next base: position 466,621,861 of record OY728122.1, on the reverse strand, counting down.
TGTCATAATTTAATTCATAACATAAAGGTTTTAGAGTGTGATATATATATTTATATATTGAGTAGTCTATAGATATTGTAAAGGAGTCCTGGTTAATTTGATAACTTAATAATCATATATGAATATATTATACCATTTAAAGTGGATTTGACACATAGAATAATTTCACGAGTTCTCCAAAAATCTAGAAGACTATTAAAATTGATTTTATCATGTTGGTAATAATAGAATCTACTACATATATTTTCAAAGGATGATATAAGACTCCACTATCTGAATACAAAGGAGATGATGAATTCCGGGATAGTGAACTGCTAGGGAAAGAATTTTGGTATATCCATTTCTTGAGGAGGAATCCCATCCAACATGGAGTGTTATTATCATATCATGTATTTAAAGGTGTTGATATGTAATATTATACCAATAATATATTTTTTTTATATAAAATAAAATTTCTTATAATAATTACATTTTTATTATTGATTAAATGAAATTTATGGATCCACATTGGATGAAAAGAATTTTTATGAAATTATTTATTATTAGACATCATATCAATTATCCTAATAGGTATTATAAAAAATATCTCATTAATAGTTAAAAAAATACATAGTTAACAATTATTTGACACATTCATGATTTTTGGGGTAATGTTATAGAAACCAATATAGTATATACATCAATATTACATCATTTATTGGACAAAAACAACTTATAATACATACACATTTTAATTTTTTATTTTAAATTATATGATTTAATATTTTGCTATAATTTTAAAAATAATAATGATAATTTATATAACATATTTAGAAAACACACCATGGCCGCCCCAGTGGACAAATAATACAAAAAATCCTAAAATTCATAGGATTATTTTATTAAAAATTAGGATTATAAAATATAAAAATAATTAAACATTAATCCAATTCATCATAGTTCTACATTAATTATTCCTAATATTTTTAATATTTGTAACTGTTTTATGAAATAAATAAAATAAATGTTAAGATAAAATACATGTAAGGTCAAAATAACAGGATGGTAAGGAAGACATAAATAAAAGAGAGTAAATTAGTGATAATTAATGTAATTTTCAGTTTTTTCGTATAAGTTAATAATTATAAAAATAGTTTAAAAATATATATATGATTTTATATTTTGAACATTAAAAATAATTAATCATTAGTAACATCATTTAACGTAAAATTCCAAGAAATTGTATCATATGGACAATGTAAACTTCATCATGAATATGTTAAAAGATTTAACATAGAATACTTAATAATTTTCAACAATAATTATTTCTGCTATATAAATATTTTCCTGTTTCATTTGTGGAATATATAATTTTAGGCCAACCAGTCACTGTATGATCCCATATTCTTCTTGGTCTGTCTCTCTCTCTATGTTGTTTATTTTCGACATAGTTGTAGAGTCTTCATATGAGACTAAGAAATTATTTTAGATAATATGACCTAATTTTTAGGGACATAGATTTGATTTAAATAATAGGGTCTAAGAATATATTATTCATATTTTTATTTGGTTCATGGAGATTTGATAATCATAAAAATATGTTCAATTTTTCTAATGAAAAATGGGCTGAAAATTCAACAACATAACATTTAGAAATCCAATAATGGGATTATATGTCATTTAATTTTTCATGGGATTTAACTAATTAACAAAATGAAATATGTTTTTTTGGACATTTCCAATAAAAACATTTACACAAAATTTAATGTAATCACACAATGTGTTTATTCCCAAGTAGCAGTTGTAATATTGTTTTGTTAGTGATCTTATTTTTGATTCACTACAGTTTATCTCCTGTAAACCCTATGGAATTTGCCAGAAAAATTTGGGGTGCCATCATCTATTCGAGACACAACCATAGTGCGTGCAGTCCCTAGTAAAAGGTTTTGGTCATGTTTCTTCTTTCTCCTCATTCTAAAATCATTTGCAGCTATAACCCATTGACTGATTGTGTTGTTGATTTGAATCATGGTCATTTTTGATATAGTAACCACTTTATAATAATCCAAACCTATTTTCTCATTGGAATTGGTTTTTGGAATAATTGTTGGATTTTAGATGTAGGTAAGCGTCTATATCTTAACCACATTGTTTGATAATTTTCATTTTTATTCAAGATTGTGATAGATCCAGCATAGTGTGAAAAAATAATTCAAATAAATGAATGAGATTTTTGATTGATATACAATGTTTTCAATTGTATTCCGACCTGAATTATGGTTACCATTATGTATGAAAACAATTTAATATAATTTAATTGGATAATGTCTTAGTGTATTCTTATCAAGACATGTGACAGAGGGTGATTTATTATAATATAATACCTAAATTGTGTCTTATTGCTTATAGATACAATTTTAACCTAATTCGAATCAAATTTCTAGGGTATATGAATATAGAATGGTAGTTAAAATAATTAACCATTGATAGTTGAGATGTGATAATATTATATCCATGCATTATGACACGAAATGTGTTCCATTTTTTAGTACTTCTATATTGGGCTTGAACATTGCACATGCACATTTAAATGTTGTAATGATGATATTGAACTAGCTCATCCTAGTCCAATTTTTTAATTATTATAGCGGTTGAGCTATGACAAGTCCCATACTATAATTATTTTGAGTATTTTTCTAAAATATCTTAATTATTATCGGGAATTTCTCTATATTTTTGTGTCTATACAATGGTTATATGGTTATGGTTTTCATGGTCAAAATACATTCTTGCGGATATAGTTTCATTGTAACGAAGTCGGTTAAATTACCTTCGTTATGTGGTTTTGTTTTGAATGGTTGTAATATATTCTCAGTGAAATTCTGGAAATTCAACGAACCATGGTACTTTACCTTAGTTATACCGTTCAAGATGTCATGGTAGGAATAAATTCTCCGTGATATTCTCACACAGAGTTAAACCGATAGGTTTTTTGATTTTATTAATTGTTGAATGAACTAATATAGTTATTTATTGCATTATTAAATAAAAATCTTATCAAAATGGGTTTTTTATATATGCTGGTCCCGATGTAATGAGATATACTAACCCTCCATTCAGGCCTCCATTTGTCACCTGAGAAGATTTTTTGGATACTGGTTTGGAAAAGGGAAAAGGACGTTATAACTGAATTCTTGTTTGATGTTATGATATAGTATTGAGATTAGACCAAGATGTATTTTGGGACCCGATACATTTAGTCATTTATTTGAAAACACAATTTGTTTCAAAACATATTTTTTAATGAAATTTTGTTATATTCTAGCATGTCATTATATTATTCATTATCTATTTTTGGGAATATGAATTTATATTTTATAGTTTTCTTGTTTTATATATTTACATGAATGTTTCCATTTAAATATAATTTTTATACATCTATGACACTTTATACCTGATGTTATTGTCTCCCCGCACTACATTTTATACCCCATACTATTCATAATCCTTTGGAATATGAGTAGGTGTTCGTGATGTCTCATATGAAACCATTTCAGGACTTGTGAGATAGTATCCATTTGGGGTTGTTACTAATTTTTATAAGAGGAGCATGTTTTATATTCATTTTGATATATTATGGGAATGGAATAAAGGAGACCTTAATGTGTTGAGATGTGGTAATTTGATTGTTCATGGGAGTTTTTATCCCATATATGAGGGAATATATGAGTTTCCAGGAATGGGATTAATGTTTATGTAGTGTGTTTTTTATTATTTATATTATTTAAACTTTTATGAATCACATTTTGGGAGAGGTTATTTTTATGTGATCATACTAATTCTTGATATTTTCAGTCATGTCATAATATGGTTTGAGATAAGGATAAATAAATTATAATATAGATATTGATATATATTGGCATGAATTGTTAATGATTTGTTTATATCAATTTCATCATTTAATATTTACTATCCTAATAAAATATAATATGAAATATCTATTTCAATGGATAAATGAAACGAGTTTCAGGGTATGATAAAATATATGTAATCTAGGTTTAGAGGAACAAAGAGATAGTGGTCCTATATTGTAGTAATAGGTTGGGGTTGAACCTGTTACTATCCACATATATTAGGTGTGTGTTTTTCATGTAGTTAAAATATCTCTCCTTAATCTTCTATTTGAGTTTTAAGAAAGTGGAATTTATTATGCTCCTAATACATATTAAAGAGAACATCCCTTAGTTTGTTAAATTCATAGAAATTTCCATCATCATGACCTCTTCTTGAGGGGAATGCATTCAATTGGAAGGGGGAATTTTTGTACCATTATATAGAATAATGTAAATAAAAGAGAGTTTCAGTTGTAATATCTGCCAACAATTAAAAGGGATGACGGACTGTTGGATGAGAAGTTATTGATTAATTCAATAAATAGGATCATCGATCTTCTTGAGATAGCCAAATTTGGGAGGTTGAATATTGATTCCTATATTCATTACCGATATTCCAAGCATTGGTAGGATATTAAGGAGGAATATTGGTAACAAGAAGATATATCAAATAGGGACATCTAGACGATGTTATCCAGCCATTTCTATAATTAGTCCTTGATGGCTGAAAAGTCCCATGTTTTTATTCACCTAAAAATGAAGGCTTTATTAGAGTCGGACTATATGGGATGTTTTGTTGACCAGCAGTTCTTTGTGCCATATATGGAATTTGATGAAGTCTATCGAGAAAAATATCTCTTGGTCGATCATCTTTTTGATATTAGGTCACAGTTAAATGTTTTCCTTTTAAAAATCTATAATATTGCAATGAATTGAGAACTCATATCTAAAGGGAAAATGATAGAGTCTCCAAGTAGTGGCCATGCTATTTCTGTAGGGTTTTCTATGGGGTCATAACTAAATGGTTTGAAGAACCATTATGATTGAGTCCACTAAAAATAATTGTGAATTGAATATTGATATGTGGGAACCCTTGCCAAGATCATGTCTCGTTAAAGTGGTACTAGTGTGGAAATTTGTGACACAAGATCATTATTTTACATTACCATGTTGTAGAGGGTTGCATTTGTGGTAGACTAATCCCTGTTCTTTTGTCGTATGAGTAATTGTCATCACTTTTTAGTGTCAGGGGATCCAGAAAGGATTAAGAGTGGGGAAGTAGCTCAATGACCCCAAAAATTCTTATATCTAGAGTTTAAAATATCATTCAGGATAAAGAATGAGACTTGGAAACCTTGTTCATGAGAAACTGTAGCATGAACATGATATTTCTTATGGTAGTTATAATGGATCCTAGAGAATTGGGAAAATTCAGTTAAATTTTTTGCAGACTACTTATACTAATAAGGATACTACCTCATCTATGGTTAGGGGAATGATTCATGATTCATTTACTACATCATTCTAGTGGTTTGATATAGGAGAAATACATGATTCACTATCATTACAATTTTAGAATGATTTGGGTTTTTATGTGGATGTAAGAGATGGCGTTTTAACCTTTGTCAAAAAATTGGGACTTCAGTCATGAAATAAAAAATCTTGTAAGGAATGTTCTCTATAGATTTGTGGTTAACATCACCTTATATAATTGTTCAGGTTGTTAATGTATATCCATACTTTATTCTGGTTATATATTTGTTAGTTATATAATAGTATCAAATAAACTCATAATTCATGAGAGTTACCTTTCTATCTCGAGATGGAAGAAGAAATTCTCAAAACGGTGAGTGGGATCTTCAGGCTGGTCAGTTTGGATGAATTAAGTGTAGTGTGTATTTTCTAATGGATTAGATCAATGGTCTTACTCTAGATAAGAGTGGAATATAGAATTATTATTTTCGTCAAGTAGTAGATTTTTTAGATGTATTCCTTAATTATTTCATTGGGTCACCACCTGTGCGAAAGGTCGAGGTCAAGATTGAGTTAGTTTTTGGATCCAAGGAAGCTCATATCCCTCATTACTAAATGGCGTTAGGGGAGATTCAAGTGATGAAATTTTAGTTTTAATATCATGAATCACAACTCTTCATAAATCCTAGTATAACTTCTAGGTTTCTACAATTATATTCTCTAGATAAGATTATGGATCTTTACACTTATGTGTGGATTATTAAAGGTTGAATCTTATGAAAATCATGAAATGGTATCATCCTGCATTTATTAAAAATAATTTTTATCCTTTTAAAGATTCTAATATATTTGTAAATATTTAATTATGATCAGATTATCCTCAATTATGTGTGAGACTATCATTCATTCAAATACTAATTTTAGGAGATGGCATGGCCTGTTGGAATTCACAGTGTTGTCTTTTGGGTTAACTAATGTGCCAACAGTATTCATGTACATATGGAATACAATCATTTTTCATTTCTTAATTAGTTAGTGGATTTTTTGACAATATTAAAGTGTATTCCCAATCAGTATATCATCATTATAATCATCTCTACAAAATTATGAGTATATCAAAAGTGAATCAAAATTCAGCCATGATTATCAAATTTATTATATCCATTAATAAAGGGAACTTCTTAGGACATTTCATCACCTAATAAGAAGATTCATTGGACCTATTCAATGACACGATTGTGATATCGTAGGAACATCCCAAAAAGGCTTTAAAATTTAGATCTTTCTTTGATAAGCTAGTTGTCATCGGTGTTTTATCCATCATTTATCCAATTTGGAAGAAACAATGTCTCATAAGACCAAGAAATGATGGAAGTTTATTAGTTTGAATAATAAGAGATATTTTTTAATGAGATAAATGGCCAAATAAACTCATCGATATATTTTTGACACCACGATGTTTTGTAGTAAAGAATTCTTTATATAATATTAAATCTTCAATAGCTTGTATTACACACAGTTGTTAGTTTATTTGAACAATGATATTCCATTAAATTAAATTTTATTATCATGTCATTTAGATTAGCTGGAATAATCATAACTGACATATTATAATTTTTGGTTAATTCATTCACTAAAATTTATTCATGAAAAATATAAATCAATTATATATTTTCATATTTGTATTAATAAATTACATGAATTACAATTTGTAAATAAAATTAATTAAAAATATATGTTATATAAGTAATAAAATATTTATTGTATTCATCAAATAGATATTTTAATTATAGGGAATGAATATACTGTATTTGATCTATGAAAGGCTATTTTTTAAAAGGTTAAATTTACAACCTTTTAATTATAAACAATTTTAAATTTAAATTTAGACTCATTAATAAATTTTATATGAAATCATGATCTTATATATTGATATAGCGATATAAAAAATTACTTTGGATTTATTTTTTATTTTATCTCATAACCTTCGTTGTTTTATGAATAGTAAAAATAATATAAATTTCAAAAGATAATTATTTCATAAGAATAATTTCTGTTGTTAAATTATATTATTGAATAGTTTTATGGAATAAATATACTATATATTTATATTATTTATAATTTAGTTCATCAGTAATAATTTTACATTTCATTTAGATGTAAAAGCATTTCAATCTTATTCGATGTTTTAACATTTAAACCAATTTTCTCATTCAAAGAAAATGATTAATTTGAAACTAATATCTATAAATTACTATTTATAATTATTAAAAATGTATTATATACATTGAATCAGTAGGTCAAAATTATGTAATTTTATATCACTTATTTTCTGGAATTATAAATTATGACATCATTCATTTTTATTAATAATTTAAAAGGGTAGTTTAGGTAATTAAGTATAAACATAAAATTATAAAAATATGAAAAAACCTTTCATATTATAGTTGGATGATTTTTTAACCTAAATCATCATTTGGTCAAAATAGTATTCTTTTCATTCCACTTGGAATAGATTAGAAGGTATGATTTTTTTATTTAATGAATTGTTAAATACATCGTACTAAAATTATTATAAATATATCAATTTTAATATAATTTTATACATATGGTATATTTGACTACAGATTCTAATTTAAAATCTAAAATGGTTTTCTTTATCATGGTAATTTATTTTTAATATTTAGTTAATCAATAACTACCATATAATGTTTTACATTGATGTTAACAAAACTATTAAATTGATGAAAAATAAATAAAAGATTTCTTTTAAATGATAAAAACAATTAAAATACATAAACACTATACCACATTTTTCTTGAGTATATATACACCATAATAATCAATGGATTGAGTTATTAACAATTTGGATTCATGTGGATAATATTATGAAACTTATAATAATTAATGTAAAGTGATGTTAATGTTGTCACATTCATGTATTAATAAATAAACCATTTTTCATGTCTTATTTTTAGTATATATATTTAAATATAATTATTATTCATAAATATATAAGATTTATCTTCATAATTATAAATTTTTTATTCAAAAAATATGCTTAAAATAAATGCAACAAATTTATTAATTATTTTATTACTATATATAATAAATAAATATGATTGAAAATATTAAAATCAAAATAATATGGAATAATTAATATATCTAGGGAAATTTATAGATTAACATGAATTGTTGACAATATAATGAAATATGGTGTTCCATGTTATCTTTTTATATTATTATTTTCTAAATTAAAAGAATTTAATAGTGAAAAATTTGATAAAATTTATTTTTTATCAAAATAACATTTTATTAAATTCATTAAATATAATAAACAAAATTTAAAATAAATAAATTTTTTAATATGGTATGAAATTTTCTAATGTATTTTTTAATAGTCTAATTTAACACAAATATTTACATGTTTCTCTATTATAATATTGAAATAATTGTTACGCTAGATAAAAATAAAATTGAATAATAATGTGTCAATTAAAACAATAATGTTCAAATTAACATTAAAACATGTCAATAATATATTTTATTATGATATTACAGCCATATCCCATGTAATATTATAATCTATGACATTTTTAAAGGTTTTATATTGGGTTTTATTTTATTATAAATTAAATTTTTTTGAGATTCCAAAAGTTCCCCTCACATCAATCGTAAAAGGGAACTTTCTCTCTCACTACTCAATTCATTTATACAATTAATTCTCAACCACACACTAACCATTTTCTTTATAAACATCAGTATTGACATTTTAGAGTTTATTTTATAAATCAAAGACCAACCCTGTGGTTTAAAGAGGTGATTTATATAGATCATGTCGAAGAAGAGGTAATATCCTCCATCGATTCATTGAAACTAATTTATTATTCCCCATCATCTTGATGAGTTTTTTATTCTAAATTAATAACTATTGTAACAATTATATACTAAAATGTTATTATTATTATTATGGAAAAACCATATACCAGGATTTATCCAACCCACATAAATAATGAAATCACCACGCACAGGTACAAATGATTTACCATCACCACGTCATGGTATAAACTGTTTTTCACCAATACCTAAAATGGATAAGTGAAATTATTCAAATAAAAACTATATAGGATTATATTAATATAATATTGATTCTATTACAAAATATATTCCATCAACATCCATACCGTTACACAATTATGGGAATGATACCTTCGTCTGTGTATGCATATGGCATACCGTCTCCATGGTGTGATGTGATTCTCTCTACATGATATCCATTAATGAATAATTTCTTTAATTTATATAATAAATAAATATGAAATAAATTATGTTAATATTATTTTGTAATTATATAATTATGATATAATAAAGACAACCATAATTTATCCAATAAAACATAAATAAGAAAATGTAGCTGTTAATACATGAGTAACAAGTAACAATGAAATGTCATTACCAAAAAATTGATGATATAGACAAATGATATCATAAAAATGACAATGTTTCCAGAATAAGAGAATAATATTTTTTAGATCATTATACATGAGGTTAATTTATATACAAAGGATATTAGACCTATGGAATGGGATAATTTCTCAATCTCTTTATTATATGAGATTGTTTATTCGTAAGTATAAACTGAGGTCTATTTATAATCCCTTTCCATGATTCCTAAATTTGTATTAAAAAACATAATTTTTATCCATATATAATATTTCAATGTCAATTTAACCAATTAGTATGTATTTATTAAATGATATGGATGTAATATCTTTTTGTTTATTGTATATGGTACTTTTTTTGGCATTCTCAGAAAAGTACGAGAATAATGATTTTTTTTAACTTATACTACAAGAACACTTTTTTACATTATAATAACACCTTATTTCCATAAATATTAAAATAAAATATTTCATTTTTATAACCAAATAATTTAATTTCGTTTATGATTATGTTTCACAATGATAAAAGTTATTGTTTTTCATGATGATATGATATTTTCCTCAAGAATTAATTTGATGTGTTCTCTATAAATTATTTTCCATCTATGATGTAATTATTTTATAGGTTTAAATTTCAAGTATAATATACCTATTGTTCATATGTTTTGAATATGTTTATTATGGAATTATATTTAAAAAATCCATTTGTTTTATATAGATTATGTAATGGTGGAATGTTGTATAAAGCAACCAATTTTATTCCTTATGTTATGATGAATGATTTATGTGTTTTTGTAAGAAGTAATAATGATATAATTATGATATTGGTGGGAAATATATCCACATATAATTAATTAGGTAATTATTTATATCCCATGATATAGACAGCACGAGAATGCACACTGATCTTGGTTCAGTAATATTGTAATGGATTGAGGAATGATATCTGTTTAGTAATGGAAATTGTCAAATATTATGGTCTTGAAAATGAGCCCGGAATAATATAAAATTATTTTATATGATTTTGTGAATGCCAAAAAAATTCATTTCCTCTGTTATTACTTTTGGGAAAATATTCATTTATTTTTATGAACTTTTATGATTTATCCCATGTCATGATATGATGACATTTCAAATACATGACAGGATTTTATAATGTTGCGTTCATAAGATTATGATTGATTGATATCTCCCTTATATACACTTACTGAGGATCTGAGCTGACCCATTCATATGATTATTTTACAAATTTCATTAATATGGGTATTAAGTATGATATTTCCAAATAGTTATTGATATAAAAAAAATATGCTGGAGAAAATGTAGATGTCTTATGATCCATTTGTTTATGATTCCATGTTTCTAAAGTTACTAAACCTGTACATTTTTGTGTAGTTTTGTTATATTATTTAATAAATATTATTAAATGTTTTTGTAATATATATCCATGTAATTTATTATATATTATAGTTGGTATAAGATAAATTTCATAGTTAACCATTGGAAACAATGACGATAAAACCTTAAGAAGAACCCTACAGATACATCAAAGTATATATTACAATACTTGTGTTTTAGAAGTTATTACAAATAATCTTGGATTAAACCCAATGTGTATTATATTTAAATTTGATTCTTGAATATGAAGATTTCCCTCTATAATTAGTGTTCGTCACACTATTCTTCTTCGTATAAGTATTTGGTTAGAACCTGAAGGAAACACATTGATGCTAAATATGATGGGCAATGAAATGAATGTCCATAAAAGAAACCAAATGATATGTGAGATGGGATAAAAAATCATGTATCTATTATCACACAACATTCTCAAGCTATGAATCGGGTATGATAAAAAAACGTGAAAAAAGGGATCAACATTTTCATGAGTCCTTTATGGTAAAATGTCAACTTTCATTCAGCCACTCTACTGATGAACTAGTAGCTGAAAATTGATCGGTAGAACTGAAATGTTATTTTTAGTTCCCCAATTTTCTAAACATCATAATGTTATCTTATCAATATATCATTTGGATGATGAATTGGATAAATGGTGTATCCTTATGAATAATAATAAGAAAAAGTCGAAAATGAAATCATATAATTAGATGATGTTCAAGAACATATTTTTCAATAAATCCTTTCTGTGTATTCCTAGAACAAAGATAGATAATGGATTCCATGATCTTAAGAAAAAGGTTGCTGAATTTTGATTGTACCTACAATGAAACATTTTTTATATAGTCATGGTATGCTTCTGAAATGGTTATCCAACCTGAGATTAAAATTGATCAACTATTTAGTGGCATAAAACCATGTCTCCAAAGTGAATTATCCATATGTTGAATCAATAGCTATGAGTAATTCTTTTGATGTGTTAAAATGGTTGAGATGGAGGACGGAAGAACTAACCCATAAAATGGTTTTTATAATATTATAAAATTTGAATTCAAGGGAGAACCTAGTGATCAAGAAGAGAAGAAAATGTGTATTACCTTATTCTAAAAGTCTATAAAGGAACATTAAGTAAATTATCTTAATGGGACTATAGATTGTTTTATGTGTGGGAGAAAATTATTTATGTAGTTAAATGTATATGTCGCAGGAAAAAATATTTCTATCATTTCAAATAGTGAAAAGTCCACATAGAGTGGTCCTCCTCAATTCAATGATAATGTCGAAGCAATTGAGTCATTATGCTCACCAATTCCTTAATACAGGGGTTATCGATGAATAGCGATGAAAAAAATTAATAAGGTCAAAAAAGTAAATTCACATGGGTTCAATATCAGCAATATGAAGTATGATAATGAAGTGGCGAATGGTACAATTACCATTCACTCTAAATTAAAATATGTTTTATTTGATTATGGATCCACCCACTATTTTATTTCAAAATTACATTCATACTGTATTCTTATATTACCATAACAATTAAATGTTGAGTTATCTATGAAGACTACTAATGAAATAAATATCACAAAAAAAATTATAATTCATCTCATTTTGATGATTTAGGGAAGGTGATTCTGAAAAATCGTATGGTTCTTCAATTAGTGGAATTTCCTGGAATTCTTGGTTTGTAATGGATTTCTCAAGATGGTCCACATATCAATTTCAATGGAAAGGAAGTGAAATTTAATATTATGAATCATTATATGATCGTCTATCGATGTAATGATGAATATGGAATTCCATTGACAATTTATTCTATTTTATGGGTCTTCATTCCTATAAATGATTGTTATCTATCTCGAATGGAAGGGGATAGTTTTACCATTAAAAATATACATATTGTGTGGGAATTTTTCATTAACTTTCTAGAAGAATTGGCAGGACTTCCACCGAAATGTGAAGTTTAATTTTAAGTCAAATTCATCTTATGTGTTATACCTATTTCATATACAGCATATTAAATGACCCCAAATTAGTATTCTAAATTTAAGAAACAACTCTAAGTGAATTGTGAAAATGTATTTATATTCCCTAGTGAGTAAAAATGGCGTGAAGAAGCTATATTTTTCATGAAGAAAGATGGATGAAGGATGCTCTATATTAATTATCAAGAACATAATAATATCACTATAAAAAACAAAAATCATCTTCCCCACAATGTTGAATAATTAGACACACTACACAGAGATCAATAATTTTCAAAGATTGATCTTCATTCCAAAATTTGTAATTTATGTTTCATTCTTAGGGTCGTCAGTATAATTCTCTATATGGTATGGAATGTTTAAATTTAGATTGATTACATTTTTTCTTATTTATTCCCATACTATCTTAATGCATCAAATGAATATATATTTTAGAGAATATGTCAATCAGTTTCTAGTAGTCATTATATATGATATTCATTTATATTCAAAGGTTATAGAAGAACATGAAGATAACATGGGAATTGTACAAAAGTCTCTGAGATAGATGAAGTGTTATGAAAAATTTACTAACTATGAATTTTGATTTTATAATATTTCTTCACTGGGTGACATAATCTCATTATAGGGGATATCCTTGGATCCACAAAATCAAAAGTTATTGAATGTTTTCTAAAATAAAAAATAGTATCTATGGTATGATGTTTTCATGGATTAACTTGATATTGTTGATGTTATTCAAATTATATTTGTTACTCTCTAATCCATTCACCAATTTCAATTTGAAATAAGTTCAATTATAGTGGATGGGGAAATGTGAAGAAAATTTAAAATATCTAAAAAGAAGGTTTTCCAGTGGAAATGTGCTCTAACTACATTATAGTTGATAATATTTTGTGATCTATAGTGATACATATAAAATGGTCTTGGGTTGTTTTCTCATGAAAAATGATATGGTGACAACTTATACATCATATCAATTGAAAATACATGAGAAAAATTACCCAACTCATGATATGGATTTAGCTTCCGTAATCATTACATTAATTAAATAATGAAATTATCTTTATGGTGAGAGCGGTGATATTTATACTGATTATGACTTCTCGATACATTACCACCTATGGAAAGAGAACAAGGTTGCAGAATCATTAATTCAAAATGAAATTGCAAGCCTATCTATGATGTGTATAAAAAGAGATCCCATATTTGTGGGATTTTGAAGGATAAATCATTATGTTTTGAGGGAGAGAAATATTATCTATAATAAATATACGTTAAATAATATATACAAGTGGACATTTTGGAGTCTCATTTAGAAGATGTAGAGGTAAAAAAATACTATGATGTTTTCCTAAATTCAACTTTGACTATGATGGAATAATATGGTTCTGGATTAGTGCTTTTATTCCTCCCATATGATAAATAAATGAAGAGATATTATATTAGGATCATAGTTATTCCTTAACCAATCATATTAGAAGCACTATTATGTATAGGGACATGAATGAGTATTTCTAGTGGAATGGAATTAAATAGGATGTTGGTGAATATGTCTCTCGGTGATTGGTTTTCCTACACGTTAAGGAAGAAATCCAGAATTTAAAGGGGATGTCACAATAATTACCCATACTAGAATGGAAATGGAAAAACATCATTGTAGTCTTTGTCATTAGACTTCCAAAGTAATCTATAATACACAATACTATATTGGTTGTAGTTGATCACCATAATAAGTTAGAACACTTCATTTCTATTGTAGAATATTTTCCCTTTTGATCAGCATGGTAGGATATATACAAATGTTTTTTTAAGAATTGATTTTGTATCACATTCCATTATATCTGATCGAGATCTAAGGATTAGATCAACATTCTAGTGAAGTATTTATCAAGATCTCGATATAGAGTTATTATTCATCACTACTTATCATCCTAAGTTTAAAGGTCAGTCTAAGAGGAAAATTAAAATTCTAGAAGGCATATTGAGAGATTTTAATATGTATTTCAAAGGTTGTTGGTTTCAAAATCTACCTTTTGTGGAGTTTTCCTACAAAAATAAATATCACTCTAGTTTTCTGATGGCTCCTTATGATGCCCTTTATGTAATAAATTGTAGAACTCCAACATTTTGGGATGAAATTGTGGAAATAATTATATTAGGACATGATCTTATTGATGAAATGGAAGAGAAGGTAATATCTATTCAAAAACACATAATAATAGCACATATTCGACCAAATATTAATGTTTAAATCCCAATATAATATCAAATGTTTAATGTTGGAGACAATTTGTATCTATAAATATCTATTTGGATGATAATAATGATATTTGGGAAGACAAGTAATCTAATACCTAGGTATTTTAGTCCTTTTGAAATTCGAGATCGTGTTGGGAAGGTAGCTTATCTCATGGAACTTCCACCTAATATATCTCATGTTCAGGATGTGTTCCATAATTAACACCTATGAAACTACATGCTTAATCATTACCATGTAATAAAACCAAAATTCATACCACTAGAGAGACATCATTCTTATGAAGAACAGATGATAGTTATTTTGGATCATAGTGAAAAAAGTCTTTAAAAACAAGACCACTCACTTGGATAATATTTTATGGAAGAATAACCAATTTCAGGTAGCTATGTGGGCACTTTAGGATGTGATTATACAAAGGAATCTTCATTTTTTATCTATGTT
Source organism: Viscum album (assembly GCA_963277665.1). Taxonomy (NCBI): domain Eukaryota; kingdom Viridiplantae; phylum Streptophyta; class Magnoliopsida; order Santalales; family Viscaceae; genus Viscum; species Viscum album. Next base: position 466,605,993 of record OY728122.1, on the reverse strand, counting down.
CATAATTTCCAGTGGGAAATTTAATTTAAGGGGGTGAAATGTAACACTAATACATTTTTATGAAATAATATTATTTATTCAAAAGCATGAATTTCAATCAATCACGACTTTAAAAGAATCATTGGATACTATTTTTATAAATAGAAAATTTTATCCTAGATATTCATTTAACATTAATTAATATAAATAACTTTTTAAAATGTATTGTTAATTAATTAACTACCATTTTTTATAAAAAATATAAATGAATTAAATATTTTAATTTTAGTATTAATGAATTGAGTAAATTACAATTAGAAATTAAATAAATTTAAATATAAATGTTATATAGTTACTAAAATATTTCTGATATTCATCCAAAATATATTATTGTCATAGGGGGCGAATAAATTCCATTTAATGTATAAACACCTTTATTTTTATCAAAAGGGTAATTTTACCACATCTTAATAGAGTACACAATTTAAATTAAAATTATGAACAATTGATGAGTTTTTATAAAAGATAAATCTATTCTTTTTAATATGAATTTATATTATATTTTTTATGAATTTTTTATATTTTTATGACAAGCTTCATGTTCTGATGAATAGTAAAAATATACGAAATTTTAATAGAATTATTTTTTTAAATGAATTCATTAAATGGTTATATTAAATTTGTGAGTGGTTTTAAATTTAAAATATATTATAAATTTTTAGGTAATATAATTTATTAAATTTTCTTTAATTTTATATTAAATTTAGATTTTTAGACATTTAAACCTTTTACAATGTTGTCACTTTTAAAAATAGTTTTATCATTCTGACATTAAGAATAATTTTAAATTAATTATAGAAACATATGTGTATTAAATATTGAAAATTGTATTCTATATTTAAAATTATTTGATCTAAATTATTTAAAAAACTTTATTTTATTTTTGGGAATTATAAATGATATCTTTGGTATTTTTAATTAATATGGTAAAATGGAAAATTAGGTAATTAATTGTAAATATAATATTAGAAAATTACACTAACATTATTACTCATACCATTGGACGAGGTTATTTATTCCTGAAGTATCCTTGGTTAAAATTGGAATCTTTCGGAAACAAGTAGGATGTGATTATGGCATTTCGTTAATTTTTTTTAATAAAAAGATAAATACGTGTTACTCAAATTATAATATCTATATCATTACTAATATATGGTTTTACAAAATATAAATTCAACTATAAATACTAATTTTAAACATACAATATTTTTCTTTATCATAGTAATTTATACGAATATTTTCTTAAATCACTAGCTACATTAAAATTTTATACATTGATGATGTAGTAATTATTTAATTGATGGATTTTTTTTGTTGAAATAATAATAACCATTATAATATACAAATGGTTGACCAAGTGTTTTTGGTTGATTATATTGTGACTATAGAAATCCAAGGATAGAGTTATGGACCTATTGTACCTATATAAAATATATTAAGACACTTATAATTTATTATTTAAAGTTATATTGAAGTTGTAACATTCATGTTCTAATAAATATACCATTTTTATGTAATATTTTTGAGAATATATATTTTACTATAAGTATTATTATGAAATATAAAATATTAAACTTCTTCTTGGTACAATATTTTTTATTTTTATTCAAAAAAATTATATTAAATAATTACACAAAACTAATTATATAATTAATTTATTGATGTAGATAATAAATAAATGTTATTAAAATATTAAAATAAATATAATATGGGATAATAAATTTACCCAAATAACATTATATATTACCTTGACCTCTTAGTAATATAATAAAATATTTTTCAAAAGTTAACTTGTTATATATATATATTTTAAAATCTACAATTTTTTTATTTTAAAAATAGACACTATTGACTATTTATCAACAAATTGAGTGATTAAATTTTATAAAAATAAAAAACAATTTATATTATTTAAAATTTAAATAATATAGTCTAAAATTTACTGAATTATTTATTTATTGTCTAATTTTCATCTAATAATTAAATAATCCACCCTTATAATATTGAATTCTTTGTTACCATAGTTGTAAATTAAATAGAATAAGTAAGTGGTAATTCAAATGGAGATGTTTAAATTGATATAATAACTTGTATAAATTTTATTTTTTTGATGATATTAAAACCTAATATAATATTATATTCATTATTATGACATTTTCGAGGTTTTTGGATTGGTTTTTCTTTTATTATAAATTAATATATTTGGAGTTTCCAAAAGTGTCACTCACCTCAAAAATAAAAGGTAAAATCCTCCCCCACATCATCACATCAATTTGATGCTAATATATCATCCATACCCTAAAAAATCCTTTCTTAACACCCTTAGTCACATGATAGTATTTGTTTCTCCAATGACCATCCATAGTGAATTAATAGGAGATTTTGAGGGTGCAAGTCGAAGAATACGAACTCTCCTCTATAGATTATCTCAAACTTAATTCTTCGCATTCTTCATCTTCATGATTATGTTCAGTTATAATGTAATAATTATAGTACCAAATATATATATATATATTATATTATGTCTATATAATAAACATATTCCACCTTATATCCATCTAATGAAAACTGAAATCACCAAACATGGGTATGTATCGCTTACCATCTCCAGACCATGGTGTAATATGTTTCTCACATACTCCTTACATATATGGGTATAATTATAGAAATAATAACATTATATTATTAATATAATATAATATTGATGATGTAACAAAATATATACCATCCACTCAATTACCATTTCACAATTATGGGAATGATATCATCGTTAGTGTGTTTGTACGAGCTATCATCTCCACGATGTGATGTGTTTCATTACACATGATATTAATTGATTTATTATTATTATAATGTATATTATTAATTAATATGAGATATATTATGATAATATTATTTTTTAATTATAAAAATACGACCTAAAAAGGAGAAGTCGAACATATTGAACAAGCATGCTTAATTAAATAAAGTATTTAATTATAAAATATTAATTAATTATGAAATATTATTAAAAATAATATTATAATATGATCTTATGATATATAAAAAATAACTTTAATTTTTCAATAAATCAATGAAATTTTTTAATTAATTATACTGGTAGATTAGATACATAAATAGACTTTCATAACAATGGTAAGGGATTATTTTTCAGTCTCATTATTATCCAAAATTGATTTTATATATGATTATAATGGGGTATATTTATCTTCCATGACAATGTTTACTTAATATGTATTCCAAACTATGATTTATATCCTTAATAAAAATTTATATCAATTTTACTCATTGGATAGTTTTTATTAAATAGTATGTAATAATCATTTTGTGTCTCTAATATGTGGTACTTTTTGACTTTCTGAAAACAATATGAGAAGAATTTTTTATTTTAACTTATACGTAATAAACAGGTTTATACATTTTCATAATTCTTGTCTCTATTTATCTTCCATTCCATGATATAATTTTCATCTTGAAATAAATTTTTTTCATATAAATTTTTTTGAAATTTCGAGAAAGGAAAATGTTTTTAAATAGGAAGTGATCTTTTGATCATGAATTAATTTCCAGTGTTCAATAAAAATAATTTTACACCTAATATGGAATTATTTAATAGGGTTATCATTCAAGAATAATACTCATAGTATTCCTATTATTTTATTATAATTATGATGTAATGCTATTTATAAAATCCATTTCTTTTATATGGATTATGTTATGGTAGAATGATGTCTAAATAAATCCATATTATTTCTTGGATTATGATGAATGATTTATCTTTCCCTGGATAACATAAGAATTATTTCATTATGACATGAGTTGGATATATATATCTCTATTATTCAATGGGTAATGATTTATATCTCAAGATATAGACATTCCATGAAATGTAAATGATCTCGATTCAGTAATAAACAACATGAATGAGGAATTAGTTCGATTTAGTAATGGAAAATTTCAACTATGAAGGTCTACAGAATAATCCTCGATTATATTAAATGATTTTATATACTATTTTTTACAGACTGAAATATGATGTCTTATGTTATGAAAAATGGGATTTTTCACATTGATTTTTATGTTCACTTTTCTCTTATCCCATATCATGATATATATATATATATATCTTTCATATTCAAGATAATAATCTCAAATGATATGTTATTATGATTATTATATAATAGATATCTCCCTTGTTTACCCTTATTGAGGTTCAAAATCACCCTTTTATATCATTATTTCCCATTGGTCATGATGTAGGGTATTATAAAAGATATTTAAAAGGGTTTTAGTTATGGAGATATAAGTAGGAGACAATGTAGATTTCTTATGATCTAGTTTTTTTTTGTTTCCCAGTTTTTAAACACACTACACATATATTTTTCTGATGTGGGGTTTTATGTTTTGTATTGATTATTATTCAGTTTTAATGGGAAATCTATGTATGTAAATTATGTTTCATTAAAACTATCCCTATAATACATGTTATCTGTAATGAATATATCGTTTATTGATATTAATATAGATTGAGACTACAATGTGTTCTAATATAGGATGAATAAGTGGTTTCTTATTGATCTAGTTAGTCGGCAACACATGAGAAGAATTACTAAAATCATGATCTAGAATTGTCAAAAGTGTTAAATTACATATTATGTTGAGTAAAATGTCTCATTGTTGAGTGGTTTCTGGAATACACAATTCCCAACTACCTCATGTACATCATCACCTTTTGATACTTGATTAATTGTAAGATGAAGAGTGTCAAGTATATCTGGTATTTCAACACTGAATTACTTACACACTAGGAAAGGTCAATGTCATCGCCAATGATTTGAGCCGAATGACATTGAAAGATGTAGAATGGGAGTATTTTGATGAGTGGTGGATAATGAAACTCTTTAAAAAAATTCATTTGTTGGTTCTAGAATCTCATGGGTGAGTTTCTTTGACATCGACATCAGTAATACATTTAACATTTGAAACAATTATGATGGTGTAGTTGATTGATCTAGAGGGATTATTTTTGAGAGACATGATATAAATTGGGGATATCCCATTAGGATGGAATATTATTTGGGAATATTTTCAACATTTATGTGGTTGTGTATAGGTTTTTATGGGATTTTGTGGGTAGTTGATGAGGGTGTTTCATGATTCTAGATGGTCGGTACATCCTAGTTTAATAATTATGTATTGTGACATATGTAGACTGTAGTAGTAGTTAAGAATGTAATATGGAGGTGGCACACTTTATGTAAAGATGATTTTCTTTACATAATGTGAAATACAAGCATTAGTGGATAGCTAATTTTTTTTTATCCCTTTCCCATTTCGGAGTTAAAACAGAATGAAATAACAATGGATTTTGTAAAAGGACTACCAATGATAACTAGTAGGAATAAATTTTATTCTTTTTTCTGATCAGATAAATTTATTAGCCAACTTTTAACATATTAGTGGAACTGTAGAGTTTATGTCTGAGGAAATCATTATGTGCAAGTGGTGGTAAAGTCACACAGGTTTCTAAGTAGTATAATTTCAGACAGATATCATTGCATGACAACATTTTTCAAGAAGGGTCTTTAAAAATCACTAGGATCAGAAATTATTTTAGCCACATCCTCTCATCACTAGATTGATGGTCAATCTGGGTGAACTATTCAGGTTATAGAGAATATGTTACGACACTATTTTTTTCTATTTTTTAGGATCATAGGAGAAAAATATATTAAATTAGGAGTTATAAAATAATGATAGAATCCAGGAATCGATCCAAATGGTTCGTTTTGAAATCATGAATTACCGGACAATCAATTAAACTATATCTTTTCTAGAGACTGATGAGTCCTCGCATTTTGGGCCTATTCTAATGCATGACAAATCTGAAATGATCCATTTAGTCATTCAATGGTCGTTGAACATGTAAAGAATGAAAAAATGATATACATTCCATTAGATAAGAATTTTGGAATTCAAGGGTTTTCATTATTTTTCAATGAAGTGTCACCTATGATGGGGAACAACTGTAATATGAAATATAGAATGCTTGAACCTATGATTTTAACCCCTTTGAAATAGTGGAATGTTTTGGTCTATTTGAGTACCTTCTATCACTCCCAATGTTCTAGTGTAACATGAACGATGGGCTCTACATGATGCAACTATGAATAAATCATCTCGACAATTCCCATGTGATAGACGTACATGAAATATAAATTTTTGTTGATGCATCCTCTAATTTGAATGGAGTATGAGTTATGGATTTTAGTGAGAAATGTCATTAAAGTAGTACTATACAATATTTTCAAATGAAATTGAAGAATGTGAGAGTTATAGAGGAGACATGAGATAGGGAATTTCACATGCAAACATAGTGGCCAAACGTCATCTCTTACAACTCATAGTGATTCTTAGAATATATATAGGATGAGATGTTTTCGGGAGGGGAGGTTGTAAGATACCATATTTTTCTATGTATGTTTATCTTTGAGTTTTCCATTTTATCCTTGGTGGAAACATATTATTCAACTATAGGGACCCATTATTGTATAAAAAGAAACAATGATTGGGGATATATGATTGTTTGAACTAATAGACTTTGGTATAAAATAGTTAATGTTTTCATGGGTTTATGGATTGTTGACAATTTATAAACGTTTTTCAATTTTTTTATACGGAAAATGAGTTTAAAATGAACTATACAATATTATCCCGATTCTTAAAGGGATATGAAATCATATCAATATTCATTGGATTTAACAATATAAATATAAGGAACCGAGTTTCATGAAGAATTCCATTAAAAAAATTTACAGAACACATAATGTAATTACATGATGATTAAATACAGACCTAGTTTTTTGGACATTTTTTCCATATTATTTTTATAACCCTTCTACTAGTCTTTATCCTCTTGAATATATAGAGGAATGCTTGAGGTCTCATAACCAACCATTTTTTCCATAGGAGAGAGATCCAAATTTGTGTGTGTCACAATCACCATGTTATATTCTAAAAATATTTCATTCTATGAGAAAAGAAACAAATATAATTAATAAAAATGAAATAAACTCATGATAATATTGTATGGTTAATAATGTTTTCATAATGATTAATTAATAATATAATATTGGTGATATGGATAATATGAGGGAAATATATTTTATTGGATATGTATTATTAGGATGAATAATTTAAAAATATATAGGATGTGGATTTAAAATAAAAGGCATAATATAAATCGACAGGCTATTTTTTCAATAACTTGTTATCAAAATTAACAAAGGTGGATCAGAATTCATCACAAGTAAATAAATACCTGAATATCCAATAATTATGGGAGGGTAATATGAAATAATTAAATTTAATATAGATTATTAAAAATAGATAGAGGATCTACAGGGAAAATATTGAGAAATATGGTGTGAAGAAAACTTAATGAGAAGGAACGAGGTCCAAACTCCTCTTACCTTTGTTCATGTTTTACTTATTTATAGTTATGACTCTTATATGAAAAAAATTATTATTCATACACACTTCAAAAATTATATTTTATTTTTGTCAGTTAATAATTATAATATTCACACTATATATTAATTATTTAATTTTAATAAATATGAAAAGACACAATGATATTCTTTTTATAATTACTCTAATCATTTCCATTTTATGATGTTAAAATATGTAATTTATTCATTATTAAAAATATATCTATAAATATATAAAATATTAATATATAATTTTATTGTATAATATACAATAATATGTCATAAAACTGTTGATAAATAATGAATTTACAATTTATACATAAATGGAAATGATAATCAATAATAGAGTTTATCAATATTGAAAAGATAATTATTTCATAAGAATAATTATTTCATAAGAATAATTATTTCATAAGAATAATTTCTGTTGTTAAATTATATTATTGAATGGTTTTATTATATAAATATACTATATTTCTATATTATTAATAATTTAGTTCATTAGTAATAATTTGACATTTAATTTAGATGTAAAATCATTTCAATCTTATTCGATGTTTTAACATTTAAACCAATTTTCTCATTCAAATACAATGATTAATTTGAAACTAATTTTTATAAATTACTATTTATAGTTATTAAAAATATATTATATACATTGAATCAGTAGGTCAAAATTATGTAATTTTATATCACTTATTTACTGGAATTATAAATTATGACATCATTCAATTTTATTAATAAGTTAAAAGGGTAGTTCAGGTAATTAAGTATAAAAATAAAATTATAAAAATATGAAAAAACATTTCATAATATAGTTGGATGATTTTTTTACCTAAATCATCATTTAGTCAAAATATTATTCTTTTCGTTCCACTTGGAATAGTTTAGAAGGTATGATTTTTTTATTTAATGAATTGTTAAATACATAGTACTCAATATATAATTAATATATCAATTTTAATATAATTTTATACATAAGGTATATTTGACTACAGATTCTAATTTAAAATATAAAATGGTATTCTATATCATGGTAATTTATTTTTAATAATTAGTTAATAAATAACTACCGTATAATTGTTTACATTGATGATAACAAAACTATTAAATTGATGAAAAATAAATAAAATATTTCTTTTAAATGATAACAACCATTAAAATACATAAAAACTATACCACATTTTTTTGAATATATATACACCATAATAATCAATGGATTGAGTTATTAACAATTTGGATTCATGTGGATAATATTATGAAGCTTATAATAATTAATGTAAAGTGATGTTAATGTTGTCACATTCATGTAGTAATAAATAAACCATTTTTCATGTCTTATTTTTAGTATATATTTTTAAATATAATTATTATTCATAAATATATAAGATTTATCTTCATAATTATATTTTTTTATTCAAAAAATATTCCTAAAATAAATGCATAAAACAAATTTATTAATTATTTTATTATTAGATATGATAAATAAATATGTTTGAAAGTATTAAAATAAAAATAATCTGGAATAATTAATATATCTATGGAAATTTATAGATTTACTTGAATTTTTGAGACTATAATGAAATATTTGGTTCCATGTTATCTTTTTATATTATTATTTTCTAAATTAAAAGAATTTAATTGTGACAAAATTGAAAAAATTGATTTTTTATCAAAATAAATTTTTATAAAATTCATTAAATATAATAAATAAATTTAAAATAAATAAATTTTTTATATGGTATAAAATTATCTAATGTATTTTTTAATAGTCTAATTTATCTCAAATATTTACATGTTTCCCCATTATAATATTGAAAAAATTGTTACGCTAGATAAAAATAAAATTGAATAACAATGTGTCAATTAAAACGATAATGTTCAAATTGACATTAAAACATGTCAATAATTTATTTTATTATGAGATTAAAACCATATCCCATCTAATATTATAATCTATGACATTTTTAAAGGTTTTGTATTGGGTTTTATTTTATTATAAATTAAATTTTTTTGAGATTCCAAAAGTGCCCCTCACATCAGTCGTAAAAGGGAACATTCTCCCTCACTACTCAATTCATTTATACAATTAATTCTCAACCACACACTAACCATTTTCTTTATAAACCTCAATATTGACATTTTATAGTTTATTTTATAAATCAAAGACCAACCCTGTGGTTTAAAGAGGTGATCTATATGGAGCATGTCGAAGAAGAGGTAATATCCTCTATCGATTCATTGAAACTAATTTATTATACCCCATCATCTTGATGAGTTTTTTATTCTAAATTAATAAATATTGTATCAATTATATACTGAAATGTTATTATTATTGTTATGGAAAAACCATATACCAGGATTTATCCAACCCACATAAATAATGAAATCACCACGCACAGGTACAGATGACTTACCATCACCACGTCATGGTATAAACTGTTTTTCACCAACACCTAAAATGGATAAGTGAAATTATTCCAATAAAAACTATATAGGATTATATTAATATGATATTTATTCTATTACAAAATATATTCCATCAACATCCATACCATTACACAATTATGGGAATGATACCTTCGTCTATGCATGCATATGGAATACCGTCTCCACGGTGTGATGTGATTCTCTCTACATGATATCCATTAATGAATAATTTCTTTTATTTATATAATAAATAAATATGAAATAAATTATGTTAATATTATTTTGTAGTTATATAATTATGATATAATAAAGAGAACCATAATTTATCCAATAAAACATAAATAAGAAAATGTAGCTGTTATTACATGAGTAAAGAGTAATAGTGAAATGTCATTACCAAAAAATTGATGATATAGACATATTATATCATAAAAATGACAGTGTTTCCAGAATAAGAGAATAATATTATTTAGATCATTATACATGAGGTTAATTTATATACAAAGGATATTAGACCTAAGGAATGAGATAATTTCTCAATCTCATTATTATATGAGATTGTTTATTCGTAAGTATAAACTGAGGTCTATTTATAATCCCTTTCTATGATTCCTAAATTTGTATTAAAAAACAAAATTTTTATCCATCTATAATATTTCAATGTCAATCTAACCCATTAGTATGTATTTATTAAATGATATGTATGTAATATCTTTCTGTTTATGGTATATTGTACTTTTTTGGCATTCTCATAAAAGTACGAGAATAATGATTTTTGTTAACTTATACAACAAGAACAATTTTTTACATTTTAATAACACCTTATTTCCATCAATATTAAAATAAAATATTTCATTTTTATAACCAAATAATTTAATTTCTTTTATGATTATGTTTCACAATGATAAAAGTTATTGTTTTTCATGATGATATGATATTTTCCTCAAGAATTAATTTGATGTGTTCTCTATAAATTATTTTCCATCTATGATGTAATTATTTTATAGGATTAAATTTCAAGTATAATATACCTATTGTTCATATGTTTTGAATATGTTTATTATGGAATTATATTTAAAAATATCCATTTGTTTTATATAGATTATTTAATGGTGGAATGTTGTATAAAGCAACCAATTTTATTCCTTATGTTATGATGAATGATTAATTTGTTTTCGTAAGAAGTAATAATGATTTAATTATGATATGGGTGGGAAATATATCCACATCTAATTAATTAGGTAATTATTTATATCCCATGATATAGACGAGACGAGAATGCACACTGTTCTTGGTTCAGTAATATAGGAATGGATTGAGGAATGATATCTGTTTAGTAATGGAAATTGTCAAATATTATGGTCTTGAAAATGAGCCCGGAATAATATAAAATTATTTTATATGATTTTGTGAATGCCAAAAAAATTAATTTCTCCTGTTATTACTTTTGGGATAATATTCATTTATTTTTATGAACTATTATGATTTATCCCATGTCATGATATGATTACATTTCAAATACATGACAGGATTTTATAATGTTGTGTTCATATGATTATGATTGATTGATATCTCCCTTATATAAACTTACATAGGATCTGAGCTGACCCATTCATATGATTATTTTACAAATTTCATTAATATGGGTATTAAGTATGATATTTCCAAATAGTTATTGATATAAAAAAATATACTGGAGAAAATGTAGATGTCTTATGATCCATTTGTTTATGATTCCCTATTTCTAAAGTTACTAAACCTCTACATTTTTGTGTAGTTTTGTTATATTATTTAATAAATATTAATAACTGTTTATGTAATATATATCCCTGTAATTTATTATATATTATAGTTGGTGTAAGATAAATTTCATAGTTAACCATTGGAAACAATGATGATAAAACCATAAGAAGAACCCTACAGATACGTCAAAGTATATATTACAATACTTGTGTTTTAGAAGTTATTACAAATATTCTTGGATTAAACCCAATGTGTATTATTTTTAAATTTTATTGTTGATTATGAAGATTTCCCTCTATAATTAGTGTTTTTCACACTATTCTTCTTCGTATTAGTATTTGGTTAGAACCTGAAGGAAACACATTAATGCTAAATATGATGGGCAATGCAATGAATGTCCATAAAAGAAACCAAATGTTATGTGAGATGGGATAAAAAATCATGTATCTATTATCACACAACATTCTCAAGCTATGAATCCGGTATGACAAAAAATGTGAAAAAAAGGGATCAAAATTTTCATGATTCCTTTATGGTACAATGTCAACTTTCATTCAGCCAGTCTTCTAATGCACTAGTAGCTGAAAATTGATCGGCAGAACTGAAATGTTATTTTTAGTTCCCCAATTTTCTAAACATAATAATGTTATCATATCAATATATCATTTTGATGATGAATTTTATAAATGGTGTATCCTTATGAATAATAATAAGAAAAAGTTTAAAATGAAATCATATAATTAGATGATGTTCAAGAACATATTTTTCAATAAATCCTTTCTGTGTATTCCTAGAACAAAGATAGATAATGGATTCCATGATCTTAAGAAAAGGGTGCTGATTTTTGATTGTACCTACAATGAAACTTTTTCTATATAGTCAAGGTATGCTTCTGAAATTGTTATCCAACCTGAGATTAAAATTGATCAACTATTTAGTGGCATAAAACCATGTCTCCAATGTGAATTATCCATATGTTGATTCAATAGATATGAGTAATTTTTTTGATGTGTTAAAATGGTTGAGATGGAGGATGGAAGAACTAACCCATCAAATGGTTTTTATAATAATATAAAAATTGAATTCAAGAGAAAACCTAGTGATCAAGAAGAGAAGAAAATGTGTATTAACTTATTCTAAAAGTCTGTAAAGGAACATTGAGTAAATTATCTTAATGGGACTATAGATTGTTTTATGTGTGGGAGAAAATTCATTATGTAGTTAAATGTAGAAGTCATAGGAAAAAATATTTCTAACATTTCAAATAGTGAAAAGTCCCCACAGAGTGGTCCTCCTCAATTCGATGATAATGTCGAAGTAATTGAGTCATTATCCTCACCAATGCCTTAATACATGGGTTATCGATGAATAGTGATGAAAAAAATTAATAAGGTCAAAAAAGTAAATTCACATGGGTTCAATATCAGCAATATGAAGCATGATAATGAAGTGGTGAATGGTACAGTTACCATTCACTCTAAATTAAAATATGTTTTATTTGATTATGGATCCACCCACTATTTTATTTCAAAATTACATTCATACTGTATTCCTATATTACCATAACAATTAAATGTTGAGTTATCTATGAAGACTACTAATGAAATAAATATCACAAAAAAATTATAATTCATCTCATTTTGATGATTTAGGGAAGGTGATTCTGAAAAATCGTATGGTTCTTCAATTAGTGGAATTTCCAGGAATTCTGGGTTTGTAATGGATTTCTCAAGATGGTGCACATATAAATTTCAATGGAAAGGAAGTGAAATTTAATATTATGAATAATTATATGATCATATATCAATGCAATGATGAATATGGAATTCCATTGAAACTTTATTCCATTTTATGGGTCTTCATTCCTATAAATGATTGTTATCTATCTCGAATGGAAGGGGATAATTTTACCATTAAAAATAAACATATTGTGTGGGAATTTGTCAATATCTGTATAGAAGAATTGGCAGGACTTCCACCGAAATGTGAAGTTTAATTTTAAGTAAAATTCATCTTACATGTTATACCTATTTCATATACAACATATTAAATGGCCCCAAATTAGTATTCTAAATTGAAGAAACAACTCTAATTGAATTTTGAAAATGTATTTATATTCCCTAGTGAGTAAAAATGGTGTGAAGAAGATATATTTTTCATGAAGAAAGATGGATGAATGACGCTCTATATAAATTATCAAGAACATAATAAAATCACTATAAAAAACAAAAATCATCTTCCCCGCAATGTTGAATAATTAGACACACTACACAAAGATCAATAATTTTCAAATATTGATCTTCATTCCAAAATTTTTAATTTAAGTTTCATTCTTAGGGTCGTCAGTATAATTCTCTATATGGTATGGAATGTTTAAATTTATATTGATTACATTTGTTCTTATTTAGTCCCCTACTATCTTAATGCATCAAATGAATATATATTTTAGAGAATATGTCAATCAGTTTCTAGTAGTCATTATATATGATATTCGTTTATATTCAAAGGGTATGGAAGACCATGAAGATAACATGGGAATTGTACAGAAGTCTCTGAGAAAGATGATGTGTTATGAAAAATTTACCGACTATGAATTTTGATTTTAGAATGCTTCTTCATTAGGTGACATAATCTCATGATAGGGGATATCTCCGGATCCACAAAATCAAATGTTATTGAATGTTTTCTAAAATCAAAAATAGTATCTATGGTATGATGTTTTCATGGATTAGCTTGATATTGTTGATGTTATTCGAATTATATTTGTTACTCTCTAATCCATTCACTAATTTCAACTGGAAAGAAGATAAATTCTAGTGGATGGGGAAATGTGAAGAGAATTTAAAATATCTAAAAAGAAGCTTTTCCAGTGAAAATGTGTTATAACGACATTATTGTTGATAATGTTTTGTGATCTATAGTGATATATATAAAATGGTATGGGGTTGTTTTCTCAAGAAAAATGATATGGTGACAACTTATACATCATATAAATTGAAAATACATGAGAAAAATTACCCAACTCATGATATGGAGTTAGCTTCCATAATCATTACATTAATTAAATAATGACATTATCTTTATGGTGAGATCTGTGATATTTATACTAATCATAAATGATTGGTGTATATTTTGACACAAAGGAATTTAATATGTTCCAAATAAGATGTCTAGAGTTTATTAATGATTATGACTTCACGATACATTACTACCTATGGAAAGAGAATAAGGTTGCAGATTCATTAATTCAAAATGAAATTGCAAGCCGATCTATGATGTGTATAAAAAGAGATCCCATATTTGTGGGTTTTTGAAGGATAAATCATGATGTTTTGCGGGAGAGAAATATTATCTATAATAAATAGATGTTAAATAATATATACAAGTGGAAATTTTTGAGTATCATTTAGAATATGTATAGGTAATACAATACTTTGATGTTTTCCAAATTCAACTTTGACTATGATGGAATAATATGGTTCTGGATTAGTGCTTGTATTCCTCACATATGATAAATAAACGAAGAGATATTATATTAGGATCATATTTATTCCTTATCCAATCATCTTAGAAGCACTATTATGTATAGGGAACTGAATGAGTATTTCTAGTGGAATGGAATTAAATAGGATGTTGGTGAATATGTCTCTCGTTGGTTGGTTTTCCTACACGTTAAGGTAGAAATCCAGAATTTAAAGGGGATGTCACAAAAATCACCCATACCAGATTAGAAATGGGAAAACATCATCGTAGTATTTGTCATTGGACATCCAAAGTAATCTATAATACACAATACTATATTAGTTGTAGTTGATCACCATAATAAGTTAGAACACTTCATTTCTATTATTGAATATTTTCCCTTTTGATCAGCATGCTAGGATATATACAAATATTGTTTTAAGAATTGATTTTGTATCACTTTCCATTATATCTGATCGGGATATAAGGATTAGATCAACATTATAGTGAAGTATTTATCAAGATCTAGATATAGAGTTATTATTCTTCACTGCTTATCATCCTCTGTTTAAAGGTCAGTCTAAGAGGAAAATTAAAATTCTAGAAGGCATATTGAGATATTTTAATATGTATTTCAAAGGTTGTTGGTTTCAAAATCTACCTTTTGTGGAGTTTTCCTACAAAAATAAATATCAATCTAGTATTCTGATGGATCCTTATAATACCCTCTATGTAATGAATTGTAGAACTCCAACTTTTTGGGATGAAATTGTTGAAATAATTATATTAGGACATGATCTTGTTGATTTAATGGAAGAGAAGGTAATATCTATTCTAAAACCCATAATAACAGCTCATATTTGACAAAATATTAATGTTTAAATCCCAATATAATATCAAATGATTGATGTTGGAGACAATTTTTATCTATAAATATCTTTTTGGATGATAATAATGATATTTGGGAAGACAGTTAATCTAATACCTAGGTATTTTAGTCCTTTTGAAATTCTGGATCGTGTTGGGAAGGTAACTTATCTCATGGAACTTCCACCTAATATATCTCATGTTCAGGATGTGTTCCATAATTAACACCTATGAAACTACATGCTTAATCATTATCATGTAATAAAACCAAAATTCATACCACTAGAGAAACATCATTCTTATGAAGAACAGACGATAGTTATTTTGGATCATAGTGAAAAAGTTTTGAAAAACAAGACCACTCACTTGGATAATATTTTATGGAAGAATAACCAATTTCAGGTAGCTATGTGGGAACTTGAGGATGTGATGATACAAAGGAATCTTAATTTTTTATCTAAGTGCATAATTTCTAGTGGGAAATTTTATTTAAGGGGGTGAAATGTAACACTAATACATTCTTATGAAATAATATTATTTATTCAAAAGCATGAATTTCAATCAATCATAAATTTAAAAGAATCATTGGATACTATTTTTATAAAAAGAAAATTTTATCCTAGATATTCATTTAACATTAATTAATATAAATAACTTTTTAAAATGTATTGTAAATTAATTAGCTACCAATTTTTTATGAAAAATATAAATCAATTAAATATTTTAATTTTAGTATTAATGAATTGAGAAAATTTAAATTATAAATTAAATAAATTTAAATATAAATGTTATATAGTTACTAAAAATTTCTGATATTCATCCAAAAGAAATTATAGTAATAGGGGGAGAATAAATTCCATTTAATGTATAAACACCTTTATTTTTATCAAAATGGTAATTTTACCACATCTTAATAGAGTAAAAATTTTAAATTAAAATTATGAACAATTGATGATTTTTTATAAAAGAGAAATCTATTCTTTTTAATATGAATTTATATTGTACTTTTTATGAATTTTTTTATTTTTATGACAAGCTTCATGTTTTGATGAATAGTAAAAATATACGAAATTTTAATAGAATTCTTTTTTTATATGAATTCATTAAATGGATATATTAAATTTATGAGTGGTTTTAAATTTAAAATCTATTATACATTTTTTAGGTAATATAATTTATTAAATTTTCTTTAATTTTATATTAAATTTAGATTTTTAAAAATTTAAACCTTTTACAATGTTGTTACTTTTAAAAATAGTTTTCTCATTCCAACAATAAGAATAATTTTATATTAATTATATAAACATATGTGTATTAAATATTGAAAATTGTATTCTATATTTAAAATTATTTGATCTAAATTATTTAAAAAACATCATTTTATTTCTGGGAATTATAACTGATATCTTTGGTATTTTTAATTAATACGGTAAAATGGAAAATCAAGTAATTAATTGTAAATATAATATTAAAAAATTACACTAACATTATTACTAATACCATTGGACGAGTTTAATTAATCCTGAAGTATCCTTGGTTAAAATTGGAATCCTTCGGAAATAAGTAGGATGTGATTATGGCATTTCGTTAATTTTTTTAATAAAAAGTTAAATATGTGTTACTCAAATTATAATATCTATATGATTACTAATATATGGTTTTAAAAAATATAAATTCAACTATAAATACTCATTTTAAACATACAATATTATTCTTTATCATGGTAATTTATACGAATATTTTCCTAAATCACTAGCTACATTAAAATTTTATACATTGATGATGTAGTAATTATTTCATTGATGGATTTTTTTTGTTAAAATAATAATAACCATTATAATATACAAATGGTAGACCAAGTATATGTGTTAGATTATATTGTGACTATAGAAATCCAAGGATAGAGTTATGGACCTGTTGTACCTATATGGAATATATTAAGACACTTAGAATTTATTATTTAAAGTTATATTGAAGTTATAACATTCATGTTATAATAAATATACCATTTTTATGTAATATTTTTGAGAAGATATATTTTACTATAAGTATTATTATGAAATATAAAAGATTAAACTTCTTCTTGGTACATTATTTTTTATTTTTATTCAAAAAAAATATATTAAATAATTACACAAAACTAATGATATAATTAATTTATTCATGTGGATAATAAATAAATGTTATTAAAATATTAAAATAAATATAATATGGGATAATAAATTTACCCAAGTAACATTATAGATGACCTTGACCTCTTAGTAATATAATAAAATATTTTTCAGAAGTTAACTTGTTATATATATATTTTTTAAAATCTACAATTTTAATATTTTAAAAATAGACACTATTGACTATTTATCAAAAAATTGAGTTATTAAATTTTATAAAAAAAACAATTTATATTATTTAAAATTTAAATAATATAGTCTAAAATTTAATGAATTATTTATTTATTATCTAATTTTCATCTAATAATTATATAATCCACCCTTATAATATTGAATTATTTGTTACCATAGTTGTAAATTAAATAGAATAAGTAAGTTGTAATTCAAATGGAGATGTTTTAATTGATATAATAACTTGTATAAATTTTATTTTTTGATGATATTAAAACCTAATATAATATTATATTCATTATTATGACATTATGGAGGTTTTTGGATTGGGTTTTCTTTTATTATAAAATAATATATTTGGAGTTTCCAAAAGTGTCACTCACCTCAATAATAAAAGGTAAAATCCTCCCCCACATCATCACATCAATTTGATGCTAATATATCATCCATAACCTAAAAAATATTTTCTAAACACTCTTAGTCACATTATAGTATTTGTTTCTCCAATGACCATCCATTGTGAATTAATAGGAGATTTTGAGGGTGCAGGTCGAAGAATACATACTCTCCTCTATAGATTATCTCAAACTTAATTCTTCGCATTCTTCATCTTCATGATTATGTTCAGTTATAATGTAATAATTATAGTAACAAATATATATATATATATTATATTATGTCTATATAATAATCATATTCCACCTTATATCCATCTAATGAAAACTGAAATCACCAAACATGGGTATGTATCGCTTACCATCTCCAGACCATGGTTTAATATGTTTCTCACATACTCCTTACATATATGGGTATAATTACAGATATAATAACATTATATTATTAATATAATATAATATTGATGATGTAACAAAATATATACCATCCACTCCATTACCATTTCAGAATTATGGGAATGATATCATCGTTAGTGTGTTTGTATGAGCTATCATCTCCACGATGTGATGTGTTTCATTATACATGATATTGATTGATTTATTATTATTATAATGTATATAATTAATTAATATGAGATATATTATGATAATATTATTTTTTAATTATAAAAATATGACCTAAAAAAGAAGAAATCGAACATATTGAACAAGAATGCTTAACTAAATGAAGTATTTAATTAGAAAATATTAATTAATTAGGAAATATTATTAAAAATAATATTATAATATGATCTTATGATATATAAAAAATAACTTCAATTTTTCAATAAATCAATGAAATTTTTTAAGTAATTATACTGGTAGATTAGATACATAAATACACTTTCATAACTATGGTAAGGGATTATTTTTCAGTCTCATTATTATCCAAAATTGATTGTATATATGTTTATAATGGGGTATATTTATCATCGATGACAATGTTTACTTAATATGTATTCCAAACTATGATTTATATCCTTAAAAAAATTTATATCAATTTTACTCATTGGATAGTTTTTATTAAATAGTATGTAATAATCATTTTGTGTCTCCGATATGAGGTAATTTTTGACTTTATGAAAACAATATGAGAAGAATTTTATATTTTAACTTATACGTAATAAACAGATTTATACATTTTCATAATTACTATCTCTATTTATCTTCCATTCCATGATATAATTTTCATCTTGAAATAAATTTTTTTCATTTAAATTTTTTTTAAATTAGGAGAAAGGAAAATTTTTTAAATAGGATGTGATCTTTTGATCGAGAATTAATTTCCAGTGTTCAATAAAAATAATTTTACACCTAATATGGAATTATTTAATAGGGTTATCATTCAAGAATAATACTCATACTGTTCCTATTATTTTATTATAATTATGATGTAATGCTATTTATAAAATCCATTTCTTTTATATGGATTATGTTATGGTAGAATGATGTCTAAATGAACCCATATTATTCCTTGGTTTATGATGAATGATTTATCTTTCCCTGGATAACATAAGAATTATTTCATTGTGACATGAGTTGGATATATATATCCCTATTATTCAATGGGTAATGATTTATATCTCAAGATATAGACATTCCATGAAACTTAAATGATCTCGATTCAGTAAGAAACAACATTAATGAGGAGTGAGTTCGATTTAGTAATGGAAATTTTCCATTATAAAGGTCTACAGAATAAGCCTTGATTATATTAAATGATTTTATATACTATTTTTTGCAGACCTAAATATGATGTCTTATGTTATGAAAAATGGGATTTTTCACCTTGATTTTTATGTACACTTTTCTCTTATCCCATATCATGATATATAGATCTTTCATATGCAAGATAATAATTTCAAATGATATGTTATTATGATTTTGATATAATAGATATCTCAATTGTTTACCCTTATTGAGCTTCAAAATCACCCTTTTAGATGATTATTTCCCATAGGTCGTGATGTAGGGTATTATAAAAGATATGTAAAAGGGGTTTAGTTATGGAGATATAAGTGGGCGACAATGTAGATTTCTTATGATCTAGTTTTTTTGTTTCCTAGTTTTTAAAGACACTACACACATATTTTTCTGATGTGGGGTTTTATGTTTTGTATTGATTATTATTAAGGTTTAATTGGAAATCTATGTATGTAAATTATGTTTTGTTACAAAAATCCCTACAATACATGTTCTCTGTAATGAGTATATCATTTATTGTTATTAATATAGATTTATACTATGATGTGTTCTAATATAGGATGATTAAGTGGTTTTTTATTGATCTAGTTAGTCGACAACACATGAGACGAATTACTAAAATCATGATCTAGAATTGTCAAAAGTGTTAAATTACCAAATATATTGAGTAAAATGTCTCATTGTTGAGTGGTTTCTGGAATACACAATTCCCAACTACCTCATGTACATCATCTCCTTTTGATACTTGATTAATTGTAAGATGAAGAGTGTCAAGTATCTCTGGTATTTCAACACTGAATTACTTACACACTAGGAAAGGTCAATGTCATTGCCGATGATTTGAGCCGAATGACATTGAAAGATGTAGAATGGGAGTATTTTGATGAGTGGTGGATAATAAACCTCTTTAAAAAATGCATTTGTTGGTTCCAGAATCTCATGGGTGAGTATCTTTGACATCGACATCAGTAATACATTTAACTTTTGAAACAATTATGATGGTGTAGTTGATTGACCTAGAGGGATTATTTTTGAGAGACATGATATAAATTGGGGATATCCCATCAGGATGGAATATTATCTAGGAATATTTTCATCATTTATGTGGTTGTGTATAGGTTATTATGGGATTTTGTGGGCAGTTGATGAGGGTGTTTCATGATTCTAGATGGGCGGTACATCCTAGTTTAATAATTATGTATTGTGACATATGTAGACTGTAGTAGTAGTTCAGAATGTAATATGGATGTGGCAAACTTTATAGAAATATGATTTTCTATACATAATGTGAAATCCAGGCATTAGTGGATAGCTAATATTTTTTTATCCCTTTCCCATTTCTGAGTTAAAATAGAATGAAATAATAATGGATTTTGTAAAAGGACTACCAATGATAACTAGTAGGAATGAATTTTATTCTTTTTTCTGATCAGATAAATTTATTAACCAACTTATAACATATTAGTGGAACTGTAGAGTTTATGTCTGAGGAAATCATTATGTGCAAGTGGTGGTAAAGTCACACAGGTATCTAAGTAGTATAATTTTAGACAGATATCCTTGTATGACAACATTTTTCAAGAAGGTTCTTTAAAAATCACTAGGATCAGAAA
Source organism: Viscum album (assembly GCA_963277665.1). Classification (NCBI taxonomy): domain Eukaryota; kingdom Viridiplantae; phylum Streptophyta; class Magnoliopsida; order Santalales; family Viscaceae; genus Viscum; species Viscum album. Next base: position 466,583,869 of record OY728122.1, on the reverse strand, counting down.
TTATTTTAGCCACATCCTATCATCACTGGACTGATGGTCAATCTCGGTGAACTATTTAGGTTATAGAGAATATGTTATGACACTATTTGTTTTCTATTTTTTAGGATCATAGGAGAAAAATATATTACATTAGGAGTTATAAAATAATGATAGAATCCATCAATCGATCCAAATGGTTCGTTTTGAAATCATGAAATACAAGACATTCCATTAAACTATATCTTTTCTAGAGACCGATGAGTCCTCGCATTTTGGGCCTATTCTCATGCATGACAAATCTGAAATGATCCATTTTGTCATTCAATAGTCATTGAACATGTTCAAAATGAAAAAATGATATACATTCCATTAGATATGACTTTTGGAATTCAAGGGTTTTCATTATTTTTCAAGGAAGTGTCACCTATGATGGGGAACAACTGTAATATGAAATATAGAATGCTTGAACCTATGATTTTAACCAGTGGAATGTGTTGGTCTATTTGAGTACCTTCTATCACTCCCAATGTTCTAGTGTAACATGAACGATGAGCTCTACATGTTGAAACTATGAATAAATCATCTAGACAATTCCCATGTGATAGACGTACATGAAATATAAATTTTTGTTTATGCATCCTCTAATTTGAATGGAGTATGAGTTATGGATTTTAGTGAGAAATGTCATTGAAGTAGTACTATACCATATTTTCAAATGAAATTGATAAATGTGAGAGTTATAGAGGAGACATGAGATAGGGAATTTCACATGCAAACATAGTGGCCAAACGTCATCTCTTATAACTCATAGTGATTCTTAGAATATATCTAGGATGAGATGTTTTCGGGTGGGGAGGTTATAAGATACCATATTTTTCTATGTATGTTTATCTTTGAGTTTTCGATTTTATCCTTGGTGGAAACATATTATTCAACTATAGGGAACCATTATTGTATAAAAAGAAACAATGATTGGGGATGTATGCTTGTTTAAACTAATAGAGTTTGGAATAAAATAGTTAATATTTTCATGGGTTTATGGATTGTTGACAATTTATAAACGTTTTTCAAATTGTTTATAAGGAAAATGAGTTTAAAATGAACTATAAAATATTATCCCGATTCTTAAAGGGATTTTACATCATATCAATATTCATTGGATTTAACAATATAAATAAAAGGAACCGAGTTTCATGAAGAATTCCATTAAAAAAATTTACACGACACATAATGTAATTACATGATGATTAAATACAGACCTACTTTTTTAGACATTTTTCCCATATTATTTTTCTAACCCTTCTACTATTCTTCATCCTCTTGAATATATAGTGGAATGCTTGAGGTCTCATAACCAACCATTTTTTTCCACAGGAGAGAGTTCCAAATTAGTATATGTCACAATCACCATGTTATATTCTAAAAATAATTCATTCTATGAGAAAAGAAACAAATATAATTAATAAAAATGAAATAAACTCATGATAATATTATATGTTTAATAATGTTTTCATAATGACTAATTAATAATATAATATTGGTGATATGGATAATATGAAGGAAATATATTTTATTGGATATGTATTATTAGGATGAATAATTTAAAAATATATAGGATGTGGATTTAAAATAAAAAGCATAATATAAATCGATGGGATATTTTTTCAATAACTTGTTATCAAAATTAACAAAGGTGGATCAGAATTTATCACAAGTAAATAAATACCTGAATATACAATAATTATGGGAGGGTAATATGGAATAATTAAATTTAATATTAATTATTAAAAATAGATATAGGATCTACAGGGAAAATATTGAGAAATATAGTGTGAACAAAACTTAATGAGAAGGAAAGAAGTCCAAACTCCTCTTACCTTTGGTCATGTTTTACTGATTTATAGTTATGACTCTTATGTGAAAAAAATTATTATTCATACACACTTCAAAAATTACATTTTATTTTTGTCAGTTAATAATTATAATATTCAGACTATAAATTAATTATTTAATTTTAATAAATATGAAAAGACACAACGATATATTTTTTATAATTACTCTAATCATTTCCATTTTATGATGTTAAAATATGTAATTTATTCATTATTAAAAATATATCTATAAATATATAAAATATTAATATATAATTTTATTGTATAATATACAATAATATGTCATTAAACTGTTGATAAATAATGAATTTACAATTTATACATAAATGGAAATGATAATCAATAATAGATCTTGTCAATATTCAAATAAATATATATATATATATATATTCATATATGAAATAACATATAAAAATTACATTGTATCAATATATAATTGGAAATATTATTCATTAATAATTAATCCACCTAGAGAGTATCAAATGAAAGTGAAACATATATAATAAATAATGAAAAAACCAAATTATTTATTAGGGTGTAAGAAATTTCTCGTTGATTATTCAGTTTTTAATGCAATATGAACTTAAGTAGATTGGCATGAGAAATTAATTTATGGATGAATCTTAAGATCCATTCATAGAAGGATTTTGAACATAATTGGTAAATTTAATTCATTTTACAAGTTATATTAAATAAGTATAGGAGGTGGTATTTTTTTATTAAGGGGACTGATATTTTGGGTCAAAATATTTAATAAAATAGCTGAAACTAGACATGAAATGTCAATATTCCATTGGGTAAACAAATATTATTAAAATATAAATTTTTTTTGTGAAATTCAATCCATTCAAATTAAAAAATTCACGTTTTCAATAAATTATTCAATGAAAAGAAGAAAACTAATGGAAATTTTTTTTTAATTTGGGAATAATATTTTTTTTAGAATTTTAAAATTACACATCCTGAAAAAGAAATTAACTTTTTATGTTCTTAAAAAGATAATTTATATTATTAATAATAATTATCTACAATTAAAATACCATAAAATTGATGATTACATTAGTAAAATATTTTTAGAATAACGAATATAATGTGTTTAATAAACAAATTATTTAAAATTCATAAAAAAATATAGGGTATTGAATAAAAAATTTCACAAATTCTATAAAATATAGTTTTCAAATTCTTATTCCAATGAATATATCTATTTTTCGGAATATATTTCAAATATTATATATTTTAATTATTTTAATTTTAATATAAATGTACATGATTTAAAAAATTATGTTCTAACATACATTATTAAAAATAATAATAATTATTATTGTTGATTTGACCATATTTAATAGAAATTTAAGGGTGTTACTACACTGATATTTATCTATTTTATAAATGTATAATATTTAATTACTCTATTTTTTTCTATTCTAATGGTCAAATTAGTTTTTTAAATATTAGTATATTCATCCAATAGTTATATAAAATATATAACTCCAGTAAATATAACTAATTAAAATCATTAATATTTTAACATATATTTATCATAAAGTATTATATTAGTCATGTATACAATGATTTTTTACTTATAATAGTTTTTTTATAATTCTATTATGATTTTTATGATATTGAATTAAATTTTCAATAAATTCATATTTTTATTGATAACATTGTTCTGTCAGCATTCATGTATGTTATTTAGGATAAGTGTAATCCTCTAGGACATGACTGTCTTTGGAAAAAATTGTTATATTTCAATCTAGGAAGTCATGGTTGGTTCATTTCATGATATATTAACCTAATCCATGGATTGATAGATAAAATGGAAGGATATAGTACTCAACGAAATCTTGTTTTTTATTTAAGTCATTCTTATCAGATGAAAAGACATTAATAATATATACTAAAAATATAATTTCATAAATAATAAATTGGACATTAAAGAACCTAGAGAGATATGGATAGATATTGTAACAAACCAAAGATTCATTAATGGAAATCTCTCTTGATCTAATTAAATGTCTCTTTATGTAAAACCATTATATAAAATGTCAACTTCTTTGGTTTTATGTTAATAATTGTGACCGTTAATTTTATAGCTGTTGAATAGTTATCACATGATTAGTATAAATATAAGGCTTTAACAAACACAATTTATTCAGACAAAAGAAGCTATGTCCTCATTCATTAGAATTTCTCTATACGAAGCCCATTTGTTGGAGCTTGGAAAAGAGGTAGCGTCCTTGGGATTCGCTCTTGACCAAGCCCAAGCTGAGCTTCAACATTTCAAGCTCGAACGGGACCATCTATGGGAAAAGTGGAAGTTGATAGAGATTACCACTCGAGCGATGTTACCTTAGCCACCCCAAGAGTTTGTCACCATCACACACCTAACCCTTAAGTCTTATGCGACTGTTTTAAGGAGTTATGTAATAAATCTCTTATACTATGTTCATGTACATTATTTTTGTATATAATAATGAATAAACTTTCTTGTTATTATTGATACATTGTAAATAGTTTTTAAAGTACAAATAGTGTTTTTAGATATTGTTTAATTAAGAATTATTTTTTATTAAATTATGGGATTTTTTAATTAAATAATATTTTAATAATGTATTATTATTATTATTAAATTAATTTTTATTAAATATAAATGATCTTATAATTTTATGAATTCAATTATAATTTTTATTAAGGTTTGAAAGCCATTTCTGTCAAAACCCATGATTTTTCGATAAATGTCGATTTTAATTTTAAAAGTGAAAATTAACATATTTAGAAAATTATTTAAATAAAATAAATGATATTTCTGGAATAAGGAAGTCAAAATTATCAAACAGTTAATTTTTCGTAATTTTCTGAGACAGTCAAATTTTTGGGTAAAAATTAAATACTGTTTAAATATATAATGTGTTTTATGACATCATAATGACCTTATAGTGATGTAATAAAATACTATAACCTTTATGATCGGCCAATATATGTTTTACCATTAAAATAATGTGATTTTGGGTTTGTTTGACTTATTTTACAACGCATTAATGTACCCCTCAAGACTTATTAAACATCTTGTCTTCTTAAATTATTCTCCATGAGAGTGTGACTCACCTCCACATAAGAAACCACATTTTTTTTAGAATTTTGGACTTTGGCCTTTTAAAATATTTTTTTCCTCTCCCCATTGCTAAATACCATGGGCGAAAACCATGATCTTATTTGTGTTTTGGATTAGTTTAATGTAAGGGGTCCCAAACCTAAATAATAAAGATTTCACTCACCTTTCCTATATAAACCCACCCAAGCTCCCACTCCCTCCTCACTAAAATCATTTGGAGTTCATCCAAAATCTTCCCTACACTCTCTATTATCCTTCCAAGGTTCCCTAATCTCCCAAGAAGCCTCTCTCAAGCCTCTCTCATGCCTTGGAACCACACTTCCAAGTAAGGGGTTTTTCATCCTTTCTCATTTTTGTCCATTTTTCTTTAAGTTGTTTTTCTGTTTTAATTTCAATTATGAATGTTGGGGTATGGTTTCATACCTCCATCATACTTGCCTATTTATGTTTTAATGATGTTAGACCCCTTTCTCTCTAATTAAATTCCTCCCATGTACACCCGTTACTATTCCGAAATTCTGAAAGGAACTTCTCTCTCCTCATTTACATTCAAGCAATAATTTTGTATCATTAATCTAAATTCAATTAAAATTGTTGAGGAATGTATCCATATGACCTACATACTGTCCATTACATGTAAATATGATGAGGAACCCATTTATCCTTGAAAAACTATTTTTATGAATTCTTATGTCACGCCGTTACGCTGCCAAAATCGCACCGATTTTCTATGCCAATACCATTGTGTAGTGAATACCATTCCCATTTCTCCATCAAGGGTATTCACCTTTATTCACATTTACTTATTGATTATAAAGATTCATGTATGAATTCAACATTCCATTATCATATAATAAATGATTTTGTTTTTCGAATCCTTGTTTTATGATCCATGTGGCACACTTATACATGAAATGAAATGTTTTAGAAGGGTGTGCCCTTATAGCGCTCCAATGCATTGGGTAAAGTATAGTATAATGATACTTCATGTGCAATGAGTGTTGAATCATGCTAATTCTAGTGCAATGAAGGTTTAATCGTGCTTCATTTGCAATGAGGATTTACTCATGATTCATGTGCAATGGGCCTTGGATCATGCTAATTCCATGGAATGTGTTGTGGCCACATTTCCATGTTATGATTATCATGATTTATCATGCCTTTATGTCCATGTTTCTCTTGTTCTCTATTGATATTCTTATTGTCTAACATGTATTTTACTCCTCATGTATTCAATGTTTATTTCCTTACTGGGATTTATTTCTCAACCTTTTTATGCATGTACTGAGGTTATCCCATGCAATGCTAAGTACGAGGAAATGTAGTGGTCATGTAATGGAAGTTTTCTATAAAGATCTTGTATTTCATGTTTTAAGTTGTTATGAAATGATACTAATCCACAAAGACACTAGACCACTCTGCCATCCATGTTGTATCAAGTGAATAGTTTATGTAAAAAATCATGTTTAATTTTGTAAAAAAGCATGGTTGTCATAGATATTTATCCAAAATTATAAAGATAATTATATTCACTAATTCATCAGTTACTCATTTGATATAGGTTCATTTGGATAACTCCCTATTAAATCAAAATTTTATTCCCTCAATATATGAATTCAAGATTTTCAAATTTTCAAATATCAGGACGTGGGTTGTGTTGATCATTGATGTTTCTCACATATTAAGGAATGCACCCATTCAATGGATTCTAGGGGGTTTGTTTTAAAATTAACAAATAATGCTATAACATTAAATTATGGAATGAGAAAATGAATTTCCTAATTATCACTCTACCCTGGAAGAACTAATCTTATAAATAAATATGTTAATATTTACTCATAAAAAGAGAATGAATGATGAAATTTTTTGGATCCCATTTAGTTGAAACATACTTCTAGAGATGATAATTAATGATTTGGAAAGGTATATTTTTGAAAAACCTAGATCCCTATGAATGAAACTAAAAGGTGTAAATATAATCTGTTTGGATGATTAAATTTTATGTAGGAATTTTTTTTTTCAAATTTGAGAGACCATATATTATAATAGTACTATTAGGGGTGAATAAATGTTAACTACTTATTTTAAAATTTAATCAATTTGATTTTAACCCTATTGACATCATAATATCATGGTCCACTACATCGATGTAGATCCTCACTTGTATGGAATAAAATCCTTATAGAATAAACAAACATGAATTTTATACAATGTTTGACATTGATGTGAGATCATAATCTTTGCTATGTTATATATTTTATGAGTACATGATTTATAATATGACAAAAATTTATAGTTAATGAATATTTTAAGAAATGTTTGAACAAGTTTGTAGTTGAAATCATATTATTATCTTTGATGTCATGTTTAATCCTATTAATATGACATGAATTCATAGAAATTTGGGTATTTTATCCAGATATATATTATGATTTTATGTTTTCTATACAAATAATTAGTTAATTAAATTGAATTAGGATTCTTCAACCATAAATGAATGTTCAATTTTTTAACGTTCCTAGAATAATATAAAAAACGAAGTTAAATAACAGAAGATCAACATTTATAACATTATTATAATTGAAAAAATCATACATGAAATAACACAAGCCTAAATTAGTCTAACTATTCCACAATAATATTTATCGTAATAAATATATCTAGACACAAACTTCATAGAAAAAATTTAAAAAAAGAGCAAATCAGTGGTAATTTTTTTACATTGACTTTTTTCAATGAAATATTCTATTAACCCTGCTACAATTATCAAAATCACGTTCCTTCATTATTAATTACATTATTTTTTCATCATTGATAAATAATTTTTCAATAATTATTTATAAAAACCCCCATGATTATTTTTTCCATGAATTGTTGTTTAATTATTGAATATTAGAACACAAATATATTCATCATATATTAAATTTGAAATCCAATATAAATTTCAGTTGTTCCTCCTTGTATATTCTCATCTATAATCCCATGAATAATGCCTTAAAAAATGGATTTTACATTCAAATTATATTTTGTGAATACATAAAATACAAAATATCATTATAATTGTTATTAATATGAACATATAAAATTTTGGGAAATATATACTAAATTTAAATTTATTGTGGTCATATTTATTTTTCAACTTAATTTAGATGAAAAAATACATAGATTATAGAAACAATATTTTTTCTATAAAAACCCCATCAAAAATCACATACAACCTTTTTTGAGGTATTTTTAACACTTCTATAATGCTTAATGATTTCTAATGTATAAATAATATAGCTCAAAACTTATTATCCAGCATTACTCAAAAACATTGACTAATTATAGAAGGAATATGAAAACTATCAGGTATAAAAAATATTTCTTCCGTTATCAAATTCTGAAAACTAAAATTAAATTTGACTTGTGATTTCATAAGTAAATATTTTTAAATCCATAGAAATGGAAAGAAGACATATGGAGGAGAATTAATTGAACATAATATTCTTTCGATGTCCAACAAAATACCCAAAGGATTATAATATTTGAAAATTCCTATTTCATGCATCAAAAATCATATGAAAATGAATATCATATGAAATTTCCAATAGGTCTTTACATATCTACATAGAACACTATGAAACCTATAAATTATCAAAACATATTTTATATATACAAGAACACCAATATATATATCCAATATCATAGTAAACATTTCTCTAGAAACCCAAAATATTCATTACATTTGGTTGAAAATAGAAATATCAACAAATCTTTGTGAAAATTAATTTACCACGTGTATTGTATGTCAGCCCATTAAAATATTTTTTACAACATTATATAATACAATTTCTCATGGAATAAACATTAAATATATACATTTGTCATATTTAAATCATCATGAAACCATATCATGTGTTAGTGTAGTGTTTTTTGGAGAACTAAATAAATTAGTTAAATGAAATGTTTTAGTAATGTGATTAATTAAGCTCACAGATGATTGATGAACAAAACACATTGAAAAAAATCTAACTTTTTATGATAATCATGGGAACTAAATAAATTATAATGTAATGTAATTTTTAAAAATATATTAGTAAAATGTTTCTCCATTTTTGATAACATAATCCGTGGATTAGTGGGGGTGTAGCCCAAATCACAATAATATTTTGAGATGGGATAAAAACCCATTTTAGCATCATGTATTCACATAATTTATATTAGAATTATATAGTATAAATGTCATATAGATCATCATAGGTTGGAAAAAATTCCATCTTGATGTCTCCAGCTTCAACCATATCCTTAATATAATGATATCTAATATCAATCCTCTTGGACCATGAGTATTTCAAAGTATTTAAATTATATTTTATTAAAATATTATAATAGAAATTAATTCATAGTGGGGTCTTATCCATCATCCTCAAATAATATAGTATCACCATTATAAAAATAACATTAGTGAATGAACTAATATCTATATATTAATATACTTTAGTGGTACTCAATCTAATTATGTTCTTCTTCAAACAATCCAACACATAGATAATTCACCCAAGAGACAAATCTCAACGAAATTGGACCATCTATCATCACTATCACCTATGATAATAGTATTATTAATCCCATACTGATTCAAATTTATTACTTTAATGTATAATATCTCATTGATCAAAATCAACATGATATGTCATGAAATACTATGGGAATCAATAATATGTGACAAATTCAGCTCACATATTCATCTAACACAGATGGTCGATGCATATAAAAATAAATTAGTTAAGGTTTAAGAAAATTTATACTCTAAATCAACCATATTATCATTGATTTACACTCTATACTTTATAGTCATTAGATAATTTAAGTCTAACATTAACTGTGATAGTATTTGGATTTTAATCCTTCATCTCTAATTTAAATAATAATTATTAGGATTACATCTCTTTAGATAATTAATTTAAATTTTAAAGTTTCCATCACATAAAATACCATGAATTAGTTGAACCCATATAAAATGGACATCTCATATTTTTGGTTAATCTGAAATTTAGAATCATTATGAAGATTCTCTTGATCAAACACAAGAATGATATATTCAATACAGAAAATTTCAATATTTATACCTTTCTTCAATTCTTATATATACATTTTATCAATATAATTTCTATATAATGAATTTAAACTCCTTGAACGCATTATCAAGATTTAACTTCTAGGTTATTAAGGAATATTGTTATCAATAAAGATATAAATCATTTTTCAAAACTCTATTAAGTAAAAATTAACGAAAAACCCATTACTATTCTAAATAAAAAACCATTTTCATATTCGAAATTTTAAAAAGTAATTTTGTTGTCTATTCATTTTATTATGTAAAAATAACATTATAAAACAACAAAAAAATCATGATATCAACCAGGAAAAAATATATGTTCACATATCTAACCAAAATCAATTTAATTGACCTAGAAATCACTATTTAAAAAAATTAAATTTACTATCTCACTTCACATATATAATTTATTTTATTTTAGATTTACCACTTATTTCCAATAACTTTTGTTGAATAAGTCATCAAACAAGGCCATATGTTGCATTCCATTTAATCATATTATGGACTACATTCACATACCAAATAAACTAATTATTTTCAATTTCATTTATATCAAATTTAATATCAACATTAAAAATATGTTACAATTTATTTTAATATCACCAACCTTCTTCATTATTTATCTTCAATATGATCAGCATAGCATTGTTTTTTTTCTCTATAGAGGTGAAAACTAATCTTCATTGGTATTATATATATTTTTAGGTTTCATCAGATATTACTAGTCATGTTTTTCATTATAACATGCCTACTCTTAATCACATGTATGATCTAACTCAACTATAACATCATGTTTTTTAAATTAAACATATTATACAACATCTTTTATAGAAGGTTTTTTTCTCATTTCCATCATTAAAAATATACAAAATATTCATTACATTATCCGAAAATGATTTTATATAGAAACATATTTTGGATATATTTTAAAATATTTTTATTTAATGAATATCTACAACCTAACATTTAATTTTATTCTAGAACTTATACCAATTCTCATTATAGAGTTAATCGTGATATAAACCGACCTCAAATTTCTCATTTGTTTTACTCATATTTGAGACATTTTGTTTTAACAAATCAATTAATATAAAAGAGTCTAAAATATAAGAATATATACTACTTCTTGTTCTTCATTTCTATTAATGTCAAATTTCAATTTATCCCTTAAAATCATCAATTTTTAACTTTTCTCTTTGTGAAAACAATGATCACTAAAATATGTTTAACAAATCAAATTTAACTAGAATAATTATCTATATCATCATAATAACATTATTGATTTTTAATGTAAACCTTTTATATTGATGTTAATAAGGGTTCTATTTTGATTTCTAATTTCATATAGTCCATTATACGAATAAAAATAATTTCAATTGGACTTCATTTCATTATTAGTTAAAAATATCATGATTAATATTTTATGATATTTTAAACATCTCTTATATATATATATCATTATCTCCTCCTCTAGATATGATATTTTAATAAAAAAAATATCCCTCAATATACAATCGTCAATAAAATTAATACTATAATAATAACTCCATGTGGGTTTGTGAGTCATGGTCTCACACAAATATGAAGGGACCAATTAAAGGGTTCTTCATTATTTGTGTCCAGTCATTTTTTCTCCATTTTATAATTTTCAAATATCAAGATGGTTGTTTAAAAATTAACTCTATATCATCTCAATTATGGGATAAAAATGAAAAATATTTTATTTATATATCTTACTCAATTTTTTTCAAATATATTTAATTCTTCTATTTTATTAATTTTCAACTTCCCTAGCCAGGATATGTAAAAAATTACATAGATCTCCAACTTGAAATTGATTCCCACATGCTCTTATAAGAATCCATAAATCACCAATTCATTTTTTGAGACAAACATTCTTCTTGACTACTACATATTTTAATTCAACACATAATTTACATACACTCACCATGTTGTTGTTGAGATGATTAATAAATAAGACCTCTAATGAGTTCATACCATATAGTTCAATTTAAAAAGAATAATTTTTAAATAAAATTAATGATATATTGTCCCCAATGGTCGCAATACATCAATAATGTTCCAAAATATTTTCCATGATCATTGTATATCATATTATATATGAGGTGAAATCACTATCAATAATTTTTAATTTTCTTCTCTGATTGACCTCCACAGAACCCTAAAAAATTAATCATTTTTCTGTAGTTCTACATTTTAAAAACATATAAAAATTCAAAATTTGTTATTACTGACCTATAATATTGGCCAAACACCCATCATCATACGGATATTTCTAGTACCCCCATGAAATGAAATCCTCATTTGCATCAAACCAATTTTATACAAGTATCTTCTTGGAATAAACATTTTCAATTCATATTTTCATAATCTCGATGGATATATTATTGGAATAAATCCACAATACTCTAGAAATAAATTATTCTAATGGAGTGAAATTTTATTCTAAAATATATATTACATTTATAATTATTCTTCAAAAAATTCAATGTCCATTAAATTTTTTTCATTTAAAAACTTATTGAGTTAATATTGAAAGTTATGAATATTTTTTAAAGAACAATTCATATTTTCCATTCCCTTTATGTATGATTTTTTATTCAGATGATTCTAAAATCCCTTTTATATATTTGTTTCCATATCAAGGGTTTCATCAACACTATATTTCCCTAATTTTAATTTATATTATACACTATGAGCTAAAATGTAATTAATATTTTCATATAATACATATGAATATTTTATCCGAGTAGAGGTGAAATGTTTCTCTATGTTTTGTGATGACTCATCAATTAACACCAAAAGAAATTCAAGTCCATGAAACTATTTTATAAGTTAATTTTTTTCAATAATGAATCCTGATTAAAAAATAATAAGTCATTATGGAGTAGTTTTCATTATCTTTATGTCCACTATATGTATTTATAATTCACCTAATTTCTCCTTAATTCTTTTTATATACATAATCTAATATATTTATTTACATTGAAAATATTCATTATAATTACTCAACCTATATGGATTTCCCATGATATTTTTATCTCCCTTGTTGATCATAGTATTACACTCAGAACATACATCAGGAACTATCCAAAACATATAAAGTATGTAGGATTCATATTCTTTTTATCATCCACTAATGGATGTGTATTATTTTATTTCAACTTGATTAATAAATATTGATTCTATTAAAGATCATCCCCCCTTGAAATACAACACATGATCTAGAACTATCTTCTTCTTATTTTTTATGAATAATTTAATTTTTTTATTCTAAATTAATTAGATATTTGCATACATCAAATTTGAATATTTTTTTTATATTATCCTTTGATCACCCATTATTGGGTTTCTTATTCTAAGTCATATAAACCCATAAATTACTATTCTTAAGAAATTGAACATAAATATATGTTAGTGTACTATAATTAAATAATTTATGTTGTGGTATTTATTCATATTTTTTAATTATTTCATTTGAATTTTATATACGGGTTTCTTGTGTTTTATCTTTGTCTTTTCACACTCATAATCTCATTATACATCTCATGAGGTCTAATATTTCTTTTTTAATTGGTCATAAATTTATTAATGGATTTAAAATACAAATCCTCTTTAACAGTATTCTTAATGAGATTTTATTTACTCATACCATAATTGGTAAAGGTATTATGAACTAGTTTATGAGTTATATAATGAATTTATTCCATGTATGAAACTTTAGGGTAAAATATTTCTATAATATTCCACATCATTTTTACCATAGTTAAATTATCTGCATTTCCTGAAATTCCACTGATTTGAATGACTATTTCATTCATGATTGAGATATTATCATCATAATTATTATTGTAATATATTTTTATATCATCACATTTTAACCAATAGATTAAAAAAATTACGTTAATTATTATCTTGTTTTCCACATACATGTTATCAAAATTATATTACATTTCCATATATTTTTTAAGATTCATTACGGTTTAATGAAAATTATTTGAAAAAGATAATGACATATCATATATTTCATTCTCACCAATATCTAGATTATTATTTTATAAAAATAGAATAAAACACTTCCATTCCATTGGTGATAATCAATCAATAGAAAAATCACTCCTTTGGGTCCTTTTAATAATAATATTCATTGATATTGTTTCCATGAAACATGTAATTTATTTCCAAAAATAAATAGTGAAATAAAATCAATTTACAAAATTAATATTTTACATGATAATCTTATAAAATGATATGTATTATGAGAGAATATATCTATGATACAACTTGTGTTTCCTATATATCATAATTGAAAAAAATATAGGGGGTTTTAATCAATTATGATTCACTATGTTGATTAATTTCATCAAGCATATATAGGGAACCTCATTTATAAATTGAGAAATATCATTTTTAGTGTTATCTAATGGTATGAATATCATTGATTTATATTATCTTCCCTTTTGAATATTTATATTTTCTTACACAGATATAGTTTCAATGAATAAAAAGACATAAAAGAGGTTGACAATGTTCAATTAGGTATTATACACTTCTATATGAAAGTAGTTATAATTGAACTATCACAACATTTATTGTCACTATTTTTTGGAATTTAACTAAATATTCTTCTAGAAAATTTAATATTAATAGAATTAATATTAAATATTCTATAGGGATAATAGAATATAGTAAAATCATACTTGGGGTGTTTTAATTGTTTTTACTCTACCCCTTTGGGAGAAATATTCATTTTATTCAAATAATCATTATTCCTTTAATGTGGTATCTCAATGGATTAGTGTCTTAATTTGATAAAAACAATTTATAATTGGTGTTGAATGATGAAAATGATATAATTAATTTTCTCTATAGAATTTAGAATTCTTAATGTTATTCTATAAATAAGATGAATTAGTATTCAATTTGATTAATTTAATTGTGATCATTTAATGAAATTCATAAATATTATAAATTAATTTATTGATAAACAAAGTAATGATTTTAGAATAAAACCCCTTCAATAGAAGTTCATTTTATTTAAATATAAATTGTAAATATTAGTGAATTAATTATTTCATGTATGTTTGGAATTATTGTTTCCATATGATTTATTCAGTGGTCTGTAGATATCTTTATACTATGTAGAGGGAATTTTTTTAGTGGCCTTTTCTTGATCCATTTACAATGCATGAACTATATTAAATGGTTGGTAATTTTGTTAGCTTTTTATATTGAAATGAATGTGATTACATGAAATTTTTTAAATGATCTATCTTTTTTCATGATGTGTTACTATATAAATGTTTCCATTTTTTGATGGGAATAAATTTTTAAAATGGATTAAATTGTAAAAATTTCATATTGAGATGCTTTTTTGGAATGTGATTATATATTCATGCATTTCTGTGATATGTTACTTACTTGTGTAGTTAACATATTATAGGCTTGGGGGAGAATGATTGTTCCAAATTAAGGATATGTGGGTGGATTATACATGCTCAGTGTATTATAATTTAACACACCAGGAGTGTTGCATTGGAATTCTTGGTTATGGATTACCAGTCTTTTATTATAATCCCGAGTAATATCGTTATCCTAGGGAAGAAACCATGTATAGACCCATTGGAAAAATGATTATGCCATGACTTGGGTGATAATTGATCCCTTATGTGAGATACCACAGAAGGAAAATAGTTATCATTCCTCATGAGATACATGGGAATCTATATGGATCTCCATGGATTGACTTGATGGAATAGGTTTCTATCAGAAGTATAATAATCATGCCTAGGATTCCTTTTAGATCACCAAGGATTGGCCGGATCACCACAAATGGATTTGAAAGTCTTATCTACATTGATTGAATTGCATGGGATGCATTTTTTTATTATTTTTATGACATGTATTATTAACATATGATTCTTTTCCCTTGTTTTAATAGACTACATGAGTGATTAAATGTGTATTATACCCCATATTGAAGTAGAAGCTTAGGGTGTGCGTTTTGGATATTCCTTGTTTAACATTAGCCTTATTTTCATATTATTCCTTACATTGGAAATATTTCAAAGACTTGGCATAGGATGAATCATGTTCTATTGGATGGGTTTCCGTTTTTGAACCCATAGAATGTTTCTATTATTTAATTTTTTTTATCATTTTATATATTTTATATATGGAATACCATCTAATTTATATTTCACAAAATGTATGGGACTATAAACTATGGGTTTTAAGTAACTTGTATCTATATTTTATACCCTTCATGGGAATAGTTTGGAACCTAAATAGATCTTATAGCTCATAGGTCTTTGGATTCATTTCTTGTGTTATGATATGTAAATTGGAGAAAGGGAGAACTGGAATCTGGTCAAGATGAGGATGCTCAAGTAGTTTATTATTGGATTTTTCATCTCTTTTTTCATATTGTATTATATTTACCTTGTATTATCACTTTTAATTACATGAATCAATATATGGAATTGGCGTTGCTCACTTTAATTTTGTTTTTATAATATTCTTCAGGTTCAACATGCATTTAATTTATTATTACATATTCCATTATTGTTAACTGAGGATTATAAGTTAGACCATTTTTCATACTCAAATATATAATGGTATAGTCTCCCAATAGACACACCAATGGTCCTCACTATTATTAAATAGCCTCTCGAAATTAGGGTGGAATTCTTGAGGTTATGTGAGGACTGTTCTGACAACTGGATTAGTTTTTAGTCAAGACGTGATGTTACAAAGTGCTATATAGGAGACATTATTTAGATTTTTCTTACTATTTTGAGGTATTGTATAGTATACAAGGAATGTTCTATGTTTTGTAAATAGCTTTTCCTAGAAATAATCACCCCACTTATTGGAAATCATAAGTTGAATAGTATTGGGATTGTTTTTCACGATTTTTGTATTATATTCAATATGATTTTTACATTAACTTTGTTGTTTATTTAAGACTATTGATGATTTATGGAATTTTTTGTAATTTTTTTCATTTTCCTAATATGAAAAGGATGACTCATTTCATAATTCATAGCAGGCACATTGAAATTCATTTGTTTTGAATATTCTATTACTGTGTTTTTATTAGTGGGTTACCTTTAATGTTTGATTGTGTGACTTGAATGATATCATATGCACTTGTTTTATTTTTCATTATTGACTATATAACATGCTTGGTGTTTTATTTATCTACTTATTCATCTCCCATTATGGTAATTATATTCTTTGATACCTTTTTTAATATAATTTCATTCTTTTGTATCATAATTTTATGTTATTTAATGCTTCTGTGTCTATCATCTATTATAACATGCCTAGTAATGATTTTATTAAATTAATGATTTTTCTAAATGTAATGTTTTATGGGTTAAAAATATAAGATGGGGTTTAACGGAAGATTGTTTTCTATTATTACTTAAATGGGAACCATATAATTCGAAAAAGGTAACTTTTGCATTCAGACCATTACAAATAGTTATTAAGGTTTAATTTTAATTTGAAATTGGTTGTAATGAATTGGAGAAATATTACAAATTAGAAGGTGTATGTAAGAATTATTGATTGGTAGGTGTCCACCTATGTGAATCAAGAATTATATATGATAATGATATGTTTTGAAATGATATAAATTTAAAGAAGTATAATTGTAACTATGTAATGGATTTTTTAAAAGCTAAATGAACAACATGACTGATGTAGGTCAGTTGAGTCATGTTACTTATGGGAAAAACCATTCAATTGTTTGTGATTAGTTATTAGTAAATATGAAATCGGAAATAGGTGAATTATGATGAACATAGGATGTGATAATGAGACCCTAGATGGTCTTATCTATTAAAAATAATTGATATGATAAATTTCCTTATTATTATTGTATGCCAATAAATGTTTAATGAAAAAAAGAAGAATGATGATACATTCCAATTTTCTTGGGTGCTTGATTTAAATCCTTTAAATTTTGAATGGTAAAATATTAATTAATGTAATGACTCAAAAATATATCTGAAATAGGTTTCTATAATTAAATATAAATGTTAAAATGTAGATTAATTTTTTCCTTTGTTTTTCCTTACAATTAGATTGAGTGTGTTTTTCATAGGCATCATCTTTTAGGAAATGGCTTCATGTTCAGCTTTTGAGCCTAATAACTTTGATTTATAGGAACTAATATTAGGGTAATAATTTTTCCCACTCTTTGGGGGACATATCATAGTATGTAACACACATGTAGCTTATATTCCACGTAAAATCATGCAAGTTTTCTGAAATTTTCTATCGTTCTGGTGTCGTTTTCCCTAGTAGGGACCACCTTCTTTTAAGAGACGAGATTTTTAGGCAGTTTCTCTTGTATTTATGCATCCTTTTATATGGGTGTGATCATCATAAAATGATCATGTTTCATATTTTATACATTCCTAGATAACAAAAATCTTCTTTTTAGGTAGTCTGACCCTTTTGTCTTATTCATTGGTAGAAGAATTTCAGTTTATCACCAGTGTTAATGGCCATATGTGGCCACATGACATAGAACTATATATTGTGTTTGGATCATATGATTATTTATTTAATAGGGTATACAAACTATTGATAATATGGAGGATGTGTTGTTAAACCATTAAATAGTGGGTTAATATACTTTGGTATGTATGATACCTATTGAGTGTTGAATAATGGAAAAAACTAATTGTGTTTAGTATGGTTTTTTAGCCTTGAACTATTGTTTATGAACATGGGTTTTTATAGAGTACATTGACCTAATTGATAAAAAAAATCACACAAATGTTTGAGACGACATTTCCGGAAGGCACATGTGTTTTTACGTTCATGTCATGTTTACCTTAGTTTTTTTGCCTAATGTGTTACAATTATGATTATGGGGAATTTGACATAGATGACTTGTGAGAGACCGGTCTATCTCTTATTTTTAAGTCTATGAAGCTCATTTGGTAGTTAGAATCATGTCAAATCCTTTGAAGTTTCCCATAAATATATAATTATTACAACCAATTAGGGCTATTTGGAATTGGTTGGTTTCAGATTTACAGCCTTTGTGTATAGGAATTTTTAAAAACAAGTTAGTGCTTGATCGATAACACAAAATTTTTTTTCAGTTAGAAATTAATGACACATATGAGATGAAATTTTTTTCTTATATGGACTTATATTATAAATATTAAATGAGAAAATGATTTATTGGGTGATAAAGGCATCATTGTTTGGTTATTGGTTTGTCAGAAGGTGAAGTTGAGATTTTTTTAAAGCCAACCACTTGAGGATAGACTATCATTGATTCATGTAATTTTGTATGATTGAATATAAAACATTCAAATAATCTTAGATTAATCATCCTAAGTCATAAAAATCTCCCCAATATTGAATTTATCTTTGATTCACTATGATAGTGTTGGTATTACACCACACAAATGACTATAAATCCTTTGAGTTAGTCTGGGTGATTTTCTCAAAGTTTCTCACTAACCGTGGTTGATATTGAGATTTTTCTGTTTTATGTTACCCTTATATTCGTATGTTGTAAAAACATGGACAACAGACATTCTAATATAATACGACTTCTAGGATGACACTTTATGGGATGAGTTGATGATTAGATGTGTAAGTTTTGGCCTTGTACCAACATCTCATAAGCTATACCTATATTGTGGACTACCTTTGGATAGTTCCTTAGACTATAGTTTGATAAATCTGAGGTTACCCTATTTTATTTTTGGGCATCGAGGTTAAATATTAATCAATGAAATAATTATGTGTGAAAAATATAAATACTCTCAATATGATAGGATATTCAATGTAAATCAACCAGAGGACATTCACACATATTCTTGTAAAACTACACCAACGACTTGGATGTTTAACTCAATGAATAGAAATTGAGTTAAAATTACTCTTATCAAGTTTATATTGATGACATGATAATTTATAAATGGAGGGATTATGTGTATAAAAATTGTATCCACACAAATTGGAGTGGAAATTACTACATAAGTATATAAATAGTGATTTCAAACATAATATTTGGGTAAAGTAATCAATGAAGTTTACGTAAAACCGAATGAGTGGAAATTGAAATTTCAAATTCCATGATCGATTTGGTAACATAAAAAACATACACCACATGAAATAAGGATCATCCAATAATGTTGTAAATACCCATAATTAATGTATATTACACAAACAATACAATAATTGGTAATACAGACACCACACAAAAGGTAGTAGTAGAAAATATAGCATGAATCTCACTAGAATAAAAGTGAGATGAAAACCCCTTACCTTGTACTTTTTCTTGGAAGAGGGTAAGTTAACCTCCTGTATAATAGTTAAATCATTGTTATTAAATTATACAATAACTATATACATAAATATTATATCATATATGATCTTCTAATATTGTTTTGTTAAAAATATTTTTGTAGTGTCATCATATCAAGTGTTAACTGATTCGTTTTACATTATATTCCTTGTTATGTGAGTCATATTTCTTATGTGTGGGACTTATATTACTCATATCAAGAATTATATCAAATCTTTAAAAATTATATTTAATCATCAAATGAAAATCAGTCTTTAATGGATACAATGGGGAATGAATCTCATTCCATTCATGGAGATGGTAATCTGTACGTAAGCACGAGTGACAAAATCATTCATTTGATATTAAAATCATTTATAATTGGATGGAATATCATATTAAAATAATCATTATAATGTTATTTTTATTATTTCAATCATTTATACTCATTATTATATACATCTAATTGATAAATTGTTTGAATAAAAAACTACACCACGGCGTGGAGATGGTAAGCCGTACGTATGCACGTATGGGGACATGTCATTCAAAGGAAAGATAAAATAATGAATATTATTGTACCATATTTCTAATAACATCACAGTATATAGAAGATACTAATTTTATTATTTTAGAATAGAAACAACAAAGAAAGAGGATGTGGAAACAGAAATGAACATGAAAGAGGTGATGAAATATTTACCTCTTCTTCTGGTTCTTCTTTTTTGATTTGATCAAAAGGCTTCTATAGGATGGCTTGATGACTAATGTAAATCCTCTAAGATAAATGGAAGAGAGATGGGAGGATATTTGGGTAGTGTTTGGGCGAGCCTAATTGCTTTGAAGGTGTGAATTTGAGAGAAGGGAAATGCCCTTTTATAAGAGGAGTGAGTGGCACCTTAGGAAAAGATTGAAATATTATTTTATAATAAACACATTTTCGGTTTCTAACGGCTCAAAAATATATTATTTAAATACTTATGAGGATATCGGTAGAAAAAAACTCAACCAATAGGTTTAGATAGGTTTGGGTAACTATATTGTCTTTATCTTTTAGATTTAACACTTAGTTAAATTGTTTCACATTTACCATGTATCTTTTTGTTTTTCTATTATATGGTTATTAAAATACAATAAACAAACAAGAGAACCCCAAGTGGTTCATTAATGATAAATCTGTCATTATATAAGTTGTTTTGCCGAACCTTATTTTTTTAGATTTATTATATCAACCAATAATATTTTATTTGATTTATAAACTCATTTATGTCAATTTTGACATTATTTAATAATTGATTTGTGTTAAAGTTCTAAAAATTTTATTACTTCGAACTAAATACATTTAATCAACCCAAAAATGTCTTATTAACTTATAAAATTAGTGTAATTCATTAAAAGTCTAAAATTACATTTATTTGGATATTTATAATATCAATTATTTTAATATTTCATAATTACGTTAATTACCTCGTCAACATTGTGTCATAAATTAATTAAATTATTTAATGTCTAATAATTATAAAAAAATATCATTATGTAGGAAATATATTTAGATTTATAATTCATATTTACAGTTGAATTTATCTTATGTACAACCCTGTATAAAAAATGGTTTACTTATTAAACTTTTAGTTTATCTCTTTTAACTATTCTTTAAATAAAATAATAATAAATGTCCTAGTCGAATCCAATTGGACCTAAAGTATCATATTTTATTTCTATGGTTGTTTCTGGTCAAATTACTCTTATCCAATAGAATTAAGACATGTGTTGTTCTAATTATGATATCAATTTTTCCCTTAATTACCCTATTTATGGATATCTACCTCGTCGCTCAGTTTTTTGAAATTCCACTTAGAGATGTGGTAAAATTATGTTTTATGTGAATTTGCAAATGGTCATTGGATGTGAGAAAAAGACGGTAAAAAGTTAATTTTTTTTGATACATCTAATTTTATTATAAAATGACTCAAATTAATTATATTGAAATTATATAGGTATTATGTATATATTTTTAACTAAAATAAACTAGAATAAAATAATTATTTTTTAAATTAAAAGTCAGTTTTAACCAATAACTCAGTGTTTTTCACTATTTATATAAATTTGAATGTTTTCATAAAAATACCAACATTTCACTCTAAGATCATTTTGATATTATGAATTCAAAAATTAAGTCTATTTTACCAAATTCAAAATATTTATGTTTTATTTAATAATTTAAAATTAATTCTCGATGTCAAAACCAAAAAGCGTGTTTTTAAGAAATAATAACTAACAAAAGATTGATACCTTTTTATGTTCAATTGCAAAGTGAAATTATTTCCAATGAATAACATTGGATTAAATAGTAAAAATATAATTTATAAATACATCCAAACCATTAGAATGTATAATTTAACAGTACTAATTATTTTGATTAGAAAAGATGTTTTTAGTTAAAATATATTATTTTTTACTATTCACCCAAATATGAAAGTTATTAGAAACACACCAAATATTTATTGAATCTAAATTCTTATGTCCCAATTCTAAAGAAGAAGTTTATTTTTTCAAATTTAATATATAAATGTTTCATATGTTTGATTTAAAAAACGTTCACCATTAAAAGGCGGAAAAATTACAGTTTTTAAAAAATACTTCTTTTATCTGAAAAAATGATTTTTTTCATTATGTCTATGAAGAATATAATATGGATTGAATACTTATAAGGATTATATAATGTTCAAAATTTAGTTAATATTATTCATAACTACTTTTGAACAGCTAGTTTGGAAAATCGTGCTGTGCTCAAACACAATGTTGCGTGTAGCGCATGCTATTGAATTAATGAAAATAACTTACTATGAAATATTGGGGTGTTACATTCTTCCCCCTTTTGGAAATTGAATCCTCATAATTTTCAAATTGGGCATGGAAACATTATTGAAAGTCCGACATATGAAAAAGTGCAAATAAAACTATCTCTTTAAAAGAAACAAAGAGAAGTAAAAAAGTCATTCGAGATAACCCAAACTAGGATTTCATGTAGGAAAACATTGATATGTAAGAAAAAATAAGTGTCATGTTCTAGTAGAGAGTGATAGAAAACATTATTAGGGGAATTTTAACAAAAAGAAAACCACAAACTTATGATGAGATAAACTATCATTAGTTTCCTAGTAGAAAAAGTAAATGTATATGTTTTTTGTTTTAAGTTCCATTTCATAATGTTGAGAAATTTATTTATGTGATTTACTGAGAACATAAAGAGATATGCTTACTTTTTATGTAGAGTTTCATCCCATAATAAATTTCAACCACTAGCTCGTCTATTTATTCAAACGATGAGTATTCAAGATGACTTGGTCAGACTTGAAGATCTAGAATAAACTTATAGAGAATCACATAATCCACAAAGGATAAATTATATATATTTACCTTCTCATTAGATATTAACCAAAACCAAAATGGTTAGTACAAGATTAAATGATCCCCAAAATGGATAATCCTTTAGAGAAATAAATACCTGTTTTAATTTCTAATATTAGAAAAACAATACAAAAAGTTCAATAAATTTCATTCAATAAACAATTGTCTTTAAATTCCATCAATATAATACAAACTAATATTGAAACCCAAAAAATAGAAGAATTTTATTACACAGTCTTCCACATTAAATTGTATTTCCAAATAACATCAACTACTCTTAAATTAACATACTTAAAAGTAATTAACCTAATCACATATTATCTATGATAAGTTAATCATTTCTGTAAATAACCCAAATCGCTATAAATACACAATAAAAACATATATAAAATCCACTATTACTCCACAAATGAAATCCTATTGTATTCTTTTTTCCTTAGGCATATAGTATTACGAACAGAGTGAATGTATTCCAAAATAACATGTATCACTTAATCCCTAAATGATTTTCCTATACTAAGGATATCCATTTAATAAGAAATAAGATCTCAAATCAAATTATTATTGATCAATAAAATCATTTAACAAAAAAGAATTAGGCACACTAACCAAGGACTTCACGTAGTCCTATGGTAGGCAATAAATACCAATCGCACTATGGATGTGGGTTCGATTCCTATAGCTTTGTCCGACATGATGGGTTGTCACACGGTATGCATGTTGTCCTTTTCAAAAAACTATATTTCATAAAATTCCCAAAATGAGATAAATTCCTCAAAATAACAATAGCATAATTTCACCACAAATGTTATCTCATAACTCACATTTTCATCCCAAAATATAATAACATGTAATTGCATCAAATTCAAGTACCATATAATCCCAAATGGTTATTTATAACTATATCAACAATAGAGAACACAATTCTTCCTAAAATAGCATTTTCATAAAATAAAATACAGGGTTACACATAATAGAAAATTCATCCAAAGTAATCCCATCAACAAAGAGAAATAATACTTTTAAAAAATTTCCATCCACTTATTTCCAAATAGGTTATTCAATGACCAAGGGGTTATCCTATATAATAGGGAATTCACTTAGGTAATCCCCAATTCCCCTATATTTACGAAAAATAACTGTAAATGGATTCGTGGGATCATTTTTATTTTCTTCCATAGTACTCTTCATTTTTCCTTGGCAATTCATTACTTTATGTACTTCCATCCCACACATAAACCATTTCTTTGTTGCATTGAGACACTTCCCTAGGTGTCTCCATCCACATTTCCTACATGATGTAAATTGAGCTTTTTTTCTCCATGGTTTCCACTACTTGATCTCATATCATTCACTACCTTTCTCTT
Organism: Viscum album; assembly: GCA_963277665.1. Lineage (NCBI taxonomy): Eukaryota > Viridiplantae > Streptophyta > Magnoliopsida > Santalales > Viscaceae > Viscum > Viscum album. The sequence continues at coordinate 466,558,659 of OY728122.1, read as the reverse complement.
ATTTCTTGAGTTCGGGAGTTGGTTAATATATATGTTGTTGAACATATTTTTGGAAAAATGATTTGAAACGAACATGATATCTTTTACACCTATCAACATTCCATTCAATTGCTCACTTCTTCCACGTTTTCCACCTTCTAGAACATGTTCAATGTTACTATGACTTCTTTGGAATCCATCCATTTACTAAAACAAGAAAGCATATCGTGAGTCATAAAATCATTTAGCAAATATCATAACACCTTATTTTCAATCTAAAACACCTTAGAATTAACAATGGTTGTTTATTTTCTTCATATATTAAAATAAATCAAATTTCTTTGTAAGGAAAATGTGAATTATCCTGAGAATATCCCTTGGGAGTGTTGTAACCAAGAGTGCAACAAGGCCTATTTTCATGTACGATGATACACTGGGTCATGCCCAAAACACCTTGTTGGAATTTTCACCCCTATGCACATCTATTTAAGAGCCGCCTCTACCTGCTCGTTTCCATGGTTGTATTGTTTTGAAACCCCACATAATTTTTAAAATACCAAAATTCAAGGAAGTTCTTGTATACTAATCCTCAAATTCTTTCTTAGGGGAATGTTCTGTAATCAGACTTTATCTAAATCTAGATTCCTAGGATTGTACTAAACTTCCTCAGAGACATACTATAACACTCTGACCCCAGTTAGCTAGAGTCGGTGCATTATTACATAACATTGGCATGATACAAGGAATCATGTCATGAAATACCGATCAGTTTAGTAGCCTTGGAAATACTAGATACAATCATACATTTTACATTACATTATAAAATGAAAAGCTACAAAAGACATTGTTTCCATAGACCAAAATCATATCCCCTTAGAATATCTCTACATGTTAGTCACAAAATAATTCTTCTCATCCTCAGAAAAATAAAAATAGAAAGGGGGTGAGCTCAGATTCTCGGTAAGGATAAAAATATAGCAGTAACATTCATAAATAAAAATATATATTTAATGCAATGTATAAGACTAAAACAAAAGCCTTTTAAACGTGAACTTCAACATAATATGGAAAATATAAAACCAAATAATGAAATTTACTTATTCTTATGGATATTATACTAGTTGAAAAATCACATGCAATATCAATACACACTTTAAAAATGATGGAATTAATAATGACAGACTTCATAACCACATAGTCAAGGCCTTGTGCCAAGACTAGAAATAATATTCTGTCTATTCATTGTGCCAAGACACTATTTTGTCTCATAATACCTACCGATTCATTGAGGACCTATAGCGGCCTCCACCTATCACTTACTATGTCCAATGAATTTCTCATATGAAAAGGTATAAACATAACATAAACATTAGTATTAAAAATTGCATACGAAATGTCAAAACTATACCCCTAAACCATGAATGGTATAAAAATTACACAATCACAGTCAAAGATAACTCATTCAATACAATATGGAAGATTGTATTACAAAAAGTCAACCTCAATCAAGAATAATGAAGGATATTGATATAGATAAAGTTAATCATCAATGCCATTTGATAGAAATAACACCATTTTATATAAATCATTTAAAAGTATCACTATTTATCAAGAACCTGTTTAAAATAGATTTTTGAATCAATGTTTATCATACCACTATGAAATTTTTAAAATGAATTTTATTTTTTAAAAATTATTTCCCATTTAAATAAAACCTTAAAACTATTTTTAAAACAAGGACATTAATAAGAATGATTTAGAAGATTTTTTTTAAAACATTTAAAATGATATTTTAGTTAGAGTTCTAGAATAAATTAGAGACAATTGAATACAAATGGTTGAGGTAATAAAAAAATTATAATATAATTATAATAAAGGGATTCATAATATTCTAGGTCAAATTACCGTATATACACCAAATAAAAATTCATTGGTGCAAAACAACAAAAAAGTCTCAATGTAATATAAGATGGGATGAATTCCATTATAAAGACCATATCCTTATGTTAATTATAAATAAATGAAATTATTATGTTTAACAAATATTAATACACTCAATATGATTGGATATTCAGTTTAAATCAATCATAGGACATTCACACATATCTTTGAAAAAACAACCCCAATGACTAGGATTTTTAACTCAATGAATAGAAATTGAGTTAAAATTATTCTTATCAAGTTTATATTGATGACATGATAATTTATAAAATGGGTTATTATGTGTATCAAAATTATATCCATGAAAAGTGGAGTGTAAATTACTATAAAAATAAATACATAGATATTTCACACATAATATTTGTGTAAAATAATCAATGATGTTTGCATAAAACTAAATGAGGGGAAATTGAAATTTGAAATTCCATTATCGATTTGGTAACTTACGAAACATACACCCCATAAAATATGGATCATCCAATGAGGATTTAAATACCATTAAATTAAATAATATTAAAAAAACAATACAATCATGGGTAGTATATACACCACACAAAAAGCAGCCGTGGAAAATATGACATTAACCTCACCGGAATAAAAGTGAGATAAAAACACTTTACCTTGTAAATTTCCATGGTATAGGGTACGTTATACTCCTGTATAATAGTTAAATAATTGTTATTAAATTATACATGAACTCTATAAATAAATATGATATCATATATTATCCTCTAATATTGTTTTCATAATAATATTTTAGTAGTATCCTTATTTCGGGTGTTAGCTGGTTAGTTTTTCTTTATATTATCTGTTATATGAGTCAAATTTATTATTGGTGGGTGTATCATATTCATATCCAGAATGATATGACGTCTTTAAAAATTATTTTTAATCATAAAATAAAAATTATTCTTGAATGGATAGGATGGGGAATGAATCTCATCGTGTTCGTGGAGACTGTAATATGTATGTACACACGAGAAAATATATCATTCTTTTGATATTAAAATAGTATATAACTCGATGAAAAATAATATATAAATAATAATTATCATGTAATATTTATTATTTTCTTCATTTATAATCATTATTATACCCATCAAAATGTTCATGTGTTTGAATAAAAAACTACAACATGACGTTGAGACGGTAAGCCGTACGCACGCACCTTTGGTGACAGGTCATTCATAGGATAGATAAATTAATGAATATTGTTGTATCATATTTATAATAGCATCACAGTATATATAAGATACTATAGTTATTATTTTACAATAGAAACAACAATGAAAGGGGAAGTGGAAGAAGAAACAATCCTGAAAGAGGTGATGAAATATTTACCTCTTCTTCCGGTTATTCCTTTTGATTTGATCAAAATGGGATATTTAGGATGGCTTTATGACTAACGTAAGGCCTCTAGGATAAAGGGATGAGATTTGAGAAGATATTAGGGAATTTTTTTTCTGATTATAATGTCTTTGAAGGTGTGAATTAGAGAGAAGGGGAGGTGCCCTTTTATAAGAGGAGTGATGGGAAACTTAAGAAATGATTGAAATATTATTTTATAAAAAAACAAATTTGGTTTATAATGGATAAAAAATGAATTATTTAAAAGATATGGTGGGTATGGGTAGATAACCACAAATCCAACATGTTTAGACAGGTTTGGGTCACTATTTTAACTTTATCTTTTAGATTTAACTCTTAGTAAAATAGTTGGACTTTTACCATGTCTCTTTGTATTTTTATATTATATAGTTACTGAACTTACTATAAACATCCAAGATAACCCCAGGTGGTTCATTAATGATAAAAATATCATTATATAAGTCTTTTTTTCGATCCTTAGTTATATAGGATTATTATAAAACAAATTATATTGTATTTGTTTTAAAAACTCATTTATGTCAATTTTGACATTATTAAATAATTGATTTTTGTTAAAGTCCTAACAACATTATTACATCAAATTAAATACATTTAATAAACCAAAAGATGTCATATTTACCTAGAATAATAGTGTAATTTATTAAATGTCTCAATTTTTTTTATTTTGATATTTATAATATCATTTATTTTAATATCTCATTATTAATGTAATTAATACGTAATTATTGTGTCATATATAAAATAAATTATTTAATGTTTTAAAATTATAAATAAAAAATAATAATCTATTAAATATTTTTTTATTTCTAATGAATATTTATAGTCGAATTTAATTTATGTATAACATTATATTAAAAATGGTTTAGTTATTCAACATTGATTTTAACTCTTTTAACTCTTCTTTAAATAAAATTAAAATAAACGTTTTATCTAATCCAAGTGAACCTAATGGATCATATATTATTCCAATGTTTACTTTTTGGTCGAATTACACTTATCCAATTGAATTATGACATGTGTTTGTGTAATTATGATATCATTTTTATCCTTAATTACAGTATTTACTTTTAACCGTGGCAAATAAAAGATAAAAGTTACTATTCATAAAAAACTATTTTCATCTTATTGAACAAAATTTTTCTTACTTATATCGACTGTGTCTTTCAGAGTTTCTAAATTTCACTCACATAAGCAGTGAAATTATGATTTATGCGAATTTGAAAATGCTCTTAGGAGGTGGATAAAGACTGTAAAAAGTTCAATAAAATTTTATACATTTAATTTTATTATAAAATGACACCAATGAATTATAATAAACATATATTGGAATTATGTATCTATTTATATCTAAAATAAATTTAAATAAGATAAATAATTATTTAATTAATAATTCGATTTTAACTAATAACTCAGTGTTTTTCACAATTCATCATAAATTGAATGTTTTCAAAAAAATACCAAAATTTCACCCTTAGTATATTTTGATAATTTGAATTCCAAAATTAAGTCTACTTTACCAAATTAAAAATATAGAAGTTTCATTTAACAATTTAAAATTAATTCCCATTATCATAACAAAAAAGCATGTTTTTAAGAAATAATAACTAACAAAAGATTGATACTTGTTTATGTTCAATTTCGAAGTGAAATTATTTCCAACGAATAAAATTAGATTAAATGATAAAAATATAATCTATTTATACTTAAGAACCATTAATATGTATAATTTAACACTACAAATTATTTTAATTTAAAAAGTTGTTTTCAGTTAAAATATATAATTTTTCAATATTCACCCAAATATGAAAGTTATCAGAAAAAACAAAAAATTTATTAAAACTAAATTATTATGTCCCAATTATAAAAAAGAATTTTATTTTTTCAAATTTAATACATAAACGTTTCAAATATTGTATTTAAAAATACTTCTCCGTCAAAAGGTGATAAAATTCCATTTTTTTTAAAATAATTCTTTTATTTGAAAAAATGATTTTGTTTTGTTAATTATATCTAAGAAACTCATAATATGGATTATAAAGTCTTAAGGATTATATATAGTTCAAAATTTATTTAATACTATTCATAACCACTTTTGAAAATATTGTTTGGTAAGTTGTGGTGCGCTGGAACTCAGTGTTGCATTTAGGACAAGCTATTGAATTAATGAAAATAACATACTATGAAATATTGGGGTGTTACATTATTCCCCCTTTTGGAAATTGCATCCTCATAATTTTAAAATTTTTAGTGGGAACTTTATTAAAAGTTCCACATCAAGAAAAGATTAAATAAAACTATCGCTTTAACAGAAATAATTTGAAGTGAAAAGTTCACAAGAGATAACCCACACTAGGATTCCATGTAGGAAAACATGGATATGGAAGATAAAATAAGTGTCATGTTCTAGTGGAGAGTGATTGAAAACATGATTAAGATAAAGTTAACAACAAGAAAACCAAAAACTTGTGATGATATAAACATTCATTAGTTTCCTAGTAACAAAAGTTAATGGATAAGATTTCTGTTTTAAGGTCTATTTCATAAATTTGAGGAATTTATTTATGAGATTGACTAAGAACATAACAAGATATACTTAATTTTAAAGTATAGTTTTATCCATTAATAAATATCTACCACTAACTCGTCAATTTTGTTTTTTCAAACGATGAGTATTCAGGATGACTTGGTAACATTTGAAGCACTAGAATAATTTCTAGAAAATCACATAATCAAAAAAATAATAAACTATATATATTTACCTTGTCTTTAGAGATTAACCAAAACCAAAATGGTTTTCACAAGATCAGATGGTTCCCAAAAAGGATAATCCGTTAGAGAATGAAATACCTTTCTTAATTCCTAAATTTCAACCAACAATATCCAAAGTTCAATAAATAAAATACAATAAAAATTGTACTCAATATCTATCAATATAATCAAAACTAGTTTCGAAACCCAAAACATAGAAGAATTTTATTACGTTGTCTTCCGCGTTAGAATGTATTTCTAAATAACGTCGACTACTCTTAATGTCACATACTTAAAATTAATAAACCTAATCACATATTCTCTATGATAGGTTAATCATTTCTATATATAACCCAAATAGATATAAATATACAATAAAAAAATAGTTAAAAATCCACCATTACTCCTCAAATGAAATCACATAGTATTCTATTTTCCTTAGGAATATTTTTTTCCAAACAAAGCGATCGCCTTCCAAAATAACATATATCACATAATCCCCAAATCATTTTCCTATTATAATTATATCCATCTGATAATTAATAAGATCCCAAATACACATATTATTGGTCAATAAAATCATTTAACTAAAAATAATTAGTCAAACTTACCATGGAATCCACATAGTCCAGTGGTAGGCGATAAGTCCCAACCGCACTACAGTTGTAAGTACGATTCCTACATCTCTATCTATAGAGACATTTGTCACACGGTATGAATTTTGTCCTTTTTCAAAAACCATGTTTCATAACATTCCAAAAATGAAATAAATTCATCAAAATAACTATTACATAATTTCACCACAAATGATATCTCTTAATTCACATTTTCATCCCAAAATTTAATAACATGCACTTGCCTCAAATTCGAGGACCATGTAAACGCAAATATTTATTTATAACTATATCAACAATAGAAAAAACAATTCATCCTAAAATAGCATTTTTTACATAATAAACTGTAGGGTTACACATAAGAGAAACGTCTTCTAATGTAATACCATCAAAAAAGAGCACTAGTAATTTTAATCATTTGACCATCCATTTATTTCCACATAGGTTATTAATTGACCAAGGGGTTATCCAATAGAATAGGTCATTCACTCGAGTAATTCCCAGGTCCCCTACATTTATGGAAAATGACTATAAATGGATTCGTGGGATCATTTTTATTTTCTGCCATACTAATCTTCACTTTTCCCCAACAATTTTTTATATTATGTCCTTCTTTCCCACACATAATGAATTTCGTTATACCATTGAGACGCATTCTTATGTATCTCCTTCAACATTTCCATAATGATTGAAATTGAGATTTCTTTTATCCATTGTCTCCACTGTTGGAGCTCTTATAATTCAATACATATATCTTCTTTGTTGAGTCAGGGAGTTGGATAAAATATATGTTTTTGATCATATTTTTGAAAAACAGATTTGGCATGAACACGATATCTTTTAAATCTATCAACAATCCATTCCGTTGCTCATTTCCCTTGTTGTGCCCACCTTGTACATCTTATTCAATGTGACTATGACTTCCTTGGAATCCAGCCATTGACTAACACAAGAATGCATAGTGTGAGTCATCAAATCATCTGGATAATATCATTACACCTTATTTTCAATATAAAACACTTTATGATTAATGACAGTAATTTATTCTCATCTTATATAAAAATACATCAAATTAGTTTATAAGGAAAATGTGAATTATCCTAAGAATATCCCCTGGGAGTGTCGTACCCAAGATTGCAGCATGGCTTGTTGTCATGTACCAAGATACCATGAGTCATACACAAAACTCTTTGTCTGAGTTTTCACTCCAGGTACATATGTGGCAGAGCCGCCTCTAGTAGATCATATCCAGACAGGGATGTATTGTTTAGATAACCCACTATATCTCTATAATACCTAAATTATAGTAAGTTCTTCAATAATAATTCTCAATTTCTATCTTAGGGTAATGTGTTCTAATCAGAGTTTATCAAAATCTAGATTCCAAGTATTGTATAAAACTTCCTCTGATACCAACTATAACGCCCCGACACCAGTTACCCAGAGTCGGTGCATTATTACATAACATTGACATGTTACAAGGAATGATGTCCTGAATGAACGACCAGTTTAGTAGCCTTGGATGTACTAGATACATTCCTATGTATTACATTACAATATAAAATGGAAATCTTCAACACCATTGTTTCCATAGACCACACTCATATCCACTCAGACCATCCCTTTAGGTCAGTCATAAAATACTTATGCACATACTGTGAAAAATAAAACATGGAAAGGGGTTGAGCTTAGATGCACAGTAAGGATAACAATATAGTAGAAACTTTCGTAAATAAGAATAAACATTTAAGGCAATGTATTAGACTAAAACAAAAGCCTTCTAAATAGGAACATCAGTATAATATGGAAAAGATAAAATCAAATAATTCCACCTACACATTAACATGGATATTCTATTAGTCGAATAATCTCATGAAATATCAATATCCACCATGATAATGATGTAATGCATAATGCCAGACTTCATAACCACATATTCAAGGCCTTGTGACAAGAATACAAATAATATTTTGTCAAGGCCTTGTACCAAGAAACTAGTTTGTCTCATGAGACCTACCGATGCATCGAGGAGCTATAGCGGGCTCCACCAATCACGTACTACATCCAATTCCTTCTTCATATGAAAAGGTTTAAACATAACATAAATATTTTTATCAAAAATAGTATAAATAATTTCAATAATTTATCCATAAACCATGAATGGTATAAAAATAACACATCCACAGTCAAACATAACTCATTCAATATATTATGTAATATTTTACTATAATAAATCATCCTCAATCATGAATAATTAAGGATACTGACATAGATGAAGTTAATCATCAAAACTATTTGAGAGAAATATCCCCCTTTTCCTTTAAAACATTTAAAAGTATCACTATTTATGATGAAGATGTTTAAAATAGATTTTTGAATCAAAGTGTCCCATACCACATTGAAACTTTTAAATGGAATTCTTATTTTAAAACATTAATGACCATATAATGTATACCTTAAAACCATTTTTAAAAAATAGACATTAATGCGAATGATTTAGAAGAATAAATTTTTATAACATTTAAAATGATATTTTAGTTAGAGTTCCTAACCAAATGGCAGACGTTTGAATACAAATAATTGAGTTAATAAAAACTTTATAATATCATGAGAATAAAGGGATTCATGATATAATATGTAAATGTATAGTATATATGCCAACTATAAGTGGATTTTCACATAACTAAAATGAAGTCTCAATGTAATGTATGAATGGATGAATTACTTTATAAAGTCTATATTTTTTGGTTAAGGATAAATCAATGAAATAATTATGTGTGAGAAATATAAATACACTCTCCATGATTGGATATTAAATGTAAATCAATGAGAGGACATTCACACATATTCTTGTAATAACAACACCAATTACTTGGATGTTCAAATAAACGAATAGAAATTGAGTTAAAATTACTATTATCAAGTTTATATCGATGACCTAAAAATTTGTAAATGGAGTGATTATGTGTATTAAAATTATATCAACACAAAGGGGAGTGAAAATTACTACATAATTAAATAATTATTTATTTCACACATAATATTTTGTTAAAGTAATCAATGAACTTTGCATAAAACCTAATGAGTGGAAATTGAAATTTGAAATTCCCATATCTATATGGTAACATACAAAAAATACACCCCATTAAAGAAGGAATATAAAATAATGACAAAAATACCCATATATTAAATTATATTACACAAAAAATACAATCATGGGTAGTACATACACTACACAAATGGTAACAGTGGAAAATATAGCATGAATCTCACAGGAATAAACGTGAGGTGAAAACCCCATACCTTTTAATGTTCCTAGGATGAGGTTAATTTAACATCCTGTATAATAGTTAAATCATGGTTATTAAATTATACATTAACTATATACATAAATATGATATCATTTATGATCCTCTAATATTGTTTTGTTAATAATATTTTAGTAGTATCATCATTTTAGGTGTTAGATGATTTTTTTTCCATTATATTCACTGTTATGTGAGTCCTATTTGTTATAGATGGGATGTATATTATTCATATACAGAATTATATCATGTATTTTAACACTATTTTTAATCATCAAATTAATATTAGTCTTGAATGGATACGATGGTGAATGAATCTCATCGCGTTCATGGAGACGTTAATCCGTACGTATGCACAAGCAAAAATATAATTCTTATGATATTAAAATCATATATAATTGGATGGAATATCATATATAAATACTCAATATCATGTTATATTGATTATTTGAATCATTTATACACTTTATTATACCCATCAAAATGATGAAGTGTTTGAATAACAAACTACACCAAGACGTGGAGATGGTAAGCCGTACATACTCATGTATGGAGACATGTCATTCATAGGATGGATAAAATAATGAATATGGTTGTACCAGATTTATAATAAAATCACAGTATATAGAAGATAAGAGAGTTTTTAATTTATTATAGAATCAACAAAGAAAGAGGAAGTGGAAGAAGAAAAGAACTTGAAAGAGGCGAGGAAATATTTACCTCTTCTTCGGGTTCTTCTTATTGATTTGATCAAAAGGGCTACATAGGTTCAATTTATATCAAACGTAAGACCTCTCGGATAAAGGTAGGATAGTTTTGAGGATATTTTTGTATCATTTGGAAGAGACTAATGAATTTTTAGGTGTGAATTTGAGAGAAGGTGTAGTGCCCTTTTATAAGAGGAGTGACATGCACCTTAAGAAAAGATTGAAATATTATTTTATAAAAAAATAATTTTCCATTTTTAATGACTCAAAAAAGAATTATTTAAAGGATAAGGTGGTTATTGGTTGAAGACCACTCATTTAATAGGTTTATACTGGTTTGGGTTACTGTATTAACTTTATCTTTTCGATTAACTCTTAGTTAAATATTTTGACATATACCATGTCTCTTTGTATTTTTATTTTATATTTTCAATAAACATACTATATAATTCCATGAGAACCCCAAGTATTTCATTAATGATACACCTATCATTATATAATTCTTTTGGCAGAAACATAGCTTGTTTATGATTATTATATCAACCCATAATATTGAATTTGTTTTAAAAATTCATTTATGTCAATTTTGACATTATTTAATAATTGATTTTTATTAAAGTCCTAAAAACCTTATTAATTATAAATAAATAATTTAATCAACCATAAAATTTTTTATTAACCTTAAAAATTAGTGTAATTTATTAAATGTCTCAAATTACATTTCTTTTGATATTTATAATATCAATTATTTTAATATTTCATTATTAAGGTAATTACTGTAACATCATTATGTCATAAATAAATTAAATTATTTAATATCAAAAAATTATAAATAAAATATCATTATATATTAAGTCTTTATATCTTTATAATGAATATTTATAGTCGAATTTATCTTATGTATAACTATATATTAAAAAAAATAAGTTATTAAACATTGATTTTAACTCTTCTAACTCTTCTTTAAATAAAATAATAATAAAGGTCCTCATGTAATCCAATTGGACCTAAAGGATCATATTTTATTCATAATGTTGTTTTTTGTCGAATTACACATATCTAATAGAATTAGGAAATCTTGTGGGGTAATTATGATATCATTTTTATCCATATTTACTCTGTTTACTTATAACTGTGGTAAATAAATGAAAAATTTAGTATTTATCCAAAATGATTTTCATCTTATTGAACCACATTTTTCTTACTGATATCAACAGTTTCTCTCTAATTTTTGAAATTCCACTCATATAAGGGGTAAAATTATGTTTTAGCTGATTTTTCACATGCCTCTAGGAGGTGGGTAAAAGACGGTAACAAGTTTAATAAAATATTATACATTTAATTTTATCATAAAATGACTCAAATAAATTATATTGAAAATATAGAGGTATTATGTATCTATTTTGACCTAAAATAAATTTAAATAAAATAAAAATTTCTTTAAATAAATAGTTGGTTCTAACAAATAACTGAGTGTTTTTCACTATTCATCAAAAATTGAAACTGTTCAGAAAAATACCAAAATATAACCATAAGTTAATTTTGATATTCTGAATACAAAAATTAAGTCTGTTTTACCGAATACTAAATATAGAAGTTTAATTTATTAATTTAATTTTAATTCCCATTGTCAAAACAGAAAGGCGTGTTTTAAAGAAATAATAACAAACAAATGATTGATACTTGTTTATGTTCAATTTGAAAGTGAAATTATTTCTAATGAATAAAACTAGATTAAATGGTAAAAATATAATCTCTTTATATTTCCAAACCATTGAAATTTTTTATTTAACACTTCAACTTATTTTTATAAAAAATGTTGTTTTCATTTAAAATATAGTATTTTTCAATATTCACCCATATATGAAAGTTATCAGAAAAACACCAAAAATTTATTGAAACTAAATTTTTATGTCCCAATTCTAAATAAGTAGCTTATTTTGTCAAATTTAATATATAAAAGTTTCAAATATTGTATTTAAAAAGGGTTCTCCATTAAAATGTGATAAAATTATATTTTTTTATATAAAATACATCTTTTATCTGAAAAAATGATTTTTTTCATTATGTCTAAGAAAATCACAATATGAATTCTAAAATTATAAGGATTATAAAAAGTTGAAAAAAAGATAATACTATTCATAATCACTTTTGAACGGATAGTTAGGTAAGTCGTGGTGCACTGGAACTTGATGATGAGTGAAGTGCAAGCTATTGAATTAATGAAAATAACATACTATGAATTCATGGGGTGTTACAATTCCTATAGTTATAATAGGGATCTTATATGACATTTCATGTATTGACTCAGGGTCCCCATGCCTCGAGTGTTTCCTGGTATTCTTAATGGATCACCTTGGATAGACTCAGTTGTATTGGTTTATATAGGATATACCATATTAATACATGTGATTCTTTTTAGATCTCTATGGATGGAATCAAACACTCCCAATATACTTGAAAGAAATGTTTTAATTTAATTAAATACATGAGAGTCATCGTTAATTATTATTATGAGATGGTTTATGCACATGTGATGCTTCTCCATTCTTTTACTTGAATACTAGAGGTATGACATGTGTAATAAACCCCAATATTAAGCCAATGTTTGGGGTATGCCTTTTGGGATTTCCATATTTAGCATGGGCCTTGCTTACATATTATGACATGCAATGGTACTATAGTATACACACGACCATGGACGATGTAGGTGGTATGGGAAGAGTATCCATTTAGGAACCCAGACCATGTTGATGTTATATATTTTTACATTATTTTTTATATCTTATATATATAACACTACCTAATTTATATTTCACGAGATGGATTTTCCAAGACACCATGGGTGCCGACGTACTGGGATTTATATCTCACACCCTATTTGAGTGCCATTTAAAACATGAGTATATATTCTTCCTTGAAACTCTTTGGAATCATTTAATGTTTTGTGCTATGTACATGGGATATGGGGAGAACATGGCAAGATTCATTGAATACATTCTCCAGGAGAAAACTATGGGGTTATTTAATTTAGTTATTTTGTATTTTTTGAACCTCATAGTAACTCAAAATATTACATACATCATTATATGGAATCATATTTTCCACTCTTATCCAGTTGTTGTACAATTCTTCCACTCATATTTTTCATTCCATTATAATTACTACATCCCTTATTTTTTATTGAGTTACAAAATTTGTACAATTATTCATACTATGATCTATGGGGGGATAATATCCACATGGACACACCCAAGTACCTTGCGTCGATTCCATTGAAATTAGTGTTCATGTAGGTGTTCTTGAGGTTATGTGGGGATCGATTTGGATTCCAGTTAAGTAGTCCGTCAAGCTAGGATGTTACTTATTCAATGTGTGTAATGATAAATATTCATAAAATAGATGATCAAATTAAGGGAAATCCTATAAATCTATAATAAATCGAGTGACATATAATTAGATCAATCTTATTCTCATGTGTTAATTATAAAAAACTCATGCATGAGAGTGAAAACAAAGAAACTAATCAACATTTGAATTAATAACAAATTTCTGTATCCAATACTATAGAATCATCCTTCTTCGACAGCTTTGATCAAATAATTTTGAATCACTAACGGTTCATTAAATTTTGACTCTTTTGAATAAATGATTATCAACCACTCTAAGATCCTAAGGAAATGTACTTATTAAATTCCTAATTCTTTATAATCCTTGAATAAATAATTATATTTATATAATAAATTATATAAACAATGATTATTCTTATCAACATGAATATTCTCTGAAAAATATATTAATTCATTATGAAAAATAACATCAAATACTTAGTTTTAAATCACCTAAAAATATCAAATGATCTTCCTTATTTAATATCTTGTAAACACCCATGAATACATCATTAAAATAAAAATTTCAATCCTCTAATGATTTTTTTGATATACTTTAATAGAAAATAATTTTTATATTTTTTATTCGTTATAATATATAACATTATTCAAACACATCATTCCTGTACACATGCTATGGTTTAATTATGTGCAAACCTTATATAATTCTATTCGATCATTTAATTTCTTGTTGAAATGTTGACAGTACCCTTAAATATATGTCACATATCTGATATTAAAATTATTGTTTTATAAAATATACAATATATAGAAAATTTATTTAAAATGAAACAATTAACCAACTCATGATCAGTCATCTACTATACAAAATAAAATTTAACCCAGTTTTTATGTAAAAAAACTATGAGTCTTATCCAAATTTCCTTAAAATAGAATTTTTTGAAACATAAATTTCATATATCATTGGATTTCACAAAAACAAATTATTAAAGTTAGCAGATATTGTTTGAAGATATCTAAAATTGCATGATGTTATAAAAAATTGAAAATAAAATATTATGATATTATTTAATTTAGGTAAAATATTTAAACTATTATATAATGAATAATAATTTAAATGAAAATAACAGTCTAATTAATGTTATAAAACATGGCCATTTTTTCTATCGAGATATAAAGAAACTATAAATATCAAAACATTATACACAAATAAGAACCATACCAATCCACATCAAATTTCATAAAAAAATTGAATCATGTAGCCCAAAGTTTCTAATATATGATTGAAAATAGATACAATTTAGTTAAATATATGGGACCATATGATATATCCACATATATATCGATGATTGATTTTATACCAGTGATATTATGGTATAATAGAATAATTAATTACTTTTAATTAAGTTGTTATTAGTTTCTAGTCATGTTATGTAGATTGTTTCAATTGTACAATGATGCAACCCCTTTTGTAATTATGATTTTATTCTATATCAACAACTATAAAAATACAACAAAAAATTCTTATTGAGGATGAAATAATGGAGGTGATAAAATACTGAATCGGAATAGTTCTCCTAGAAATAAGACATCACATGATCAATCATCTTAGGTTCATGCGTGATTACCAAAAACGAAATCAATAGTTACATGTTTGACTTAATCAAGGGGGTAAAATTCCTAGGTCTTCCAACATGAATAATATTATTATAACAATTAGGTATCTAAATCCAACTTACATTTAATATTATAGGTCAATTTGTTCATGTATCATCATCTAGAATGTTCTTTCATATATTTAAAATTTTAGACATTATAAAATATTTTCCAAACTAGTCTAGAAAGAAATTATTGTTTTTTTAAGGAAGGAATATTAAACACCATATCATATTGGTACAGGATTAGAAGAAACACATAAATGAAAAAAAAATTACATAATATCATATTGATGAATGATATTAATAATAACTATGAAATAATTCAATGACACATCATTTTCAATGTCATGAGTAGAAGAGACTTCTCAATATTTTTCTATGAATACATATTATATATATATATATATTATTCAATATTATTCATTCCCCCTCATATGGGTTGTAATTTGTTTTTCTTCATGTAGAATAATATCATTCACTAATGAAATATTATATCTCCTAGTCTATGTGTTTTGGATTAGGATGCGGTAATAAGAAATATGAACAAATCTATTGATCATTATGATGTTTCTCCAAAATGTGGTAGAAAAAACTTCACTTGTATTTCATATCTATTTTTATAGACAATATAATAGTATTTCTAAATTTTTTACACTAATATACTCAATTCATTAATTATTTGATGAATTATTTTGGAAAATATTGTGTATAGTAAATCAATGCAAGTAAAATCACTGTGTATTTTTAGAGTAAATTATTAACCAGAGGGTCTCTTGTCAAAGTAAGAAGTATTGGATTCTATAAATGGAATTTAAGGATGACATAATTTTATTCTCCACATTTTATTTAGAGGATAAATATTTTTAATTTTGAAGTTAATGTAGATTCTTTTACAATGTGTATCATAAATTTGATGTTTTTCTCATTTATTTTGTAGAGACCCAAAGCTTAACATACACAGAAATTATATTACTTTTTAAGAATTCTTAATACATAAAAAAACAAACACCGAAGAACCGTAATAGTTTGGTGTCTTTGGAAACTCAGAATATAATCTTCTAATCTTGGTGAAAGATCTTCAACATCTCCCATAATGTACTTCCTTTTTTTCTTACTTAAGTCCTTTCTTTATATTCTGGGGAAAAGAAAACATATAAAGGGTGAGCAAAAATACTCAGTTAGGGTAAGCATAGAGAAAATAAAACCAACCATATACATTTGAACTTCAAAACATGAACATAATGTTTAAACTTCAAAATCATGAGTTTTGAAATAAATCTTTGCAGTACGTAAGGCATAGATCATAAAGAAAAATTAAACATGATAAAATAGAATGGGAATAAAACATGTAATTTTGGAAACCATTAATCACATGATATGATTTCCATAGTAGCCAAGGCATTGCTGCCAAGACCATCTTAGTGGACAAAGTCCCTTTCTAAATAGAGTTCACTCCTCGTTCCAGTCCTGTATTACTGAACCGGATTAAATTACCATTCCATCCATGTCTATATCATGAGATATAAATATTTACCCAATGCATTGGAGGGAGATATAGATCCCACCCATCTCATATTGAAATCATTATTATGTGTTCCACAAACCATTCATAAATCATTCATCATAACCCAAAGAATAAATTGGGTTTCATAAACATCATTCCATCATAACAGAATCCATATAAAACAAATGAATATAATAAGAAAAGTGAAACCATATAAATCATATAGACATTATACTTGAAACATAGACATATGAAATAATGTCATCTTAGAGTGAATAGGGTTTTGATAAAGCACTTGAAATGAATTCTTGAGGAAAATATCCTTTCTTCTTGAAAATCATTTTCTTTTCACTAAATGCCATTAAATTTTAAAAGAAAAGTATTTTCTTGAAAATAGTTTTGAAATCTTGCAGAGTATGCTTCATGAAAATAAGGCGTTATGAAACTGTAAAAATCTATTCATGCTGTATAAGTAAAAAAACATTCTTCTCATACTTTTTCCAAAAAAGTAAAAAATTACCTCATATGGAAATAAAAAAAATGATTCCTCACATACCATGTAGTAAAAGTCACAAATGGGTAAAAAGGACTTTAAAAAGACATGAAAACATTTTTATAAACCTTGTACATGGATGATATTTATAAGCTCAGTAAATAGTAAAATATTAGAAATCTCGGATAGAAAACAATTGAGATTGAAACATTATCCCTTACCTTTGGTACAATATGCTTCGTATGTATCCAAACCTCCTGTATAATTATTTAAATAATGTTATTGACATATTAAAGAATCATATTCATTGTTATGATTTCATACATGGTTCACTTATGACTTTATATTACTCGTTCTTTTGTACATTCCATGTTAAAGCATCATTTTGGGAAAAATCGTTTTATTTATCGTACATGTTTGGACTTTTTGTTCATCATATTATTACTTATATCCTGATTTACTTAATTAGAGAATGTAAAAAATCATTTATATATAATATATATTCAGAATATACATATATTTATGATAGATCAATAAATGGAATGAAATACACTGTTCATGGAGACGGTATGCCGTATGTACGCATGAACATTGTTTTCATTTTGTTATTGAATTGAATGGAATTATGTAGATGATATATATATATATATACATAAATCTAATATCATTATTATGTAATATATTTACTGATTACTTATTATATATACTTTATAATCATTCATGAATGGATAACATGGAGAATGAATCTCATCGCGTCGTGGAGACGGTAGTCCGTACGTACGCACGAGCGATGATACCATTCCCATGATCGTGTAATTATATTGAAGTGTATGTATAATATTTCAGAATCAATATCACATTATAATAATCATATATTGTAATTTTTCTACACCATTATACCCATCCAGGTAAGGTGGTGGCTGAAAACAGATTACACCACGACGTGGAGACGGTATTCCGTACGTACGCACGCGCGGTGATTTTGTTTTTCGAAGGAAGGATAGACAGAAGAATATGGTTGTTTTATATTTATAATAACATATCATTATATAATTAATACTGATGTTATTAATTTATAATGAGACAACTTAAGAAGAAGAAGTAGAAGAAG
Source organism: Viscum album (assembly GCA_963277665.1). NCBI lineage: Eukaryota > Viridiplantae > Streptophyta > Magnoliopsida > Santalales > Viscaceae > Viscum > Viscum album. The sequence goes on along the minus strand of OY728122.1, from coordinate 466,539,860 downwards.
AAAGAAACTTGAGATAATTGGAAGAAGAGATTACCTCTTCTTCGATGCACCTCCTTTAAGATTCCTCTTAAGGAAGTAGAGTTGGTCTTTTGAGAAGTCCAGAACCTCCAGAATGGTTCTAGGGAAGTGAAGAAGAGAAATGGGCAGGGTTTGGCCAAGCTTCAAGGATAAAAATGATGTGAATAGAAGAGGGAAGGAGTCCCTATTATATAAGGGAGGAGAGGGGCACTTTAGGAAAAAAATAAAATATTATTTTATAATAAAGTCATATTTGGTTTATAATAGCTCAAAATTGATTTAATTCGAAGCTAAAGCGGGGATGGTTCGAAATCCTCTCAACCAATAGGTTTTAGACAAGTTTAGGTTACTATTTTATTTTTATCATTTAGATTTAACTCTAAGTTAAATAATTTATGTTTTACCGTGTCTTTTTGTTTTCTTACATTATATGGTTAATAAACATACAATAACAAGCCAAAAGAACCCCAAGTGGTTCATAATTAATATATATATTCTTATCTAAGTCATTTTGAATAGCCTTAGATTTTTAGGAATATAATATCAATTAATAATATAATATTTGATTTAAAAACTATTTTATGTCAATTTTGACACTATTTGGAAATTGATTTTTGTGAAAATCATAACCACATGGTTAGTTTGAAAAAATTTAATTAAATGTATACTAACATGTCATATTAACCTATAAAATTAGTGTAATTCATAAAAAGTCTCAAATTACATTTATTTGGGTATTTATAAGATCAATTAATACTTCCTTAATAAGGTAATCACTCCATCATTATTGTGTCATAAATAAACTAAATTATTTAATGCCAAAAAATTATAATTAAAATACTATTATGTAGGAAATATTTTTATATTTCTATTGAATATTTATAGTCAAATGTATCTTATGTGTAACCCTATATTAAAAATGTTTTAGTTATTAAACATTGATTTTAACTATTTTAACTCTTCATTAAATAAAATCATAATAAGTGTCCTAATCTAATCCAACTGGACCTAAATGGAAATTTTTTATTCCAAATTTTGTATTCGGTTGAGATACTCCTTCCAATAAAATTAGGACATATGTTAGGGTAATATTAATATCATTATTACCCTTAATTACCAATTTACTTTTAGCCGTTGTAAATAAAAGTAAAAAGTTACTATTAACCAAAAATTATTTTCATATCATTGAACCACATTTTACTACTTGATATTAATCGTGTCTCTCAGATTTTCAAAATTCCACTTAGAGAAGCTGTAAAATTAAGTTTTATGTGATTTTCCAAATTCTCCTAGGAGGTGGGGTAAAATATGGTGAAATGTTTAATAAAATATTAATATATCTAAAATTGTAATGAGATGACTCCAATGAATTACATTGAACTTATATAGGTATTATGTATCAATTTTGACCTAAAATAAATTTAAATAATTTAAATAATTATTTAAATAAAACGTCGGGTTTTAAATAGTAACCCAGTGTTTTCACTATTCATCAAAAATTGAATGTTTTCAGAAAAATAAAAAAAATTCACCCCAGGCTAATTTCGATATTCCAAATTCAAAAATGAAGTCCAATTTGAAAGATAAAATTTATAAAATTTCAAAAAGTGGGTATTACTATTCATAACGGCTAGTTCATAGTAATATTATTATAATATCTTGTTTAGTGAAACTCAGAATTGCGTACTACAAATGCTATCGAGGAAGTTCTTGATTGCGTTTAATGCAAGCCATGTCAGGGATGCCTGTAGTGAAAGCTCCATTTGGTGTTGCGTATAACATAATCAACACTTATCTCATTTATACATTAAACAAAATCTATACATAATGTTGCGCAGAATAATTTCCACAAAACGAACGTGAATTTGTTTGTAACACAAGATAATAATAGTGTTGCATATACTGAAAGCTAATACGGTGTTGCGTATAGTACAAGCTAACCTTGGTGTAGTTTAAAATAGAAGACAAAAATGAAATTAGAAATTATATATCTAAAAAAATATCGGGTTGTTACATTCTACCCAACTTAAAATGAATTTCTCCCTTGAAATTTGTCCTGGTTCTAAATGGTTTACTACATGAAAGTTTCATTCATAGAAACCCACATCGTAAAAAGTAATACTAAAACATACTTTTAAAAACAAACGTTAGAAACAAAATGGATACCCAAAGTAACTCATCACTTGTGTTCCCACATAAAAGATCATAGGTGAAAATATGGATATGGAAGAGATATAAGACATTCAAATTACGATGATGAGTGGTAGGGAACATGGCTATGAAAAATCCAACAGTCACAAAACCATAACATTGTAATGATCTAAGGTACCATCTGATTCATCGGATATAAGGGCACTAGGACAACATTTTTTGTTTTCAAGATCATTTACCTAAAGTTGAAGAAATTTGAATTAGAAGAAATACTTTCTTGATTTTGGTACAATTTTATCGTTGGTCGTTCCTTGGACAATTTCCACCTGATCACTTAAAGAAATGAAGTTGAATTTTTCATTCGCGAATTGTTAGCAGAACATATGATAGAATGATAGGTCATTCCATCTATCTCAAACAAAAGGTTAGGAAACGTTTTTAAATATACATAAGTCCATCTATAGTGATATTAATTGTATATGATTCAATAAATGGACTTTTACTTCATCTATAATACCGCTACATAAAATAAAACTAGATTCTACTAACCATAGACTTCTTGTAGACCCCTGGTAGGAGATAAAGGCCTATCACACTTCGGTTGTGGGTTCTATTCCCATAGCCTTATCCGAAACGTTAGGTTGTCGCTCGTCCAATGGGTTATTCTTTTTCTAAAACTACACTATTATATCATTCTAGAAATAGTATCGAAAAAAGTTTTATCCTTAAACAATTCTATCTGATGTCCATCTTAATCCATTCCAACCTTTAAGCATATAGAAAATACTTATGTCCAATATTATAGTATAAAGAAAATGATTACTAGAAATGGCATCAACAAAGCATGTGAATACCATCATTTATCCCCCATATAAGATATATCATGTTGGTCACATTCTGAACATGTGAATAATTTAATCATGTATTCTATTGAAAAATTAATACCCATTTAATGTTAGTGAAAACATGAATGCAGTTAAAAGTTCACTCTTTCTACATACCAAAATCCCAAAAATTCTATATTCTCAAACCATGATATCACTTAGTCCTTATATCAATCACGAGCTCATGAATAATATCAGACATATTTTTCCCCCTTATCCATTCATTATGTGCATATCATCTTCTTTCCATAAATATGTGAATAACCTTTCATGGTTACCAGTACCATTCAACATATAATTTCAAATACTTCAAAAAAACAATAGTGTAACAATCATTATATGTGTCTTTATTCTATAGTACCATTACCTATACAACATAACTCTTGATAAATCATTCCACTACATTCTTTAACCATTGACCAAGCTTCAACACTTCTTTCATCTCATATATCATTTGTAGTCTCCTCATCATTATCCACATAAATACTACCCATATGACCATGCTGATTCCATTCATGTGATTTTCCTTTAGGGAATTGGTTTTCATAATGCCTATACATTCCAAATTTAAAACATCTAATCATTGTTGATGTCATAGCAATATCATTATCTTTCTCCGTGGTGTTAATGGAACATTTTCTTTTGCACTTACTAGATTTGTGTCCTTTTTTTCCACACCCAAAGCATCTTCCAGTTCCTTTGAAACATTCTCCATAATGCCTCTTCCCACATGATTTACATGAGAGAAATTGAACTCTGTTTCCTCTATGATCATCATGGAACTCTATCATTCTCTTATTATCTGAGTCAGTAAACTTACCAATGTTGACAATATTGATCATATTATGAGATTTATTATTAGGCATTCTAACGATATGTGGACCTCCAGATCCAATTTCATTTGGTTGATTAGGAAGAATATCATTCCATTGTCCATCATATCCTCCATTATCGTGAATCATCTCATTTCAAGCGGTTTTCTAAAACCCAAAAAGAATAGTGTGAGAGGCCAAAATCAGAATCAAGGGGGATTACCTTCAATATCTAATATCTTAGGTTAAATTCTAAGATCATTACCAAAATTCTAGGAATATAAATTATATTTATACTTAACCTTAGGGACATCCCTAGACATACCTTATAAATATCTCTAGGGATCTCAGTAAAGTTTTCGCGTCCTAGTTTCCAAAGGTTAACTAAACATTTCCTTTAATTCCAACTGTAGAGACCCAAATCTTAACGTACGTGGAAATTAGATTACTTTGGCGGAATTCTTAATACATAACAAAAAGAAACACCGAAGGACTGTAATAGTTTAGTGTCTTTAGAAACTCAGTATATAATCTTCTAATCTTGGTGAAAGATCTTCAACATCTCCCATAAACATCTTCCTTTTTTTCTTTGATAAATCCTTTCTTTATATCCTGGGGAAAAGAAAACATATAAATAGTGAGCTCAAATGCTCAGTAATGGTAATCATGGAGAAAATAATACAAACCATAACATTTTAACTTCAAAACATGAACATAAAGCTTAAATGTCAAAATCTTGAGTTGTGAAATAAATATTGGCAATACGTAAGGTATAGATGATAAAGAAAAATTAACCATGATAAAATAGCATGGGAATAAAACATGTAATTTTGGAAACCATTAAGCACATGATATGATATCCATAGTAGCCAAGGCATTGATTCCAAGGCCATCTTAGTGGACAAAGTCCCTTTCTGAATCGAGTTCACTCCTCATTCCAGTACTGTATTACTGAACCAGATTAAATTACCATTCCAGCCCTGTCTATCTCATGAGATATAAATATTTACCATTGCATTGGAGGCAGATATTGGTCCCACCCATATCATATTGAAATCATTCTTACGTGTGCCACAAATGAATCATAAATCATTCATCATTACCCAAAGATTAAATTGGGGTTCATAAACATCATAACATAATAACAAAATCCATATAAAACAAATGGATATCATAAGAAAATTGAAACCATATAAATCATAGAGACATTATACTTTAAACATACACATATGAAATAATGTCATCTTAGATGGAAAATTGTTTTGATAAAGCACTTGAAATGAATTCTTGAGTAAAATGTCATTTCTTCATGAAAATCATTTTCTTTTCACAAAATGACATTCAATTTTAAAATAAATTTTTTTTTGTTGAAAATAGTCAAGAAATCTTGTAGATTAAGCTTCATGAAAATAAGGCGTTATGAAACCGTAAAAATCTGTTCATGCTATATAAGTTAAAAAAACATTCTTCTCGTACTTTTCCGGAAAAGTAAAAAAGTACCTTGTATGGTAAACGAAAAAAGATTCCATACATACCATGTAGTAAAAGTCAAAAATGGGTAAAAAGGATGTTAAAAGTACATGAAAGCATTTTTATAAACCATGGGCATGGATGATAAATATAACCCCAGTAAATACTTACGTATAAGCAATATCGGATAGAAAACAATTGAGATTGCAACATTATCCCTTACCTTACGTCCGATATACTTTGTACGTATCCAAACCTCCAGTATAATGATTTAAATAATGTCATTAACTTATTACAGAATCAAATTCATTGTTATGATGTCATAAATGGTTCACTTATGACTTTATATTACCCGTTTATTTGTAAATTCCATGTTAAAGAAGCGTTTTGGGTAAAATCGTTTTATTAATCTTACAAGTTTGGAATTTTTTTTCTTGATATTCTTCCTTGTATCATGATTTAATTAATTCCAGAATTTAAAAAAAATTATATATAATATATATTCATCATATATATATATATTATTGATCGATAAATGGAATGAAATACACCGTTCATGGAGACGGTAGGCCGTACGTACGCATGAACGATGTTTTCGTTTCCTTATTCAATTGAATGGAATTAAGTAGATGACATACATATATATCTACATAAATAAAGTATATTTATTATGTAATATATTTCTTGATTACTTATTATATATACTTTATAATCATTGATGAATGGTTAACACGGATAATGAATCTCATCACGTCGTGGAGACGGTAGTCCGTACGTACACACGAGCGATGATACCATTCCCATGATCGTGGAATTGTATTTAAGTGTATGTATAATATTTAAGAATAAATATCAAATTACAATAATCATATATAGTAATTTATTTACACCATTATACCCATCCATGTATGGTGGTGGTCGAAAACAGATTACACCACGGCGTGGAGACGGTATTCTGTACGTACGCACGCACGTTGATTTTGTTTTCCATAGGATGGATAGAAGGTGAAATAGGGTTGTTTCATATTTATGATAACATATCTGTATATATATAATACTGATGTTTTTACTTTATAATGAGACAACTTAAGAAGAATAATTAGAAGAAGAAAGAAACTTGAGAGAATCGGAAGAAGAGATTACATCTTCTTCGATGAACCTCCTTTAAGCATCCTCTTAAAGAAGTAGAGTTGGAGTATTGAGAAGACCAGAACCTCCAGAATGTGTCTAGGGAAGTGGAGAAGATTAATGGGTAGGTTTTTTCTGAGGTTCAAGGATCAAAAGGGTGTGAAGAGAAGATGGAAGGGGTGCCCATTTTATAAGGGATGAGAGGGGCACTTTAGAAAAAACATAAAATATTATTTTATAATAAAGTCATATTCAGTTTATAATTTCCCCAAATTGAATTATTTAGAATCTAAAGTGGGGATGGGTCAATTTACTCTCAACTAATAGGTTTTAGACAATTTTAGGTGACTATTTTATCCTTATCATTTAGATTTAACTCTAAGTTAAATAATTTAACTTTTACCGTGCCTTTTTGTTTTCTTGCATTATATGGTTAATAAACATACAATAACAACACAAACAAACCCCAAGTGGTTCATTATTAATATATATATCCTTATCTAAGTCATTTGGTAGAACCATAGATTTTTAGGAATATAATCACAATTAATAATATACTATTTGGTTTAAAAACTATTTTATGTCAATTTTGACACTATTTGGTAATTTATTTTTGTGAAAATAATAACAACATGATTGGTTAGAAAAAAGTTAATTAAATGAATAATAACATGTCATATTAACCTAGAAAATTAGTGTAATTCATAAAAAGTCTCAAATTACATTTATTTGGGTATTTATAAAATCAATTAATATTTCATTAATAAGGTAATTACTGCATCATCATCGTTTCATAAATAAACTAAATTATTTAATTTATAAAAATTACAAATAAAATACCATTATGTATTAAATATTTTTATCTTTCTAATGAATATTTATATTCTAATATAAATTATGTATAACCCTATATTAAAAATGTTTTAGTTATTAAACATTGATTTTAACTATTTTAACTCTTCTTTAAATAAAATAATAATAAGCGTCCTAATCTAATCTAAGTAGACCTAAAGGGTAATATTTTATTCCTAAGGTTTTTTATGGTCGAGATAAACCTTGTCCAATTGAATTAGGACATGTGTTAGGGTAATATTAATATCATTTTTACCCTTAATTACCCTATTTACTTTTAACCGTGGGAAATAAAAGTAAAAAAGTAACTATTCACCAAAAATTATTATCATCTCATTGAACCACATTTCACTCCTTGATATTAACTGTGTCTCTCATATTTTCGAAATTCCACTCACAGATGTGGTAAAATTATGTTTTACATGAATTTCCAAATTCTCCTAGGAGGCGGGTAAAAGATGTTGAAAATTGTAATAAAATTTTTATTTATCTAAAATTATTATGAAATGACTCCAATGAATTACATTGAACTTATATAGGTATTATGTTTAAATTTTTACCTAAAATATATTTAAATAAAATAAATAATTATTTAAATAAAAAATCGGTTTTTAAAAAGTATCCCACTGTTTTCACTATTAATCAAAAATTGAACGTCTTCAGAAAAATACCAACAAATCACACTAGGATAATTTCGATATTCCAAATCCAAAAATGAAGTCCATTTTGAAAGTTATAATTTATAAAATTTAAAAAAGCAGGTATTACTATTCATAACAGCTAGTTCATAATAATTTTATAATAATATCTTGTTTACTGAAACTCGGAATTGCATACTACAAACGCTATTGAGGAAGGTCTTGATTGAGTGTAATGCAAGACAAGTCAGGGATTCCTGTAGAGAAAGCTCTGTTTGGTGTTTCGTATAACAAAATCAAAACTTTTTTAATTTATACAGTAAAAAAATCTATACTTAATGTTATGTAGAATAATTTCCAAAAAAGGAACTTGAATTTATGTGTAACACAAGACAAGAATAGTGTTGCGTATACTGCAAGCTAATACGGGGTTGTGTATATTATAAGATAATCTTGGTGTAGTGTAAAATAGAATACTTCAACGAAATTAGAAATAATATATCCCATAAAATCTCAGGCTGTTACATATTTAGTTGATGATTTATATTTATTTACCCTATTATAATTCCTATAAAATGTTTTTTTATTATCATATTATATTTCAAAAATAAATAAATAATAAAATTAATGAATCATCAAGTATTTTTTTTAATCACACTAAAATGTTAGAATCTTTTTGATGAATCAATATTTCATGGTGAAACCATTCCATGATGGTTACATTAACCATAAGAAGTGGGGTCACATCATACATAGCATATTGATGGATCTTAGGTAGAATAATTTAATAATATAGTATTTATGGTCCAAATAATTTATTTTTATTAATGACGATATAATATAGGAATGACAAAATGAGAGATATTTGACTCCCCATGCTTGGTGTAGTCAGTAGAATATGTTTTATATCTTCACTGACCAATCCTGGTGGATGATTTTTCAAGGTGATATGTTGTTCTTAAATGATAATCAGTCTAGTGAGAATCTCCACAACCTAGGATATCGTTACCCCAACATGATATTTTTCACAGTGATAGAGTTCCTAATATTTAACCAAATTTCTCTTGCTGGCGATAAATATATTTTACAATATTGTTTCAATATGGAGGATGATGATAAATTGCTTGACATATTCCTTGATACACCCAGATATTTATAAAATTGTAGATACTAATAACTTCGCCATGTTCATGGTAAATTTTTACACTAGGCTATCTTCATATGGATAAATTTCATCTATATCAAATATATTATTCTAATGACATTTTTTTATAAATATTTACCCAAACATACTATCACCCATATAAAAATTATTTAGTTGTATTTTAAATTATTTTTTCTATTGAACTCAATATTGGACGCTATAAATCATGTTTTTCTCATAGGAGAATTCTCTTTGTATGTAGGGATCATTCTTGGTACCTCATTTGGAGAAAATATTTACCGTAGTTCCATAAATCAATTCCTCACTTTGTGTTTTGAGACTGTATATTTTTCTCCACGTTATGTGTAATCTAATTTTAATGTTTCTTGTTTATTCGTTTCTATTCCTTAGGATACTCAAAACATGGTTTTGCATCTGGGATCTCAAATAAGATCATCTTGAATGAGAAAATAATTTTTTTAATTATTTCAATGAGATGGGGTTGTCATGGATATTTAATATCTAGGATATTATATTTCCGAAAATGTTGATCATGCATAAACTGACCTAGACATGCGAGGTTAATATTTAAAAGTAAAATGGTTATTATTTACTTAATATTTGGTGGAATTCAGAATCAACAGTAAAGGTGAATATTATATTTCTTCCATGTGTAGAGGGGGAATTATTATGATTTTTGTGGAATTTACATGATTTTATTTTTATTGGGAGAGATACCCCATTATCGCTGAGGATTGAGAATTTCTAAGAGGACACCTCATATTCCAACTCTATAATTTTCCCCATCATTTAGGTCCTATGGCACAATAATGAATTTTAAATTATGTGGGTAATTTCCCATTCAATTATTTTTATATTCTACATAATTCAAGAATAAAAGTTGGTCATTGATCACATTGTGGTGATTCTCTAAATTTATTTCATTGGAAAAAAGGTGGCTGATATGCTCAATGTGAAATGTGATCCAAAATCTACACATTCAAATTTTTTATAGCATAGGTACACTTACCAAATCCTTTTTGAATATATCATAATGGGATTACATAGTTTTCGACCACTTCTGACATCCTAGGAGTAATTAGTGGACATATATCACCATCTATATTGAATTTAATATGATTTCTATTAAAATATTTTATGATGGTAACTACCATTGAAAAATAGATTTGTCATTAAAAACTCCATGATTTAGAAAATACATCATCAAAATTATAATTTATACCATTATTATAGAATTCATGGGTTACTTATGTTTTATTTAACCATCCTTATACCTTGATATTATAATATATTTATTATTTTTTGAACTAATATATAAAGTTCAGTTGTCCTGTTATAGTAGAGAGTATCTCTATGATGTATGAGCTCAAATGATTTCAACTATTATTAAATATTGTAATATATTTATATTCCCCAATAATTCATTTCATATCAGGTATTGGGTATGTACATCCATAGGAGAGTAACATGGAAAACATAATGAACTTGATCCATGTTTGGTAAAACATATATTTTTTAGGTCACTACTCCAACATCATTAGGAATCTAGACAGCTGAATGTACAATAGTTTTATGTTTACATTGTTTTCAGAAATAAAAATTCTCTACTATAGAGATATTATAAGTAATAATTTATCTATAAAATTTAATTTCATGACTCTTAAATGACTCTCCCCTAACATATCTCTTAAGATTTTTCAACATTATAGAAATTAGGGAATTTTTTAACCTTATATGTCAACTACTTCACATGTTTTCTTCCAAACATCTAATTTTCACTAGTTTTATCGATTTTTTTAAAATATATTATATCTTTATATATATATCGCTTCATGTTGTACAAATATATTACATGTGTGGAAATTGTTTTTGAATGAGAAAAGCCCCATGGGATGATACTCTTCCTAATATACATTGAGGTCAATCAAACATGATATTACTATTTAATTAGGTTTTGGGATAGTACATTTAGATTGAAAATCTATTTTGTGTTTATAGTTCGAATAAGTGTTTTAATATGTTATCAAATAACATTGAATACTCATTTATTACATCAATGTGGTCCTCATATTCTATTGTATGTGAGAAAATGTTGCCCCCATATAACATCACCACAACATTTATATATTTCACTTAATGATAGTTAATCTAGATAAACTATTTAATTTCAAGGATGTGGATATGATTTATAGGTCCATAGAATATACACCATATTTAACTATTACCATTATATTTATTTAGATAAACCATAAAAAATTCCATAGTAATGTTAATCCATATCCATTTTGATACATGAAATGGTTCCATAATTAAAATAGGCTTATGATAATACACCATAACATGAAGATATACCAAGAACATCAAGGAGTTCCCCATAATAATTTTACATATATTTCCCTTAGATTTTCTCTTTAATATATGAGTAAATCTTGAATCATCATTGGGGTATGGAGTTATAAGAGCTATATAAATAATCCAACAAATTCATTTTACCTATGATGTTCAATATATACATTGTTTAGTTCAAAATTTATAGAATACATATTTATGGGTAAACAATTAGTAAATATACACATAATTATTTTATCTTCACATATTTTTTGTCTCAATGTAATTCCATTATTCCACCTTGATTTACTAATTTTTTTATGGTTGTGAGATAATTTATGATAGGAATAACATAATCACCACAATTATTATTTCGAAAAATATAATTTATGTATCGATGATAATTGGATATTTTTAAATATTCAACATCATTTGGGAAACAATTTTTTCTTAAAAATGAAAAAAGATACCTTATTCTATATACTAGTTTTGAAATATGTTGAGTATTCATGTTCCTTAATTAACTCCTAACATGTTTATTGATTCATGTGTCAGTCCTTCTATATCAATATTGAAATCATACTCATTTGATCTCTACATATTGTTCACTTTTCATTTTAGACGAAATTTTTGAAATAATTAATTAAATAATAACAACATATAACCCCCGATAAAGCATCATGTAGTTTTTCTTATGATTGATTTGTCTTCATTAGTCAATGGATATAAACATAGCATTTTTCATTGCTACACAAATTTTTGGCTTTATTAGTGCATTAATATATATAAAATATTATTCCCCATAATGTATTGGTGTATGTACATGTGTAATTACAATCCTATTAATAACAACATTAAAAAATTTATTACATTTTTTCAATAATATACACATTATAACCGTCAATGGTAAGTTATTTAGTTGGATAAATAATCCGTAGAACCAACTAGTAATGAATTTGTATTTCCAATATAATTGAAGAATAGATTATATAATGGAGTCCCATGTCAGTCTATGTAATTATTGAATGACCATTGAAAATAAAAAACATATTAAAACCCACTATTTTATTATTTTATTCTATAATAATGTGACATACTTAATCAAATGTTGACATTTTCAAAATTTTGAAAAAAAGTATCATCCTTATTGTCTGGAATTGAAATAATAGATATTCCATAGGAAATATTTATGTCTTAATGTATATAATTATGTTATTATTAAAAACCATAATGAATTTTTCAAGTTAGTCTCTAAATATATAGTTCATCATTTTCTTGCATAATGTAGGTAATTATTTATTCAAAATGGAATCACTACAAATTAACAGTTTCTATATCCTGTGTAGTAATTTTTATTTAGAATAAATTCTCTATTATACATTATTTGATGATGTCCTGAATATAGATCCACTATTGAAAATCACATATCAACATGTTGTTGTTCTATGATTTCATTATCCTTTTAATATGGATGATTTATTATGTTGATATTTTTGAGCACATGATAATCTACGAAAAAACACGTTGACCAATCCATCTTGTTAATAAAGAGAATTGTTGATACTATTAGATATGAACTATAAATATACATTTGTTCCATTAATTCCTTTAGTTCTATCAGACCATCTCTATAGATGTTACTCAATATACAGTTTCCAAAGCTATAAAATTGATTAATAACACAAAATAATGATCTATGGGATGACTATATATAACTTTAGTGGAATAAACCTATACGTTTACATGTAACAATAATTTATTCATCATTTTTATTTTTCATTATATTAATTATTCAATGAGGATATAAATCATTATTGGGATTCAATGCAAATACATTTTTGGGATTTTCTAATAGGAAATTAATATTCCTCATTGAATTTATAAAACCTAATGGTAAAGGTTTCAGATATATAATCTGATTTTCTTTTCTGAATAGTACATAAAATCTATATATAATGAAATACAACCAACACCTAGTATTTTATAAAATTCGAAAAATAAAATAATTATGATAATTTGTGGAAAAATTTCATGGAAATTTTAAATTTGGTACTTGTATAAAACTTATTAGGCTATAATTTCATGGATATGTTGTTTCATATATATCACCGTGTCATGGAATTTTAGATTTTGATCGATAATTTCAAAATATATATGTTAATTTATGGAATTAGATAGAACAAAAAAAATATATTTTCTAATCATATGATTTAATTATAACTTTAATACATATAAAAATCATTTTTTAGGAGTATATGTTACATACAATAATAAATTATACCATAGAAGAATTGGTATTGGTCTCACTAGTGGTTTTATATGTAACCAAAAAAAATTACATACATTTTTGAATATTTAATAGAAAAAAATATTAAAAAATTCTACAATTATGATAAAATGTAACATGATATATGTAGCAATCCAACCCTAGTAACATGGTAACCTGAAAACTAAGTCAGTTCAAACATAGCCTGAAGGGCATTCTCGATCCCGATAAGTCGTTGACTAGAACCAGGCAACATACAAACTGAAAGAGGAAAAGATTATTCCACTTACATTTAGTGAAGAAAAGAAATCATGAATGTATTTATATCAAAGGAAAACTCCACTTGTGGTAAAGTACACAATGTTAAATAGGCACAATCGAAAAATTCCTACAATCCATGTTCAAAATGTGGAAAACAACCCAAAGTACCTATGGATAGAACTCACTAAGTCCAATGTTCGGCAACATGATCCACCACTATGATATCCTTTTACATTACTAGAACCTGAATGTAGAGAATCTACAATCACTTGAAGGCATATGAAGTGTCTGATCTATATACCAGTTTGATTTCACCAAATTATTTCATGATAGATTCTAATAAAAATTAAACCAAAATGTACTTTCAATTTTGAAAAAATAGGTATATCATTAACAAAGAATATTTCAAAAAATAATTATCTACAGTTTAAATGATGGAAATACCTTTTGAAAATAATTTTATGCATTTTAAATGATGGAAATAATTTCATAGGTTAGAATTTTATTTTAATCAAAGGAAACATTGGATAAAAATCAATTCTAACAATGGGATTAAATAAATAGTTTATATTAATTATCATGGCATGTAAAACTATTTATAACAAGGTCATATATAAGATTTATAGAATGAAAAAGGAGAGAAAATGGTCATGTTCCATATAGGTATGATAGTTCTAGGATATAATGATCTTACATTGTGAATATATAAAAGTCTACATATACACCCCTTTAGGTCCATGGTTAAGGGATCTCATCACCATAGCCTAATGAATGTGATGTACTGTTATGATGTTTTTAACATTTTAAAATAATAATGTGTACCCAAAATAACATACTAAGTACCTATGGTATTCATGTTCTCAATTACAAATCAATGATGGGTTATTCATTTTATAATAGAAAATGAAATTCATCCCATTCTCCATTTCAAATATGAAAATTTTCTATTTAAAAACCATAATCCGTTATTAATTAAAAACATGTGTTTTCACCAAGATTAGACCCAATGGTTTCCATAAATACAATTTATTCAATTTTTCTAAAAACTGGGACTTGAAATCAAATATAAAATGATATAATTTTCAGAAAAAAACCTAGTTTACATGAATATGGTGTTTTCAAAAACATTCCATCAAATAATTTTTTCACCAACTAAAATCAACATTTTCATTGATTAATTTAATATCAAAAATTAAATATGAAATTGAACAATTTAAATCTCACCAAATTATCATTCAAATCCAAAAACCAATTTTTCCCTCAAAAACCCCATTTCATCATAACTGTGATTTTCAAAGAAAAGTGTTAAAATCCATTTCATTCAAACATAAATATTTTTCTTTAAATACAAACAATCGAAATTTAGACAAAGCAATTGTGTTCATTAAAAATTGGGCATCGTAACAGAACCACCTTCTGAAAAAATGGATCTCACAACACCAAACACTAATAATGAATTTTCTACAAAGAAAAATGATCATAGAAATGGGAATAAAACCTATGTTTAAGATACCAAAAAAGTGTATTGGATCCTAAAATAAATACAATGATCCAAGGAATGCTAAGGAGAAAGAGATAGATCATGGAAGGATGTGAACATGAAGAGGAAACTGACTAGAAGTAGATTGGATGATGTTGTCCTAGCTTCAGATCACATCCAGAAGGGGTATTAGGGGACAATAATCCATATTAGGAGCTCTGAGTAATGGAGAAACATACATGGGTAGAAGGAGGTCTATTTGGGACAGATAAAGTTACCATGTGAAATTTAAAAAAAAACTTGGATCTAGAAAAACCCATCTGCATGGTTTCCTGGGAAACTGTGCATGGTTTGGGAAAACCTTTAATTGACCATGGTAATCCCACTGTCCAAAAAATGGAACTGGTGAACGGTTTGAAAAACTGTGCATAGGATGTCCACAAACCAAGCTGTATCCCAGAAACCTCCATATTTTTGAAAAACACAACCAAAACAACTCCAAACGAAACCCAACACATGGTCAACTGAATTTGGGTTTTAGAAATACCAAAATATGTTAACTAGATGTTACAACCTCCCCACCATAGATACTATTCCTCCCAAAAAAACCTAAGGAGAAGCCTCCCAATGAAAAATATGAGCCCACTTCTACTTCAACAGTGACTCCCTCTCCAACATGTCATGATAATCATAACTATGTTTCCATAACACATGAACAAAATAAATATTTATCCAATGAATTAACTTTTTCTTAGAATCAACTATCCTTACTCGTCATTCACACATGGATAAATCAGGTTCCAATTCAATAAAGTGACACTCAAAACATGAGATCGATCAGTTAAATACTTTTAATGATTAGGCACATGAAACACACTATGTATCTATGTCATCTGTGGTGGTAGTGCTAATTGGTATACATATTTCTGCACCTAGTCAATGACCTCCAAAAGGTCCAAAAAATGAGTAGCATGATTCCATTGCCTCCCAAGTTGTTGATGAACCATCTAGGGTGGAACATTCAAGAACACCTAGATTCCTAATGATAACTCCAATGGTCAATGGTGGCGGTCATCATAAGACTTTTGATAGCTCTAAGATTTAAAAATTCAATGATGAATCAACTAAATCTTTATTGTAGTATCTTTGACCACGTTCAGTAAAACCAAGTAAATCTCACCAAATGAACATTCTATTTGACATAGAGACATATAAACTCATAAACTTTGGTTATATCATGAATGGGTATAATATTAGTTGATTTAATTATCCAATCAATAACTATAGAAATTAAATTATTCTTTATTTTGGAAGAAGAAAACCTAGCCAAAATATCTATTGACATCTTATCCCACATCTAATTATGGGTTGGATGTGGATGAAGCCACCCCATTGGATTCTAGTTCCAAGCATCACTTATTGGAATATGTTGCGATGGAGGAGAAATTCAGAAATGCCTCGCCTCAAACCTGGCCAAGAGAACTATTGCATCATGTCATATAACATCTTTACGGTTCTTGTGTGATCGTCCCATTGGGAATTATGGAAATCCCTTATAGAAACATTCATTAATGATGACAGTTCCATAAAGAGATTAAAATATCATATAATTCCATCTTTTAAGAAAGAACACTGTGAAACTATCTCCCCACCATTAAAATATTCTATAATTGAACAGAATTAATCACCAGGCTAATGATCCTGACAAATCATTTTAAGAAGAGAGGATGAAAATAGAAAATTGGACAAATAAATCCATATCCCCTTTTTCATGAACCCCAAAATGAAATTGTACAAATAGATACATCTTGTTCCAGTCCTTTTAATATCTATTCATGTTCTGTACTAGAATCACTCTACTCAATGCATATGTAAAGACATTCACTTTCCCCTGGGTATAGGCAATATCAAATTCAAAAGTCTATATGTATTTCACCCAACATCTCTAGTGGATATTCAAATCATTTTTTGAAATGATTTACCTCATTTTTTCAGTTACAAAACATAATAGAACATTACCATAAAGGTAATGACACCAAATCTTCAGAGCATTCATCATAGATTCATGTTTATGTTCATGGGTCAGATAGTTCTTCTTGTGTGGCCTAAGATAATGAGATCCATATGTAACAACTTCATCACCCTTTGTTAGAATGGTGTCCAATCCTAAACCTAAAGCATAAAAATCCACATATTCTTGGCCAGCCTCTGTAATAGTCAAAACTAGCATAGTATTGAAAAGACATTTCATCTCAATAAAATAACTCATTCATTTCTCAATCCAAACAAACATCACTCCGTTCTGAGTAATATAATTTATCAGAGATTCTAACATTGTAAGGAAATTTATGAATCATTAATGATATCCTATTATAACTAAGAATAATTTAATCTCAAAGTCATTCCATGGTTGTTACCATGTCATAACAACATTCAACATTTCAGGATCAACTCCAATACTGTGTTCTGACAACTTTTTTTCTATGAACATCACTTCCTGAATCCATATATCATACTTTGAAATCATGGCATAGAGTTGGTGATTTTATAGTAAACTCATTGTTGTTATCATATGATGTACCTGAGCCTCCTCATATTTAATATACACAAGGATATCTTCCAAAAAGACAACCAAAAAGGTATAAACAAACTCAGGGAAAACAATTTTAATTAAATTAATGAATACTACAAGATGATTGGTTAGATCAAAGGGAATGAAAAGGTACTCATAATTCCCATAGTGTATCTGAAAGGATATATTTAAGTGACCGATTCTATAATCCTCAACTAATGTTATCCCTAGATAAGGTCAATAATTTAGAACAACATCACCCCTTTCAACCAATCTAACAGATCATCAATCTGTGTCAACAGATACTTGTTCTTTACCATTACTCTATTTAGCATTCAATAATCTATGCAATGGTGGAGTGGACCATCAGCATTCTTCGAAAATAGAAAAGGTTCCACATATGGTGACATGATTAGATGAATAATGCCTTTGTGAAGAAGCTCATCCAACTGAGACTTCAAAACAATCAATTCAGATGGTGTCATGAGGTAAGATGGAATAGAAACTCGATGAGTACCATGCATCAAGTCATCGAAAACTGAACCACTCATATTATATGAAAAACAAAAATGTTATAAGGAAACACATCCAGAATCTCAATGAAAACTATATTGATATAACTAATAAATTTTCCCACTCTAGGTAAAATAAAATAATAATAATACATTCCCTAGCTCTGGATAAGAAGGTCTAGCCCTGCTTGATCATGGGTCCAAATCTCTTTGAAACATTAGAGACATCCCACTAGGCATACTAAAGGAGACCCTTTGAACATAAAAATCAATATAATCTTTATTTTACATGAGTCAATACATTCAATAGATTCTGTTAACATACATCATGTTGAGAACCAAAATATTCCTAGATAACTCAACATCTAATAGAGAGAATACAAAATTGGGACTACAGAGACCGTACTCCCTCTTCATACCAATGCGTGTATCAATATCCATTTAAAAACATAAAATATCCATAGGATGATTAATAAGATTAAAAAATAGGTCTAAATTGATGAATAAGATGATATATATTTGAAGAAAGCATATACTAATGAGGAATCTATAATTATGGTACCTCTCGTGGTCCCTGGACCAGTTTCTGGTTCCTCTTGAGGCTCTTCAACTATGTGAAGAAGCTTCAATCAAAATTTCTTTTTCTTGAATTTTTTTAAATAAAACTATATGATTTAACCATAGTTGAATGAGGATTTGATGATCATGTACCATTATGTAGGGTAGAATAAATTCTAAAGAACCCCTAACTACTCTCTGACCTCTAGTAGGAGCCATTATTTTTGGGAGCCTTAGTGGAAACCTTCATAATATTATCTGGCTTTCCACACTGTTTACAAACCAAATGGTATCTTTTAGGTACTATAAGATGTCTATTAAAACCCTATTATTGAAAACATCCATGTGAATAATCATGCTTCCACATTACCTTGACAAAAATCACACTTCCATTGGGATAAAGAGAGACTCCCAATAACCTAAAATTACTTTCATGGTCCATATTAACCATCATTACTCTATATAATAAATTAACATAAGTGGGATTCTTCATCATGAAACATGTGACCAAATATCCCGATGAAGTCCCACCTTGATCCTTCGATACTTCATATCTCATTTGATAATATATCAGGTCTTACGTGCACAAGATCTTCAAAACAGTTTTCATACTATGGCATAGAAATGTCAGCCTTCTCATGTCTGAAAAAGTATATAGACATGGAAAAAAACATCAAATCTCGATAGAATAGGTCAGTGAAAGTAATTATTATGTATACCCACTCTATTACATCATATTTCTTACCTACAAACATAGTTTCACACCGTATTCTTCTCGGTCATTCCAATTAGAATGTGTGACACATAACTTTGATCTCATCGGGATGGTCTAAAAACCCAAGTAGGTGTTCCAAACTATTCAACCACTACATACCCTCTTGAGGGTCAATTGAGACCTTAAAAAGGTCTAGTTTAATAGAATGAAATATTAAGAATTAATCTTGTGAAATTTATTCTATGGTTCCACAATAGGAGCATTAATGGGAACTAATTGTGTTGTCTATCCTAGTGTTTGGACCATGCACATGATAACCTTAATCAAATTCAGATCCACAACAGGATTCACTCACTGTCATTCATTAGCATATTCCTCTTGGGTCTGATTTTCACATCTTCTCTACGGCATGATGCTAAAAAATATTAGTAGAAAATAGTGAATAAATTAGGGAATTCTCAAACTAAAAAACATGTGAAGTTAATCACAACATATATGATATAAAAGGTTTTAGATTTTCTATTATCCAAATCAAAATAGGGAAAAAATAGAATTAAATTAGAATACATATTTTGGTTATTACCACTTGAAACATAAGGTTTATTTTTTTATAAGATATCCATGAAATCAATCGCAACTACCTTTTATTTCTTGATTGGATTTCATTTTCATACTGACTTCAAGACAAAAGCTTAACCTGGCTCTAATAACATTGTCACGAACCAAACCTTGTACCCTCGTAACTTGATGACTGGGTGTATGGCCCCAGACTTATAAATTTTATGATCTTGAACTAAGTTAATAATTGACATGGAGGACCTTTTTAGGTTTATACCATTAAAGATTTTGGTCATAACATATACATAACTACAATAATATTAAAGTTAGACACTTCGACTCAATAATTATTTTTTCATAAATCAAAAACAATAAATTAAGAATGTTTCCCAGTTTCGTGTTATGGACATCATTAATTTTCTGTGATCCTATCCATAACTCTATTCATCTTTATGACATGGGAAAAAAATTTCAAAACATGAGATGAGAAAAAAAATCTCATAAATGGATTCCAAAAGAAGGAAAAATGATGATTTTTTAAAACAACATATAATCCACGACTACATTATCATAAAGTAATAATTTTCACCTTAAAAAGTCTAAAAAAAATTCACTGAATATTCGATCATTTCGTACCATTTCAGTAACCAAAAGATTACCATAAACCCCATAGAAAACAATTTATTGCATATAATGTTTACATGAGACATAAACCTACTTAAATGGAATAACCAAATGGTCTACTTCCACACATATCACTAAATGGAATAGCCATACGACCAGATTCCATACCCAATGCATTGGAGGTTATAACATTACCAACCGTCATTGGTTTATTATAGAACCACCCATTATTTTCTTTATCATATTACCACCCATCATTTTTTATCACATAATCACCCATTAAATATCCAAATATGATTATATAATCATAAAACATATAATATTGAGAATATCAACATTTTACTAATATCATTTCATTCGAAATCACTAGAAATCATTTCACAATGATGAAATAATCCATCCATTTTAAAAAAAATTTCAATTACAAAAACACCCAAAAAGTAATACAAAATTAACATTCCTTTTAAAACATCAAGTCTTATAGAGGAACCCAAATTATTATTATAGAGGCAGAGTGGTCATTGCCAATACAGACGTTAAACCCTTCCTTTTTCATATAGTAAAACACTTCATAGAAACAAGATTCATTTTGAATGAATGTAAATGTAAAAGGGTTTTATTATACACCCTATGAAATAAGAAGGTATATATTATCGAAATATTCCTTAATGAAAGGATATTGATATTTAATCCCTTACCTCATGTCCGACATGACTCATTCATTCATTAATTTCATGAATAGTTAATATAAGTTAATTTATACATTCAATTTAACCTTCTTTATGTTTATTATTCATTTTATATAAATTTTTACCACTTTATAGAAATTTCATAATTATTTATGTTAATATCAGTAATTTTGTCAATATTGGGTACGTGAGTCAAAAATGATCTTGTTATAATAAAAAAATTTACATGTGATAAAATGTAAATTGTCTACAAAATATTATTCATATACATATTATTAATATATTGTATATATATATTAATAATATTCCATATCATTTGAAGAAAATAAAAGAAATGAACAGTTCGTGGAGAGGGTAAGTCCTACGTACACATGAAAAATACATTCATTCCTATTTCATATTAAATGGATTGAATACATAACGATACATATTTATATTATAATTAATGTATAATAACATATTTTATATATGTTATATAAGTTCACTATTTCCATCCATTATACATTTCATGTATGGATTGAACGAGTCATTTAACTTTTAGGGGGTGGTATTTTGCACTTCCACAAATGAAATTATAATGTTTACACATCATTAATATAATAATGTTATGCTCAAAATAAAAATTTATGAATCATAAAATAAATATAAACATAATATATATCATATAAAACACTGCCATCATTATCACGACCATGACAGGTGTGTGTTATTGTAGTAAGAATCCATAAAATAACAACATCCTAGTATATTTACGATACGACTTTTGTTATGTAATCAAATAATAAGATAATAATTTGGGGTGAAGATGTAGAATAATGAAATGTATCTTTAGAGAAGATGACACCTCTTAAAATGGGTAACTCCCATTGATTTGTGCAAAAAGGATTTCTTGAATTTCCTTCTTCCAATTTTAATGATTCTATGAGAAATATATGGGTGTTGGGAGAATATTGGAGGTGAATTTTTTTATCCATGGGGATTGAGAGGTGTGAGTATGGGGTTAGATGTGGTGACCTTTTATTTGAATGAGGAGGGGTACTTTTAGAATGTTTTGAAAAGTTATTTTATTATAAACTGAATTTCGATTTTCAAAATGTCCACAACTCATTTAAATAGATTATAATATCATGATTTTCGTAAATCCTCTCAACCAATAGATTTTTGACATGTTTATAAACATATTTAACCTTATCATTTAGCTTTAACCCATAGATAACAAAACTAACTATTACCATGTCTTCATGTATATTCATACCATATAATTAATATAGTTAATATAAAATTTAAATAAAACCTCAATCGGTTCATTAATGATATATCCATCATTATAAAAGTCATTTTTCATATTATTATATTTTTATGACTATTATTTTATTTAATAAAATAGTATTTTTTTTCAAACCCATTTATGTCAATTTTTAAACTATTCATATCATGACTTTTTAAAAATCCATAACAACATTATTCAATCAAAAAACATCATAAACTAAAATATATCATGTCATATTAATCACTAAAATTTGTTTATGGCATAAAAACATTAAAAATAAATTTATATTAATATTTATAATCTCATTTATTTAAATCATTCATTTATAAGGTAATCACCACATCATCAATGTGTCATAAATATATTAACTTATCTATTGTATAAAACTTATAAATAAAATACCATGATGTAGTAAATTTTTTTATCTTTACAATGAATATTTATTATGGAAACAATAACTTATATAACCCCATATTAAAATTGTTTTACTACAATATGTATCTTTAGGATATATTTTCCTTAACATTAAAATAAAAGTAATTAAATGTCATTTTCAAACACAAGTGTCTATATGGGGTTCTAAAATAGACTTAAGGATGACCATGGTTGAAAATATCTTATACAATATGGTTAGAACATTTATTAGGGTGATTTAATATTATTATAACATTATTTTTAACCCATATATACTAGATGTAACTTTCAATCGGGGTAAATTAAATATTTACTAATGTTAGCATTCATGGTGTCTAAAAATAAAATTTATCTATTTACACAATTTGGACCTCCTAATTCCAAATATGGAATCCATACTTACATATACAAAACAAAAAAGTTTCAGAAATTAATTAAAAATTAATTTCTGATCTCAAAACCAAATTTTTTTTTATGAAATACTAACTATCAATGTATTGCCATGAGTTTATGTTTAATTAAAAAGTGAAAGTACTTTAAAAAATTGGATTTAATTTTAAAAAAATAATATATTTAAACATTTAAACCAATTTAAAATATAATATAAACATATAAATAAATCAGATTAAATTATTTCTTTGACATAAAATACAATATTATTAATTGTTCATCATAAAATGATCTCTATCAATAAATACCATAAATTTACCCAAAGTAAATTTTGATTTAAATATTCTAAAAAAGAAGCTGATTTTGTGAAATAGAACATATAAATGAGGAATGAATATATTTAAAATGGGTTCATCATCACTAGATGGTAAAAATAAATTTAAAAACTATTAGAGTATTTATGTTTCAAACTGGATTCATTCTCATTTTAAGACTCTAAATTTTATTCGATAAATGGAAAAATATTTAAGAAATGTTTATTCTAAATATATTTAGTTTGTTTCTTTCCATCCAATGTAATGTCCAAGTGTTAACTACCATTTATAAAATTAATATATAATATTATTTTTTGGTATAACCGAACACTGTGTGCAGTGTAGGATTTTGAAGAAATATTTTGGTGTGTGTTGACTATGCTATCAGATAAATCTTATCATTTAACATTAAATTAATATAAATTTAAAAATTATTAATAATAATAAATTGTATTATCCTATTAATACCTGGGTCATTACATCCTTCCCCATTTTTGAAACTGCATGCTAAAAATTTTAGAATTCTTCTAGGAAATATTTTTGAAACACCATATCTGAAAACGATTAAATAAAACTATCATATTAAAAGATATAATAAAAATAATAAATTTCATTTGAGATAATACATATTAGGATTTCATGAAATCATGGATATGGAAGAGAAAACTAACCATCAGTTTTTGATGGAGAGTGATAGAAAAAATTATCAGCAGAATGTAAACCACCATAAAACCGAAAACATCTGATATGTTAAGCAATTTTTGATTCCCCAGTAGGAAAAGAAAAAGGAAAATGTTTTTAGCTTTAGTAACATTTCATAATCATTGATAAATTTTTAAGATATTTACTAAGAACATTAGGAAATATTCCTACTTTTCAAGTAGATTTTCATCCATTAAAATGATTCTACAAAAGACTCATCTTTTCTCCAAACGATGAGTTTTTAAGATGAATTGGTCACACCTGAAGCACTAGAATAAAATACTAGGGAATAACAAGATCCAAAAAAGAGGAACCATATATTTCCCTTATCTTTATACATTAAAAAAATCAAAATGGTTAGCACATGATCATACAATCCCCCAAAATGACAATATTTTATAAAAATAAATAATACACTTAATCTCCAAATTTGAACAAAAAATACCAAAAGCTAAAAAATACCATTCAATACACAATTTCCATTAAAAATTTTAAAAATATATTAAACAATATTTAGAAACCCAAAATTTAGTTGGATTTGACCACATAGTCTTCTATAAAAATCGTAAAATTTATCTCAAAATAATAATATCCACTCATAAAGTCTCATACTGAAAATTCAATAACCTAATCACATATTCTCTACGATAGGTTAATAATTTCCATAAACAAACCAAATATATATATGTACCCAATTAATACATATATTCTTTAGAAATAAAATTCCCCCATTACTACATTATTAAAATCCCAAAGTATTTTATTTTCCTTAGTCATGTTGTGTTCCCAAAAGAGAAACCATCTTCCTAAATAATCTTTATCACATAATCACAAAATTATTTTCATATAATAATGATATCTTGTTGATAAAACATAATATCCCAAATCAACTTATTCTTGATCAATAAAATAATTTAACAAAAATTAATAAGTCATATTATCCTCAGACTTCACGTAGGCTAGTGGTAGGCGACACTCTCTTTTTTCCCTTCGATAGTGTGTTCGATTCACATGGACTTGCCAGATGTGATGGTTTATCAACCATCTTGTGGGGTGTACTTTTTCTAAAACCATATCATTTTTATAACATTATCAAAAATAATATAATTTCATCAATAAAATAACAATAACATATTTTATTCTCTATGATTATCTAATTCCTATTATTTTAAATCCCAAAATGTAATAACCATTTATCACTTAATAAAAGATCATATGAAACACTATAGTTATCCATTATGTCCAAACAAAAATATATAATTCTTTCTTTAATAAAAGTATCACATATAAATCTTTAGGGTTACACATACTATAAAATGTCTTCAACAAAACCTCGTCATCAAAAGCACCTTAATAATTTTAAGCATGTCATCATCATAAAATCTATCATAACTCATGAGTCCCTTATGCATAGTCTTATTAATCATTAAATTATCTTCATGATCCATTAAATGATATTTTTAATCTTAATCTGTAATATATCTTTCCTACAATCAAAATCATGAATCATATCCTAAGATTAAATATTGTCAAAACATAACATATGATATAATCCATACCCTTGATTAAGCATTTTCAGTTTCATCATCCTTAAATGGAATGTAATTATATATTGGTAAAAATATATTTGTATGGTCCTACTAGTACCATTCTGAAACATTTTTCATATGAAATCTATTTCTTAATGATATGCACACCACATTTAAAACATTTATTTGATCTCTTATAATGATCATCATTTCCTTTCACGAAGTCAATTGGATGCTTCCTTTTTTTCCAAGGAAGGTTCTTGCATTATGACCTTAATTACCACATATATAGGATATTATTATCCCCATGAATCTTTTTCCTAGGTGTATATTTTCACATCCTTGAAACATAGGTTTTTGAATATACATACCTTTATGATTATTACATGAACATCAGTAGGGATTTGTTTCTACCATATATGACACCATATAAAAATCAAAACGGTTCATGTGGTCAATCATGACTCCAAATAGTATGTTGAGAATAATATCAAGATTTACCATTATAACTCCCATTTCATTCAATTTATTATTCAGGAAATTTTCATAGTTTTCTTCACATCCATTGTTACTTGGGTTCATGCTAGATCCAATAATTTACTAAAACCAAAATGGATAGTGTGAGTATATCAGTTAAATAATCTTATAATATCTTATAAGGAGGTTAAATACTATGATATATATGTTCATGTTATATTAAATTCATTTAATTTACCTAAAATAACTATGATCCTTTATAATATTCTAACCATTATGGTTATGCCACTTATGCTTAAACAACACCCTGAACACTAAAGATATCTAAACAGACCACTAATACGCATTGTAAGGCCCATTCCTTAAACATAAAAAAATCAATAATTATGTTTATAATTAACATTGAGGATATTTTCCAATTTACACAATTATATAATTAGGTCATAATGTATATATAACAACATGAATATTATAAGTATACACATAAACTCACTAACCATTTATTCATAAAACAAAAACTCCTAAATAAAGAAACATGTCTAGTTCTATATTTTATACTTAATGACTTTTATTTGAACCCATCCTTTAAAATATTCATATTTAGGTTTTTTGATAAATATTTAAAAACATGGTATGAGAATAAAAAGCACAATATGGGATTTATATAGAAGAAAAGCTGTTATTTTTTCAAAATAACAAGTAATCCTTGAATATATTATTATAAAGTAATAATTTCACCTTATATAATTTGAAGAAACACATTACTAAATGTAATCTCATTGGTTAAATTTTATTGTAAAAGGAATATTTTCATAAATAACACAAAATATAACATATATCATATTAAATTAATTTGGGAAATAAAAAATACTTAAATGTAATAACTATACGGTCGACTTCCATACATATCACTAAATAGAAATGTTATACGACCAACTTCCATACCCAATGCATTAGAGGTTATAATGTAACCAAATTTCCTTGGTTTATCATTAAACCACCCATAATTTGGTTTTTCATGTAGCCACCCCTCATTTTTTATCACATAACTACCCATCAAATGTCTAAGTACCATTATATATACATAAGACAGAAAATATTGTAAATATCAACATTTAACTAATACAATTCCATTGTAAATCACATGAAATCATTTCAAGCTGTTGAAATAATCAATCCATTTGAAAAAATATTTTCAATTATGATAACACCCAAAAATGGAATAAGGGATTTATTGTCCTTTTAAAAACATTAAGTCCTATAGAGGAAGCCAAATAACGATTATGGTGGCATAACGATCATTGCCGCCACATACATTAAAAACATTCCTTTTTTCATTTAGTATAATGCTTAATAGAAAAAAATATTCCCTTTGAATGAATGTAAAAAATCAAAGGGTATTACTATACACCATATAAATGAAGGAGTTATATATTATCAGAATATTCCTCAATGAAAGCATATTGAGACGATGTCCCTTACCTCGGGTCCGAATTGACTCGTTCATTCATTAATTTACTATATAATAAACATAAGTTAATGTAAACATTAATTAGAACCTTTTTCATGTTTATTATTCCTTTTATATCAATTATTATAAAATTATAAAAATTACAAATTTATTTATCTTAATATCAGTTGTTTTGTAGATATAGACTACTTGAGTAGAAAATGATCTTGTTATAATTACTACATGTCAATCTAGTCAAATTTCCTTTATCAAGATAATATTATTCACACACACACATATATATATATAATATATCTAGTATATATGTAATTATAATATTCCATAACATTTTGAGAAAATAAGTGAAATGCACTGTTCACGGAGATAGTATGTCGAAGGTACGCATTAACGCTACTTTAATTTATATTTCAAACCTAATGGAATGAAAACATTTTTATACAAAGGTATATTATAAATCTAATATAATATCATATTTCATATATGTTACATAATTTTATTAATTCCATCCTTTATACATTCTATTTATGGAATGAAAGAGTCATATCACATTGAGGGGGCGGTAGTCCATGCTTCCTCAAATGAAATTATCTTGTTTACACATCATGAAAAGCATAAAGGTATATTGTAAATAAATATTTCAGAAGAATAATGAAAATATAAAAATATTATATATCATATAAATATAGTTTCATCACAATTTACTCCAGATGTGGTAGTGGAAAATCGAACAATCATCGTCTCGTGGTGCAGCTGTTCGCCGTCCACAGAAAAAATATGTTCTAAATCCATTTGATGAAGGTGTGTATAAATTTACTTCTAATAAAACATATAACAAAATCATATTAAATTGAGGATACAGGTGTTCTCATGTGGTCAATGAATAAGAATATAATATAGAGTGAATATGTAGAATATATGAATGGAACATTAGAGAATACACTACCTCTTAAAACGAATAATTACATTTGATTTGAGTCAAAAGGCATTCATGAATTTACTTATTCCTAAGGTAATGATTCACAGAGGAATAGAGGGTTGTTGTAAGCTTGTTGTAGCAGTGTTTTCATGATACTAGGAGCTTGAGTGGTGTGAGTAAGGGGTTAGTGGTTGTGTCCTTTAATAAGAGGGATGAGGGGTACTTTAAGAATTTATTGAATGATTATACTATTATAAACTAAAATTGTTTTCAAAATTTACAAAAAAACATTTAATTTGAATATAATATTATGGTTGATCGATACCCTCTCAAAAAATAGTTTTTAGAATTGTTTTGGATTCAAATTTAACCTTATCATTTAACTTTATCCATTATTTAACTAATTTAACTATTAACATGTCTTCTTATATGTACATATTATATGACTAATATAGTTACTATAAAATTCCAATAGAACATAAAATGGTAAATTAATGATATTTTCAACATTATATAAGTCATCTGGATGAGTCATAAATTTTGTGGACTATTATATAATGTATTAAAATTTTATTTGTTTTAAAAACTCATTTATATCAAATTTTATTCTAATAATATCAGGACATTTTAAATTTCATAACTACATGATTATTTTGAACAAAAATCATAAAATAAAAATTATCAAGTCAAACCCACAAATAATTTTTTTTATGGAATATAAAATATATATATTTTTATTTTAATATCTATATTCTAATTTATTTAAATCAATAATTAACAGGGTTATCATTGCATAATTATTGTGTCATAAATATATTTATTTATCTGATGTATAAAAATTATAAATAAAATTACATGATGTAGTAAATATGATTGAATTTATAATGACTATTTATAGTTGTAATTATAACTTATATTACCTCATATAATTTTTTTACTAAAAGATACATGTTTAGTTCATATTTTAATTATCATTAAAATAAAAGCAATTATATTTCATTTTCACACAAAATTTTCTCCATGGGATCCTAAAATCTACCCAAGGATGACCATGGCCAGAAATATCTCATCGAATAGGGTTAGGAAATGTGTAGGTTAATTTAAAATTTTTATAATAATATTTTTTTCACTTATTTACAGTATTTATCATTTAACCATGGTAAATAAAATATTGACTGAAGTTATAATTCATAATTTTAAAAAATAAAATCTACCTATTTACACAATTTGGTCCTCTTTATTCTAAATACGGAGTCCATTTTTCCAAATTCAAAACACAGAAGTTTCAAAAATTAATTTAAAATTAACTTCTATTGTCAAAACCAAAAAGCCTGTTTTTAGGAAACAATAACATTCAAAAGATTGAAATGTGTTTATATTCAATTAAAAAGTGAAAATACATCCCATGTAAACCATTGGTTTAAATGGTAACAAATAATATAATTAAACATACAAAACAATATAAATTATTAACTAACCATATAAA
Organism: Viscum album; assembly: GCA_963277665.1. Lineage (NCBI taxonomy): Eukaryota > Viridiplantae > Streptophyta > Magnoliopsida > Santalales > Viscaceae > Viscum > Viscum album. Next base: position 466,509,210 of record OY728122.1, on the reverse strand, counting down.
TATATCAGATGAAAAGACACTATTGACTTAAAATGCAGTATTTTCAACTATTCCTTAAAAAATATAATTTATTAGAAAAATCAGAAAAAAATATCAAAAGTAAAAATTTATTTACAAATATTAATGATGAAGATTATTTTGTCAAATGTGACATATAAAATTGAAAAAAACAATATTTAAAAAGGTTTCACCATCAAAAGGTGGTAAAACTAACTTTTAAAATTATTAGAGTACTTCGGCTTAAAATTGGATTCATTCTCATTTAAATATGCTAAATGTTATTAGATATATGTAAAAACATTTAACAAAGATGTTTAATCATAATATGGTTAGTTTTGTTCATTCCCAAAAATATAAATGCAAGGCATTAACTACTATTTTAAATAATAATATTATTGTATTATTTTTCTGTACAACTCAACACTGTGTGCTACTTAAGAATTTCGAGAAATATATAGTTGTGTGTTGAGTATGCTACCAAATAAAGAAATATATTTAACATATAATTAATATATTTTTCATAAGTATTAATTTAAATCAAAAGTATTAATTTATTTATACCTGGGTCGTTACTGAGAGGACCAGTTTGGGATATAACTAACACTGAGAGGGGGGTGAATCAGTATTGTGGACTTTTAATACTAATTTAAACTTTTAATCTTGTACCTCTTGACCTGTTAGGATCTTTATTCTCTTATTCTCTTTTACCTATCGCATGCAATAATAGAATGCAGTAAAAATATTCACACGATATTTTTACAAGGTTCACCACTCAATAAGAGTAGCAATGTCGTTGCCATGCATGGGTATAACCAGTTCATGGATTATCCACTATGATGTGATATGAAATTATATTGGAGTGGAAAGGAAAACAATCCTCTAGCTAGTGTGAGTCCCTACACTTTGGAGGGGGTGGGAAACAATCCTCTTCCCTGTACTGATGCTAGCATAGTCCAACTTGCAGCCTCTAACTGGTTATTTATACAACCTATGAAGACAATATTCTTCATTCTTGATAAATGTAGGTTCTTCTCTTGGCCTTCTTTAGTGCTCTTCGCTTTATTACTTGGAATGTAGTAGGCAAGAAAATCTCTTCTTTCTTTCTCTTCTTCTCTAGTTCAAAAACCAACTTCACTAGTTCTTCTTTCTTCCTCTTAGTGAAACAACTGACCGCCCTAATCTTCTTATTTCTTTAGCTAGAATCACATACACCAATGTAATTATTTAAACGATGAGTATCCGCTCACATAGCATTATCTAAATTAAACTACCCTGAATAATTTTCATCCTTCAGTTGGTCATACTATGTTCTTCTTCTTCTTCTCTTCCTTCCCTTCTCAATACCAACACCTAAGTGTATTGGTATACTAACTTCTTATTTTGTGCAGATATGAGTTAAATTTCACTTCTAGTTCTTCTTCACTTCGCAAAGCACAACGAGAGTGACGAACACCAGTCCTGTGAGTGCGGTACATCTTCTCTTTGTGAAGCTGAATGGTACACAGTTCGTTCTTCTTCACAAATTTGCTTCAAGTGTGATATGCCACTATCGAAGGCCTGCAAGAACCTCAAATTTTTCGCACACCCTTATAGGTGGATTTCACATAAAATTCAAACCTAGCACATAAAAACACATTTGGGCATAAAATAGGTTTTTCATGCAGCTCTTATTTTTCACGCAGAACATTCCTTTTTCGTGCAACACTTCCTTTTTCGTGCAACACTTCTTCTTTTCGTGCACCACTCTATACTTCAATTTTTTTGCACGTCGTAGCATGGGATTTGTCTACGTGTCGAGCCACACAAATGAGAGGGGTTCACCTCATATTTATAGGCATTTTGTACATTGCGTGTAAAAACTCTTTGTTGCGCATAGAACTGTTTCTCAAATCATTATATTACGCGCACCTTCCTTTATTTCCACACACCACATGAATTTTTACACACCCCATGACTTTTCATTTGTCATCATTCTAATCACAATACACCAATTACATGCAAAATTTCACACCATGTTCCATCTTGCACACAAAACCAATCCTTCACACAACATAATTTTCGTGCAATGCTCCAATTTTTCACGCACCTCATGCCTTTTCCAATTTTCGAACATTGGATCTCAAAACACCTCTATCACAAAAAAATTCATTCCTCTATTTCACACACCATTCAAATATTTCACGCATACTTTATTTTTCACGCATCCCGCACATTTTTCATGAATCTCGCTCATATTTTGTGCGACCTTCATTTTTTCGAACAACATGCCTAAATTTCCATGCACTACATGCCTTTGTCATTTTTTTATGTTCTGACCATAAATCATGCCTTACATGAAAAAATATACTCTATATTCAATCTTTCATGCTCCACCTAAAACTGTGCTTTTGTACCACCCCCATATTATCCAATGCTTTGTCATTTCTCTCTTCACCGCTTCCCATAACCATTCGTCATCTTTCATCATGAACTCCAATATCCAGATATATATCCTTTGATAGACCAACTTTAGCATCGTCAGAGATACAATGGGAAGTCATGAAACATCCCATCTTCAAGAAGCATCATTCCTTCCAATCAAAACTATATATGATTGGAATCACCGTTTCCCCCTTTCTTTTATAAGGCCTTCATCACAAGTTCTTCTAACTTATGATATTTGTGAAATATAAATCAGCAAAGCATCATCTAATTTCATACAATTTGAAATGCATGGCTACCTCAGAATGAAAAGACCTTACACATTCTCTCTTATTCTTCAACCATCATTCTACACAACATGCAAATCATATGATTCTATTATTCTATTAATCTCTTGAATGGTTTTCATGCGATCATGATGAATTGCATGGTCTTTTCCAGATCCTCATTATTCATCATTTTTCCTCAGATGAATGATACCTCACCATTCATCATTGTTGAAAATAAAGTGTCACCTTTGATACAAGTTCTTTGAAATTAGGATCAGCTCAACAATCGTCTAATTTCCTTCATAGTTAATTGGCCATGTATGACATTCATTACTATGATATCATAACAGTTCTCCCAGAATCCTCACTTCATCCAATCTCTACTAACTATGGAGTCATTCTTTATCTCCTTCTTCATTTTGACTATCATTGACAACGGTTGACAACAAATACAATTTTTATACACAATGTGGTCCCAATAGTTACACCACGTCAGCCGTGAAATATCCAAAAGTATGTTCCTGATCCCCATCGGTCAATAAATAGCACCTAGCATCATGCAAACTGTATGTGGGAACAATTTTTCCACAAACCTTTTGGATTGAAAATAAAACAAAAAAATATTTATATCATGGGATTACTTCTCTAGGAGTAATATACCTAATGATAATCAGGCACAAATTACAATTTTCTATAAGCCATGTACAATAAGGGGGAAACAGTCTAATGACCCTAAGGACACAACTCACTAGGACCAATGTTCAGTAGTGAGATCCCCCTATAATGGATCCTTTTCCATTCCTTTAACTTGGAAGGGGATAATATACAAACACTTAATATCACAAGTTGGGTATGAGAAAAAGACTAGTAGTATTTAACCCAAAGATTTTATAATAGATGCTAACATATAATTAATGAAAATGTGATTTTAATTTAGAAAGAATCATATTTGGAATTAACAAAGAATATTTAAAAATAATAGTTATATATATTTTAAAATATGGAAATACCTTTATAAAATTATGATATACTTTTTTAATGATGGGAAACATTCCAAAAGATGTAATTTTTCTTGAATAAATGGACAATTTTAATAAACAATAGATCTCACTAATGGCATAAAAAACATTATATAACAAGTTTATATAAATTATCAAGGCATGTAAAATATTGCACAAAAATGGAATATATATACCCATTCCAAAAATACAATCAAAATAGAAACATGTTCATGTGCCAAATAAGTATTATATTTCAAGTCTATATGGATCCAAAACTATGAATACCAAAATGTATGTTCTTTCAACCACTTAGGCCTACGTTAAAGTGACCTCATCACCATCACCTAAGAAACGATATATGCAGATATGATGTTTTAGAAAATTGTACTATCATAAATAGAAGCCCAAAATAACTCACCAACTACTTAAGGGTTTCTCATTATCTTGTACAAATTAATGTTGATAAATTCATTTTATGTCATAAAAAGAAATTAATCCCATTCACAATTTCAAATATTACAAATTTCTTTTTAAGAATCATAACATGTTTTTAATCAAAAAAAAAATCATTTTTAACCAAGCTGATTACCAAAGGATTACATCAAATCATTTTAATCCATTTTCAAAAAAGCATGATTTTAAACCAAATCAAAGAATTCAATTATTTTCATCACCAACCAACTACTCTCTTGAATCAGTGTTTTAATAAAATACTCAATCAAATAAATTTTTCTTCAACTAAAATAAACATTTCAATTATTTCAATTCCAATAAAAAAAATTAAAATTAATTTAATAAATTTTAATATCATCGAATACTAATTCCAAGTTAAAACCAAATTTTTATGGTCAAAAACCCCACTTCAACATAATTGGGTTTTTTAAAAAAATGAATAAAATAAACTTGAATAAAATAAAAAAATTTATTTAATTCAAAATAATTTAAATTTAGTCAAAGAAATCAGTATTAATAAAAATTGGGCATCATAACAGAACCACCTACCATAAACAATGGATCACACAACACAAAACCATAATCTTGATTTTTCTATGATGAACAAAGCTCATTGAAATGTGAATCAAACAAAGGATTAAATTTTGAAAAAATTCTATTGGATCCGAAAATCAATACCAAGATATATGGAACCCTAAGGAGAGAAAGAGACATCGTAGCGGAAAGAGAATATGAGGAGGAAACTAACCCTAATGTGATTGAAAAACATTCCCTTAGATTAAGATTTCATCTAGAAATTGTTAAAGGGGACACTAATTCTTCATGGGATCTCAAAATAAGGGAGAAACATGTATGAGTTAAAGGAGGTCTTTTAGGGACATAAAAAGAAGCTCGGGGAAATTTAATAAAATTCCCAGATCATGAAAATCCAGTCCGCACAGTTTCCATGGGAACTGCACATGATTTAGGAAAAACATGTGTAGACCATGCAGAGCCCACTAACCAAAACATAACACTAGAACATGTGTTGACAAAACATTACAGAACATGAATAAACTGGGCTTTGAGCTTAGAATCATGCAAAATTTTCAGAAAAATGCCCACAAACACTCCAAGGAAATTCCAAATAGAGTTCAATCGAATGGCGGGTTCAGGAATACCTGAAAACTGTAAAGTGATGTTTCAATATCCATTTTTATAACCTCACAAATGGATATATAATAAATTTAGATATTATATTCGTAGTAAGGGTAAACATATTTAATATCAATTTTGAATTATAATTTTTCATAAGATGAGCATGTTGGCGTCAGAACATAATTTAGGTACATGAACATATTCGATGGAAATAATACATAATAAAACATTGGTCATAATACATGTATCTTGAAATATGTATATTGGAATACCATCATAAATAAATTTTATAAATGTGGAAACATTTATCAATATATATCATCCAAGATAACGTAATATATGAATGTGGAATAACATATAAATTTTTCATAAATATCATTATTAAAAATTATTTCCTATGTTAAGATACATTTCAATAAATATTTTTAGAAAGTAAAAAATGTCAAATAATATTGTGGATTAGAATCACTACCAAATCTTATTAACATAAATGAATTAGATTCATTCCCAAGTATCATAAATATTATCTTAGGAGATATAATTCATTACATAATGAATTATAAGGATACATATTTCTATAAAAACAAATCTTTTAAAGAATAACCTAAAAATAAGTTACAATTAAAGATGAAAACCATCTCCATTCCATCACATATTAATAAACAGATGGGAATGAAAATTGTTTTTGGAAAATTTACAATGTATATGACCACACTAAATATATATATTGTAGATATATTGTTTAATTATATCTCATCCATATTGGATTTTAAATTTCAATAGTTGGATTTTGTTTAATGAAAAATATTCAGTAACATTATAAATATATTGTTACAATAATAAGAAATATAATTTAAATGTTGATAATTTTTTAAGAGAATAAATTTTCAAATAAAAGGTTTTATAATTAATTTTTTTGTATATAAAAATTACTTTTATGAATCTTGATAACATGGATATGATGTTTTTTAATTAAATTAACTGAAAATGGTGATAGAAAGTGACCGTGTGGAAAATCATAAAAAGGATTCCTTTGGTGAATATTTTTTGAAATAAAATATAAATTGAAATTCAACATAAGAAATCCTTGATTATTAGATAATAAAATCTATATATAATATGAAAATCCAGAACATTGAGGAGAAATACATTCTTGACTAAACAAAATGGATAAGGATGGTTCAATATAAAAGTATTATTTTGGTCTATTTCTAAATTGATGGGAGAGGAAATAGAAATAAAACATGTAAATAAAAAAAAATACAATAGATAAGAAAAAATAATGATGTATTTAAATTAATAATATTAAAATTTTTCTAATGTAAAATATTAAATATAAAATATCATTTTCAGAGAGATATTGACAATGAATCCCACACAACATTCATTTAAATTGAGTGAAAATAGTTTAAAATTTTATATTTGTAATAGATCTATAAATACCATTAATTTCATTAATATTAATATAAATTATATGTAACATTACATAAATATTTTCATTTACTCATAAACACTGATTTCCATTGAGCATTGGTTGGGTTTTTTTAGGGTTGGTTTGTGATGAAATTCTAAGATTCATGATAATTATGGTGTAAAACATGGTTGGTGCATGTCTGGAACATGGTTTTCCAAACCCTACCACTGATACATGAAAATGACATGTTTTGGATAGAGATAACCACATGTATTGTGCACAATTATTCAATCCATGAATCACCATACAAAAAAACATGCCATCAATTTTTAATGGACATACGACATGTGCATTGTTTGTCCAAACCTTGGATAATTTAACTAAAAACCATGTAGAAGATATTTTTAGGGATATAATGTTTCTTGGAAAAATAGGATCCTAAAAATGGTTTCTTGATATACCACAATCAATAAAATTCATGGTATCCCAACCATAGAGCTCCAAATGAATATTATTTCACAAAAAACCCCTCACTAAAGTGATCCAAATCAGGGAAATATTCAGTTATTCCATTTTTGATTAGATACCACTTCCCAATATCTTTTTCCCATGGACTATATATTTCTTCCTCGGGTTTTATAGAAATTATTATATTTTTCATATAGGCAAAAGAAGGTGTTATAGATCTAAACCTAGGATTTATTCTTTTTATTATCTTAATTTAATGTTATTGTTCATCATTGATGAATCGTGGCTTGGGTTTAGTGACTCAATATCTTTTTTCCTTGAGTTAGGTGGTTTTATTATGATCCCAAATAATATTACCTCTAATTTATTTGGTCAAATATTAATATTTAATTTAAATTATATTATTTTTATTAGGATTATATTTCATTTAATTGGGTGTTTGGAAACCTAATTCTGTTGAATTGGTTGTTTTAACCAAAATATGTTTTTTGGAAAGGAATTTTATATTGAGGACATTTATAATTGTTAACATAAATTTAGGATTTTGATTGAAATTTAATTAAATAAATTTTTGAAATTAATAGTATAAATTGTCTTAATAAAAAATATTTTGAAAATTTCAATTCAAGGGAATCATGGTTTTGTGATGAAATTTATATTATTGTTTGAAAAGTATATTGTTGTATTTTATTTTGTAATTCATTATAAAATTTAATGAATTTGATTCAAAACATTGTTTATTTAAAATTAATTAATAATTGTTTTGATGGAAACCTAGTGTTTTCCTCATATTTTTTAAAATTTACATTGTTAATTAAAACTTTTTATGGTTTAGAAATGGAAAAATGGTATATTGAAGTTGAGTATGGATTTTAATTTTCATTTTAGGTAGTCTTTAAATAAATTCCCCATCGTTGATTTTTACTAAATCATTCAAAATCTTTTTGTAGTTAGTGTGTTATATTGGACCACACTTCGTAACATACATATTTCTAAAAACCTATATCATCACATCCCATTAATTAGGAAATGTTGATGAATTCCAAAGGCCTTGGTTCAAGTCATGTATGTACATAATTTTCCATATTCATAGTGTAGTTTCCCTATAGCATATACCTAAAACACCTACATGGATGATGACTAAGATGCTCTTTAATTTTTATTGAACCTATTGATTTATTCCATTGCTGAAATCTATAATACATTACTTGTAAATTAGTATAATCTAAATTATATAATGTTCTTATTTAAGATATTTTTATAAAATTTAAACTATGTAATTGACCCATTGGTTAATCTTAAATTCCATATTTAGAATGGTTTCCCACCATTTGAAATGTGTATCATTATTTTCTAAATTTTTTTCCATCTATTAAATCATGAATTTTTTTGTGTGTAATATGTATTTTGTGAATTACAAACATGTTTATATTTTAAATTTAATGAATATTATTAGTTAAATTTTCATAATCTTATTATGGAATATTTTTTGGAATTCTACCGGGATTTATCTGACACCCTACATGTTCTTTCATGTTTAATTAGATTATCTTATTTTATGTTCGAGTAGGGGGAAAAGATACATTGGAGGCCAATCGATCTGTTGAAACATAGACATAATGAGTTGATTCATTAGAGACATGGGTTCTTTTTCCTATTTTTTACATTGATTATTGTACTATGTTATTTAAATTCATATTTTACATCTAGTACATTACTCATAGCTGAGTTTCCTATGATATCCATACATTCATGTTTCTTTTTTTTGCAATGTTTGTGGAAATACTATTCCCACATTTAGTTATTATGATTATAGGTTATAGTATCCAAAATGATGGGATCGATAATGCCCTTTGATCTCTATCAGGACAATCTCAGTTAATGGGTTATCAAGGTATCTGTGTTGGTTTATGGTAATGTGGTATTAGAGATCCAGCTTGAGGATTTGACTTGAAGTCATTATGAATTTGTGAAATCATTTTGGGACATAGTAGGTGGTTACAATTGAGTGCCTAACTAACTCTCACCGAATTGAAAATTAGGCTACTATGGGTGGTTAGGTAAAGTCATCATGAGGATTAATTCTAGTCATTTGCATTTATTTACTTGAATAGACTAAATTCCAAATCTTATTGGTCCTATCAGTTTGGATTAATTCATTTTCTTCTATTTAAGTGTTGAACAAATGTATTGTTTTTGTTTATTAATGTTATGTTGCCTCATGAATCTGAAATTACATGTGAGTTAGATCAAGGAGGAAGGTGATTTTAATCCTATTCAAGATAAAATTTTATTAGATACACATCTAATTGAGCTTGTTGTGTGCATTTTCAAAGAACACGAATAGGAACCAACTCCATTTCTCCTTCAAACTCTAACTCTGGAACCACTAATTGATGTTTGTAGTATTTTTTCTCTATAGTTATTTTTCCAAAAAAAAAGAAACATTCGGTGGATAATGTCTTCTTCAACAACCTAGGGAATTCATGGGAAAAATGGATCTCTTAATGGGATCTTCAACACACCAGAAAAAATCAAGGTTAATTGTGCCACTTTCATGTGGGAAGGATTGACCAAAAGGTGATATGACACTTTTTTAATGGTGATTAAAAAAGAAGGAATACATTTGAATGAAATAATGTTTGATTTCAATAAATTGTTCTATCAATAGACAATGTTGTTATACATGTCCAATAATCCCATAAAACTTGATCAGGTTAATAGTACCATGATAGTTTATGAAATATCTTTTGATGAGATCTTTCATTTCACAACTGAGATTTTTTTTTCGAAAGAGGGGATGACGGAGTTATTGTTTGATTTCAAACATAATTATCATATTCATTCGATGATTTTATTTCTAACGATTCATTTTTATAATGGAATACAAGATATATAAATTAATGATGGACTAGAAACAGATTGAATGTTAGGATTATCAAGAGTTTATTTCTCTCCTAATGGTAGTGTGAGTTCCCTTATTGGAAAGCCGAAGCATGATGATATTTTTGTCAGTTTTTTGACAACACGGTCATTTAAGGAAACATTTTTAGATGGTAGATATCCTTGGTTTTCTACTAGTGTCGGAAGGAAAGACATTAAATGAGGGTATGCACTGCAGAACCCATGAATTTTGGCTCCTATGAATGTTCATGGAACATGATGCAATTTTTTGTTATGTATTCCGCTAAACAAAGTGTAAAGATATCATTAGCTCATCCTAAATAATTAGGGAAAATATGATTATTATTAATAATGGTTCTAGCTACTTGAATTTGGAATGTTTCTTCATTATGTTGTGGACTAGTTCCCATATTTAGTAGATATCGGTCCAGCGACTATGAGAGGTACCATTAATATATCATCATCATTATTGGATGATCTATTTGATATAATTGAATCTTATTCCCTTATTTCAAAACATAACATTAAAATAATAAATATTCAAATTTATATTTTAATTTTTTCAGTTAATATTAATAGACCAATTGATTCGGAGAGAGAAAAGGACCTCTATTTCCCTAGTTTTGTTTTATCTCTATTAGTTGTTGGGATTTAATGGGGCTTTTATAATTCTAGATAGTATATATCTTGAAATAATTCATGATGTATTTGAAAATTTCAAATAAATAATGGATTAATTATTATATTTGATGGGTCACCTTTACTTAACATTTTTTTTCTATGTCATATATTTCAATGAGAATGGACCCCAAGGATGAGTAGATCTAAAAAATCTTATCCAGAGATTGGCAATGTAATATCAGTGTTTATCATTGATCTTGAGAAGAAATCATTAAGTGGAAATCCTCTACTTATTGTGGTTGTGTTTCTGGTTGTGTTTTCTTATAAATTATCTAGTTTTTTACTAGTATGAGAGGATGATATTCACATTGACCTGATTCCTGATACTCAACCAGCTTCTATTTCCACTTCTCACATAGGGCTTGTTGAACTGAAAGAGCTGATATCCCATTTTCATGACCATTGAGAGAAAGGAATTATACGGCCAAGTGTTCCACATTGATCAGAGCCTTTACTCTTTTCTATGAATGTTGATGGTTAAAATTTTATGTGCATTGAATTTTGGAAACAAAATCGAGTTGTGGTAGGGAGTAAGTATCCAATTCCACAGATTGATGATATTTCTGATATGTTGTAGGGTTTAATTGGGTATTGAAGATTAAAAATCACACTATTTACCATCAATTGAGGAGAAAATTTTCTATAATTCATAACACTACATTTGAATGATGGTAAGACCATTTGGTGTACATTGCCATGACCACTGGACAGACCAATGCTATTAAAATTTTCATGGCATTGATGAACCTGATTTTCTATATGTATATGGATAACATTGTGGTTGTCTTTGGTAATTAAATAGTGATTTACTCTATGTATGAGGAGGATCACATGCATTATCTATGAATATTCCCCAGTTCAATGAGATATTACCATCATTATTCCATGATTTTGACATGTAATTTATTGATCTAGGATGTGATGTTATTAGGACACAAGGCATCAGAACAATGAATATTAGTTTATCATAAAAAGGAGAAGGTGGATATGACATTGGAGAAACCATGAAATGTCTTCAGGATTCAGTTATTCTTGTTTCTAGTAATATTATATCTTAGATTAATGGATGACATATAAACGATTCATTCTTTAATGATTTCACAAACTCAGAATGGAGTAATGATTTCATGGGGCAAAAGATGTTATAAATATTTTGTTTAAAAAAATGTATCTTTATTAGTGCACCAATGTAGACTCTTCAAGGTGCCAGGCAGGGCAATGTTGACTTTTTGAAGCATGACGATCCAGAATGGGGTTTATTATTATACATGGTAATCACATAGTTATGTATTGATCCATTACTATTTATCAACATGAGAAGAATTATCCACATGAGATGAATTATCCTACCCATGAATATAAACATTCATTTGTGATTCATGTTTATAAGATTTGGTGATAATACTATTGTGGACAAATATTAACCATGTATTCTATCAATGAGACATTGAGTTATATCTTATCTCTAGATAATGATTTTATCAACTAGATGTATTCGATGAAATCTTTAAAAAAATTTATTTCAATATCGCTTATACCTAGATTGTAGGGAACGTCATTGGAGGTTCTATAAGAAGGATTTTCTCGAACCAAGACCTAAAATAATATTCAAAAAAGATGAACATTATGTACCTATAAACATAGTTTCATATTTCAGTTCCATATAATGAGGATGTGGATTCATTTGAAAATTTTCATTTGACATTAGTATTCATGATTTGATTTTTTGTGCACAACAGCTTAATGATTTTTAATGTATCATTATAGGATTTATTTATAAAGGGGAGGTAGTTTCTAGTGGTCAATATCTATATATGTAATTCTACAATATCACACTTTTTTTCTTGTTCATTATTCATTGATGAAATGTTTGATGGTATATTTCTATAGTTCACAGTGGGATGTGTCCCCGGGAACAACAATGATGTTCCATGACATGTGGATATATTTTTGGTCTCCAATTGTGATACTTGGCATTTCTGAGTTTATTTCTCATTGTTACACGTTCAAAGAGGTTAACTCCAATCACTATAAAACAATGAGATTTGTTCAACCAATTTCATTCCCTACATGGATGTGTGATGAGTTATCTATGGACATTTTGGTAAGGTTTCCATGTACCCAGATGAAGAATAATGTGATATTGGTGTTTTTCAATAGGTCGTTGAAATCATCTAACTTCGTTGCCATTCATGATTCAAAAAAGATGAGGATTTGGGAAATCTATATTTGAGAGTGATTGTACCATTGTATAGAGTTTCATTTACTAATGTATGTGATTAGGATCATCAGTTCATTACTCAATTATGGGGTGGTGTTCTAAAGGCACTATTATTTCATATACTTTTCATTACAGAATACCATCCGCAGTCGGATAGCCAGAGAGAAAGAGCTATAATAAATATCAATGATATTATATGTGAATGTGTTCTTGAATTTTGTGTGTCTTGGGATTATCATTTGGGGATGATTGAGTTTTTAATAAAAATACATACCAATTCATGATCAGAATATCTCCTTTTTATTACATAAATGAAACACCATGTAAATCTCTGTTGTGTTGGTCGAAGATTATTGATATTTCTTTGGTCAAAACAAGTTCAGTGTAAGAGATGACATAACATATCCACTAGATTCATCAAAGTATGTTAACAAATCATATTTGTATAAATCTTCTGATAATCATCATCATATTACATTGGATTTTGTACTTGGTGGCCAGGTGTTCATAAAGGTTTCACCTCAGTTGGGTCATTAATGTCTAGGGAGACAAGGGAGTCATTATAATTTTTTTGACGTTTTGAGGTTGTTTAGAATATGTAGAAGGTTAAATATTATATATAATTAAACACAACAGATAATGTATATACATAATGTGATTCATGTATCTCAGCTTTGAACGTATTTATTTGATCCATCTCGTGTTCTGAATTGGAATGGTGTTGAAGTTTAACCTGTTTTATCTGTGACTAATCAATGGGTAATGATTATTGATTTTTTAGCGAAGGTAATTCATGTTATTATGACACCATTTATACATTTGAAATGGTATTAGAGTTTGTATTCTAATGAGACATGGGAGAGGGAGGCACAGATGAGGTAGTGGTGGCCCTATCATTTTGACATGGAGGATTCATTATAGGATTTATGGTGGTAGAATGTTCTTATTGTGGGGATTTGTCAACATTACAACACTATTTTTATGTGCTCCTAATCCCTATTTCTTTATGATTTCATGGGTTTTGGTTGGGTTTTTTTTTAGAATCAAAATTTAAGAATTTGAAAAATTCATGGCTAGTGAACAATTGGTGTGCTGTTGGCAAGCAATTTTCCAAAAAAATGTACCCTACTAAAAGAAAATCGAATGTTATGGATAGAGATATCCACATGACATATAGAAAATTATTCATGTTTTACATTCCCTTAGGAGATACTATATGACCCATTTATAATGGGTGAATGTCATGCACCCGATTTTTCCAAACACTACTCCATTTCCTTTGAAACCACGCTTACATGATTTTTAGTGATCCAATATATTTAAGAAAAATTATTGAACTCCTTTTATAGGTCCTTGATTGACCATTGGGGACCGAAATAATTATCAGCAAATAGAGTAGCTCCAAAGGAGGATTCCTGGTCCCTCAGATCCTTCCCAAAATCGATTTGAAGTTAGGAGAAAAATTTTCAATTCTCGTCTAGTATGTTTCCTTTTCGTAATATATTTCTCCCATAGTGTATATTTTTATACCTAGGGTTTAAAGTATTTTTTTAGTTGATGGAGGTTCTAATAACAGATATTATGGATCTAAACCTTTGATTGACTCATGTTTCTCCTAGATTTTATTATTATTGTTGTTTGATGTTGCATCTCGTCTAGGGTTTGGAGACTTGACATTCATTAGACCCGAGGTTTGTGGTTCTATTATGATTCTAAAATAATATTAAGAACAATGGTTTATTTAAATTTTAATTGTGTGAATTTAAATTCAATTCATATGATTTTCATTATATTTAATTCAATTTTTGTCAGAAAAACCCAATTCTGATGAATTTGTGGGTATTATGAACAAATGGGGTTTTTTTAAGGAATTATAAATCATTGAGATTTAGATTGTTTAATTTAAATACCATTTTATGATAGAAATTAAATATAATAAATTTATGAATTTAAATGTATAAATTTAATTTAAGTAATTTTTTTGATAAACACCAATTCTGGTGAGTTGGGTATTTGTGGTGAAATTAATGTAATTGCGTGAAAATTAAAAAAATTTATTTAACATTGTAATTAACTCTGAAATTTCTTGATTTATTTTCAAATAAGTGTTTATAAAAAATTGTGTAAAATGATTTTTATTTAAACCAGATGTTGTCATTTTTTAGAAAAATTATGTTTTTGAATAAAAACTCGTTATTGTTTTCAGGGGAAAATTGGAATATTGAATTGAAGTATGAGATCTAATTATACTGTGATGTATTAAAATTATTTTCACATCATCATTTTGTACAAGAGAACAATAAATACATAGGTATTTAATATGGCATATTAGAAAAATATCATGACTTACTACATTTTGAATCATCATGTCATGACATACCATACCATAGGAATTGCGGATGATTCCATTTGGTTGTTGTTCAAGGGATGTAACTACATAATTATTTTGTTCAAATTTTTGTTTCCCAATATAGTAGAACAATCATACATAGTTGGAATATGACCATGTTGTTTGTTTTTTTATTTAAATTCATAATATAGATATATTTTTTTATTGAAAAATATTTTACATGCCTTGTAAATTTATATAAACTATATTACATATTACATTTTATTTAAGTTATTTTGAAAAAAATGGTATTGTGTAAATCACCCAATTATAAAATTTAAATTCTATATTTGAAATTTTTTTCCATCATTTAAAATTTAAAGCATGAATTTCTTAATATATTCCCTTCTTTTAAATTGTAAAACATGATTTTATTTAATGTGCATATTTTTAATGAAAAAGGTTTTTAGATTTTAAATTAAATGTTATGGGTTGTTTATATTGATTTTTTCATCCAATTATGGAATATTTTGTGGAACCATAATTGGATTTGGCACACACCCAAAATTTTCCTTCTAGGGTTTTGAGATTCCATTCTTCCATGTTCAAGAAAGTGGAATGGATCTCTTGGAGGTCAATCCAACTATTAAAACTTGGTCTTAGTTAGTTGTTTACATAGGGACGGGAAAATTGTTCTCCATTTGGTACATCCTTTTTAGTAATTTGATATTTTAATTCTTGTCTGGCATCTAGTACTTTTATACCAATGTAGATTCCTTTGATAATCATATTTTCATGTTTCTATTATTTCCACAATTTTTGTGGAAAACAAAATCCCATATTCTGTATTTATTATTAAAGGTGATAGTCACCAACTCCTAGGGATCAGGAATTCCCTTCGGGCTATGTCACGACATGTTCAGTTATTAGGTTATTAGGGTACATTGATTGGTTCATGAAATTACATCTATGCAATAATATATAAACTACAAAGATTAAAAAGTGATAAATATAGATCATGAATAAATGAAAGAGAATTGAAATAATTAACCATTAACTCATGTTTATTCTAGGATGTTTTTGATAAAACAAATCATATAAAAAATAGCTTTATTATTTATATATACAATTAACTAATTGAAATATATATATGTTATTACCATTTAATTAAAATTCCTTAATAAAGAAATATTAATTTGTTTTTGTTAAAATTAATTATTTTCTGTTAATAGTTATATTTTCATGGTATGGTTTAGCTTAACTATTTTTGTCAATCATCCATTATTGAAGATTAATCACCAGAAATGTGTCCCAAAATAATTAATATATTTTTATTAAAATATCTCTGTACTATCATGGTAATTTCCAAGATTTTTTGTTGACTGTTCGAAAGGAACACTTACAAATTTTCTAATTCTATGATTATAAAATCATGAAAAGAACATAATTTATTGTTTAATATACATTGTAATATTACCATTATTGAAATAAAGAAATAAAATTAACATAATCATTCTTGAAAAATAATATTATTTTTTAATTTTTTAAAAAATTCTTGATATTAATGTTAAAGGATCATTATTGTAATTGGTATAACCAAGCGAAAAATGACTATTTTATACAATAGAATGAGTAATAAGTTGTCAATTTATAGTAACACTGTCACATTTAAAGAATACAAATGGAATTAAATAAGTGTAATCAAATTGATAAATTTTATTTATGGTTAGGTTGTTGAAGAAGAAAACTAATATTTATTAAAGAGAGGATAATACATACATTAAAGACAAGGATCATACATTTGATAACCTCATGGAAATATAGGATTTGTTAATCCTTAAACTGAAAAGATATTCTGTAAAGATAATGTGTATTATTTGGGTAAAAATTTGGGTAGTTATCATGTAAAAACAGGTGGGAAGTGTTTTTTTATGTGTGTAGAGGAGGCATCCTTTAATAAGTTATTATTGGTTTCATTTCCCCAAAATCTCATTCTATATGGTTTATAGATGCCGATTTTCGTGGATAATATATCTAATGTGGAATGAAATTGATATTGGTTAAAAATATCCCCATATCTATAAATTATTTATAATTTTTAAGATATTTTAAGAATTTAACAATTAATATAACCACCTTTACCATATTATACAAATAATATGGAAACTCATTTCTTTACATCATAGTTATAATTTTTTTTCGAGAAATGGTGTTGACCAATATACCTATTTTAATTTACATGTGTCAAAAAATGGTACCCATTTCATTAAATTAAATTTTCAAAATTTAATAATAATAATTTTAATTAGGAATGGTATGAAATATAAAAATCGTGATTTAAAAAACTATACATGGAGGATAATGTTAATGTTATTCCTAAAGAATTAAAATTACATAAATTAATTTCTATTTGATTATTTGAATATATAAAAATTAAATTTCAATAATTTTTAATATAAAAATTTGATAATTTTTCTTTTATATAAAAACATATAATATAAAAAATGTTAGTTCAAAATAGAAAAAATATTTTTGGTGAATAACTTAATTCATATTCCATATGATTCATAGACTATTTATTTGTTATTATTTGATGAATTTAGTATTAATTCATCAAATCATTTCACTGTCTTATTAATTAAAAATAAAAAATGAAAAATAGTAATATAAATAAATTATATACCAAAAAAATATCCATGAGAATAATATATATTTTAAAAAAATGTATAATTTTTTTACAAAAGAATTTATGTTATCTAAAAGTAATATGATTTATGTGTAACAGATTATTGATTTTTTGTCTATAAAATAACCAATATAAAATTTTGAAATGATTGATCCAACTGAACAAATATCTAGTAAACATATATCAAATTACTATATATCAAACATCCATATATTTTATTCAAATATTAAATTCATATATTTGTCCATATATACATCACTATAATTCATTTATCACTTTCATATATTTATCTATCAAAATATATAGTATATATCTATGGTTTTCCTTTATTCTATATTTCATATTGATGGCATGATCTTCATGACTAACCATGATGCTAATGATTTTTTATTCATTATAGATTAATTTACATGTGGTTTTATACCTCTATTATTTTTCCAAATGATTTCTCACATTAGATCCAAATAATGTAAAAATATTTTTACTTATATTTCAATATTTTAACTCGATAAAATATTTCATGGAGTTATTTAGTTCACTTTTATATGTGAAACAAATTGTTTATCAAATAATACTGATAATAATGTTGTTTATAAAATTATACAGCACCTAAAATTACATTTACTAATATAAATTCATTATAAAAAATGAACACCATTAACACCTAATTGAATTAATGGGTCATGGTGGTGTGTCACAGTTCATTATTTAGACCTTATTAAATGATATATGCTTCCATCAAGCAATGAGGTCCAAAATCAGAATGTGTGGAAATTGTGCCCCTTGTAAAAATATCCATCAAATAAAAAAATGGGAGAGATAAATTAATAGTAAATCTACTCAATATTATCATAATAAATAAATCTATTGTCTAAAAAAATTATTTGATGTTATAGATAATAAATAAAAGGATTACCAATATTATAGATCCTTACAATGTAAATAAATAAAAGGAAAATTAAAAATTCCTAGTTTTAATGATCAGGACTATATATATTGACATCTTCTCCATTAACTAAGATCCAACCACCTAGAATAATCCCCCCATACTAGCTAGATCCCAAACAATTAATATTTCATTTTATTGAGATTCCAATTTAGGGTGGGCTTGTAAAACCAGTAGAACGCCACCAATGATTGATTAACATAAGTTCTATCATATATCAAAAAAATCCATGAAAATATCACAAATGTTTATGATGAATTACGTGTCATATCATTTTGTGCTACTTATGCTACCACATTCTCTAGATCCATCTGCTTCACCACAATGATGATCAATTGTTATGTTTAATTTCATAAACCTAAAAAAATTTCATAGGGACAAAATATATCACAATATAAAAAATAAGAATATTACAACTCATTTTATGAATTAATTCCACAATTATGTAGTAAATATCATAGGTTTCACCTTGTGTTTTCAATGAACAACTTCCAATTCTCATTTTAGGCCTCATTAACATCATTCCCTTCCATTTATCATTCAATACCCCACCATAATTATCTGGCATCGCCTTATAATTTCTCCACCACATTATGAATAACCATTATTTGAGTATCCAACTATCACATATAACATGATAGAAAACATGAGTATTCACAGTAAATGAACATTTACAAATTCAAGGAAATATATATAAAGGATAAAATGAAATAACATATTGAAATATCTTAAAGAAAAAAAATCCCCATATGGGTATCATAACATAAAATTTTTATACAATTCCTTAAATGTCATGTAATTCATTACTCGTGTTTTAAGATTCCCAATGATATAAATCACCACCTTGATTAATCCCAAACATGGTATTCTACAATAAGAACCAAAATATTCCATATATCGATATCAAATCGAGAGGGGGAACATGTTCCAATAAAAATACACAATTATATATATATATAAAACAACATATCAATCAAATAATCAAATGGTGAGGATATAATGTGAATAGATAAATACTCTAAATACATTAGATACTATATTCATGTATTAAATTAATGATATTAAAAAGATCACACCAATGACTTCTCATCTTCAATAACTGTTTCTAGATTTTATAAAATCTACTTTTTGAAGGAATTTTAATTCTTCATAATATTATCTTGAGAAATTTATTGAATAATTCTGATTTTCATACCAAACATACAACTCCAAATTAAGTGTTTCCACTCATTCCACTAATATATATTACTATATTTTATTAATTTTATATCTGTTAATTTCACAAGTGAAACTTTATTACAATTTAGGTATTATTCATGATGTGAATAAATTTATAAGACATAATAGGTTTCATATCAAAATCATATAATGAGAAAATTCAAATATTATAGAAAAAATGACTAAATCATTATTGATTACATGTAACTGAATCCATACCATATATTCCTTCATATACATATGTAATAGGATCAGTTACTAAGATGAAAAAAAATTCTAACTCAATCCACCTAATAGGATCACCTACAGTTCTCTTATGACATGAAAATGAATATACATCATTACTGAAACACAAGAATAATAAAATAACATTTTCATTCAATCGTCAATGCTCAAAAGAATATCAAAAATAGGAGGGTTTCTTTTTAAACTACCACAACCGAATTTGGCCCTATTAGCTAGAATCAATGTTTCAAAATTTACATGTAGTACCATTTTTCTTTTTTATAAATTTTTGAATAATCATTCTAACAAAAAAACCATCAAAAATCACCACAATCATCGTGAAACACCAAAATTCCTAATTTTATATTGTTTATAGAACATTTCATAAATTATTCAATCACCATGGACACCACTAGCACTATAGTCCAAAGGTTACTCTCAAAATTTAGATAATGACTTCACGGATGGAATTAGTCATATCCTAATTCTTGGATTTCATAGATTAATCATACCAACGTACACCATAGAGGATCTTCATTATCACAAATAACAATATTTCAATTACCTAGTCGTAACACTCAATGTTCACCTTTATCATCTTAATTAAACCATTATTTATGTAACTCTTTTGAAAATAATAATTCACCACATTGAGAGAAAAAAATCCACCCCAAACTCTTATAATACCTCTTCTATAATATCAAATAACACCAATCTTATGTATTCCTCTTGATATAATATTTCTAAGACTATTATCACACTACAAAAACACTTCTAGTGTTATTTGATTCCAAAAGATTCATAAAAATATTAAATTATCTAAAAACAAGGTACTCTTAACCTAATGTTCAAAATTATGAGTATTCCATTATGAAGGGATTATAAACCAACATTTTTCATTTAGATTCCACATATTTCATCACTAAAAACCACACACATTATCTCAAAATTCACAATAAATCATTCTAAACATCAAAATTTGATCCACCATATTGATTTTAAAATTATCAATCAAATATCCCATGTGTTCAAGAAATCTTTCAATGACCACCTTGAAATGGAACAAACATGCCATTTATATATTCAATCATACCTTAATAATGAAATACTATCTATCAAATAATCAACTATAGTAACTAAACTATATGATATATCAAATTTATTTATAATTCATAATAATAACATAAATCCTTAAATCAGGATAAACAACATGAAAATGGATTTATCATGAAAAAACCAAATTTTCATACACATCCTCATGAATTTGACCCATGTTTAGTGAAAACCAGATGGAATGCAGTAACATTATTCTACATAGCACAACATGAATAGATGTGCACACTCATGACATTCCAGCTCATGGGTCAGTTTTGAAAGGCTCTAACCATTTGATAAATTATAATCCAAAAACAAATTCTCAAAAAAAAAATAACATTGTATTCCATTCTATAAGAACCCACCCAATAAATAAATAGATTCATTGACTAGAAATATCAAAAAATTTGATTCCCAATATGAATTCGTAAGCTACCATTATTAATAATCAACCAATGAAATTCCTTATTAGATTTAACTCTTTGACCATTTGGTGAAACTGAGTAAATATTATCACATTAGGTACTATCTAGACTTCATTTTGTTTCAAAAATTGACTAAGAACAACTTTTAAGACCTTAAACCATTAAATGGGTATCAATTTATAACCATGAAATTACTTAAATATATATATATACTCAATCCTACAATGATAATGAATTGGAACATTATGTCATAAAATTGATGACCACATACTATAGTACTCCTTGTATCTTTGTTACCAATTCCTTGTCTCCGTAGGAAAGGAGAAATAACCCATAACACACCTTCCATGGATAGTGAGTCATTATCATTCCCCAAACATGTACATAACCAAAGGTAAAAAATAACCACCATTGTTCGAACATTTCTTAAAGATGATATCTCATATCAAATTATATATTTAAATGGCCCAGTTTAACAAAAAAATCAACCCATCCATCCCATGGTCGTTTTCCCGAGAAATCAATAGACGAAAATAACCATTGAAGTGAATTTAATTTCACATATTCTTTACATATCCACAGGTGTAATTTATTAATTAGCTTGGAATAATTTTCCCCCAAATTTTAATTTACCATATTTTATAGTTTCATTTAAATTATTAATGAAATAAATTTTTTTAAATTCAATTTTTAAATTTATTAAAATTATTTTCAAACATGAAATTTAAAATAAATTTTTTTTAATAATCAATTAAGAATAATGGAGGTTAATAATTAAAAAGTAATAATCAAGAAATGTATGTTTATTTTTTTTTCCTACATTCAGAATACATAAAATTAAATATTATATACCTAATATTTTTCGAAAATATTAAAATATAATATACAATGAAAATAAATTTTTTAATATTACAATTTTTAGTTACCATAAATCATTAAATACTTACTCGTTCTAACACCAAAAGTATTTATTATATGTTTTCAAAAAATTCAATTGACATGAACTAAATTTTTTATGTTTTATTTATTTACAAGAATAATAAATATTTGTAAAATTTTAAAAAATAAATCTAAAAAATAACTAAATAATATATTGGATATTTTAAAAATGAAACATTTATTTTTATTATTCAAAATTATTTTCGTAATCACATGTAAAATAAAACATTTGAAAATAATTATTATTTTATAATAATATAAAAACTCATTTAACAGTTGGGTCTATGTATACCCAATGACTATATTTCCAATAACTATATATAAAATAAAAATATATCCATCAACCATATATACATTGAACACATATATTACAAACATATTTAATTTTAATTCATGTCTTTATATAACTCATTGAAATTGATTATATCTTATTCATTCATTTATATACCAAATATCTAAATATATTTTAAATTATCTTTCCATGATTCATTTATATAATTAGGGGTGTGATCAAAAGGAAAATAACAAGGATTAATATTTCACAATTATGATCTTATTATTTAAATGTGGTTTTATTCCTCTCGTTTTTTTTCAAATGATGTTTCAGGTCTCAATCTCGTAAGGTATTAATTTTTATCCTCTATTATCACATTTTATCTAAATAAAAGAAATTTATTATAATTTTATCATGGTGTGATGGATGAAAAAATTTGTAAAATGTTAAGACCATTCCACATTCATAAAACATTGATTCTCAACACAAACACCTTTTTTGGTATCCATCCTGTAATGACCTACTAATTCTCATTGGATTGAGAGCACAACGAGTCATTACATGGACTTACGAGACATCCCTAGGGAACCAAATGCCAAAAATAAATGCCAAAGGGTTTCATATACCAGTGGGGGATGATCTAACCTTTTATAAATAAACCAATAAACCAACAATCCATAACCAACCCATTCAATAAATGATGGATGAACTATGAGAATAAAATAAGAAACTTAATGTATGTAAAAACCATATCAATGTGTGCAACAACAGAAGAACAACAAGTATCAATGTACATAGTGGATAAACAACAATAGACTCTCATGAGACCCCATGACTCTATGCTTCAAAAGCTTTATTCTTCACAATCACATAACAACCCAAGTATCATGAGGTAGTCCAAAAAATATGGGAAACATTACCTTTCCCCTATCTTAGATGATATAATCTCCTATAATACCAAAGTGACAATGGAAGGGTGATTATAAAACTCATTTGGCTTTCCGGAATGAATTCCCAACTCACACCACTAACATAGAACATTTATCCACATTTATGTAAAATAGTTTATATTAAACAATTTACCAAAAAAATTATAAACAAATATAGAAAGCTTCCAAAAATTGTTTGCAACAATGTGAAAAAAAACTAAATGAATATTATTTATAGAAAGTTATTTTCTCAGAATAATAAAATATCAAAGTCTAAATGAAAATTTTCATATAAATTTGAATACCCATTATGTAGTTCACAACACACACAAAATCATACATGTAACCCATGTCTCTCTATCCTCATGATTGGTGAGACATCCTTTCTCGAAGTCATCCCTAGTGATCAAATTGTTGTGGGAGATCCCTAACCATTATACATTACATTAATTATGGGGGTTAACCCTAACCCTTATATGTCCTGTGTGCACCCTGTGATGGGGGAGAGCCCAAACCCTTATTCGTCCCATTAATGACGTGGGAGTCCCCTAACCCGTATCTAAACCAAAACCAATGAACACACACCACTATAATATTAAAAATAAAGTGTGTTAAAAATATTTAAACTATTTAAAATAACTATTATATTGTATAAAATCATTATACAAACAAATTCAATAAAACCATTTCAATTCAATAAAACATTAATTTTTAATAAAACTGATTTTTTATTAAAACCCTAAGAACAAACCTATTTCAAACATCCAAATAACATCAATGAAACATTCATTTTTTGTTGAAGTCATCTAAGAAGGACCATGTGTCCTGATTATAGAAAACCCCATTTTAAAATCTCTATTTTAAAGTGATGAACAAAAGCACATTATTAAAAACACACAATTTTCTAGATTTTCCCAATTTTCTAAACCATCACACAGGAGGGCTTCTAATGATTTCTAAACAACCAAATCACAAAAGATTTATCACAAAGAAAATAGTTTGAAATCATTATAATCGGTAATATTTATATGATTTTAGTGTAAACCATCCTACCTTGAAAGATTAGATGTAAACCAAAAAAACAACGAATGTACAAAAAACATGGTCAGTTCTATAAGATCCCACCTTTGACCTCATATTCAATAAATATCAAGACCAACCCTCGTCATATATATAATTTATGAAAATACATCTACCCATATCAAGCATATATATATATGAAACCAAGTGAAGAGCAGATGTTGATCGTAGTAGTTCTATGAAACTGATCAAGAATGAAGAATAATGATCACATACCTCAAGAATCCACCATTAGTTAATCATGGTAACCATCAGATTGAGTTCAAATCTCATGGGAGACTTTCTCAAACATTCATGGAAGATAAATCCGCCTTTATTTATGCTTGGGGAAAAAGGGAGCCATTTAGAGGCAAAAACCTATGAGATCCACTTTTTAGGATCTCCCTTTAGCCATATGCATGGTTAGACAAACTGTGTGATAACCATGCATTAGATAGTTCCTAGGAATCCCCTCACACAATATCCCTAATAGTTATCCAACTATGATGGAGTTACTACCTCAAGAGGGCCATTGTGCATTTTTTGGCGTCATGGTTAGGCAAACCATGTGCCGCCTGTGCGTCTGTCGTTTTTCACCAAAACCACTTCGAATGTTCTCCCAACTCTCCCATCCACCACCCTTAACGATTATAACCATAAAAATCATCATTTAAGGGTTACATAACAGAAAATTGGTTTACTAAATTCTCCCCACAATTGGTATTTCTATCCCCTGAAAGTAGAAAACTATCACTGATCTGATAGAGTTGGGCCACTTCTCTTTCATCTCCTTCTTGAATTCCAAAATCTTTTCTAGAATCTAACCATGCATCCATAAAAATCAGACTAGACTGATTCTTTTTTCCTTTCATGAAATTCTCTTGCATATCCACAATTCTCACTCGGATATGTAACTAATAATCATCAGGATCCAGGTAAACATGATCCCATCTGATCACATGGTCATGATCGGGTTGATACTTTTTCAGCCGAGATATATGGAACATGTTATGCACTAAACTGATCTATGGTGGTAATGGAAAATGATACACCACCTCTCCAACCCAAACCTATATCTCAAAATTCCCAATGTATAAAGAATCTAACTATCACATCTTCCAGAAATGACAATGTAAAAGTCTTGGATATATCCACAAGAACAAATGATCACTCACAGAAAATTACAATGGCCTTTAATGGTGATCAGAATAATATTTCAGATGACTCTGATCCGTCTCCATCCTCTTTATGATTAAGTAAATATTCATCATTGTTTTCTGGACAAGGCGCATCCCAACTAGTGATATGTATCCTATTTCCATCTATTATAGTTGAGAATGAAAAGGACGCTCATACAATGTTTTAGATGGATGCGCGTGTTTTGAGGCCTCATAGATATTAATGTATGATAACTCCACCATGGGTATTTCCTACACCCATGAGCCACCAATGTCTATTACAGAAGCCCGAAAAATGTCTTATTACATTTGTATCGTCCGTTCTATTTTCCCATCCATCAGAGGATGATAATTTTTGCTCATTGTCATTTGAGTCCCAATGGATTTCTCTATGGATTTACAGAATCAATATTCGATCCTAGGATCTTTTTCTGAGATTATTGAAACTAGTACTCCATTCATTTTTTACAGTCTCTTAGATATATATTTTGGAGAGATCCTCCACTATTTGAGTTTCACAAATATGAATGAAATGGAAAGACATTCTATGATGATCAACTATTACCCAATTGGAATCAGGTTTCAGAACCATTCTTGGAAGAACTGTAACAAAATCCATCATTATTTTCTCCCATTTACACACATGGATTGGTAAAGTCTACAACATGCATGTTGTTCCTTGATGTTTGGATTTAACATGCTGACATGTTATGCATCATGAGACAAACACGACCTCCATTATTTTCATTTCTCTACACCAAAAATGCACCTTTAACTCCTTATACATCTTCAATGTACCCGGACGTACATCCCATCTCAAATTGTGTCATGCATGAATGAGTTGTTCAAGAAAATCCATATGTAAAACCATCTTATCCATATAGCACAAAAATGAACTCCCATCATGTTTGAAACCCTCAATGTTCTCCCCACCATTGTGTATTCAAATAATACCCTGACATTCTACATTATATGTTGGTGCCACCATGACCACATTTTACAAATCAAGAAGATGTGTACCAGAAAAGAATAATGCAACATCACCTTGGTCTTCACATTCCACATGCATGTCAACTTGGACCATCATCAAATTACATTTATCGGAATATTATTTTTCCAACTAAGAATATGACATTCATCTCAATGAATCAACCACTGAATTCACTTTTCCTGGTGTATAAATCAAGTGAATTTCAAAAATTTCTAGATTCTATATCCATCTCTATTACCTGATATTAGAATCTCATTGTGAGAAAATGTGTTTCAAGCTATTATGATATGTAAACACATTTCAAGTCATAACAATCTGACTAAGGTCTATGATTTCATCCCAAAAACAGAAAAGAAGGAATTTCAACTTCTAGAAAAAGAACATTGATGACCACTTTTTAGGAAGGGACTAAAAATGTTGGTAACATTTATACATCAATGGAAGGATCATACTGATACCATTTGTAATGAAACTCTAATTCTCATCAGCTTGGGATCACAACGAGTCATTAAATAGACATTATAGATATCCACACAATGAAAAATGCTGGCAATAAATGCTGAAGTGTCTCATATATGAGTGGAGGATGATTTACCATTTTAAAAATAAACCAATAAACAAAAAAAAATATAACCAATGTATTCACTAAATGATGATTGAACAAATGAGAGAAAACTAAACAACTTCTTGCGTTTAAAACCCATATCAGAGTGTTCAACAATAGAAGTCCAACAAGTATCAATGTACAAAATGGATAAACAACCAAATGCAATAAAGAGACCCCAATACTACATTCTCTACAAGATCCATGCTTCACAGTCACAGAAATGACCATGTATCATGAGGTAGTGCTAGAGACATGGGAATCATTACCTTTTCCGCTGTCCCAAAAGATAGCCTCTCAAAAAGAAATAATGTTATAGAGAATGGGTCATTATGTATCTTAGTAGGTTTTCCCCAATTAATTACATACACATTAAACTCAGATATAAACCTTAGAGAAATTTATGTAAAAATGTTTATATAAAACAATTTACCAAAATAGTTGATAACCAAATATAATCAAGTTCCAAAAATAATTTCCAACTAAGTGAAAAAAAACTAAATGAAACCAATTTCGAGAAATTAATTTCTCTAGAAAAATAAATAATAAAATTCCAAAACAAATTCTTCGTATCATTTTGAATACCCATTATATTGATCACACCACACAAACACTCGTGCTTGTAACCCAGATCTCCCTATACTCTCAAGTGGTGAGTTATCCATCACTAAGTCATCCCAAGTGCACCATTTGATGGCGGAGATCCCTAACCCTTATAAATCCCATTAATTATGGGGGATAACCCTAACCCGTATCAGACCCTCATGCACCATTTGACAGGGGAGAGCACTAACACTTATCTATCCCATTAATGATATGGGAGACCCCTAACCCATATCTTTCGCGCAACACATGAACACAACAAACCATGATTTATAAAATTATTTGTGTTCTTCGAATTAAAACCATTTCAACTAAACTATTTTTTTAAACAATAAATCCTACCAACTCAACAAAACCATTTAAATTCAATAAAACAATCATTTCTAATAAAACTATAATTTTATTAAAACTCAATGAACAAAGAAATTTCGAACAAAAAAATCACTTCAGTAAAACATTCCATATTTATTAAAACATCAATGAAAGACCATGTTCCATGATTCAAGAAAATTATAATTTTAAAATACCCATTTTAGAATCATGAAAAAAATTACTTTATTCAAAACAACCAATTTTCTAGATTTTCCCAATTTACCAAACCCTCACAAAAAAGGGATTCCAATGATTTATAAACATCCAATCACAAAACATTTATCACAAATAACCCAATTTGTAAACATTCCAATCAGCTATATTATTAGGATTCGAGAGTGAATCCACATATAATGATGGTTTTAATGAAAACCACAATAAATTAAGAACAAATTTCTTTACTCCAAATCCCAAAAAAAGAGGAAACATAGGGACTACTCTCAACTGGAATGAACTATTGTCACAAGGTCTCTTGATTATTTTTAAAAGGAGGGAACTGCAACTACAAACTCGAAAATCTTGGTTATCTAGAGCACGAACACCTTTGGGGCCTTCAGATCGATCTATATAGATGCTCCTTCACAACATAAGGTTGCTCCTACTGTTGCACCTCCCGACATTAAACTAAAAGAACTCTCTGACCTTGTGGTGAATTATGCTGACTAAGTTGATGAGGGGGAGAATGAAAATTATGAATCTCTATTAGCACAAATAGAAAAATTAGCTAATCAGTAGCTCAGAAATGGTGAAATTTCTACAGAGTTCTATCTTGATATCAAATACTAACTATTCAATAAGAGGCTAGTGCAGGATTATAATCAATATAACATATAATCTTGGGCTAGTTTATCTCTTCTCACATGTCATGCCCCTATGATTTTATGTCATGTCCTTTACAGCACGATCCAATACATCATGGATCCTCCATGGAATTGATGCACTTGTTTCTTGATTTGTTTGAACTTCTTTGGTATATCTTCATGTTTTTCACTAGCTTTTGGGTTGGTGTAAATTTATTACACCTCGAGATTCTATTTTACTCCTTTTGATTTAATATATTCCAAGAACATGAATTGGGCGACCAATTCATGTCCCCGATTATGATAAAAGAAGAACACACAAGAAAAACAGGTTGATTCTCTAAGAAACCATCTTAGATAACTTTTCCTAGAAAGTTAAAGATGAAGTATAATCATATTTTGATTCCACACAACCATATCTAGCCATAATAGGATTATATCAATGCAAGAAATAGAATAGTGGAGGTAGATATAATTATATCTATAAAACTGATCATGAATGAAGAAGAAAGCTCACATACCTTAAGAATCTTATTTCAATTCTCTAAGGAAAGACATCATATTGACTCGTAATCACATAGGAGAGATTCCCCTACCATTACGGAAGATAAATCACAAGTCATGGACACATAAGAGAAAAAAATACAGCTTAGTGTCAAGGACATGTGATATCCACTTTTTTAGGATCTCACATAAACCATCCACACAATTACTTCACACGCTTAGACAAACTGTGCACTAACCATGGGTTAGCTACTCGATAGGAAAACCCTCACATTTCTTATTTCCAAGGTCCCCCTCATAGTGCTATAACCATGCTATAGCTACTACCTTATGAGGACCATTGAGCGTGGTCAAGCTACATGGTTAGACAAACATTGATCAGCCCGTGCGACTACAAATTTTCCCCAAAACCACTTCTAATGTTTCCCAACTCTCTCATCCCCCACCGTTAATTCTTATAACCGTATAAAGCATCATGTAAGGGTTAAATAACAGAATCTAGGGGAATTATATTCTCCAAAACATTGGTATTTTCATCATTGGAATGTAGAAAACCCTCACTAATTTGAAAGAGTTCTGGCCACTCCTCTTTCGTCTCCTTCTTATGTTCCCATGTCCCTTCCGTAATCTCATCATTTATCTATAAAACCTGCACTTGACTAATGATTTTTCCTTACAAGAGAGTCTTTTTTCCTATCCAAAATTCTCACCATGATATGTACGAACAATGAATCTGGTTCTATGTCAATCTGATCTGATCAGATAACATGGCCAGGACTATGTTGATACTTTTTCAATTGAGATACATGAAACACATTATTCCCCAAAATGATCTATGGCGGTAATAATAACTGATACGCCGGATCTCCCACCCGTTTTAGTGTCTCAAAAGGGCCAACATATCAAGGCGATAACTTGACCTTATTCTGTTAATGATGATGTCTAAGTCATGGGGAGATTTTCAAGAACACATGATCCCTCACATAAAACAAAAACAACCTTCAACGGTGATCCGAAAAATATTTCTGATGAATTCGAGCCATCTCCATCCTCTATGTGATTAACTGAATCTTCTCTGTTGTTTCATGGATAAGGCTCGACCCAATTAGTTATGTCTCACACATTTTCACCTAGAATTGTGGATAATGATAAGAACACTTATACAGTGAATCAAGCGGAGCCATTTTTATAGAGTCGTGATAACTATTATTGTTTGAGAACTCCAACAAGGGTATATGCTCCTCCAATGAGCCACCATAATCCATTACCCTAGCCCAAAACATTTCTTCTGGAATTTTTGTTGTCCACTTGGATATCACATCCATCTTGAGGGTGATATTCCATGCTCGTAGTGAATTGACCCCCAAGGGATTGTAGTAAGGATTTCCAGAAATGATACGGTAATGACAGATCACTATCTAAGAATATTGAAAATTGAACTCCTTGCCTTTATACCACCTCTTTGATATAGATTTTGGATAGAACCACCCCATATGAGTTTCACTAATTTGAATGAAATTGGATGACATAGTACGACTATCCACTATCACACAAATGGAATTGTGTTTCGTGACCGTTCATCGAAGACCTTTAACAAAATACATCTCTATTTGATCCCATTTCCACACTTGGATAAGTAAAGACTCCAACATTCCAGCTGATTTATGATGTACAGATTTAACATACTGACATGTTACAAATCATGTATCAAAGATTCCCATCTTTCTATTCATTCATCTAAACGAAAACTATTCCTTTAATGCCTTATACTTCTTCTATGTACCTGGATGTACATCCCATCTCGAATGGTGTTATGGTAGGAGTTGTTACTAAAAATTCATAGTTACATCCATCTGATTTCTAAAGCACAAAACCGAAGTCGCACTATGTTTCCATCGCTCAATATTCTCCCCATTATTGAGTTATAAACTCACAACCCGACATTCTTCAACAAATTTTTGTGCCTATGAGAACATATTTACCTAATTTGGAACAAGCATTGTAGAAAAGAAAAATACAAAATCAACTCATTATTCACATTCCACACGCATCACTACTAGGACTGATGTTAATTCCCATTCATCTGAAGTGCCATTCGCCAACTGAGCATATGTATTTATTCTCCATTCATATTCCTCTATATTCCTTTTTCATGGTGTACACATCAAGTGAAATTCAAACATTTGGAGACACTCTATCCATCTCCTTTCCCTCAGATTCAAATCTCACTATTTTAAAATAAGTTTCAAGATTTTATGATCCGTAAACACATTTCAAGTCCCAAAAAACTTACACCTGCCAATGATTTCATCCCAAAAATAGATAAGAAGTAATTTCAACTCCTAGACCAAGAAATCTAATCACCAATTTCATGGAATGGACTAAAAAATATGGTAAAAATTATAACACAAAAAAAGTACTAGACTTATTCCATTTCTAATGACCTACTAATTCTCAATCGCTTGAGAGCACAACGAGTCCTCACATGGACTTAAGAGATATCCTCAAGATGCCAAAGGTTGTTAATAAAAGATGATGAGTTCCATATACAAGTGGGGGATGAATTATGAATTTATAAATAAACCAAAAAACCATAACCAACCCACTCAAAAAATGATTCATGAACAAATGAGAGACAACTAAACAACTTCATGTAACTAAAAACCATATCAATGTGTGAAAAAAAAAGAAGAAAAAATTATCAATGTACACAGAGGATAAATAGCCAAAGACTATCAAGAGATCCCCAAACTCCATTTTCAACAATCTTCATGCTCCACAATCCCCTAACAACCCATGTATCATGAGTTAGTTTTAAAAATATGGGAAACGTTACCTTTTCCCCTATCCCAAGAAGATAACATCTACAAAAGTACCAAAGTTATGATGCACGGGTGAGTATAAAACTAAGTAGGTTTTCCCCGATGACTTAACTTCTCACACCACTAGGATATAAGAGTTTCCACATTTACATAAAAAAAATTATATTAAAATTGTTACCAAAACACTTTATAACCAAATATAAACATGTTCCAAAAATAGTTTCCAACCAAGTAAAAACAAAACTAAATGAAACCAATTTCCAGCATGTTATTTTTCTAGAAAAATAATAAATAAATGCCTAACCAATTATTCTTATCATTTAGAATACACATTCTATAGCTCACAAATCTAAAATAATCATGCTTGTGACCTGGATCTCCCTATACTCACAAGTGGTCTGCCATCCATTCACTATTTCGTCCCTAGAGAACCAATTGATGGGAGATAGTCCAAACCATTATCCACCCCATTAATGGTTGCAGAGATCCCAAACCCTTATCCATCCCTCCTATACCCTTTGAAATGGGATATCCCAAACCCTTATGAATCTCGTGAATGAAAAGGGAGTCCTCAAACCGTTATCCTCCCTAAAACCTGTGAACACACAAAAAATCCATGTCAAAAATAATGTTTCTTCAAACAATTCAAACATTTTAAAAAATAATTATTTTATTGAAAACCATTACAAAAACCAATTGAATGACACAATTTCATTTCAATAAAACATTAATTTTTTATTAAATTCTCCTTTAATTAAATCTCGAAGAACAAACCAATTTCGAACCATAATATCACCTCAATAAAACAAACCATTTTCATTGAAACAATCTAAGAACGATTGTGTTCTATGATTTTGAAATTTACCATTAAAAAATATCTATTTTAAAATGATGATCAAACGAACTTCATTTAAGACACCGAATTTTCCAAATATTACCAATTTTCCAGACCATCACAAAGAATGGTTTCCAATGAATTATAAAAATTCATATCACAAACAATTTATCACAATGAATGCCATTTCCAATGTTACCATTATTTTTATGAAGCAGATTCATGAGCAAAGCCACCTACCTTGAAGGTTTTGAAAAAAACCAACAATAAAGGAATAGCACACAAGATAACCAGGTCGATTCTCTAAGAACCCACCATAGATCTATTATCATAGAAAGATAGAGACAAAATATAATCCTATTTGGAATACATATTCATAGATCATCCTATTATAGTAATATATCTATTAATCCAAGAGAAGTGGAGACGTTTATCTATGTAGATATAAAAAACAGATCATGAATTATGAAGAATGATCACATACCTCAAGAATTTGGATTCAATTCGCCAAGGAAAGCCTTTAGATTGACTGAAAATAACATGTCAAATGTTCTCATACATTCAAGGAAAAGAAAATTATTTTTATGGCTACTTGGGATAAAAAATATCCATAGATAGGCAAAAACGTGTCAGATCCAGTTTTTTAGGATCTCACTTACCATCTGCATAGTTAGTTCACACGGTTAGACAAACCGTGTGCTAACCGTGCATTAGCTATTTCCTAGGAAGACCCTCACATAGATTTCTTAGATGGTATCCCTATCCGTTCTCTAACCATGCTGGATCTATATCCTTAAAAGGAACATTTTTTATGGTTAGGCAGCATAGTTTTGAAAACCGGGCGTCTCCCATGTGACTTCCATTTTACCCAAAAAACACTTCCAAAATTCTCTCAAATCTCCAACCCATCACTGTTAAGCATTATATCCATAAAAAGCATCAAGTTAGTGTTATATAAAAGATAACTGGGGTAATAAAATTCCAAAAACCAATTACTATTTGGTTGAATATATCATAACATCTAATATGTTAGTAACCATTCATTTTAAAAATTACTATGGGATTTGGATTCAAACACAAAACTCCCCCACTCAATGAAAATCCCACCAAATTGGACCTCAAATTCTACAATAATACACCATATCTAAATGGATTTCACCAAAACCATTTTTATTGGATACATGGTATGATTACTTATATTCATAAGAAATTTGAATCAAGTAAGTACCATGAATCCACATACTTAATATGATATAAAATTATTATTGTCATACCAAATTAAGGTCATAGAAAAAACACATTGAAAAAACTGTGTATATAATACTACATTTTATGATCATTAATTATACCCAAACCATCTAAGCCCAATATATATGCTTTTCTAGTTTTCCATCGATGGAATAAATATCGAGGAGACGAGTACCTTGTAGAATTATATATGTCGGATACCGTATATTATGGAAATCAATGTGGGATTTGGTTTTTTAACCATTATAAATAACATTACAGTGATAAAAATGATTTATTTGTTTTTTATAATAATTATTGAATAGTAATATAAACATTCACAACATTATTTTACTCCACTTAGTTCTTATTATATTATAATTTAGAAAATTGTAGTGAAAAAAGAAATTTTGAGTTATCAATTCATGGAAAAATTACTAATTCATATGAATAAATATATTCTTATATCCAATGTAAAATTTTTTTGAATCCCCCATTATATAGAAGTTTTCTTGTTCTATCCTGTAACATACTCCCAAAAACAAGTAAATCATCCAATGGAACAAAATATATAGACCCCAATATTATATAAATTATAAAATTTATATTATATACATAGAGTATACTATACATCAAATAAAATATTTTCTATATGTGATAAAAAATTGTGTATGTTCACATTTATATTCATAAAATGTTATGTTTTAATTCAAGATGTCATCGTATCCCTCCTTTAAAATTTAATGTACATCATAATTGATTTACTCACATAGAGTTTTACATAAAATATATAGTAAGATAGTAATCTCTATAAGGGGAGGAATAATACGAAATAATAGAAACCATAAATAATCAGGACTGCTTGATTGATCAAAATAATTATTATCACATCATAATCATTAGATCATAAACATAATTTTAAGGGGATCATATAAAGATCAAATGAAAATTAGAACATGCGAAATTATGAAAAAATAATAATAATTCTTATCCCTTTGAAAGAAAATCTTATCATAATGAATAATATTCAACTATATAATGATAATATATGAATTTATTAAATATATAAATATATGCATACTACTAACTCATAATGATCTCATGATATATATATATATATATATTCCGTATTCATTAGAGGTATATAATTTTTTTCCATCCATCACTTCCCAATATTCTTCAAATAAATTTTTTCTATAATGAGAAGAAACACATAGCATACATATATATGGTTTAATCATGTGAAAATAGAATTTATTTTTTGATAATTTCATAAAAAATATGATAATGAACATAAAATTTCATGCAAAATATAATTACAAAATATATTATTTTTGATATTCTTGGTTAGTATCAATAATTTACAATGGTATATTCTATGAAGAGATACATTAACAATATTGGAAGAATCAATGAGATATATAAAAAATTATGTCATTATCCAAATTAGTGGAGATGGATAATAATTTAAAACATATAAATAATGGTATTGATATCAATAATAGATTGAAATAGAAAATGAAACAAATGATATTAATTTTTTTAAAATATTTTTTAATAAAATATATGGAATTGGGAAATAAATATAGTGGGTTGAAACCAAAAAAGAAAATAAATATTTTTGATATCACTATTGTCTTAGGTCCCACATTTATTTGAAAACATTAACATAAATTAAAACTATTTACATTTATTAAAATATAATGCAATGATTATTTTATATTAATTTTTTTGATCTATTATTACAATTGAATAGTACTTATTATATTCTCACTAAAGATACAATGGGGTGATGGGGAGTTTGTTTAAATTATTCAATTTTTATTTTAATATACTGGTGTAAAGTATATTATATTTTTAGTTGTTAAATTACCCATATTAAACACACTATGCTTTTATGGTATGTCACTTCTAATGCAAATTTAGTATCAATAATAGTGTACATTATACCCAACACCCAGCTTAAACGAACAATCAAATGTTATTTTTACAATAGAAGATCCATTATCTGGGAAATAAAAAATTGTATTAAAAAAATTAATATACTAATTATTATCTAGTAAATATTATTTAAAAATTTAGTAAATAGATAATATAAACATGATATATGAATGATTCCTGTTTTACTCATAAAAATAATATATTTTTCTAATGTCTCTTTCACAAAAATTTAATTTAATAGATTTTTCAAAACAACATATTGAAAAATATTTAAATTATATTAACTATAATAATATTCATATTTATTATGGTAATTTTATAATTACCTTTGAATGAATTATTATTATTGGTTTTGAAATTATTTATTTTCTAGTGAATAGTGAAAAATATCGGTATTCATAAAACATTCAATTTGATAATATTAAAATAATATTTATGATTTAAATTTGATCTAAATCTTAAATAAAAACTCAATAGTTATAAAAAATCTTATTTATTTCAATTATAATTATACCTTATTATTTTATAAGTAAATTTCTGTTGGAAATAGTACAAATTTTCATTAAAATTATTTAAGATGTGTTTTATCAAATTAATTTTCAATTTTCATTTCCTACATATATTATTTGAAAATTGAAAAATTTATTCAACATTTAGAATAATATGTTTTAAATTTTGGAAATTTTTTCCCTTTATTTTTCACCAATATGAATATTATCTTTGGTAAATTTTTTATTTCAAAAATTAAGTTTATATAATTTAATTTTGGGTATATATAATTTGATAAGGATTATGAAATTAAACGAAAACTATGAAAAAATTTATTGGATAATTTATATTCGACCCATAAAACCTTTAGTTCTAATTTGATTTATTTAATGGAGAATTTTTCATAAAAATGATATATATATTGTTAAAATCAATGAAAGTCACAAAATGTATTATGATATATATTATGTGTCCCATGGGAACAATGTAGGTAATTAATGAATATTAGTGTATATTTTAAACATAATAAACTTATTTTCATGATATATATATATATATATATTTATACGTTTTGGGTATATTTTCATTTATTTAGGATATTTATAAAATTTTACTTAAAGAAAGGAAAGGATGTCACCTCATTATTTAAAATACTATATTTTCCTAAATAGCATGTAATTCAAAATATATATTAATCTATGGATGTTAAATATAAATAAAAAATATTTATCAATATCATTATATTTTTTTATTTTTTTGATGATATATTGACCTTAAATAGTTGTAAAAGTTTTATTTAGTAATTATTATTTAATGATACAATCAAATAATTGAGATTTATATTTTAAAAATAAATAGTTTTTGAATTAATTATGTTTCTACATTAATTTTATGAAGGATTATGAAATATTAGGTTATTATTAATATTTTTGTTTCATGTTATCAAGGTGTATTATTTTCCATACATTGAATGTAATGACTTGTGTCAAAATTGCCACTAAATACATTTTAGAACAATAATATATTATTATTATTTTTACAAATAAAAAAATTAACTAAAAATAAAAATTGAATATGATTTTTAAAAAAATGTTCAGATGTATAATTTTATGGTGAACTATATATTATAGAAGCCAAAAAATTACACCCTTTTAATAATAAATTTGGTTTAACCATATTTATAATTAAAATATGTTAATTAATTGAAATAAAAATGACATGGATTTAATGAACAAGTGAGAATTATATTCAATTATGATATTACAACAATATCTAATGTTATAACACAATCTATGACCACTTGGTTTTATTTTTATAAAATTTTAATTTATTATAATTTAATATTTTGTGCATTTTTAGGGGTTCTCCTCACCTCAATTATAAATGTTACTCCATCCACAATTTAAATTCACCTACACAGTATTTCCATATATTCCATCTTATAACTATTTCACTTATAAACATCCTTATTTATGTTCATGACATTCTATCCCATCGAAAATACCAACCTTATATTCCTTAGGATGACATTTAAGGATGTTCATCGAAGAAGAGGTAATCATCATTATCGACGGTTTCGTGTTGTGTTCATTTTCCACATACTCTTCATGTGTTGTTTCAATTATAAAGTAATATGTTTAGTTTTATATATATACTAAATGTTGTTATGAGTATCTGAGATCGATATTTTTCCGTTTATACTTCATAAGAAAAAAAATCATCAGATGTTCATACATAAAGCTTACTCTCTCCATGATGTGTTGTAAATCATTTTCATATATTCTTTTCTAGGAAACATATAATGTCTAATATAATAGATATGTATAGTAATGATTATATTTTTTTTATTCTATAAAAATTTAATATACCATCCAATCAAATACTATTTCACTATTATGTGATAGATAAAATAGCTCATGCATAAATGCATTCTTCCTACTAAGTGATGTTATGCAATTCATATTACATCATCACTATTAAGGAATAATTAAAAAGTGTTTGTAATAAATAAATATGAAAAATATGTTCTCTATCATTCTAGAGAAGATGTAAATATATCATAATCACAAGAACTAGGGAAAACATGAAAAAACATGCCTATGAAAATGAAGTGGTAAAGATTTAAAATAAATTTTATAAAGAAATATTATTTACAAGAAAATTTTAAATAAGTGGATCATATATAATGAAATAAATACTATTATTAATTTTTTCTTAGTTAATAACATGTTTTTTAAATATTTGAAAATAAATGGAAATCCGTACCTAATTTTGAAATCATAATAAGTGTAGATAAATAACTATCATTTTTAATGTTTGTAAAATATTTTACATGATTAATATATAATTTCAATACATTACTTAAATATTTTGGAAAAACTAATTATACCTAGATAAATTAAACCAAAAGAATGACCAATGGATATACTTATATCCGTTAGAAACACAATAGTCAACTAAGGGGAAATGGTTGAATTTAGGGCTTATATAAACTTTTATTATGGTGTTTCATATTCAATATAATTTGTTGAGAAATTTCTCTCATCATACCACTGATGCTCAGTACAATTGTTGTGGTTCTGGCTGTGTTGTTTTTTGTTCTAACGGACCTAAAGAATCTTCCTTATTTACAGGGTCTCGTTGTTGCATTAGGTGGTCTCCCAATGGCTCTGATAGAGATTTTGTATGTATTTTTGGTTAGTTGTATACTATTATTTTTTAATAAATGTAATAAATTTAGTATTTAAAAATAATTCCTTGAGGTTATTTATTATGTTTTTCTTAAATAACATGATAATTAAATAGAATAAAACCATAAAATTTTTATTAGATGAGAAAAATGTTTGGTCAATCAAATTTTCCCCCCATTCAAAATAATTGTTTCCTCTAAATTCATTTCATATAAACATGCAAAAAATATTATTTCATGTTCATCACAACATCCGTCATTGTGGAGGACCCTCTAGTGCGGTCAACTGAATACCCAAATTGGAGTTCAATTCGTCTACTTCCCTATCCTAGACACACCTCGGTCTGTAGGGGTTAAATTCTTTCTTCACACACTTAGGATTATAAAGGGTGGCTATAATGTTATAAATCTCATAGATGTCCAAATTGAAAAACTCTCTATGAAATGGTTGGACTGTATCTTCTCTGAGAATGTCACTATTTTAGACGTGGACATACGAAATGAAGCTCATGATTTTCTATATATAGGATACGTGAAGGATCCATTTCGAGCCATCCTCTTGAATTATTTCTCCAGACGTGAAGTTTTTGGATAGATGAAATATTTTTAAAAGTCCTTGATGGTACTTTCTTCTTTCCCTATACTCAATGAGTTGGATAGTGGATATGAGGTGGTGTATATAGGAATTCCCTTAGCAAGAGCGGAGAATGTATGAATTGATCCATTCCTCGTAATGATGATTGGATGTTCTTCATAGGTTTGTGAAGGTTATGTATTCTTCCAAATATGTTTTGACAATTATGTCCTCTAGTACCTAAATGGGAAGAGATAAGATATGGGTTTTTTCCTTCCATATGGAAAAAAATTCATGAAAATACAATTAGTGAAACTCATCCAAAAGAGAAAACACTGAAAAGGTAGGAGAAAGAAGAAACCAAAAGTAGTATTTCAATAAAACAACTCGTTAAAAACTCCCAAGACTAATGATTTCCCCAATTCCCGGTTACATGAATCCCAAAAACAACATCGAATCATTTGATCACCATGAACCAAATGAAACCCAAGTAGTCTGGTTCAATATCATGGGTACAATTATGGTGTCTCTAGAGTGATACATGAGGGGTGTAAAGATGAGAGACATCAGTATGTACATGATC
Source organism: Viscum album (assembly GCA_963277665.1). Taxonomy (NCBI): domain Eukaryota; kingdom Viridiplantae; phylum Streptophyta; class Magnoliopsida; order Santalales; family Viscaceae; genus Viscum; species Viscum album. The sequence continues at coordinate 466,467,904 of OY728122.1, read as the reverse complement.
TCTATAAAAAGTACAGTATTCTTCAATTTCAAGGATTTCAATGTCAACTACATGACCATAATGGCCAGAGGACGTGATTTGTCACACATATGATGTACAGAGATAACCTTATACTCTAGCTTCATAGAAATACATGACGGATAGAATGCCTTCTACTGTGGTGAATCATCTAAAATGACCCTTTACGTACATTCCATGATGTTCGTTGGAATGGAATTGGATTTTCATCATAAATAGGTACTGTAAACCCACACCTCGGTGTAGTTTAAGTACACTATGATAGTTTGACATGCCGCAAAGTTGTTTGAATGTCATACGAATGTGTGCATAGTTTACAATTTTTTCTAGTTGGCTATAGAGATTATGTTTTCTTGATCCTCTCTAGGAAGATGAATATGAAGGTTATTATCATTTTCCATCTGAAAATAAAATAATACATAGTAATACTTAAGTAATTGTTTTTTCAGTTTTGGTTTTCTAGAGTTATCTAAACTGAATCTCTGATACCAACTATAATAGCCTGACTCTAGAGTACCCGAACTCGTTTCCTTAAAATATGATGAGTAATTTTTTTCCAAAAAATTAATTGATATTTTACACATCAAGTACTATATAGATGATCATTACAGTTTAGGTTCTAGGAAACCATCCACTTTTGACATGCCTCATCGGCCAAAAAAATGATACCTGAAAAAAATTATTAAAAACATAAGGTGAGCATACGAATGCCCAGTAGGGGTTTTACAATAACTAAATATTCCAATTAAAACCTTTTTAAAATATTTCTTTAAAATTATCTATAAATCATTTTCTTAAGGAATGTTGTAACACATGCATCATAACAAAACATTATGTCCTCAAATTAAATGAGAACATTTCATGGAATTCTAAGACTATTACAAAGAAAAATGTTCTAATAATAGTAAATATTATATAGAAATAATAAAGTTGAGAAATAATAATGTTAATAGGTATGACATGTGAAAATATAATTACATAACTTAATACAATGTCTATTAGCTGATCAGAGTTGCCCATAAGATAATAACTTCAATATTATCCTTTACTATTATGAAATATACACAGGCTAATAATACTCTGAGTGCCGAATAATTAATTATCCATAAACTTTTACGTTCTTTGATACTCATAGGTACATTATATTAAACCAATAATATTCTCCAGTAAAATATAAAATTGGTTAATAAAATTATATAAATATATTAATCAAAAATATTCTCCAGTTGAATACACACCTGATTAATTAAATTCTAATGACAATATGATGGATCTTATAATTTCAGACCCCGTCAAGACATCATTTCAAGACTTGAAATGTCAATAGCCTTGTTCCATGACCTGATTGTCTCATGAGAACTACTGATTCATCGAGGGTCTTTCATTAACCGGTCCCCCACACATTATATCGAGTCTAATACATTTCTAATATGCCAATTAGGTTCATATATTCAAAAAAGTCTCATACCACATTGAAAATTTAATATTATATTTAATATAATTCATTTTGTCCAATACAAATCGGAATAATATAAAAAAAACTCCATAAAAGATCATAAGAATTTAATTTCGTTCTTTATCATTTAAAAATCATTAGTGAATCAAGCATATAAATATTAATTACAAAACAATAAATTGCAAGGCTATGGAATTAAATTAAATGTTTGATAAGCTTATTATAGCATATGTGATGACAACTAATGCTAAAAAATAAATACATGTTTTCTCACATAAAATGATAAACACAAATTCTAAAACCTTATTCATCAAATACATATTGGAATTTCATCACGGATGGGATGAATAATTAATTAAAGGATAAATTAAATATTTCATGTCGGGTATTAAACACATCGAATCCCAAACATTTATTCCTGGTATGCTTATGTATAACATATCACCAGGGAACACATAATGTAAAAAATTAAAAGTATAAAATTAAACCATAACTAACACCATTTAATATATATAAGAATAATCGACTCACACATATGTATATAAGATTAGAGAACCCCAAATATTAAACTCATTAATTCTCCTTAATAACTAAATGCATCAAATGTATAATATTAGGAATAAAAAAATTTAGGGTTTACTGTTGTGTAAATCTATTTATACAAAAGGTTGTATATAATGTGTTGTTTTTTAAATAAAAACATTCCATATATTGAAAACAATATGTTTATTCTTTATTATAAATCCTTGGAATATTATAAATAAAATTGAGGATCAATGTCTATATGTATACCAATATATTCACATAATAGAATAAACCTTAAATATTAAAGGGTTTATACCCAAATATCCAATGAATACCATATGACTTTAATATATTTGTCACATTAATTAAGAAGGGTCCCAAAAATTTTATAAAATATAAAAGATTTATTTATTAGAATGTTTATATATGTGTTCATGTAACATTGATATACATAGATTATTCATGTGTATAACAGATTATTCATTGTATGTATATATGTAATGGTCTTACACGATGATTAATTAACACTTACATGTTTTAAAATATTAGAAAAATTAGTAAAAATATGGTATCATAAATTTCAACATGTTCCATTAATTATAATATTATTTTTTATAAAATATGTATACATATATATATTCTTACGTATATATCAATTTGTATAGAATCAAAAAACATCACACATCCATTACATTATAAATAATTTAAAACTATATGTTGGATTTAGGACTCAACAACTTAAAAGAAATGGGAAATCCTATACTCAACCACATACATATATACTAGTGTATACATCAATAAGTATATATATATATAATCCCAAACTGAATCAATGCAAGGAAACGTAGAACCCTTTTTTTGAGGAGGAGGAGAGGTCTAAGAAAACGCGTTGGAGGTTTGGGAAGACACTAGAGAAGATGAACACACAAAGGGTTCAAATGAAAAATGATATATAATATATAAACTAAATATATAATAATTAAAATAAAACTTTAATGGAATATGAGACATAGTCGGTTTAAAAAAATACTGACTGTGAGTCTTTGTGGAAAAAAGAGAGCAAGGGAGGGGCCACTAGTGTCACAGGTGGAGAAAAAAAATTGAGAAAGTTGAATAAAACCACTAGTGCATCACATGGAGAAGAAGAATAAGGTTCCACAAGTTAAAAAACATGGAAAATAAATTAACAGAGGAGATTAAATCTCACCTAGATCCAACAGCTGGGGTGCGTCTTTGAATTTAAAAAGGAATGGACAGATGAGATCAGGTCATGACTCGATCGGACGACAACGATGCAACATAGAGATTTAAAAAGTGATGAACGATATGGATTAGATCATATATAATCTTATGGATATGAGTGATCTAGGATTTTTAAATTGGCCAGTTGGCTGTGTTTAGATCCATCTGGATCGGATGGTGCCCAAAAATGAGGTTGAAATACCTAGGCCACTATGGATCGGTGGCTAGAATGATTGAATAGATCAGATTGTGCGCGGCGTGATCGAACGTCCTGGATGCAATCTTAGCTGATTTTCTCCATCCCACATTGAATTGTAATAAGGTCACAAGCTCCCTTATAAGCCTGAGGCATCCAAACATATGCCAGATTACTCCCTCACCCATCTTTGTACCACCCGTACCGGGTTTTTCTATGGGTATCCTCCTACGCCCACCCACTCTACCATGCCGCCCTGAATTGTGGCACACTCTAGTATATGCACATGCACCCATTGTCACTAATGGAGAGTTATGCTTCCCTTACAGGAAACCCACCACACACCCTACGTGCGCACCACCCATGGTCCATAACCAGGGGGTTTTAGGAGAGATACCTATCAAGGATTATAGGGATACCCCAGAGGTGGCCCTCAGCTATGTGGGGTACTCACCTAAATTTTAACATAGTAAATTTTTATTTTTTTGTTAAATATAAAACTAGGATTCCATATACATTTATATAGGTATTTTTAATAAAATATGAATTTTCTTTTTTATCTAAACAAATTCCTAAAATAAATAATTTCCTTAGTTTTAAAAATCATATAATTTAAAAACATAATGTGATAAATCAGAGATTCGTTCATCATTAAGAAAGTATTATATTAGTATTACTAAAATCAATGACATAGTTTTAGATTATACAATATTTAAACATTAAGAATGAAAATATTTACAAAATATTTTCAACGCATTCAAAATATTGGAATATTATTTGAAATCCATAATTTTGAAATCATAAGTGTAGCTAAATATTTTTGAATTTTAATGTACATAAATAACTATATATGCTTAATTTCATAATTTCAATGCATACTATAAATATTATGGAAAAAATAATTATAACTAGATAATTTAAACCAACAGAATGACCAACAGATATAAATAACGCTTTTAAAAACTCAACGGTCACCTATGGTGAATTGGTCGAATTGATGCCTTATATAAACTGGTATTAGGGTGTTCAATATTCAATACAACTTCATGAAAAATGGTTCTCGTCATAGCACTGATTCTCATTACAGATTTTTTGGTTCTAGCAGTGATGTTTTTCATTCTTACCGACTTGAAGGATCTTCTCTATTTATCATTTCTTGTTGTTGTGTTAGGTGGTCTCCCAGTGGCTATGATATGGCTATTAGGTGGTATTTTTGGTTAGATGTATTCTCATAGTTTTTAAGCAATGTAATAAATTCATTATTTAATAAGAATGCCTTTTGTTTATTTAAAATGTTTTCATTCAGATAAAATGAAAATTAAATAGAATAAAACTGTAATATTATTTTTACATGATAAAAATGATTGGGGCATCACAATCGTATATCACTTCTATACTTTTGGGTCCTTTCATAAGTTATTCGATCATTTTATTTATTTTTAGTTTAAATTATAGGGTAGGAATTCTTCTCTTATTTCATAGTATCCTTCTAGTTATCCACTATAGGGTTTAATGTACCATCATTGAATTGAGGGGTATATTCTCTTCATTATTAGATTCTATATAAAGGTATATTTTTTAGGTCTTCTTCAACATATTTCTTTTTGGAATTTTTTGTTTCAGGTGTGGAGTTTTGGGAAAAGTGTAGCTGACTCAGTCGATCATGTCCAAATTGATTATCCTTAAATAAATTGATTTATTTTACCTGTTTAATTAAATTCAATTGTTTGTAATTTTGTGAAATTGGCTTTGATTAAAAAAAATTCCATTTAATTGGGAGGATTGAAGTGGTTTTGTAATGAAAATGGGAAAACCCCCTAATTTTGTAGGATTGGAGAATGTCTGCAAATGGTTTGAAATAGGTTAAATTTAATTATTGAATTAAATTATTTAAAAGGAATTGATCAATGTTTTTAAACTGTAAAAATGGATTAAAATGTATTTATTTAAACCTATTTGTTTTATCATTTTAAAAAGGCATTTATTTAATAAATTTAGTTTTGTTTTAAATAGAAAATTGTCATTTGAAATGGGTGGATGATATTTATTGTGTTTTAAAATAATTTTAAAAATTAATTGCCCATAAATGATTATGGAAGACAACATGAATAATATGGATATATTGTGAGCTATTTGGACACACACATCCAATATACAAAATTCAAAAATAGAAAAGTAGCAGGTCCATCCCTCTGATAATGGATGTGATTCCTCTATAACCAGTTTCTATATGAAGTGTGTGAACACATATTTTTTGGATAACTTATAGCATATATTGTCTTATAGCCAGTATGATTCATAACTATTTGGAAGACGACCATGATTCTTGCTTGTTTAAGTTTGATATATAAATGTATTCCATTATTGTAAAACAATTTCACAAGAATTCTGAATTTATATAAATGGGTTTTTATAAAATGTTTTAATTAGTCCATTATATATTACATATTACATCATTTTTATATTATCTTAATAAAGTATTTTATCTAATATAAATTGGACAACATGATTTCATTAAATGATCAATAAAATTCCAAATCAATTTATTCTGAAATTGGAAAAATTCAACTGGTTAATCTTTTATTGGAATATGTTAGGTAATTTGATGAGACCCAATTGGTATTTTTAGTTAACACCCAATATTTTAATTCATGTGTTTGTAGATTATATCCTTCCATGTTCTACCAAGGGAATTGTATCTCTTAGTGGTGGATCCATCTATTGAACCAAATATTTGGTTAGTTGTCTCTATATGTAACAAGGATGTTTTACTCTATTTTTATTTTTGGGTTTCAATTCCTTGTTAATGTTTATTCATTGTTGACTTCTGGTTCATTACTCGTAATGGAGTTTCTTTTGTTATTCAAACATTCTTGCTTTTTTTTCTTCTGCATTTTAAATGAATGAAATCCATCCCACAATTAGTTTTTAAAATTTTACATTCTAGTCACCAACCTAATGTGATTGGGAACACCATTTGGGATATTTCATGGTCAGTTCAGTTATCATGTTTCCTGGGTACCTATGATGGTTTGTGATAATGTGGAATTTGAGTTTATGTTAATCATTTTTCATAATGTTATTATGCATTTTTAAAATATTGAGATAAATTAAGAGGTAGTTATGATTGTGTTCCCTCCCAGCAGTCACAATATTGTACAATTGGTACCCAATTGGTGGATAGGGAAAGATGTCTTTTTGATTAGTTCTAGTCTTCTTCTAATGTTTATTTGGTGATAGGTAAGTCCAATATTGTTTATTTTACTAGTTGATATTGGGATTACCTCATGGTTTGGTTTGATAATAATGTATTGTCTTCTTTTTTGAATCATGATGTTGTGTATCATCATTTAAGTGACAAGGTGTTTCAATAGTATCTTTTAAGAGGCTGGTGATGAACCATAGTTAGAGAATATATTTATATATAAGATTCTATTTGAGGTTATCATGTGTATTTTCCATGCCTTGGTACATGTAAATTTTTTTTACTCATTCTAGAATTGGCTATGGATCCTTAGTGGGAAGTTATTTAAAAAAATTATAAAGATTTTAATTTCTAGAATCCACTAGTTTTCAATGGATCCACTGATACAAAATATGCTAAGGAATGGTCGGCCATGATATAAGATCTATTTATGTTATTGGAGACACCATATGATATCAAGTGAATGTGAGGAACCTTTTTTCTCAAGGGATCATGAAGGAGATGGCGGGACATGATGTTGATGAAGAAACATGAGGGAATATAGTGGAAATTTGTTTTTCTTTTTTCACTTACTTGTTCTATATATATTGAATGTTCTTGGAAAAGGATGTGGAGCCTTTTAGTCTTGAGAAAGCTTATAGAACAATGACTAATTATTCAAATCAATTTACAAAACTTGTGTAGTTTGGCCCAATTATTATGTCTTATGAGATGATGAATGATCAAAGGATCAAGTTGGGACATCGATCAGATATCTAGTCTCATTAATTATTTCTAAATCATTCAACATATGATGATGTGTTGGATGGGGTGATGATAGTTGATATGGACATTTCTAGTAAGTTATGGTTGGCAGGAACTCATTTTCTCCCAGTGGTTCATTGATTTTCTTCAATAAATAATGAAAGCATGATTATTTTCATGATATTTCAGGACAAAATTTATTTACATACCACCTACATCATCTAGTGGAGGTCCTTCGATTTTATATATGTGGGGAAGTCTAGGATATTGTAAGAGTTTTTACAATATGGCACCTAAAAATTATTTCACCTTCGAACATTCAAGGAACATAAAAAAGATTCGTTCTTATATGTTCTACCCCATTTAGTGGAATATGATCATTAAAAATCATAAAAACATGGGGAAATCATTCTATTCATGTATAATATGATTATAGCCTAATGAATCTATAATGAAGCTACTTCACGTAGTTGAATAGTCTCCATAGGAAGCCAACTTGGTTCCGGAGAATTTGAGTGGTGTCGTTACAATAGAATCACTATTAGTGACTACTCTATTTGATAATGCCACATCACATTCAATTATTTCAGCCAATGTTTTTAATCTATTAAATCTTTATATGGATCTGTTATCATGAGCAATGGATATCACTACATCCCTTAATGCGAATATGGGGTAGGGTATCCATAGTCATGCTTGTGTCTTCTCTATAAAAAATGTTGTTCTATATTTTATTTATCTCAGTCATCAACATGAATCTTATTGATGTCATTTTTGGGATATATTGGATTAATTCCATTAAATTTATGACTGAATGTTATCTTCGATGACCATACCATACTACACCCAGTGTTGTGTCTCTTACTGTTCATTGTGAATGGGACCCTTTTTTGAATAGGTCCGAACATTCTTATCTAGAGTTTGGGAAAATAATTTTTTCTATTTTGATATGGAGATAAGGAATCATTGGGTGGTGATATCCCTCTTGTCTTCATTGACCTTCCCAACTTGTTTATTTATAATTTCATTAGTTTTACACTAGAAATGATGGTAGTTTTTTCTATTGGTTTCATACCTACTAATCAACCAATTTCAATTACCTTTTACAAAATGGATCTTGTGGAATGGAAAGAGATAAAGTCATATTTCGGTGATTATGTTGAAAATGTCATTATAATCCCGAGTGTGTCAACTTATATGGCACAAGTTCACTTTTCTATGAAAATTAATTGATCTATTTTATTATCTATTGATAATCAAATTGTCAATTGAGTAACAATGATGAAAAAATATAAGTTTCCAGAGATTTATGACATATTTTATCTCTTTAAAGGAGAGAATTGGTTTTATAATATTAACAATTGATCTGGCATCCATTAGTAAAGTTAAAAACAATGAGAGATTATGAAAAGCTCCTTTAAGGGATGGTACGACCATTATATGTTCTTATTCATGCCCTTTGGTATAAAAATAAATCATTTAGTTTACCTAGAATTGATTAATATTATTTTCCATATGTATTGGGATAACATGGTGGTAGTATTTTAGGATAACATCCTTATCTACTAGAAGTCCAAGAGGATCATGTATATCATCTGAGAGATAATAAGAATCTATGCATAAATCATCAAAATTATTCCTAGAATTTGAAATTTTATTTATTTATTTGGGATGTTAGATTCATGGGACACATGTTATTGGGTGAAGGAATATCCTTTGATCCTAATAAGTTGAAGTATGTTATGTCTTCGGAGAATGAGTAAAATGTTTTCATGATTTGGAGACTCATGGGAAAAACTTATATTATCATCAGTACATGATGAACTTCTAATTCTTGGATCCTCCTATGACTACTATACCTAATATGGGAGTTAATTTTTCCTCGTAAGATAATTTATGAATTCTACAGTTGAGATTATTCATCTTTTGACTACTATACTAGTGTTGACTCTTCCAGAGGCCAAGTAGGTCAATGTGGTGTTCTGTTATGCATCGAGTTATGGATTGGGATTTATTCATATTCATGGTTATCATGTTATTGACTATATATATATTCATCCTAGGACTCACAATATGAATTATACTACCCAGTAACATGGAAAAATATTTTTCATTCAGAAACATAGGATTTGGAAACATTACTATAATTGATAATGGTTTACATGGTAATCTGTCCAATATATCTCTACATGTATCATCTCTTAAGGAGATTTGAACCTCTGCTAGAGGCATTCTGTTGAGTAAAAATAATCATTCGACAGTGACGTCGCCTAGTCCCTTGGGATGTAGAATGTATTTATATATTCATTGATAAGAAAACTTAAATCCAATGCAATGGATGAATCTTTGGATGAGTGGAATTTGATGGTTCAGTTATCCCAGTATCATATTAGATTATAGGAATCAAGGGATAAGGTTTATTTTTCCATAATTTTATTTAATTATATATTCTTGAGATTTTTCATCATAATCATCAACTTGATAATGAATAACATACCAATAGAGAATATTTTATGTTTGGGAGATAGTTTTCTAATGGTAGATATCTATAGAGGATTATCTATGTTACATACACCAATAAATTGTTTCTTCTACAGAAAAGAAGGATATAATGTGGGATTGTCAGAATTACAAATGGTATGTCCACCCATGAACCAATGAGTTATTCTATGACTTTCTGCGATAGTTCTGGTGGCCTTGTATGATGCACAAAATTTCTGTGAGTTTTTACGGCTACTATACAGGCCATCAGGACAGAGACAATCATCAGAAACCTTTGAGCCCGCATCAGCCACATCAAGTCCCTATGATAAACTGTAAAGAGATTTATATGGCCTTTTTGGATGGTTTTCCTCATACCCTATGATGGATGAATGTGATATGGGTTATGATTTATAGACTAACCATTTGGTCTCACATCATACCAATTCATGATTCCTCCAATGTTGGGGAGTTTGAAAATCACTAACTGAAGGAGACTATCCATTTTCATGGAGGTAAATATTCAATTTTTTAGGAAAGGGATATTATTTTCAATTATTAGATTTTGAAATTCCATTTTGTCGAAATAGTATATTAGACACTTTTGATAACGTCCTATGGTATGATGTGAGATGGCGAGATGGAGAGAGCTATACATATTCAAAAGGATAATTAACACACTTGTGTTCTCAAATTCATAGGGTCATGGCATGGTCATTTGGGTTTGGTTGAGATTTCCTATAATAATAATAGTAGTCTGAAAATAGAATGGCTCTTTTGGAGGCCATGTATGGACATCCTTGTAAATCACCAACATTTAGGGTGGTTATTTGGGAATGTTAATTGGTTTGACCATGGTTGGTGAATGAGATAGAAAAATATTTACTTAGTTTATAAGAGAATTTTAAGAGACTAGAGATAATATAAGTACTATGATGATTATCACAATAGGAATTTGGAGTTTTCAAATGGTGACTAGGTGTTTTGGAATGTTTACACATGATTGAGACATAAATAACATAAGAGGCGAGGGAAGCATGGTCCTCTTAATGTGGGGCCTTGTTTTGGGTTTTTTAGCATGTGGAGAATATTTCATACCACTTAGAACTTAATTCATGGATGATGTCGATACATAACATGTTTCACATCATGTTATAGATAATTTTTCTGTTTGATCTGTCTTATATTTTGATCCTGAGTTATCTTGAGATTAAACCAAATATATCTTTGACTGACTGGCCAGTGAGGATAGTTGATTCTGATTCCAAGGTACATCATGGGAAGACAATACCTTATGTTAATGGTCTATGTAAACATGGTTATCATAATAATTAGAGGTGGTTATGTGATGAACTGATGAAATATAAATTATCTCATGTTATTGGAATGGAATCATTTTCATAGGAATTCTGGGGAAATAATGTTTTTATTTCAAGGATGTTGTACAATCACATTACCGATCTAACAGTTGTGTATATAAAAATGTCATTGATTTTCCTTTTTGTGGACTACATAAGTTTGATATTGAATTTGGAGGATACATGAAATGATGAATCCTAAATTATTGTGTATCTCTTAATTAAATGGTCATTTATTCAGGCTACATGATGTTCTTATGCTCTGTTACTAGGTTAGATGGCATGTAATGGGTGATGGGTTCATAACATGAGAATGGTTCACATAATGAATTTTACACGACAAAAAATGTATTTACAAATCGTGAGTTAATTAACGATTGTTTTTATATTTTACTAATGGGTTTTTCAGTAGTTATGGAATTTAACTATACCATGATGTGTAATGGGATTACATGTTGTGAAATTCCCCACATGGTGGTTATATGTACGAATAATGGATGAAATAACCAATTTTTATTTTCTCTATATTCATTTCTCTTCGCCTCAATCCTATCCCAGGTTATCTTTGAGATCTCCAACCCTTACGGGGAATTTCGTTTGGCATTTAATCATTATTGTTCATGTGGTGTCAATTTATGGTTAAGTGGTCTTCCTTTATTGTTCATGTCATTCTGTTTATCTACCTTGGGGTTCTATAGATCCACCTAAAATTGATATTTCTATGCTCTACAATATTGGATCTCATTTCTAGGTTATGTTTCGATGTATTGATAACCCTCTTTCTCATTGGTGGGTTTTGTTGCTGGTGTAGAGTTTCAGTGAAATGGTAGGTGATTGCATCCTTCGTGGAAAAATTGATAAATGAAAAATTGATTTATTTATTTCTTTTTTAATATAAATTAACTTTCATGAAATCATTTTCAATTAGTTTTTATTAGAATCTAATTCTAGTGATAAGGGATGTTTTAAATTTGTTTGGTAAAAAATTGGGAAAAAAAACCCAATTCCGTTGAATTGGTGTGTGTTTTCAAATGGATGTAAATTTTTTCAATTGAATTATTGAAATTTATTTTTAAAATTTAAATTATGGATGTTGTTAAATTATAAAAAATTATTAACATATTTTGATAAAAATTATGTGGTTTTATCAAGATAAAAGCTAATTGTTTTTTATTAAAACATTCTATTCTTTTAAATTGAAAATTGTCATTTTAAATTGGGTGATGGGTTTTAATTCTATAATAAAAAGACTTAAATTAAATTTCCCATCATTTACTCTATAATAGTACATACATCCCTAAGGTATATTTTGAGTTATTTGGAAAGAGTCTATGATTATTCACCTTTCAAAAAAAATAATAGGTTATACACTATAGGTAATTGTCACAAGTCACCTTTTTCTAGGGTTCAAGGGCTGTTTGTGTACAGTTGTTTTCAAGTTAAAATAGAGGCTATGGAGTTCTATATTTTCTAAAATTAATACTTATTTTGAGATGACTATATTTCTCGATTGTTTATATTTGATATATTAAGTTCATTTAATTTTGTTAAACTATTATACACACAATCTGAATTTATATAAATATTTTTTTATTTTTTTATTCCATTGACTTTGAAATTTTACATCACATGTAATATTTCAATATAAATTATTTTTAATAATCTTAATTGTATCACATGATTTATTTAAAAATTATTTCAAATTAAAACCAATTTAATTTAACATTTTATGCATTAAATTAGTAAATCTGTTAAATACATCTTTTACGGAATCCTTGGTGAGTCCCTATTATAGTTTTTAGATCCCTAACTACTTTATCAATAAGGTTTATATATATAATATCAAGCTAGGTTTCAGATATGGTAACATATCACTTTAATGTGTATCTAGTCATTGAACTATAGATTTGGTGATATTTTTTCTTATCGAAATGGAATGTTTTCCTCTATTTTGATACATGGTTTGTATTACTTTGGGATTTTTTATTCCTTATTGACTAAAGCTTCATTACTCCCAGTGGATATTAATTTGGTATGCATACAGTCGTTTTTATTTTTCTTGAAAATTTATAGTGGAAAAAAGGTTCCCACAATTAATTTGTTTGATGCAACATACTAGATAACGACACATGGGGATCAGGAATTACAATTGGGATATAGTAGTGTATACTCATTTTTTGGGTCATTAGGGTATCCAGGATGGTTCTCTACAATAGCGGTTACACCATGTATCGAATATAATATATATATTTTTTAAATATAATTAAATAATATTATCATTGTTTTTTATTTCAAATTCCAAAATAAACATAGTATAGATTTTTTTGATTCTTGTGATATATGAAATTATTTGGTGAATAGTTTAAAATATTAGTCACTGTTAATTTGATATCATATTAAAATAATATCACAAAATATGAAATAATTATGTATTTATCAAATACATTTTCTCTTACATAATTTATATTGTTATTATTTCATAATTTTAAATCAATGAATAATATTTTTTAAACATTCAGGTTATTTTATTGTAAATTTTTTTTTCTGTATATTATTTATTTTAAATGAATAAATAATTTCTCATATTTAAATTTTTAATTAAAATAAATTTAAAAAAAATTATTTATCACCTCAAATTTGGATGGAAGGGTCCTCTTATGTTTTTTTATTAAATTAATTATAATGATAAATATATAATTAAGGATAATCAATATTTAAGAGAGAGATGTAGTTTTGAATGAATTCTCACAAGTTCACATGACCTATTTATCCATAAATAATGTATATGTTATGATTAAAATTCTTAAAAACATGTAATACCAAAGGTCCCTCACATAGATCACATATAATTCATAAAATTTAATAAATACCTCGTATGTAAAAAAATTTCTTCAGAATTTAAAATTATATTCACATATAAAGGAGGAAACTTCCACTCCTTCCATAATATATCTCGATTTGAATTATTAATAGATATAATGACTATTTTTCATTTTAGAACTATCCTTGTAACTCCTATTTATATTTTTAAATATATTATTTCAAATAAATATATTTTTCTTAACAATTTTTTGATTCACAAAACACAACATTTTTTTTGTGTTTCACACAACACTGATATTAGCATGTGATGCATGCAACATTGATTTTAAACATCACATGAATTAAAATTATGTTGTTTTATTTGATATCTATCACATTGCCATTGAAATAATGTGTTTGAGAAATATTAACATAGTTATTAAAAATATATACTTTCAATATGTGTATTAAATGATTTAATTTGTGACCAACTAAATTGAAATGAAATAAATATCTAATTTACAAAATATGGATATATTTTTCTCAAAAACTATTTTAATTCACAAAATTCTGTTTTACCTAGATATATTAAAAAAATGAATTTTAGGTGATAAATATAAATGAAATGAATGTATTAAATAATAAATTAAATTTATAAAATTAAAAACTTTCTTTATCATGATATATAATGATAACTTCGATTTTATTGTTACAAACTATTTTTTTTATAAATCAATTTAATTCGTTTTGTATATATATTTTAAATATATAATTTTAAACTTTTAAAAAATTTAAGCTATAAAAAACAACATTTTTAAAATTATCATTTTAAAATTATATTTGTGTTAATTTTTTAAATTTCGGAAGGGAAATTTATTTAATTAACATAGTATCATATTTAATTTTTAAAAAATTTGGAATCACTTTTAATGAATTATAAAAATAAATAATTTTTTTAATATGTTATTAAAATTATATTTTTTGAATCATACATATATAAATTAATCCAATTTAAGTCATTAGAATAAATTTTTGGTTGATTTTTTATATAAATATTTTTATAATTTTTCACATTTTCTCTATCAATGCTCCCTTTTTCATCAGATATAGGAGTATAAATTTAATGTAAATTATATCACTTTTTTAATTGAATTTGGATAAATTTATTAAATAATTTTAATTAGAATAATTTATATTATACTTTATGTTAAAATTTATTTGTTACCGTATGGAAATTAAAAATAGTGAAAAATAATTACAAAAGATCATGAAAATATGGGATTTTTACGAGGTTAAACTTTAACAACATAGGTTACAATGAATTAAAATATTGCCAACACACATAGACTGGAAATTTTTATACTTTATAAACTATAAATTTTTAAAATGAAAATTTTTAAACAATTGGGATGCTTAAAAATGTTGGTACACTATTACCTTTACAAATCTTACAAGTGCCTCACTAAAATATCATATATAAGGTGGTCCACTCTCCTCATTGATTAATAGTTCCAAAACCCATTGAATAATACAATAAATTCTAAAAAATATAAATTATTTCTTTTGAATCCTTTTAAATTTATTAGTTTTTTTAAAATAAAAACTGTCATTCATTTCGATGCAACCCAAAAGATGTTTTCTAAAGAAGAGTTAATGTCAATAAAAGAGATGTTTTATTTTTTATTCATCTACCACATTATATTATGATCTTAACACACTAATATAAAAACCTTATTATGTAATATATATGAATATTTTTTTATTTTTTTATCACTTACAAATATATCCACATCCCTCAAATCGAGGAAGAAAACTACATCATGAACATATGTTATTCATTTCCAATTACCACATATTATGGAATGATATATTGTTGGATTCATTGTTTATATATATATATATATAATATTTTTGATACTATTATACTTCCTTAATTATTATATCACTTATACCTATTCATGTAATTTTTTTGGTAAAATGATAATGTCACTCATGTGTAATGTGGAATACAGCCTTATGAAGTGATAAGATTCGTTCAAGCTTTAAAAAGAAGGAAATAATGATTGTTTTAATTAAAATAAGTGATAAATTTGAAATAAAAACGATTATTAATGAAAATATATTGTTTAACTTTGTTTCATTCTTTCCAACATGGTGTGTAAACAATTTTCAGGCTAACATATGACCAACTATCTCCATGAACATTGTATTTTCTTTCCTTAATGTAACAATTATTATTTTATAGAAATTTGTATATTCTGAATATATATAACAGTTCTAAAATGTTAAAAAATTTAGATTTTGGAACCATTATCAATGTTATATGAACAACAAAATTTCAAACCGAAGCATATAAGAATAGAGTAGTTATTTGAAAAAAAATACTTTAACGTGGAATTTATTCATAAACTGGGAATAGAGTGTTATAAATACATTATATATGGTATGATAAATATATTTATTTTTATAAATTAGTTGTATAATACTATTATATTTATAAAATACATTTTTTATGATGAAAAAATGATATTGAGACCTAAGGTTAGTGATTTCAGTTAGATAATTTATTGTAGGGAGACTTATGATATATTAACCACAAGTTTCACATGAGTATACTATATATTGGACTACTGACATTATATATAATTAATACAAATATTTTTTATACTTATTGTTTTTTTCTATATTCTTTAATGGGTATTTAGAGTCAATATATTACCAAGGAATTAATGTAATTTTCTCACTATTTTTAGTTTTATGACGAATATTATGTTTAACAAAAAAATTTCCAAACATATATTTTTATTTTTTAAAATAAATGGTTATATTATTAATTTAATGAATAGTTTATATGAATAAAATTTAATTTTCAATGTAATTTATTTTAAATTTTTTAAATTTTTAAAAGTTTATTTCAAATTTTGAAGGATACTCTCTTCATTAAATGTATTTATTGATTTTTAATGATACCATTTTATGTTTAAAATATTATTTTTGATGAAAATTATTTATAATATGTTTTTTTAAATTTATTGACAATGTGGATAGTCTATTTTCCTCATGAAATATTATATATGATTTTACAAAATCATTTTCTATTTATAATGACATCATTGATATAACATATGATTTAATGGGAACAAAATCATAGGATATAATTATTACTCATATTCTTAATGGTTTAGATTTTGAAGGAAATGATTATTATTTTAACCACTTATTTTTCCTTGGGATATAATATTATGAAATTAAAAAATTATTATAAAACTAGGATCATTACCATAGGTTATAATATTCATTAATTTTAATTAAACCAATTAATTTTATTTGATTATAATATGAAGAATGAATTTTAATCTTTTGTAACATATATATATATATATATTGTTTCTATTTTAGGTTTGGTCACAACTATATCTCCTTCCAATTCATTAGGTAATGTTTGATATCTAATGAGGTAAAAAGGGAAACAATTTTGATTGAACTTATTCCAGTAATAATATTTTTCATCTATTAAAATGTGTCGAGTGAACCTTGGATACTATGATGGTTTAGGGTGTGAAACCATTTCACTATTATTGTCTATAAAATGATCATTTGACATCTAATAAAAAATTATATTGATTTTTTATTCATCAACTTTATATATTATGATAATTTTTTGATTTCAGGACTCATGTTTGTTGATTAATTTATGATTCAATTAATTTATTCATCCACGATTTTCCATGACTCCTGCATATGATCTATTATATGTATTTTATAGTTATATATTATTTTTATCATGTTATTATATGCCTTTACATATGATATTATGATATATAATATGATTACAATTAATGAGTTTCTGAGATTACCATTTCATATGTTTTATTTCTCTAGTCTGTGAAGGATGGTTTCAAGTATGATTTTTCAATGCGGAGAACAATGTTGGATAGTATTTAAGGGGGATGTTTAATATCCCTTATAAAATAATAATATTATGATATATATTTCAAAAAAATATATATTATTACAATCCCCGAGACTATTTTTGTAAAATATAACTA
Source organism: Viscum album (assembly GCA_963277665.1). Lineage (NCBI taxonomy): Eukaryota > Viridiplantae > Streptophyta > Magnoliopsida > Santalales > Viscaceae > Viscum > Viscum album. Next base: position 466,449,828 of record OY728122.1, on the reverse strand, counting down.
ATATTAATAATTTAATACGTAATATATATTTTTGAGAAATATTATTCCTTACAATTTCCCATGAAGCATCACCCATGACAACCATTAGTATGAATAAGTGCATCATTTTCAATGAGAATTATATAAAAAATCAATGTTCACACATGAGTGTTACAATCCTTTTAATATTTATTTTTAATTTTATTCTTAACAATCATTCATAACATTATTTATATATTTAATATATTATTATATAAATCTGAAATTTCCTTAAATATTTTTCGTAAAAAATAATTATTTTTTCCACAACATCCATATAAAAATATAAACACATTGATTGTACATATAGATGGACTACCTCATCTATACAATGATGGACATACATTTTTATAACCTCCAATTAGTGATGTAATAAATTTTGTATTTTAAGAATAATTTGTTTTATGTCACATATGAATTTATGAAATGATATCCATTAATATTTTACTACATTATAAAAATTCATTATGGAATGTGGTTGTTAATCATGTTTTTGTGAGAAATACTTATTCCAAGAATAAAACATGTTATTTCACATTACTAATTAACATAGATATACCTTAAATGTGTAACTAAAAAATTGTATGTTTTCCATTATATTATCATAATTTTTAAATGATAAATTTTAATATATCATCCCTCCATATGTTCAATGATGAAATGGTTTGTTAATAATTCATACTTTCATATTCTCACCTCCATGAATAAAATAATCTAAATTTTAACACATCCAAATATTATTGTCACTAAAATAAAAAATGGAGATATATGATATATATTGATGTTATAATTTTTATTAAATTTTACATTATCAATATGTGATATGACTTTCCTACACATTCCACCACTGTGATATGATTTTGTTTTGGTCAGTTTGATATATATTTGAGAAATGTTTTTATGTTTTTATAGTGACTGAATATTGAGTTTTATATAATGATAATAAAATATTATAATAAGGTATTAAATATGTTATAATTAACTTGGATTTAAAATATAATTATCATATATAGTCAATAAAATAATAATATTCTTCACTAAAAACTACAAAAGTTAGTATTTGTTATACGTCATATTCTTGGGTAGAATTTAGAAATAAAATGGAATGAAAGAGGAAAATTATAAATAATAATGGAATATATATTAAAAACCCATAATTAATCATAGAATAATGAAAATGGAGTCAATTTTTATGAATAAATAATAACATTATAGACCATGAAAATTTTAATTTAATGATTTAGCACCCAACATAAAAAATAATCCATAATGATACACAATTTCCCTCGAACATAATTATTTATGAAGTAGAAAAAAAGGATTTTTTGATATATGATGTTATAAAAAATATTATAATGATATTTATTCTCATTTATATGTGTATTTATAGGGGTCAACTATGTGGTGAAATATGTTATGATATTTTTCTCAGAAACTCCCTTCAACGAAACCTTTTTTAAATTATTCATAAATTTATATTTAGTTCGTGTATATGATATATAGTTATTATTTTATCATTAAATATCATTTAATAATGTTATTATATTTTCATTTACATTATTTTTACAATTAAATATCTTATTGATAAAAAGATACTCAGGTATCAACACAACAACACCATTAATGCATCATAAATTATATTCTTAACACTAAAAATTAATGTCTCCATTATATAATGATTGCATCATAATGTTTTTTATTTCCATTCCCTCTAATAATGATAATACATTTCAATATAATTTTTAAATTGGGGGAACACTTTTAATTTAAAGAAGAAATAATGAAAGGAAATTATCCCTACCAAAGAACAGAAAACATATACTTCCATATCCTTGTAATAAAAATGAAAAATTATTTTTTATAATATTCCATGTGACCATTATAATTATAAACTGTAATCACATAAAAAATTATAATACATATATTATTATGTGGGTTTCACTAAGTTATTTTAAGGTACAATTAATACCTTTAAAATGATTTGTTTTTTCAAATGTTTTCTTATAATGCTGTTCTTTAAAATGTTGTAAAATTTTTTATTTAAAAATTAATTCAAAGGTTAATTTCTAAAATAAAATTAACTTCCTTAAAAAATATTACCCTAAAGAAAATATCTAAATAATTTTCTATATTGGCCTTTTAAATGGATTTTAATATATTTTACATGGTTTGATAGGAAAGAATCCTCCCATTACTATTTTAATTATTTAAATGATTTTCTATCCACTATTTCATGTTATTAAAAATTTAAATAATAAATATCAGGATTATAAATTGTATTTATTTGTTAATTTTTTAAAAGGATTATGGAAATTATTATTTTCAAATTAATTTTCATAAATTCTTAAATTATTTTTATTCATATATGTTGTATGAATGATAAAGGGTACTTTTCCAATGTCACCATCCACATTCCTTAACTATATTAATTAAAAACTATAATTTACACTTATGCTAGGATTTTTGACTACATATTTACTATATCCATCGAATTGTATAAGAATTATTTACTTTTGATTAATTTAATCTAGGAATTCAAAAAGATTGAATTGTTGATTTAATGGAGTTCACCAATATTGTGAATATATTGATTTACACATGAACATATACTCTAAATTTTACTTACTAAATTTATTTAGATTAGATACAATATAGTTAAGAATATTTTACATGATTAATTTACAAAAAAAAATTATTCTTCATGTTATTTTATATGAATTCATTATCTACATTATTTCCATGTTAATTTTTATTAAATCGTGAATAATTAGTTTGGGGGTTATTTCAAAAGGATATTTAACCCATTTAATTTCATTGGTTTTTTCTTATATATTGATTGGAAACATTTTTCAATCTTATATGTGATTTTTGTTATGTGAGGATTGGTATGGAAGTTATAGAGCCTACCTATGGATTGGATTATGTCTCCATCCCATGAGATACAATGGGGTGTGTTAAGTAACCCTGGAGAACAGTTGGATTGTAAATTTTCGCAATCTAAATATTCTTCATCAAAATGGATGAAATCGTTGTCATTTGATTATAACATCATGATTATGTTGCTTCCACATTCCAATAATGTTATTATCTGATCATATGATCCTTTTTTCCTTGATCTTATGTTTTCATTTTTCATGTTCATACTACATTATCATTACTATAACTTGTATTCCACATTGAGTTTTTTAGTTTTCTCACCATTATATATGACCTATTATACTCTTAAAGTGTATCTGAGATCACCAATTCTTATTCTAACCTGTCACTAGTATATGAATGAATGTATTATAGATGTTATTACGATGAAATTATCATTATTGGATTATTTATTTATGATTTAGAATTCCTATTATTGATTAATTATCTATATTTATAGTGTGTAAAATAACTCTATTTCGTGAGAAAACAAGGTATGTAGTAGTTTCAAAATTTTTGAAATTTGATATCACTATAAACTAAATATTTATTGGATTGTAAATGATTAAATGATATTGTGGTCATAGATGTGTATAATTGTAATGTATTTTTGACATGAGATCCAGTATCTCAGGCCTAGTGTAGCTACAATTTTTATCAAATACATGTTTAGATACCTTTTGAGGTTAGAATTATATATGTTGAGGTTGATTTAATATTTATGAATGAAATAAACATTTGGTGAGTTAAGGATGAACATTGTATCAATTTATTATATTACAATTTATTATAGTGGTGTTTAATATGATAGGTCTTTTTTGGATTTTATTAATATAAAATTTGTGAACACCATATCAAAAAATCTATATATAGAGAACCAAAAGAAATATTTTAAACATAGATACTTTGGGGTTTTCTACATAATTATATCCAATTAGGAATAAAATAATATAAACTTGGACATGACATAAATGTATATATGAGAGAGAAATCTAAATATTATTCGATTTGTATAATATTTCATTAATATTGGGCATAATAAATGTAACAAACTAGGAAATGATCTAAAAAAGATCGGGGTAAATGAATTGGTTAATTAACAATATCCTTACAAACCATTATAATGGATTTAACCATATGATTTTATTGAAATAAATTATAATCTAAAAATGAATCATAAAATGAACATGGAATAACTAGATAGAAGTTATGAACTCTTAATTTTTTTCAATGATTTTTTTGAATTATTTAGAATATACACATCATATTCTAATTTTGTATTTATTTATTTATTTATTAGAATCCCAAAACGTACTTTTTTTGGAATTCTGGAGGATGAATGAAATGAGCTAACAATAAAAATAATAGAAAATGCAGATGTTTTTCCAACCGAAAATCTATAAGAATACTAAATACAATAATATATCATGTTACTATACAGAAACAACTATTGAAAAATATTATTAAAAATGTTATCATGTTTGAAGAAAATAAACACAACATAATATAACGGTGGAGTATCATGAATTATAGATTGATAATGATGGTTGATGCTAAATAATGAATCTCATATTTGAAAAAAAACATGAAAAATATGATTGTGTATTTTCATAATGGAATAGGAATATGATTTATAAATTGAAATTTATGATATAAATAATCTAACTGATAATAGAAAAAGAAGATATTAGTTAAATCAACAGTGAATGGAGGATTTGTTTAAATTATGATATTAAATTTTAATTTATAAATTTAATTTGAAATATTATGAAAGTTAAATTTATATTTTTTCAACATATTTATATATTGGTTTTGTGAAAAGAATTTGGAACTCCATTTATTTATATCGGTGAGAATTCAAAATCATCAGATTTCAGAATATAAATATTCTTTCATATTTGAATAATTGAAATTTATTTCATCACACAAAGTAAAAATAATGTTCAAATACATTAGTAAATTAATTAAACATTATTTAAATTATTATTATTATATCATATAGTATATCTATATATTTTTTAATTTTAATAAACTAAAATTTAATGTACTTAATTTTTACGAACGATACAACCGAAAATTTTCATTCACATCATTTTTTATGTCACATTATATGTGTCATTATTAAAGGTGATATTATAAATAAGTTTTTAATATAGGTTTATAAAATCATACATTGTAGGAAAAGTATTATGCTATTTTTTCACCTCATCTCTAAAATAATGAACATGAAAATCTCCCAGATCATTATTTTTTACATAATTTATGAAATGACACTCATGATTTTTAATAAAATTATATTGATTCCTCCTCTGCTCAGTAGAGAAGAACATTCAACCAGCAAAAAATTTGTATAAGAGAAATAGAAAAACTATAAAAATAATTATACAAGTTGATCATTTAATTATACAATATATTGAAAAAATAAACTAACATTCAGCCAAACCATTGAAATTATTCTTCCATATATTTTTATATGTTTTTCCTCTTATTAAATATAACGTTTATGGGTATAAAAAAGAACAAAATTAAAATGATTAAATTGAATATAATTTTAAATAAAATCCATTATATATTGAATAGAAGTTTATTAATAAAGCTAACCTCCTGGAACGTTATATGTATCCCGGATGAAATAATGTCATACATAAATCATAAATTTTTTTTCCACATTCATTTATGACTTATTTTATATTAACTATCTATTTAAAATAATTTTTATATTAAAATAACATTTTAATGATATATATTAAAAAATTATTAATTAAAAAAAAGTCCTCATTGGACTTTCATACATGATCTTCATGACCATATTTCTTGTTGTCTATAAAGTGAAAATACATTCCCCATTTAAATGTAAAAATAATAATAATAAATCAATGTAATTATATATAGAAAAATAAAAATATTCAATAATACATGTCCAACATATTTATAAAACATTATTTCACTTCACCGTGGTTAGAGCATAGCTAGAAAATCAACTTCTAACTTTTACAAAAAATACCCAACATCTACTTTCTATTGATATAATGAAACACTTAATTTTATTGGTTATTACTCGAAGATTCATATAATAGTTTTTCAGATGTATGTTTTATAATCATGATGATATAGACACATCCAGCACTGAATAATTCAATTCTTTTGTGATCGTTCAGAAATATAAATGGTTATTTCGGAATTATTAAGTATCCCCACTATAGGTAAAATAATATGTGGGTCCATAAATCATCATTATTCTATATTTCCATGATTCATTCAATTTTTAAAAACATACCATATAAAAAACATATGTATGCATTTTTAATTTATTAATATAATATTAAAATATTGATAATAAAATTATATCAATACAAAAGTCATAATTTTGCACCAAATAGATATCAATTTATTAGACTCAAGATATAAATTTTGAAATCCATTATATTCATTGGTGGACCAAAAATTCTATATTCAATTGTTATATCATATTCATCCTAAAAAAATTAATATGTTGAAAATATATCTTGACTTGTATAATTAAAATAAAAAATCATAGTATATTTTTATTGTCATTTTATATGAATTATTTCTTTAAAATTATTATTTTCATATAAGAATGGATACATATATAAAAATTAATATTTTAAAAATAAACTAACCAAAATGAAAGATAACCGATACAATATTTACATAATTTTTTTTCAATACATTGAATAATTATAAATGGAAAAAAATAAAATGTGGTTGAGATTTTTTCAATTATATTAACCTCATTTTTAGGTAATGGTATTCTTGATTATCTATCAATTATAGCATTTAAGGTGGATCTATTGTTCCATATCTCTGATTGATGATGATGAATTGTATCTACAATATAAAATATCATCTCATAAGAAACAATTTTATTTTGGGAATCACTGAAATGTTAATCAAAATAATTGGGAAGGTGTGGAGGAAGGGGTGTTGGAGTAGGATAAGAAGAGGTGGGGTATTAAAATGAAGGATTTTTAGAGGGATATGTAGGATAGGGATATTTTGGAGAAATTAGAGGAATGAGATCTATTGGGGGATGAAGGATTTTAATAATGGGTCATAAACTCTCTATTAATGTATGAAAACATTGAATGGGTCAAAGATTTGATCCTATCCTCCATCATGGTAGGAACATTCTAAACATCGTCCATCAGATATTTTAATTTTCTAATAAACATTCTCCTTTAAATATACATCAGAACATTGAAATTGATTTTTTACTAATATAGTTGTTGGGTATATTCATACACACCCAAGCTGTTCAGAATTTCCTAAAAATATAGATGACATATCATTTCAATCCTCGGCTATAAATACCACCTGTGTACTTTGATCCTCAAGTGAATACTCTTTGTAAATTTTTAAAAATTATGTAATTAATAGAAAAATTATAAATAATTAATACAACAAAAAAAACTAAATAATATAAACATCTTTCAATCCTATCAACTAAAACCATATACTCTTCACTATGATATAGTCTATTTTTCAATTTTTAGTAATCTACCAAGGTTCGTGTCTATTAGGTGGAGGGAGGGTCAACCTCTATAGTGCATGAAGTATCATCTTTATTTAGTTGAAAATTATCACCTATTATTTTTTAATCTAAGGATGAATACACTCCTTGCGTAATATTTGATGGTATACTTATGTAGATTAGATCACTAAATAACAACTCTTTTATTTTTGAGAAGTAAGAATAAGTAAATCATTAATTAGATCATTAATATAAAAAACATATAAAAGGTAACATTTCACTTTCCAAAATAATTCCACATCTTCCACATTTAAATTTTTTTTCCATTTATTAATCTAAAAAGGGATATATATTTAACAAGGAATATGATTCTATCTATTCATATGAATGACATAAAATATATAGGATTATTTAAAATCCCTCCATCTAAAATAGTCCAGTAATAAATCATTCATCAGGAGTCCTTAAATATTAGGTATATCATATGCCATCTAATAATAATTAGAAAAACCTATAATAGTATAAATATTTTGTGATATGTAAAATCATAATAAATTAACATACAAAACTAGTCTCCGATAAGTGAGATATTATTAATTTGTCACTAATTATACATTAATCAATCAATGTGCTAAATATAATTTTATTGTATACAATTATAAAATTATATTATTGTTTTTTAAAGTATACCTCTTCAATAATATTTATAATAATATTAAATGGGTATACTATTATCATGGCTACAAGAAAATGATAATTTTTCAAACGTGTACTACCATGTTTTCTATCCCTTGAAATATTCTTTTCACTATTGGATGTTTGATGTCTCTCAGTAAAAATGATAAGGATCATAAATAAGTGTACATGTACATTCCTCCTCAGGTTTATGAGTAAGATAATCGGTAGGATAATATGGTGGGATAGATAGTTAATCTTGATTTACAATTTAAATCATAGAAGCAAAATATTTGTTTAGAAATAAAAAAAACTATTAAATAAAAATGTAAATAAAAAATGAATAATTTTATAACAAAAAATTAAATTAACTAAACAAAACACCTTTTTTCAATTTTATTATAGATAAATAAAATTCTAAAAACAATTAATTAATGATTAAATAAAAAAATTAATGAATAAAAAATCCAAAATTGGTATGTGAATAGTAAAATTGTAGTAACCTAAAAATTACTTTTAAAAAACACTATTTACCAAAAAAAAATTTATAAATTAACATAATTTGTAATTATAATATTATAATAAAAATAGTTATTTTTCAACATAAACAATATAAAAATATTTGTTACCTATGGAAAATAATGGAAATAAACATAAAAGTTATATAATATACACCAAAAACGTACCTAAAAAGTTGTAAATTGTGTTATGATAATGTAAATAAAATTAATATATAAAAAATTTAATGAAAATTTAAAATGTAAATGTAATATTAACATATGTTTCTTCTGTTATTTGGATGATTATAATTGATTATTTTCTCAAATTTAGTTATTATAGTCATTCTATATTAAAAAAACCATTTTTATATCATGATCATCAAAATTATCTATTAATATATTTGGGGAATTAGGGATACCTAAATAGACATATTCATCAAGTTTATCGTCACAAATTTAATATCTTATTTTCTTGTAAAATTAATAATAACTACATATCATATTGATCAACCAAATATATAACTTTTTTCATGTTCTTCCCTAATAAAATGATTAGAAGTGTATTCCAATATATTCAAATATACTAATGCCATTCCATATTAATTATGTGTGTAACTGTAGTTAGCAATAATCAATTTGTTTTTAAATATTGGAATATTAAATTTAATATAATCATCATCCCATGTTTCTACAAAGACACACTTATATGTATATGATGTCGAGATTTTTCTTTATTCATTTGAGAAATGCTTTTCCAATGTGAACCCAAATACATCCTTATTCTGAACTAGACTTATATTTTTCATATATTTTGTATGATGTGTAGGTACATTAATTTTATATCAGGAACATGTTATGAAATTTAAACATGGACAATCCAATATAAATCTCAATGGTTATAATTCATCTGTTTGACTATGAACAATATTTTTAAACAACGTGAAAAAAATGTTTTTCTACACTCATTCAGAATAAAAATATCATTCATATTTTGATAAAATTATTTCAAAAAATAAATATGAAATTTTATACATGGTTGAACATCATCAATGTTACTCAGTATGTATAAATTTGAATTATTTATATTTTCACATTTCAATGATCTTAATTTTGATATATTGATCCCCTTTCACCATAGTTGACTAGTTCATGCTGAGATTTTTGAAAAATGATGTTATCCATTGAAGAAATGTAACTCTAAAAAAACTCGACAACCTCATCAGAAATATTATTCTCAATAATGGAAGCTTCAGGTTGATATAGAATCATAACATACCCCTAAAATGTCTTCCTATAGATTTCAAAATGAAACATCCAACATAAATATAATGGTCTATAATAAATTAATTCATAAAACAAATTAACTATTAATCAAAAACATGATATCAAAATAGATGGAGGAAAAAAAATTTCCAATTAACAATATATAGTAACAAAGTCATTCTGCAAAATTTTCATAGAATTTAAATAAATTTATTTATTATACATTTGTTTTAAAATATAAAAAATGATTAATAAATTTATTCCTCAAATAATTTGGAATATTCCACATAATATAAATGGGTTTTGTTGGTGCATCATTACATTATACTCATGTGATTTCATACCTATCAACCTCAAAGTGATTATTGGAATAAATGTTTTCATATTTGAAGAATAGTACTTGTGATCATTGATATCATGAACTGTGTAAAAAATATAATTTTCCCAATATTGGATAACATAAGAGAATATGAAAGAAGGAATGTTATCTTCCATCATGTGTGATATCTTACTCCAAATGGATTCCTGGTGAGATTAAGTCCAATAATGAATTAACCCTTCATTGATATATCTTTTAATATCTAACCATTCTCCAATCATTCATTTCCAGATATTCTTTTACAAATGATTGAAATAAATTTAATGCATGAAATAATGATATCTAAAATATGGTATGTCAAACAATATTGATATTTTAAAACAAATATTTATGTAAATAGCATATTTCTATGTCATTCTGAATTTCACATCAATGTTTTTCAACCTGAAAAAATATTTATTAGAGGAAAAATTCATTGGATAAATATTAAATTATCATTATAAAAATAATTAATTTTTATTCATAAATAAGATATATCCATAGACAATAACATCTAATGACCCTTGAATATTGTTTTTATCCCATGGTTATGAGAATAATATGACAGTCACTGTTAAAAAATTATACAATCCTTTTACCACATAAAATTTTATCTAAAAAAAGTTCCATATGTAGGAAGTCATTTATATGGAACATTATCATTTATCTTAGTTGAAAATATAACATTTAAAAAAATCATACACCATTTTAACTTCCTCTTACAAATGTGTAAAATCGTCATTTAATGGTGGGAAGAAAACATCAATATCATTTTTTGGATTTGTTGGTCTAGACATCAATAAACCCATCATGACATTTTTTCTTAATAAAAAATTCAAGACAGATGATTAAAATTTCTAAAAAATTACATGAAATATTTTAGATACTAGGGTTTTGATATAGATTCGTTCTTTAAATTAATAGTCCAATTCTATGTTTTCAGAATTCATATCTAAATGTAGGAAACTAGCTATATATTTCTTCCATTATGAAAAATCTGTCGGATTACATAGTTTTCCATCAAATATGTATGAATCCACTTACCATCTTATTATTTTCAGATAATTTTAATTTCGAATTAATGATATTAGACATGGAATTTTATAATGATACCATAATTCCTTAGCATTTTTCTATATAGATTATAAATCTATCTATGATTCTTAATTCAAAATTACCATGATGTAAAAAAAATTTCACAACCCAAAATAACTTCATATTTCTTCCAAAATAGAAAAATTAATTTGGGAATATATTTATATTCTAGTTCCCTAAAACCATTTGTCTTAACTTTTTATTTTACTTGCAACATGAATATGGATGATATCTTTCTTTAGTAATATTGTCTTTAAAAATTTACAAAAAATCTACAAAATTTTTATCACACTATACATGTTTCCACCTCATGTTAATGAATCAAGACACTGTCGAAAAAGACATTATATTCTACACACCATAGATATAATTTTTTTTCAACATCCCTATATAGAAACATGATTTTTGATTCCTTATTAATTGCACCTTCTTCAAAATAATTAATTGTTTCTTTAGATTCACTATACATATTATCTTAAAAAGAATAATCATAAACATATCATAAATTCTTCTATGTATCATCATTCCATATCTATGACACAAAACAAAGAATAAATTCATGAAAAATTATAATATATTTGATCTCTCTAAGTTACACAATTTTCAAAATTAATCATTTTAAACGTGATATAAAAAAATATTATTTTGAAAATCATTTTTGTGAAATTAAAATAAAACTATCAACATATGAGACCCATTCATTACTTATATGAAGTGATATATTCCATGTTCGGAAATGAATTATCTTTAAATTTATAAAAAAACCCGAGGTTGATGTTAAGATAATCACATAGAAAAAATCATTTAATAAATAGTAACTCTATATATAATGATAGGAAAATAGATTTTACTTACCAATTAATTAATCAATTATTGATAGTCAGTTCTATTGTAAAAATCATATTTGTGCCGAAATAATCATATCTATAATCAATTATTATTTTTTGTTTATTGATGTGTATACAATTGATAATGTCATGTTTATGTTGTATAAATGACATTAGAAATTTAGTTGGCTATATTTTATAGATGGGTTAGTCTTTATGAGAAATAAATTTATATAAAATAAATTTATTAAAAAATTTCATTCAAATTTAATAATATCTCTCTCATTTAGAAAAATAAGATTTTCAAAACTAACGTGTTATGTATAAAATACCATTAAAATACCATGACAACATCGTTATATATATAATATAAGAGTAACAATCAAAGATTTTCCATTCATGTTTGGAATTCCATGGTAATATAATATTATTTGGTGAACTAGTTAGACATTACATTATCTGAATTATTTATTAATAATTCCACCCATATACATGGAGATTAAAATTATTTTTTAAAAAAATTAATTATATGGTATTTATTATTTGTATAAAATTATATTACCCATTTTGAAAATTATTTAAAATAATTTTTCATGTCCTTTTCCTTTTCATTTCTAGGAAATCCATTTTTGCACAATTAGTCCATTTTATAAATAATAAGTCTACTAGAAAATAGAGGGAAGATGAAAGAATTTATTAACATGTAATCAAATTTTCTAGAGGAGGATGAGGTGAATGAGTGAAATTAATTACATACCCCAATTTGTATATATATCCAATCAAGAGGGGAACACTGAATACAACCCCTCAATATGCTCGGGAGCCGGTGCAAGCTGGTGGTGTTGACATGAGTCGACTGGCCTTCATGTGGGTACTGTGTTTTGGAAAGGGGAGGTGACGACCTCGATTTTTGGGAGGCGACGACTGTAGCGTGCAGGGTCGCAGGGAGCATGTAAGGCTGATGAGAATGTGGTACAGGCTGTTAGGCATTGTTTGCCGGTGTTATGGATTGGCTATTTATTTAGCTGCTGTTTAGGCGATGCAGGCTGTTTAGGTGTTGTTTTGCTGGTATCATCTGTTTTGCGGTACAGGCTGTTTTAGGACTATTTAGGTGTCGTTTTGCAGGCGATTCGTGGATGGTCATTTGTGTTTGGTGGTGAATACCACATGTATGTGGTTCTGTTTGTACGTATATTTATTTTCATTAATAAATTTTGGGACCCAGCATGCTAGGATCCTGAACTTTTCTGGTATGAAATTTAAATAATTTAACATTATGAAATTATAAAAATATTTATAATTATGTCCATAAAATAATATATATAATATATACAAAGATGAGAATGAATAGAAATTCAAAAAATGTTATTAGGAAGTGTAAAAGTACATTCTCTTTAGGCTCCATATTCCTTAAACACTAAACATCCAAGCAATTATGACATAGTTCTAATGACGTGGGACACATTACCTTTTCCCAGGTCCCTAGAGATGACATCGGTAAAATTACCAAAGTGTTATCATAGGGGTGAGTATTGAAATGAACTAGTTCCCCACCAATGAATTCTCTACTAATTCCACTAGGATAAAAATAATATTAGAATTTAAATAATATAATTTATATGAATCATTTCCCAAAATATTTTAAAATAAAATTTTAATAACTTCTAAAAAAAGTTTATAAAAAAATATAAAGTTCCATGTCAACCAATTTTAATGAAAATAACTATTTTAATGAATAAAACCAATAAATTAATGTAATGCATTTATCAATATCCATTTTTTCATAACTATTACATTCCACCTATCCAAAAATATACCCAATCATGTAACCTAGACCTGCCTATACTAACGAGTGGTGAGCCATCTTTTGTCTAAACTGCCTCACAGTGAACAATTTGACGTGGGAAATCCAAAATCCATATCCATCATAATAATGATGGTGGAGAACTATTACCATTATAAATCCAGAATTAATATGAACTCAATAATAAATTATTACAATAATAAATAAATAAAACATCCATTTCAAACATTTCTATAAAACTATTCTTTTACAAAAAACCGTTAAACAAACAATTTAAAATCAACCATCCACATTTCATTTAATTAAAATAATTATTTTTTTGAATTATTTTCAATAATACATTTACAGGAATTCTATAAAATATCTCAATTTAAAAGAAATATTTTAAAACCAATAACAAAATAACTTTTGAAAGAATGCCCAATTCACATGTTTCCAAAATCCATTAGTCAAATGGATTTTCAATAATCATTACTCAATATAGTAGTAGTTAATTTTACAATAAATCCGCAATTTGATTTCAATACAATTAGTTATTGGAATATGAGTTTTTATTGAATCCTAATACCTTGATAGTTTTGGAGGAAATGATAAACATCATGAAAATGTCTGAAAAATGGGATGAATCTCTATGAAACCACCTTAGATATATTCACCATTCATGAACCAAGAAATATATAATAATATTTAGGATCTAAATCTAGAGATATAATTGCATAGAGTGTATATATAGAAAACTAATAGAATTGGATATGTATATATGAGAAATACAACAAGAATGATGATGAATGAATAGATAACATGAAGAGTCGACTTCTAATAACCACGGGAAGCCTTTAGATCATCTCCAGATTTATGGGTGAACCTTATTTTTCCTTTAGGGACGAACAATCCAGAGTAAGATATGTTTTGGTGGGGATAGTAGTAGGTAAAACCTCAATCCATTGTAGATCCTCTTTTAAAGGATATAATTTGGACCTTATGGACTGTTTAGTTATGTGGTAAGAGAAATGTGTTCTAAAAGTGCATTAGCCACTACGTTGATTATGAAATTAAAATGTTTTCCTCAAACGATATCAAAAATGATGTGCCAACTATTCCAAATCCACTACAACATTTTTTCAAAAACTATCTTCCAAAGCACACAATTACAATTAACATTTTTCACTATTTGAAAAAATCATGTGGAGCCCATGTGCTTCCCCATTAGATTTTGTCATACTTTTCATCGTTTCCCACAAATATTTCTTGATTTCTATAGACTGTGCACCCCCCGGGAATTAGTTTAATCAAAACCCTCAATATGATTCCAACTTCTCTTAAACATTACATATATTCCTCATGAACATAAACACAATAAATAAATACTTATATACTAGAATATAAGATTCTACATTCTTCCCAACATTAGTCCTTCCATCCCAAGAATGTAGAAAACCATCACATCCCTAAAATTCTTTCATCCATTTAACATTCATTTCCTTCTCATGTTCCCATGTTTCATCCTAAATATTAACATGTTTCCACAAAATCCAAAATAGACAGATGCAATTTCCTTACAAGGATATCTCTTGCCTATCCACAATCGACATTGGGATATTTACCAACAAAGCATCTCGTTCTAAAACTAAATTGTCACATATGATCACATGACAGAGATCATGATAATTCCATTTCAACTATGATACATGGAACAAGTTGTACACCACACTATACTATGGTTGAAAAGGAAACTGATATTCCACTTCTCAAACCCATTAAAGTATCTCCATATGTCCAATTTACCCTAGGTTTAACTTGTCGTGCATTACAAAAAGATGATGTCCCAATCTTAAAGATAACATGAATAACACATTGTTACCCACCTCGAATGGTAATGTCCACCGAAGATGGTCTCCATATAATTTATGATTACAATGCACTGTCTCCATCCTATTCTAGATCAACATAAAATTCCCTGTTTTTTGTTGGAAAAGGCTTGGCCCACCTGTTGAAGTCTCACTAGTTTCCACCCAAAAAAGTGGAGAATGATAAGACATCCATATAGTTCATCAATATGATCCACATGTATCGAGGCTAGGTAATTATTGTTATATGAGAACTACACAATTAGATCATGTTCTTCATAAGAGAGACCAATATCATTTAAATATGACCAAAAAATCTCTTCCATCATTTGTATCATCTTTGGGATTTCCCATATATATGATGGTGATATGATACTCTCGTATTCAATTGAGTCTCAATGGGTTTATATAAGGTTTCCCAGAAACAATATGTGAACCTTAAATCACTATCTAAGATTATCGATTTTGGTGTTCCCTGTCTCTTTACCAAATCTTGGATAATGTTTTTGGACAGATCAAGCACCATATGAAATACGTGAATATGAATGAAATGGGCTGAATTCATGAGATGATGCATAATTACCCATATGGAATAAGGTTTCTGAACCATTCTTGAGAGGCCAATAAAAAAATTAATAGCTATATATATTCTAATTTCCACACAGTAATAGGTAAAGATGACAATAAACATGCGGGTCACTACTAATAAGCCTTAACTTGGTGACAAGTTATGTAATTTGGAACAAACGTAGACACCGTTCATTTAATTCTACTCCACGAAAACTATGCCTTAAAAGCCTTAAATATCTTCTTTATTTGAGGTTGAACTGAAAATATAAAATGGTGTTCTATAAGATGAAGTTGTTCCTGACATTTCATTGTTACATCCATACAATTTAAAAACAACAAAAAGGAAATTCCATCCAGTTTACATCCACCAATTGTCTCCCCACCATTGAGTTTTGAACTCATCACCATGCACTCTTATTCGGGAGTTCCTATCTCTTTGTCCATATTTACGAAATCCGGAATCACAAAAATTAAACAAAAAATGGTAACATCACCTCATTCTTGACATTGCACATGCATTTCATCTACGATAGACAACAATTAACACTCGACTAGAGCTTTATTTCCCAACAGAGAAAATTAATTATTTCCTAAAAAACATACACCATATTGGATTTTCCTCTTTTAAACATAATATCAAAGACATAAATCTCGAGATTCTACATCCATCTCATTTACCTCAGATTGAAATATCATTTTGAGAAAGTATGCATCATAATATTATAATGAATGAACACCATAATCCATCCACCAAATTGATAATGACTCCATGAATTCAAGGCATGAATGACTGTAACTAACTCCAAATTGTTTTTTTATTATTTCAGCTCATGAACTATTGAATTCCTTGATATATACATAACAATATTATATCCTTTCATGAAAAAAAAAATCCAAACCTACAATCAAAAGCATCATAGTACACCACATACCCCAATCTTGATTCTGACAATATCAAGATAGGTGATGATGTAAAATGAAATTTAACTCTTAGAAATACTTCTGTAATTACTCATTCCATTGGAGTCAAAAATTATTCTTCATAACAGCTCTCATAAGTGATGATATTCATAAGATTTCATTAATAATGAATTGATAATGACCAAAAATACCAACAATACTTCATATCTCAAAGATGTTCATTAGCGGTTGACAATAGGTAGTAGCTCATATATATTATATAAATCCACTAAAAACGTTTTTTACATATTACATGGACAATCACTAATCTAAAAATTTCCTATAACAATGGTTACAGAATCCATTGGATGATTTATCATGGGGAATGATCTATCCCAATGGTTTAGGAAAAATATTTGGGATTGTTAAATCTAAAAAACATTTCAGCAGAGGTTTGAACCCACTACCAATGGGTTATATATCTACGATTTTTTCACTATACTATAGTTATATTTTATCAATATTTTGGTTTATATATATATAAATTATATATTCATTTAATTGATGATATTTGATAAAATAATTCATAAAAAATAATTGTACATATCGCTAGAGTTATCAATACCATTAGTATAGGTACACACCATTTCCAAAAGTTATCCAAAACCATTAGTAATAGTGTTCTAAATGTGATATTTTCAATACAATTTTTCCAAAGCATTGGAAAATTATTCCCAAAGTGGGATTTTATAAACTGTTTATGAAAAACATTAGGAAATCCATACCCATTCCTATCGGTTTTCCAAAACCATTTGGAAATGTGGTCTTAATGTGGCCTTTTCTCAATGGTTTGGGAGAAACGTTAAATACACCATACCCATTCCAAATGCATTTCCCAAACCATTGGGAAAAGTTGTATCAAAGTTGTATGTTCCAATTTGATTTGGAAAATTGTTGGGAAATCCATACTCATTCCCAATGATATCACTAAACATTTGAAAAGGTGTTCTGAATGTGGGATTTTCCCAACGGTTACCCAAAACCATTGGGAAAGGGGACCTATAAAAAATGTTTTTACAAACCATTTTTATTGATGAAATTGTATAGGTTAGATTTATAGTAGTTAATAAAGCATACCTCCTGTATTTAAAAATCTCACATTGATATTTTTTTCATACAAATGACAATCTCTCAAGATTAACAACACAATCACCAGTTGTTTCTCAATCTAATCATTTGTCCTTGAATACACCTATTTTTCATCCACAAATAGGCCAAAACAATAATCCATATATCTCTAAAATATCGAATTCCTCAATTCCATATATATTTCAGGGTTCATTTCTAAGGACAAAATACAAAACCACCTTTTCATAATGGCTATATATTCATTCAAAATATGTATTCAGAATATCCTCCGTCCAAACTAGTATATGGTCATATCATGTTCTCATATCAATTTTGGAGAACTAGTGATCTCACCTAATTTGATAGAACATGTCATCAACGTGTGGTTTTCAATACCCATTCTTTATTATAATTTTCTAATGCTTATTACATTCCACACCAATCCTTAGATTTCTATATTCTATCTTGATGAACAGTACTGGTGCGGCCCACAGAGACGTGCTCAGTCGAATAAAACCCTAACATTCCATATTTTCAAACTACACTTTCAACTCCCTTATTTCTATTCGTTTTATCCTATAATATGGAAGAAGAATATGATTTGTCCATGTAAGGAGATAAATCATATACTCCACAATCCAAATTATTAGTAATCATTAGAAATTCAATGGAAATAACCTATAAATTGATCCTTAAATACTAAAAAATTGATATCATTAATTTATTCCATTAATTAAAAAGTTAAATTCACCCAATGATAAGTTATCATTCACACAACTAGTTCCAGGAAATATGTATCACTTTTCATTACAACCCCTTCACCTCCCAATAGATACCTGATGTTGTCCGTAGACATGAAACTAATTGTTCTTCTATAACAGTCGATGTGATCCATGAATGTTGTAAACTAATCAATACCTATTATTATATCATAGATATACATATCCAAAACCAAAAGCCCAATTTCAATTCTGCTCCATCAATAACTACAGAACATGCTCTAAATAGGAATGATCAATATAATCTATCAGAAAGAGGAGTTTGGTGATTTATCACAGAAGGGTTCATCTCATGATATTGAAATAGAAAATCAACAACACCAATGAAATGAAGGAATGTGTTGAACCAGTATAAAAAAATCATAATATTATAATTTAAAATAATTGTACCTCTCATCATAGATGGTCCATTATGATTATCAGCAATCACCTACTCAGCTCCATATAACTGCATCATCATTACACTTTATTCTTTGGTTTCATGATGATATTTACCTTCCTGATAGGTCATGGAATTCCTAGGATCACCATGTCCTAATTTTTTTTTAAATGAGGTTAATTCTACTGTCATATCCCCCTTATATAATATGAATCTTATGACACCTATGAAGTTTCCCAACCACATAACCTCAGTGAATAATGAAAATAACACTAATATTTCCTTATATGGTTTCATATTTAGAATTATCTATTTGTTGTGGTAAAATAACTATTCATTTGGTTTAACAGAAAACACTGAAATCACTTAGACTGGATCATTGTATTTGTTTGAATATTAACTGATCCATCCATTTGATTATGATTTCCTATCTCACATTGGAAATTGGTGTCAATCATCCGATTTCCATATGTATTAAATTTCTTATCACTTCTAGTGGGTGTCATGTTACATCCTCCTCCCCTACCTCCTGAGATTTATCGTTCATCCATCTTTGATATATTCACCATCTTTGTATAATTCGCAATACAGATCATGAAAATCATAGAGTGTATCTACTACATTTCCCCTAATTCAATGATACATGCATTCAAGAATTAAATACCATTAAAATCTACTAAAATATACACTAAATTTGGGAATTTATATTTATACTCTATTATAGAATGATTTTTCTATATTATGATGAATAATTTTTTTGTCCTTCTAATCTTCAACGTTTATGATATAATTTTTTGTTGAAAAATTCCACAAAATCTTCCAAACCATGGAATTGATCAACTCAATCCTACAGCACAACATCCCACCACTATCATGAAAGGTAATCATGTATATATGTTTCCATATTGACATTTAGCATCGTAGGTGTTCCGATGAATTTCAACATATGATTTATCATGCTTATCCACATACCCTCCTATTTGGGTTCTGAATCACCTTGGAAGATGGGAAGATTCTATTATTTAAAATAGATGGATTGATATAGTTGTATTAGATCTACATATAGTTATATATGACTACATCCTGAAAAAAATGGATGATAAACTGATCTATTTGTTGGATCTCTTATTTCGTATGTGTAACCTAATTTCTATACCTTTTATCTAGTTGTTTTCAACAATGCCTAACGGGGTTCGTTTTCGTTGGAAATGACAAATTCTATATGTATCACTCTATAAACATTTATGTCTCAGAATTTCAAATTCTATCACATTAAATATCAAAAAATGGATTTCCTAAATCAAAAATTTCCACATTCAACAATAATTGAAAATATTTCAAATCACTTTTGAAAATCAGACCATTTTCAAAATGAAACAACTAGTCACTTTTCAAAGTTATTTATTTGAAAAAATATAAATTTTTCAAAAATAATTTTTTTTGATCAAATAATATATCATTACTCAAAATGAAATATGATATCTTAGTGGAATTTGTTCTACTAATGAATTTAATTAAAATATAATTGGATAAACTAATGAAATTGAGACTGTAATATAATATATGTGTTTGGAAAACAATTATATACCAAACTCCCCGGTAACATTATATTCATCATTAAAAAGTTTTCTATGTATTCTTACACTCTATATTTCATGTCTTGAAAATCATCTCTTTTCTATGATCACAACCCAAGAAATAGATTTAAATAAATTCGTCTCCATGTCTAGGAAAACAGATGATGAATTGTTCCAAAAGTAATGTCACTAGCTAATAAATTCTGTCGGAAATTTGATTTTGGAACAAAAAATTGATAACTTTTTTGACATCCCTCATTATTCTCATATTATTGAGAAGGTAAGATATTCTACATGGACATCAATGATATCCACAAGATGCCAAATGATGGAAAAAATTGACAAAGGGTTCCAATAAATTTGGGGGATGATTTACCTAGTAATGATAATATAACAACTTTGAAGAAAAAAACCAATCATGATAATATATTATGCATGATAAAAAAATGTCAACTCAACCATTTCATTTATGTCAAAACCAATCAATGAATAATGTAAATGAATACAAAATCATGTCAAAATGAACTAAAGAAGACAACTAATAAAACTCTAAGATGACCATAAGACACTATGCACTCCATGATTGATGCTCCATCATAAAAAAACATCCAAAGTATCATGAGGCAGTGCTAATGACATGTGATACTTTTCCTTTTCTCATCTCCTAAAATTTGAAATATGAGAAAGTACCAACATTCCAATGTATGGGTTAGTACTAAAACATTGTCATCATTCCCCCAATGACTTCCTTACTCACACCACTATTATATAAAGGTTATAAACATTTTTATAAATTAATTTATATGAATCCATTCTCAAAATAGTTTGTAAAAAAATATAATCAACCTCTAAAAATAGTATATAAATAATTATTAACAAGTTCCATGTCACCCAATTATTTAAAAAATTCTATTATTCATGAAAACATCCAACCAATGTGTTGTATCAATTTCTCAATATCCATTTTCTAATAACCATTACATTCCCCCTATCCACACGTCCAACCATGAATGTAACCATGACCTCCCTATACTCATGAGGGTTGAGTTATCCTTTCACTAAGCCGTAAACAAGTGAACCATTTGATGGGGGAGATACCACACCATTATCCATCCCAATAATGATAATAGAGACTCTAAACCATTATCTATTCCTAAATAATTTTGGCATACACTAACCATTATTCCAAAAACTAATGAAAAAACAACAATTTCATCCTTTTCAATAAAACCATTATTCATTTGAAAAACATTAAAAATCAATTTCAAATCATCCTTACCCTTATCAATTAAATAAAATCATCCCTTTTATTGAAAAAAGATTGATTAATCCATTTATGAAAATTTTAGAACAATCACACTTCCTAATCACAATTTTAAACCATGAACTAAAGAATTTTTTTACAAACACCCAACTACCATGTTTTAAAAAATTTTCACTCATGATGGATTTCAAAAATAATTAATTATTCAATACAGAATAAATTTTCAATGAAATTATCATTTTGAAATCCTACTATCCAGTTCTAGTATGAGGAGTCGATAATAAATCCACCAACCAAGATATTTTTTGTGAGATTGATAAACATCACAAAAAAATCCAGAAAACTAGTTGAATCTTCATGGACACACCATACATATCTTCCACTATAATGAACAACATAAAATGTATTTATATTTGGAATCCAAAAAATTGATATATAAATAATGTGTGTAGATATAAGATTATAAAAGAAGAGGATATGTAGATAGAAGAAATGAAACATGAAAAATGGGAAACAAACACATACAATGAAGAATCGACACTTCATCTATAAGGGAAGCCTTCAGATTGACACTATATTGATGGGAAAACATTTTTTGACCTTTGGCGAAGCTAAATCCTGAGTCAAAACCATTTTGGGGGGAAAATATTAGTTAAAGCATTAATAGGACTTAGATCCACTATTTATGGATCATTGCATAACCCTATGCACTGTTTAATTGCATATTTTAAAAAAACCATCCACTTATTGTTCATCAGTGACTGCCGTGAAGATGACCTTCATAGAGTCTCCTAAACCTTGTGCTGACCATTATGGAGAGATTACTTAAATTTTTTCAAAAAACAACTCTCAAAGTGCATTGTTACTACTAGGCTTTCGAATGTCTTGGAAAAATAATGTATATCCCATGCACAACCACTTTAGCTTCCATCATTCTATCCATGGTTTCTGGTAATTGTTTCATAGTTTCTACAAACCATGCACCACACTTGAACTTGTATTAATCCCTAAAACTATCAAAATGATCCCCAAAAGTCTCACAAACATCAACCTTATCAATAATTTCTTTAATACCCATAATGAAAAGTTTATATTAAAAATTTTGGGGGTGATTCATCCATTCCATGGAATGATTAAATGTGATAAATGACAATTTTTAGGCTTTCCTAAGAGATGAGCATATCTATTTTTGACCTTCTTAGAAGTTGTTGTCATATCCTATGGGTGTAGGAATATGGTTATGCAAGATTAGAGTCCAATAAATCAAGGAAACTAAGGTAACATATTTCATGTGATAGAAACAACATGGATTTCACAAGAACAAAAGAAAAATAAATTAATCTACATTATGATTTATTAAATTTTAAATTAAATATAATAGAAAATATTTTATAATTGTTGTGAAAAAGATAAAAAATTACATTTTGAAAATTTTTATGTCATAAATAATGTTAAAATAACATTTTAATATGTTTTATATAAAAAAAGAATGTAAAAAGAAACTATTCATAATATTTTTATGTCTGTTATAAAGAACAAACCTAAAAAAGACGATGCAATATAAAAAAATATTACTTCTTGAGGGTATTTTTAATAATGGATGATGGAAATGAAATATTTCTCTTTATAATAATATATTTATATAGTTTTGGAAAAAATAAAAATATAAAATAAGGGTTATTTTTCAATTAATAATTACAAAATAATGTATGTATTTATTTTCTTTTTTTCTGACATATTTAATATTTTAGGGAATAGTTAAAAATAACAGTCCTGGGTAATTTGTCACTAAATAAGATATAGATGTAAAATAAAAACGACCTAATTATTTGTAAAACCATTTTTCCTTATTATTGTTTATATATATAACAAATAATTATTAATTACCCCTGAATAACATTTTTGAACACAAGCACTATTTTATAACGATAGGTTTTTTTTTACATTTTTTGTTTCAATTTAAAAGTAAATTTTCCGATTGATGTAAACTGTATTAGAATAAGTGGAGATAAATTTTGAAAATAAAATCAAAATATTATTTTGTGGGACTTCTTAAATTAATAATAATAAATTAATTTACATTATTAATATTTAATTAAGTGTAAGTAGTGTTTCATAGTGTAATATAATGTTTCATGAATATTCCCCAGATTACATGTCTTATATACCATATAGATCTAATTGGTTTTATTCTATTGTATTAATTCTATGTTTTCCCAACCATAAATCACCTACCTCCAATAATATTTATTATATTCCATCCAATCCTATTACAAAGTGGTTCTTTCCAAGGAATGTACCATTTTACACACTAATAAAAGGAATAAATTTCCACCCCATACAAACTAAACATGGAATTTTACTTCCATAGTAAAGAAATTCCAATTATTTAATCATGTAATCCTCCCACAAATACCCTTACCATTTTCCAACATTATTATGACTAATACCTTCATTTCCATATTACATTCCTAGGAATATCGATTCTCTCTTCGGAAGTATGAAACTCCTCAAATTATATAATTTTCATTATGCATTTAATTATACTCACAATTTATGTTTTAATAAATTATCCATTATTATAATTGAATAAAATTGATTCTATATAAATCTAAAAACAATAATTTTTTCATTCTATTAGAAGCATAAATGAAAAAACAAATTGATGGTTTGTATGTACATAATATCGTCTCCACGACACAATACGATTCCATCTTCAATCACTCCATATAACGGATGGTATCAAGGATAAGATTGGTAAATAAATATGTTTTAATGTATATTTTATAACTATTAAATTAAATAACATAACATTTAACTTTATTCAAAAAAATTTGTGTTCAATGTGATCATTACTCAAAAATAATTGTTGGCTACCAACTCCAAAAGGATGATACTTATTTATCTTTAAAACATAATATCGATAGACCAAAAAACATAATTAATTAAATAATAAGAAAATAATATCAATATAATATTTTAAATATGTAGATATTATTATAATTCAATAGTTTCAAATTTTCATATAAGGAAGCACCATACTTTCATTGTTGGAAGCTTTCAGTAATCATGCATTTCTGCAGACTATGACATCTATGCATGATGAATTAAATTTATCATATTAACTATTAATTAATGGTTCAATGAATGGAATTTATTGAGATATATTATATATTTTACATTAATATGATTATGTAATTTTCTAATTAAAAAATGTGTTAACACTTTTCATAATCATTTATTCATTATGGAACACTTGGGATTTTGGTAAATTTTCTACATAAATTATTGATGTTTTGATGTTTATATTGTGAATTATTAGGGATTTATATATACTGATATTATTTATTTATTAATATGGTATAAAATATTTTATAATATTTATTGAAGTATAATTTTAATAGCTAAATATATAAATAATATATCGTCATAATTCATTAAAAATTGTTGAAACAATTATCTCTCGAGCTTAATAATTATAAGACATAACTATAAATATCAAGGGATTAAAATGAAACATTATAAATATTCAGTTATGATATACAATATAATAATTATTAATATAGGGATGATTAATTCAGTATGAAATACATGTGGAAAATATTTAAATTTCAATGCATTATTAATACTTGATATTAAATTTATGCTATAATTAACCACTATATTCATTATAAATAATTTTAAATAATAAAATTTATGTGGAAATATATATTAGTATTATTTTTAAATATATTATTCATAATAATATTTCTATTTCACTGGCTGTTTAACTTTGATCAACTACATTGTGAAATAATATATGAGATTTTGTCTCAAACTCCCATCATTAAGACACATTTTACCTGATTCACCAATTTAATTTTATATGATTTATATTCTAATTTTTTTATGTTATCAAGAAATATGTTTTATTCATGTAATATGAAGAAAAATTTCAAGATCATTCTACTTAAATTTTTTTTGATTAAAAGATTATTTGTTCTTTAGTCACATTTACATTCCATGAGTCATGAATTTGCATCCTAACATTGATCTTATATATCTCTTATATACTACCATTTCCATGAAAATATTTATAACTATTTTCCCATTGTTTCTAATTAATCCACCATATTAAAATTATTCTATTATTGGAATGAAATTAACATTTAAAAAATTTCACTACATGGAATGATTCACAACCAAAGCACACATCGCATTTTTTTAATTTCAATGTCATACAATTCAAAATTATTGAAAATAACATTTCATGTGATATTAATTATTCTATTAAAATATTAATAATTAAAACATTTAGCATTCTTTTACAGTCTTAATATTTACTAAATTTTTATAGTGGACATAAAGTATTTTTCTAAATATTAGTTTTAAAAGATATTTTCATCAAGTGTATTATTATAAAAATTTTCCTAAATCCTTTATTTTAGAATTTCATAAATGTGAATTCTCAAATACAATGAATTTCATAAGTTTTTCTCTAAATGTAATAATTTCACATTTTTTCCATATGATTCATTTTTTACATAGAGGAATCCTTTTAAATCTTATCCATTAGAATATATGTTTTTCAAACTTTGTCATTTTATATGAGACCTCCTCTCTAAGAATTATTATATTTAATGAATTGAATTATTTTTATCATAGTAAATTTTTTTTATAATTTTTATATATTCCTTATGTATAAGATAATTTTTTAATGCTCAGATAAATATTCCAAAATTCTTAAAAATGTGTCCTTAATCAAGGTCATATTCTTAATCATGGTTATTTTTCATATGATTCCTTCTAAATTCCTTATCTGGAAGAATTATGAAATATAAATTACAATATATTGGATGATAAATTAGAGAAGTTGAATTTTGTAATAATCCATTTGATTAAGACTGATTAAAATCCAATAAATTTTATATTTAAATGCACTATATTTATTACATGGTTGATGGGAAATCCCCTTGATGAACAAAACATTTATTTTATTAGAAAATTGTTATATAAAAAGTATATATAATTCTTTTATTTTTTAAATTATATATGTGTACTCATTATTTGAGTGTTATTTACATAGAATTATATTTAATGTCATTGGATACCCATTTCTTTTACATTGGATTATTATTCCTTGTTTATTGAAGAAATCATGCATTCTTCTTAGGGACCCATTTTAAAATAATAGAAAACTGATATTACATATTTGCATTTATATGAAATGTTCAATAAAATAATATATAGAATATATATGTGATTATATTATGTGATTGGAGGGACTTAATTTATATATCCCTCTAATTTAGTGTGTAATGTTAGCAATAGATATTAAATTTTTTGGGTACTTAGCCTAGCCAACTGTGGTGGTGGGAAGTAAGAATAGAAAACTATATTTTTAATGGTCTAAGGTTGAATGGCACATTTATAAGACATAATGCTTATATTTTTTCATATTAATATGATTCTATTATCATTTAATATTTTCATTATTATTAATTACTTATAAGATACCATTTTTCATATCATGATTATGTAATATTTATAGCATAATTTTTCCTTCGAATAGGTATATGTTGTATAACTGTTATGCCTTACATTAATTATCTCCTACCTAAGAATATGAGGTATATCATTATAATGTTCCATTTCCCTATGTTATGAGAGAATGTATTATGTATGCTAATACTATATAAGAATCATGTTTGAATATTTTCTATGTGATGTTGAGGACATAGTATGGAATAAGTAGCCTCTTACAAATCCAAGAGAGACATTTTCCTTTAGTTGAGCCATTTTAAGATTTAATATTTATTAATTTTTATTCATTATTTATAACACTATACTAAAATGTACGTTAATTTTAAATGTATAAAAGATATTTTAATCTTATATTTTAATCAATGAAAAGTGTTTTGAACATCAAATCTAGATGACATGACCTTTGGGTGTGATAGTCTATATTAGAGTAATGTTTAGATAACATTAATGATTAGGATTAAATTTTTTGATTAAGATTCATGATCTGGGGTTTAAATAATGGGTTTATGAGTTTAAGAAGAACATAGATTCAATGCTATAGATAAACATTTAGTTTGGATGTGTCAATATTTATATTTATTTTATTGTGATAATATTACATTAGTTAAAAACAATAGCCATACGTGTATGTATAAGTGAAGTCCCACTAAAATTTTGGTAATGTAATGACTTTTTAGTTATACAAGAAATTAAATTCATGTATTGATATTACATTGCGGATGACACTTTATAATCGATGCACATGGGTTTAAAAACAAAAATACCTGATTGATGGGTATATCTTGATCAGAATTATAACACATTGTAAATTTTTTATAATTGTACACATTACAAAACACTTCCATATGATATAATTGTGTTAATTAGCATTATGTTATCATCTCATTAAGATGGATTTGAACATATTATATTATTCAACATATCAATATTACATATTGTAATATTAAAAAGACTATTGACAACCAAAGTTGATGACAACAACTCATATAATAGTGTATGCATGTCATTTCTCAATTACATATTCTATGATTATAGTTTTCCATTATTAAAATTTAATATTTAATGAATTACCATCCTTAATGATTTGTTTAATTTAATTCTTCTTGAAATAAACAGTTGAGAAAATGATTGATGAAATGGAGAAAGATGTGATTGTCTGGACCTGTATTCTATTTTTTAAAATGTGAGTTTTAATTATTTATATTATACTAAATCATCTTATCAAGAAATATAATTTACAATGTTTTCATTTTTAATGTCTAAAACATACTAAATTAAAGAATAATGTGTTCTAATTTACAATCAAGTGACGAAGATGAGGAAGGAAAAATGTACAATTTCATAGATGTAAATAATTTGGGGAGAAACACACTAGGAAATTAATCAAAATAATTATATAATTTTAAGGTATTTAATTATAGCCCCTAAATAAGCATTCCATTGAGGTAAACTAATCCATTCAGTAATATTTATTGAAAAATAAGACTTATTTTTTAGTTATACATATGATATTATTTAATATATGTCATTCTAAATTTTATCTTATGTCATTTATATAATGTTCTTTCAAAAACGATAATTAATATTTTTTTACTCTATTTGGAAAATGAAATTTATTTAAAGAGTGTAAAATGTAATATCTCAGGTTTTCTACATATATATTTTCGTTGAACTAATACCTTGTACAATATATTTCATTTCACATACATAGATTTTGGTATTATATAATTTTAATGATTATATAATCTATTTTACCATATCAGTATTATGAAATATAATATTTATAAATATTAGAAAAATGGAATGATTTTTTTTCTGAAAAAAATAAATTTTGAGAAGTTTTCTAAACATTTAAACATTTTTTGAAAATATATTTTTGTCCTATTGATATTTAATATATAATTTTTGAAATTGAATTTCATATATGTAACTATGTTTCTGAATTTATAATACCAACTTCATATTTGTGTGTTTTTATAATTATAAAAATATATATAATTATTGGTGAATAAAAAAATATAGGTATTGGAAAATTTTATCACTAATTATGATATTTTCATAACATAATGAAGACAAAAATATTTCTGTTACTATTTTCTTTAGTAAGTTCTTTTATATATTCAAAATATCATGATTATTTACCCATGAATAAAATTTCTAATCATAATCAATATATCAATTTTTTAGATATACAATATATATAAATTTAAATATAAATTTCATTAATTTAAATACTAATCTAAACATTATGGAAAATAAAATTTGATTAACAGTATTCAATTTATATGGGATGGGTTCTCATAAGCTGTAATACCTAGTGTTTTTGAAATATGTACATTATGTTTGATATCATATCTGACATATAAAATTGAGCTTAAATGAACATAATATTTTCATTCAAAATATGAAAATTATATATGGATGAATTAGTTGGATATTTCTCAAAATAATTATTTATCAATGAATACTAAATGATATTGATTTAATTAAAAACTATTTACAAGTTCATAATGACTTTCTATATTACCTAAATAAAATTAATAATTATTTATTAATAATTTGAATAAAATTAATTCATTACATATATTATTATTGGAGATAAAAAACATAAAATTATGTTAAGTAGACATATTTTTAATGTAAAATCAAAGTATTCCTAAATAATGATTTCATTTAAAACTGTTTTTAGACTCATTTTTATGTTTATTTTTAAATTAACTTCTCTCACTTCTGCGAATTTAATTAGATAAAAAAGGATTCCATTTTTTAATCAATATAATTAATATTTTTTATTCAACGAATAATAATTTAGGGTTATAATGAACAATAATAATAGTAAAAAAAATTTACATTGTTTATAGTAAAATAATTCTTATGTGATAACTAATGATATATAGTTTATGATGATGTAAATAAATATATATTTTCTATTTTTAGTTATTTTTTCCCTATATCATCAATATTTTTGATATTTCATTTATTAATCCATATACCCATGATTATGACCTTTATAATTTTTTATGTAATGAAAATGAAAATATTTCATTATATATTATTCATGCACCACCTATTTTTTCACATTGGGATAAAATTTTGGTATGTTAAAATATAAATATTAAATTAATGGATGAATTTTTTATCTTGGATATGTATTTATAATTTCTAGTCATGAAAAAAGTACCACAAATTATTATGCATTGTGGATGTATGAATTGGCTAATTAAGTTGAAAATAAAATTAATAACATAATAGACACATAATGTGTCATATATTTAATAAATATTTGTGTTATAAAATTTAGATAAATAAAAATATTTTGGATTAACTAAATCATATAGATTTAATTTTCCAATATTCCAAGATATTTTTAAAAATTAATTACATGAATAGTTCCAAAGTAACCATTAATAATATTTTATAATAAATTATTGTTAATTAAATATTTAAAAATTCAAGAAACCCATTTATTTATCTGGTATAATGGGATATGGTTTTAAATATAAACCATGTTAAATTACAGGGAAATTTTCCTTTCATAATATCATTCATGACCCCTAAAGAATAAGATCATTAATATCATGGCAATGGTCAAAAGAGGATAAAGTGTTTTAATACAAAATTATAAGGTTAAAATCCTAATATAAACATTCCAATTTTTATTTTGTTATAAAATTTATAAACATAATTATCTTATACTCAAAATATCACAGTTAAACCATTTTTTCATGATAAATAATTTATATTAATTAATTAATTTAAAAATATAAATATGGTGCCCCTCTATTGAAGTTGAAAATTGAACATCTCATCATCTTTTATTAAAACTTCAAAAATATTTTAGATCATCGAGTGCATTCCCATTTTTCATTGATACTGATCATCACCATTTCTAGATGTAATGTATAGATTATAAAACCCTCTTCTAATGTATTTTGGTGAATATCTTAGGACGTTTTTTGAATAAGATGTATCAATCTTAACTGAGTGTTTTTATTTTTAATATCATTAAACCACCTAAAAGTTTTATTCATAAATGTGTTGTAAATAAAATTATTATCTACATTACATTGATATGTTTTTATATTAAGTAAATTCCATATATTTATTAATTTTCCATAAAATGGGAAATAAAACTCTCGTTTAGTTGTATGGGGAACTACCCAATGAAAAATTGATTTATTTATTTTATGACATCACTGTCATGTATGATTTTAATAGTGTATTTCAAATAAATATATAGCATGTTCATGAAATTTTTTTCAACTTTTAAATATGATATAGTAGTTATTTTGTTATCATTCATGTCATTTAAAATGAGAATTTATTTATGCACTAATGTGGGTTATCATCTACATGATGTGACATCAGTCATTTTTTAAAACCAGATATCTTGAATTCTATATATATTTTTATTTTAAAAATAATATTACTTTTATGATATAAGAAAAATCCTTATTGATAAAGTAATTCTAATGTTTATTCCATCAAGATCATTGAGAATTTGTTGTGTTACACATGTGTACATATAGCGTACCATTTCCATTGTTGTAACATGATTCATTTTTCATATCCTGATTATGAAGATGGTTTTAAAAGTATAATTTTTCTATTGAAATTCTAATTCATTCATGATTATTATTTTGGATGTGATAAAATAAATTATTTTTTCTATAGAAAACCTACCAATGTTATTTTAGACATTTGAATAAAATATTATCAAAAAATATCATGTGAACATATTTGATTGTGTAATTATGTATAACATTGTAATATATAAATTGAATGATTAATATAAATTAAAAATAGTTCATAATGAATTTAAAAAAAACATTTTTTTATTAATCCGGAAGATAAATAACATAAATGATTTGATGAAATTTATGTAAGGTATTTCATTTTAAACTTTCCTTTATTAATTAATATTTTATTATATGTAAAATAATATATTTTTCCTGAAAAATAAACTACCCAAAAAAGTGTTATATCATGATTCATTTATTACACATGTTATTTAATGTTTTTTAAATTTACTTATTCCAATTATATATGACATGAATTTCACTAAGTGGTAAGAGTTTCATAACTAAAATGTCAATCATTGGGTTATAAACCTTTAACATTGATTGTATAATGAATATATTATTGTTTAGAATTCATTTTTTGTTAATATTTTACATCTACTTGTTCATTGGGGATTTAAATATTTTACCAATAATAATGTCATTGGATAACATTGACATCAGTGATAGAAAAATTGTAACGATTCTTTATATGGGATTGTCTTATTTGGTACAAATATTATGTTATGCATATATAATAAATTTTAGGTTGTATCTACTAAAAAATTTATATTTAATATCATGAATTTCTTAATATTAAATTTATTTAATGTTTCATTTGATTTTATTTATTTCATGGGGGTTATGATTCTAATGATACCAAAGTGGAAATTTTTTATTTAACAATCCCAACATTATGAATTTTTTTTACAAGTAATTATTGGTGGAATTTTATGATATTTTTATAATAAACAAGATATGTATTCTTATCTTAAAATTATTTATTGTAATTTATTTTCATTCATTTAATTTTACAATTTTATGAACTACAATGATCGAAAAACATTTTTTATGAAAAACTCTAACACACTAGTTTTTCATTTTAGGTTGAACACGATGATTTTCTATTTTTGTTGTTTTTTTACTATTACCAATATCTCTACGATTTGAAGAAGTTATTTATTTGTATTCATGTTTTTTTCAAATCCTAGAGATTTATATTTTTGAGATGGTGTATAAGATGTGTGTTTTCGGGGAATGGTTTGTAGTTACCTTGTAGATAAACTATATGACTCAATTATAATGGACCATGGTGGTAAAAATTTTCATGTTAAAAAACATGGATCTAAAAATGATGATAAATAAATTTTATATATGGCTTCACATAGACTACAAATATTTTTGAAAAATGTGCACCAAGTGTGAACCATTAGTGCCTCCTCAGAAATGACCACATATAGTTGGATCCCAATTTTTTCACAACCATGAGGGATATTAACGTGAGTGGTTTCATTAGAAAATGATTAAAATATGTTTGATTAATTTTATGGCCTACAATGTGTCTAAATTGTGAATTTTATTAAGGTACTATGAATTTAACATTTCACCCTTCAACATATAACTTTTTTATCACCATATACACTTCTTATTTATCAATAATACTCTCATCACCCATTTTTGTTCATCAAACGAATAATGCAAGGAATTAATATATATACTCCATTAAACCATCGTTTAGTCCATTGTTTGTCTCATTTCATTACCCTATTTTTGTTCATAAATAAAGACCCATCTTTTATTAGTTAATTCAGTCTATTTAGAAATATATTGATTGATGATAATATGGATTAATTTAATAGATTTTTACTACTCCTATATTTTATTCGTCGACATAATAGGATAAGGGATTTTACAAGATGGGTATTCGTCAAAATCTATATTGTAGGTGTTCTATGAGTTTTACATCTAGTCCTATGAGTTTTTAATTTGATAAGGTCTATCACATTCATGTTTAAGTCAATATATTACCCTAAAATAAATTTCAAATAATTATATGATAAATATGGATTTTGAATTCCCTATTAAACAATACTATTATAGTATTATCCCATTGACCACAGCATATCCAACCCTTTGGGCGTTACATACATTTCTAACGTTCCTGATTACAAATTAATAGTTGATACACCCCTAGTTGTGTGGTTATTAACATTATAAACAATTTTATGTACTTTAAATGGATGAATAGTTACTTTATCATTTTGTGTCTAGTTTATCATATATCTTATAAATTGTATATAAAATGATTCATAGTATGAAAAAATTAATATCCTAGTTAAATTATTAAATGAAATGGTATCGTATGTAAATATATTATAATAATAAATTTGAATTGTTATTATATATTATTATCGATTTCTTTAAAAATAAGGTAAATTTTTCTTCTAGAGAATATTGTAATCTTATATGAGTTTTTCCGCATCAACCAAGCATGAATTCAAATAATAATTCATTGATAACTCATTGTAAGCATTTCCAACTCATTGGGATGGTTGGAAATGAAGACACATGCCATGAAATTTTTTCAATGTCTTGTTATACATCAATTCCTCAGTATAGTATCACTAATTCACTTGAATATTGTTTTACATATTATAAATTTTCATATACACATAATGGATTAAGATAATTTCACCATATAGGAGGCACCCTAAGTTCTCCACTTCATCACTAGTTAGTAATTTCCCATGACATAATATAGATATTCTAAATTGATTAGACATTATTCTAATAGAAGGACTCTATTCTAGGATTTCTATTACACTTATTAATTTATATATAGGATTCATGGTATATATACTATGAGTTCATTAAAACATCTAATTTCAATGATTCCTTTAGTCTTCTTGGTTCCTAATTTACTATCATTATGACATGGATTCCTTGGTTTCACCTTAGGTCCTATATTTTGTTAATTAAACATATAAACATTGAGTATACATGATATAAATTAACATGTTATTGTTAAAATGTTTATAAATTTCTATTATGATCTAAATTAAGTATTTTCATTCTAGAATCACATTAGGAGTCTTAGCATAACATGGTTATTATTTCATGCCTAAAATTCCAAAGACTATATATATATATATATATGTTGGATCATTTAGTTACATGGGATAGATTTGTATTGATGTATATGGTGGTTCCCTTCTGATGTTATCTCACAACATATATATGTCATCAATTGGTACCCATAAATCATCAATGACATATGTTCAGATAATGAAATGATCCCAGTCATGGATGCTTGATTTATTT
Source organism: Viscum album (assembly GCA_963277665.1). Classification (NCBI taxonomy): domain Eukaryota; kingdom Viridiplantae; phylum Streptophyta; class Magnoliopsida; order Santalales; family Viscaceae; genus Viscum; species Viscum album. The sequence goes on along the minus strand of OY728122.1, from coordinate 466,414,033 downwards.
TCTTATGGGATGCTGGGAGTGTCAGATCGATCCATGAATCATGAATCTATTAGTTATTAAAATATTAGTACAAATTTTTATGATATAAATATATTTATTGCATAACTTCTTCAATGTATTCCTTAGGTTTTATTCTGATCCATGAAACAATTATTATTTTTTATATGATGCTGACTTCGGAATGATTATTATTAATGTATTGGTTTTATAACTATGATTCACTATTGTTTTTTATTCTCCTAACATTATTTTTTAATTATCTCACTATATTTCTACTTTGATCATTATTTTATATTTTCCATCTATCACCTAGAGTTTTTTAAAGTGATATAATTTTTCTGATTCTATACATGATAAGCTACATCAAGATCAGGTAAATATCTAAATATTATTATGTAAATGTAATTGATAGAACCTATATATTAGAATTTAGGTAATAAAAATTGTTAAATTAATTGTGAATATTTGGTTTACACATGTATATATAATTAATTTCATGGTGTCCAATTAATTATGAATTAAAATGAAACCGTTTTTTAAAAAGACTTATTTTCTGAAAAACTATTTAAATATGCACAAAATTATTTTCTGTCAATAAATAGAAGAATAATTTTTTATATTAATTTAATATATATATATATATATATTATTCAAAAAAAGATCTAACTATCAATATGAATATTTCAACACATAATATAAGAAAAAAAATCCATTTTTACGAATAAAAGATATATTTTTGAAAAGGGTAATTTTCCTCCTTTTTTGATGCATCAGTTATTTAAAATATGGTTTTGATACTTTTATAAATTATATTAAAAAATTTAAGCTTCATCATCTAAATATTAATATAATAAATTACATTGAATGAATTATTTTTAGTTATGTTTCATAATTTTATGAGTTTTAAAAAATTACTTATTTTTAATTTAAAACATATTTTCTATCTAAAGAATTTATATTGTTATTTTATATTTGTAATTTATTTAAATTATGATTAGATAAAATATTTATCATTGACTACAATATAGGGAATTTGAATCATTTTTATATTTGTTTTGGACATAATAAAATTTTAATCTTTTCAACATTTTCATTTTCAAAACATGTTTTTACGTTCCATAAATGAAAACAATTATAAATTAATTTTTTTTCCAATTCAATGATTCTACTTTTGAAAAATTTATTCCATAATCATAATTATAATTTCCAAAATTATAATTTAGGTCCCATGTAGATAATATGATTATTAACTTTTGTATTTATTTAATACCATATTGGATGGTAAATATGGTAATAAAGGATAAAATTAATAATATAAATATTATAAAATTAACCTAATACATTTTAGAATCGTAAAGAATTATTTTTTTTCATTAAAATAATCCTTGAGACTCATTTATGATCTATAGAATCCACTTGGATGACATTAATTCAGTTATTGTATTTTTATTCTATAAAAATTTAACATTGTCATACATTTGTTTTTTGTAAGTGAAATATTTTTAATACGGAGTATATATACGATTGTTTGACTATAAATATTATATTTAAATATAAAAAATTTATCAGAGTAGTTATATTTTACTTTTTATTTTATGGTAAGAGAATAAAAAATTAAAAAATTCATAATTATGTAGTAGTAATTGTTTAATTAATGAAAATATCAAATAAATTTTATTAAAAATATATCAATAAATATAATTTGATATTATTAATACCATGAGCTATTTCAGGGGACATGAACTCTCTAATAAGTCTATTGTCAACACATGTCCATCAGCATATAATAAATGGGATTCCAAATGGGGATTCAAGTCCACATAATTATCTAATATTCCTTCCATCATAGTTCATAGGACCCTCTCTATAAGGATCCATAATTCTACCACATCCATTACAGGATTGAGATGTGTTTTTAACAATAAAGACACTATTTCCTACAATAAGAAGGATATATAAGAATATATCAGATGGTCTTTTATATGTATAAAATAAACCATCCGGGATGCATTAGAGTATATGTTCTATTTCTTATTCCATCAGTATGATTAGATAACATCCCTTATTTCTCAAAATGATCATAACAAATATGGGATAGTGGATTTAAAATGGTCATATCCATAAAATCATCAAATTTATTCATTCTAGGAAAAACATTCTATAATCCTTGATAAATAACATGATTAAAATGTATCAATACAATGGCTTCCTCCATCTTATATAATGTGATGGAATTTTATTTTTGGTAAAATATTGGGAAGTAACCCACAGTAGTACTAATTGTCATTCCGTCCAAATTAAAGAGTTTATGGAATATGGAATTACGAAGTATATGATAATTTTATTAAGATGTATTTATAGGATGACTTAATGAGGCACAATATCTAAAAATAATTCTTATATTCACTCATGTACATCCTTCCAACAAGTTAATATAATTCATTACTTACTCCTGATTGAACTGCATGGGTCTCGTTTTTATTCCCTCAAGATACTTAGGACACATCATGGATGATCTATCCTATAAAAAATTAAAATTTCCTTTATGTATGGTTTTCAAATCCATAATTAATATTTTATATTCCTTCACAACATATGAATTTACCTATTTAAAGGAAATAACCAAATAAATATAGAGATCTTACGATGAATATAGATGATTTCATTAATAAAACTTGTTTTTCCTGTAGATGAATTCAACAACAAATAATTTTATTAAGAAAACTAATATTATATCCATAATTTAATGTGATTCATTAACATACCATAAACCTATAATTGATTCCTGAAGTATGATATAATTCCCTTCAAAATAGTGTGGTGAACCTGAACACCAATCATCTCAACGAATATTTGTTTCTAAGAAACGATTTGTTTGAATTCCCAATTTACCATTATCATTTATAATGATGTTATGTGACTTTTTATGGTTCTAATGTCCAATTTGAGTTTCATAGAAGATTAAAATTATATACATTGTGTGGATTATTGTGACACCATACCCAAAAATTCCCAGAATCAATCATCAACTACACTTTTAATCTAATGAATATATGGTGAAAACTATTTAAATTTGTAATTCCTTTGCCCATGAAAAAGAAAAAATATATGTCATAAATTATTTTATTTAAAGGGTATATTTTTCAATTTTCATTAAAAAATTATACCACTCCCTTATCATATGGATTACAATTTTAAATTTAGAAAGCATTAATTATATATTTAAAACATGATTATATTTTTCACTATAAAGTCAATAATTTTTCTATAATGATAACTACATTGTGGTTTAATCCCAAGGTTAAATATATGGATTTAAAAATAATTTCTATTCAAATCTCATCAATTAAAATATATCAAAAACTTCTTATTGGTAAAAAAGTATTTATTAACCTATATTTTGAATATTTTGAATATCATCCTTACCATGAATGTGGGTTTAGTGACCATTAAAATGTTAATCACACTAAAATAACTATTTATTTTATTAAAACAGTATACCCACTAGTTTATTGATGTCACATCAAGACATATAAATCATGGTTTTATTATATTCTGTTTCCTAGTGCACAAGATCAAAACTATTTCTAACATATATACATCATCTTTTTCTTTTACAAATTTTTACAATGAATCATATATTTGTCCATTCACCTGATAAATGTATCTAACTACATCATCCATAATAATAATGATTCAATACAAAAAAAACTATATGTATAAGCCTATAAAAATTAAGACATATTTGGACATTAATTTCATTTTACAATATTAATTATACCAACCCGAAAATTTTCATCGGGCATTCATTTGTAAATAAAAATAAACCCTTATAATGAAATTAAAAATTCATCAATATAAATATTTTACCATCCATTTTAGTGCTTCTAGAATGATCAATAATTGGTAATTTACTATTATTTATTTATATTTAATACCTCTTTAATAGTTGGTTATTATTGTTCCATTTTTATTTCATATAAATCATTTCCTCCTTCAACATGAGAAATCATTAAAATAACAGTAGTAAAATATTTTATATAATAATGATATTTTTGGTCACATAATCCAATAATTTATTTAAAAAATCACATATTATTTGAGTGTTCATCATTTATGGATTTCACCATTTACTTTTATTATAATTCCACATCCTTAATTAATTACTCTTATAAATCCTTTTAAATGTAATGTTCTTTTAATAAAGACATTATTTTTTAAAAAAATTGTTGAGATCCACCAATAATATCCATGGATCATGGGTATCCCATAGTTATATGAGTTATGTTTTAAAAAAACTATTTTTCTTCTGTCATGTTTTTTTACTGCTTTTTTCTAATTATTGAGGTGGTATTACATCGTATGTTACAATCATATTTAGTGGATATATAACTAGACTTATCATCACTATTATAGAAAAAATTATCATTTATAGATATAATAACAAAAATAATACATTAAAATATATTTCAAGCCAGTGTTATTTATATGAAATGATTTTACATGATTGTTGAGGAAAAAAATTCAGAAGACCAGGATGATGTATCATTAATTCTACATAATTTTATTTGTGTCACCTATTTTTTTTATTTCTTTTTACATTAATACAATTTGATTGATCCATATTTAACAATTATTTAATTAGAATTTATTTTCATTTAAGATCATTTAATACATAGTCATGTTCTATAATTTTCATGATGAGTGGCAAATGTTCATCAATGTAATTGACCTGTTCATGAGTAAGTAATATTATATTACATTTTTACATTCATCCAATTTATTCAAAAAACTATTTATCAAAAATATATTCTATTGAGATAGACCTCATGATATGATTACAACATTTACTCAATGTCTTTCTCTTCTCCAAATTAATTACTACATTTTGTTTTCATTTGTTCATCAACAAGGGACATATTTTCCAGAAAACATTTTAATGTATTTTATTTATAATAATGTACATGTTGTGGAGTATTGTTATACAAAATTTTGAAAATATATTTGTTTTCTAATATAAATTTTTATATTCACTATATTTTAGGTAATACAATTATCAAGTCATTATAATATTATTTTTCTATGAATGTTTTTCTATCTCACAATGACTCATTAAATATATCATTGAATATGATATCCCCCTTTTATCCTATGTATATAAAATTTAATATTTTATTAATTTTAGAAAAATGATATATGTAAATTTACAACCTTTTAATTTTAAGACTACCAAATTCTGAAAACGAATCAATAATTTTTTCATTAATCTTAACTACTACGTCTAAATAATCTATTTACTATCAATAAATATTATTCATATATATACAATCGTTTATTATCTGCTCATTAAAATTGAATTTGAATAATAGAGTACTCTTCATGATATATATTCAGATTATATCATATTATTATCTCCATAATTAATTCTAAAACAAGGCTACATATTCTCTAGCGACATTAGAATGAATATATAAAATATTTATGTTACCCATAAATAGATTTAAATCTTCATGGTTAATCTTATATAATATGAAAATATCATTTTCTATCATTTAATATCATAGATAGAACATATAAACTATAATTAATTGAATTAGTAGATATAATACTTCTTCCAAACATATCAAAATTCACCCATGTGTGTAATATTTCATTCTCATTCAATACAATTCATTTAGAAGTTTCAAAGAATGATAAAATGGAATTTTGATTCACAACTTAATATTTTTCTTCATTAATAGTTCATCGTATTTTAAAGATAATTCTTTTTTCCAAACTTCTCCATTATCAATATCATATTTTCTCTACCTTTCTATATAGATATATTTTTCAACATCATCCTACTAAGAACATATATTAAATAAACTACATAACATCAAAATGATTGTAAATGATCAACATCACATAATTATTTCACTTAATTTTACCACCCAATTATATTAATTATAATTCAAACCACTTATTTCCAAACCTGATATATCAATAAAATCTATAACCTATGTTTCTACTATGTTTTTTCAGTTGACAGATGTCTTATAAAACCTTAAATTGAAATCTCATCAACTGGTTATTTTTTATTCTTCTATAATGATCTATTTGAAGTCAATTTCTGTATCCAAATTATTTGAAATTACCAATAATATCAAACCCATCATTCTTTATTTATACATAATATATTACATTCACATTTTCTTTTATCCTCAATTTTAATATTATAAATTGACATTCCATATATCAGATTTTAAAGTGTCTAACAACATATTTATCGAAAAAAATCATAGATATTTATAAAATATTCTTACACATAAATGTAAAACAATACCCCATAACCTCCACTATTAAATAGGCACTTTTATGATATAAATTAGTTCTATATAAATGGATCATTAAGGATATTTATTATTCAGAAATGTTTCTATATATTTTGAAGCAGAATATATTGTTTTTTACACTATATTAGTGATGATATCATGATAAATAATACCATTCCACAGAGAAATGAAAACCTATAAATAGGGTAATCATGATTCAAAATATAGTATGTCTTATAAAAAAATTTCCTTATTTACATTTAGAGGAGATTTTGTTAAATGTTATTTAGATCGTAGGAGGAGATTGAAGATAAATTGAATGATTATGAGAAATACTTATTTTATTTGAAATAATGGAGTATAAAATATATTATTGAAGTTTTGATATCATTTTATAATTTTATATAATAATATTTAGGTAAATTGGTTAACATGACTTATTAATTTATATTTTCAAAGAGATATGTCCACTTAATGAAATATTTGGACTTTTGTTTCATTATAATGGTGTTATGGAATGAATCCACAAATAATAATTTTTAAAGGAATAATTTGAATTTGAGGATAAAGAAAATATGTAATGATTCTATACAAAATTAAAAAATATCAATACATAAAAAATGTTTTGTCAGAGAATGAGTATATAGTTACATGATGAATATGAATTATCAGATATAAAAAACATAACGAATAACATATTCATTCAACTTTTTTAGTTGAGGTAATATATATGATGATAAAGAGATGTAATTAACCTAACTATTTGATGAAAAGTTTGAATTGATGATATATTATATTTAGTGTTAATAATGGATAAATTAAAAATGAATATATTCATTTAAATTTCATGGTATGGTCTTTTCATAATAGGATATATATGATATGTAAAATGATAATTTATATAACATAAACATGTAGGATGTGTTACATATCATATGAATGATAATTAGAGAATATTTAATTCCCTTGAATTTAAAATGGTGTTTGTGATATAGATAATAAATATTTTTCATTCATAAAAAGTAAAATGGATTACATTATATAAAAGATTAGATTGGTTTCACTTGGATAATCCTCCAACAATATTTTATAAATAAATTAAAATTAATGAGATGATAAATAGGGAATATGGAGTTTATATATGTTAATATAGAGAACAATAAACGGTATATATTGAATTTTATTTTGAGAAATTATTTTATTGGTGAAAAAGGTGATAAAATGAATTGATATAATGATTGATAAGTATTGATGACTATCTAGTTCCAATTTAGTATTGGGTAATTGATTGCAAAAATCACAACTAATGAAAATTCATAAGGAAGCTAATTGTGGCTACATCCATTTATAAATACAATATATATTTGGTGAAATACCTGATAAGCATTGTTGGTTAATTTTGAAAATTTTACAAGGACAATGGAGTGTTATTGTTTTGGATATTATTTAATAATGTTTTGGTGATTGATTAAAGAATTTTGAAACATTAATTTTATTATACAGAAAAATAACTTGTTTCCATATTATAGTGTTTTAGATATCTTGTTCTTTCTTTAAAGAAAAAAAACAATCGAATATGTAGAAAGAAATAAAATTGTATTTATATCTAGATAAAGTGGAATTCAATAGGTCAACTTGAAATTGATGAAGGGATACAGTGTGATATTCTGATTTTCATAATATTTAATATGTAAATAATATAATGTTATTAAAAATATCCTAAAATCAATATTTGTATGTTTGTATAATAATTTAGAACATGAATATTATACATGTTTTCAAAAATTATGGTTGAGTAGTTATATTTCTAAAAAATATATTTTGATGTCATTGACTACTCATTATGGGTTATAATAAATCATGTAATTATTAATTGTTAAGTGGAGATGATTACATCCTATAACATTTTTAGGTCAGTAGGATTAAAGGAATTTTATAAATTTGGATTATATTATTGAATGTATATAAGAGTGGAATAAATTAATGATAATGAATTGGTAGTAATATAATTAATAAATAATTAAAATTTATAGAACTAGTATTGTTCTTAGATACTTATCATAAAATTACAATTGATAACATATCTAGATTTTAGGAACATGAACAATGAAAATAATAATGTTGATCTGATTGATTTAGGAATATGGTGATTGAAAAAATAGTGTTTATTCAATTAACATAGAATTTTTGTTCTATACTTACAATTTAGTCTAAGTAATAACATAAATCAACATCCATTAAATGTAATAAATTTTATTTCCCATAATTTTAATATATGAAATATTCAATTGGCCATATATATTTGTGGGATAATGTGTAGTATATATCATACACTCAAAATAATAAAAAGAATAAGTTTATTTCAAAAATATTAATCAATAGAAATTATATTTAAAAATAATTAAAAAAATTCAAAATAATAGAATATTTAATTTTACACATAATAATAATAGAAATGAAATTGGAAATTTTGGGGTATCATAATCTGTTATGATTAACAGAGACATGAAAAAATTAATAAAAAGTTTAAAAAATATTTTCATAAGGATTGTAACATTGTAAATAAATATTATTATATTTGATTTAAACTTTTGGAAATGAAAAAATATTGAAATAGGAAATATTTATATGTTTTTTAGTAATTATATGTCTGTTGTAATTATAGGTGATGGATTGGTATAAGAGTTAACTATTGAAATGGTTACTACGTAAATAATAGTGCTAATATTAAAAATGTATATCCTTTTCAATTAGTAAAATAAGTATTCATAATGATTATAACTGTATAAATTAATATTTCCAAACATATTACATGAAAAAATGTATTAATTATAAGAAAATATTTTTTTATTTTTAATAATTAGTTAAATTTAACTTCTACCTTTCCCATTTTGATATATTTTTTTTGGAAAATAATATGTAATAACAGACTATCAATCATATAATAAATATAAGTGATAAAAAATAGGTATGTATTAACTAATGATTATATAAATAGTTTTTATTCATTTTAATATTATTCTCCAAAGAATTATATGATTTTTTTAAAAAAAATTAATTTTCAGATATTTTGAAATTGAATATTGAAAAATCTAAATAATTATTGGAATCATCCCATCTAAAAAAACATAGTTATAAATTTTTTGTATTTTTCTGAAAATTCATCATTTATATTGAATAATTAAAACATATTGTATATAAGAATATCATATCTTTTGGAAGTAATCATGGTTTAAATAAAAAGGAAAATTTGAAATGAAAATCAAAGGAATTAATATATATATATATATATATATGTGTGTGTGTGTGTATATAGTGATTAAATTTTATAAAAAATCAATCTTCATTTATAAACCTATTGATATATTTTGAAATCGTATCTTTTATTATCATTAAAAAAACTAAATTTGATGTTATAAATTGTACAAATAATCAATAAATTTACTATTAGTTTTAGTTATAGTAAAAAATAAATAAAGTTATCATTTTAAAACATATTATAATAAATTATATTTGATTCATTATTATTTATTCTCTTTCATGTAAATAAAAATAATAATGATGAAATTTTTTTACAATACTACTACCTATTGGTTATATAAACTCTAAATTCCAGTTGTTTTTCCTCACCTATGAAATATGATCCATTACCAATTAACGATCCAAATATATCTATAAAGTATCATATTAACGTTTTTACCCTTGTATTGTGGAATAAACCCCCACATAATTGTTTTAGGACCAATCTAATGTTGGTGACTTAGACTGTGTGGTGAGGGTTCTGAATCCTTGATTTTCATTCATATGATAGATTATTTTATCCAAAAAGAAATTTCTAAACAGTCTTATATTTATCGAAAGGATTTTTTTCATGTTATTAAAATATTTTTTATCTATTACATTGGAAATATCACTCATTCTTTAAATATAAAACATTATTATTAGTTATTATTTGAAAATATTGGTTCAAAATTCAACGACTACTAATTTTAAAATTCATATTATGAAATATATAAAATAATTAATCGATATAATTTAAATTTATAACATAGGATTTAATATTTAATTAAATTTTAATAGAAAACTATAATTTATCTACTTACCTACACTTTTTAAAAAGACATAATAAGAACATTACACTACAATTAGAATGTCACTTCCCAGGAGAATAATTGTGATGTATTTTGAGATATTCCTTTTATAGATAATATAAAAAATAACTTTCACAAATGTGTATAAAATAATGATTAAGTAATATTATTGTTATCAATTAATAATGATAAAATATATGTAGTTGTAATGATAATAAATTAAATGTATCTTAGTCATTTATAATCGCAGATGAAGAATCTTACCATGGAAAATTCAATGAATTTTTAAATGTATAATATATTGTTGAACATATCAAGAGTATTAATGACATGAAAATTATACCACAAAACATATAGAGATTATGGAACAAATAGAGAGTTTCCTTGGCGTATTCCCATGACACAATTTTTTTTCAAAATACAAATTGAACAACCAATATATAATTAATGAAGACATTATTAATTGAATAAGTGATGAAAATATAATAATAAAAAATCATAAATATTATATAAATATTGATTTTGTAATAAATTAAATGAATGATTTTTACTGTACTTTTCTGTATGTTAGTGTAAAATCTGAAGAAATCTAATATGTGAATTAAAGGATCACTCTTATTATCCAGCATTCATAATTATATGCTCTATTTTTCTCTTTATATCTCTCAATTTATTAATATTCTATAATATATTATATTTTTTGAGATATATATGTGTATATTTTTTTTAATTTGGTGTATCACATTATCCCTCTATTTTCCCGGTATGTACATGTCTCTCTAGTTACCATTAAAATATTTTTGTGAATATAATCCTAACAAAGTGAAAAATTATCATTCTTCTTCTTTCTCCAATTAAAATATGAAAATAGTAGTGTATATTAATTATTTTTAAAAACTGCACTTATTTTAGCATAAATATTTTTCATTTATTTTAAATCATTATGCTCTAATCCCTTTAAAATAATTTTTTTCATTTTTCATATAAGATTTCAAAATTTGATTTATTTTATAACCTATTATTAATTCCTTATGTTTTAAATCATAAATATGAGATATATTTACATAAAGTGGAGAGTTGTTTAACAATTAATGTCCAATATGGCTTAATATATTATTTTATAAGGAACATTAATGATACAAAAATGTTTAAATATTGATCAGATTCTTATGTTTCATGTTTCCAACTGATGGGATAATTTCATTTTTCTTTTTTATGTATGATTTCATTGAATATGAAACCCAAATTTAATAAAATTAGATAAATGATGTGAGATTATGGAATTATGTACCCCATCAATAAATATAGTGATTTTTATATCTAATGATATCAGTAATCCTGGGATATATTTAGAGAAACTTATAAATTATTTTATGGGTATTATAGGTTTGGTTATCAATTTCCATAATAATATGATTTATTTATAGTGGTCAAAAAATAATTTTTAAGATTAACAGTATTTTTTCCCACATTTTTTGATTCTAGAGATATTTTTTCCCTCAATCCATCTTCTATGTTCATTTGTATGATAATTTTAATTTTTTTTCATTGAATGATATGTTTACTATGATGATATATTACCCTAGGGTCATTCAATTTTATCCCCTTAGAAGTATTTACAGACCACCCATAGTTTATTTATATCCTTGAGATATCCTATATAGTGAAAGTTTTGTAGTGAGATCTAAGAAAATGTTATAGAGATGGAAATAAAATATTATATTTCTATAAGAAGAGTTTTTTATTATATTACTAGTATTTAAGAAAAACACAAGGACTTTATATATATAGGATTGTTTATAGATATTAATTTTATAAATGATATAACATATTTTATTTAATATGTGGGCCATTATAGTTATTATTAGATGAAGTGGAAGTTAATTTTTTAATTACATCAAATAAAATAAATGGAAAATACATCCAAAATAACATAGATTGAGACATAGTAAAAAGATATTGTATAAAATATATTTATAAGTTATTATCATGATGTTCACCATTTACCATTAATGTATTTTCAAATTAAATTTTTATAATCTTATACATTATAATTTTAAATGAAATAAATGAAAAAGGTGGTATAATTATAATTATCAATATTATAGGATTTTCCTCATTTTATGGAATGAGAAACCTAATGTATATCTAGAAGGAGTGAAAAAAATTAATCATGACACTTTCTCAATTGAATAATGTTTTGAAAAATAACATTAACATACATATATAGACTAATTTATCTTGAGTCCCTTATGTGATAACTATAATCCTCCATTTTTAGCCCTTTTGTACTATTTATCCAACAGAAATGGGTAAACACAACTGGTAATATATTTAACTTTTATAGTTCACTGATAAATTAAACTATTCTGTTTATATTTATCTATTATTTGTAGAAAATTATAAATAGTCTATAATGATATATAATATATATCTATTAGAGGAAATAATATCAATGGAATTATATTAATTTCACAGAATATTTTCCAATTATTACATTCCTCTATGTATATATATTAAAATGTAGATGGATTTACCTATGTTCAAGAAAAGGGGTCATGAATGAAACATTTTAAATGGGAAATAATTCCAAGGAATAGAAGGTAAAACATTATATTTTTATTGAAAATTATATAATGGTTGATCACATATTTTCTAGAATAAATCCATTTCATCAAAAAGAATTATTGATTATATAATTTGTTATCTATTTGTAAATCGCCTATTGTGACCTTATCGTAAATATTGAGAATTTTCAATCCCAATGGTCCAATGAGACTAAAAATAATAAAAAAGGTATCATACTTCTTTGGGTTCAACATAGAAACCACATACATGTAAAAATATTCAATTTACCACATGTAAATGGAGTTGGATGTAATGACCTAGTGAATGCTTGAAAGGAATTATTAGATACTGAAAGTATAGAACATAAAGGGAATAGTGATATTTAATTATTATTCGACCTAAGGATTCCAATAAATGCAATAATAGGAAATATAGTTCACTAAAGCATCCCTAAATTGTTGAAATATCACAAGAACAAGGTACGTAGACACTGTGAATATCATCTCACTAATCCATTGTGAAAAATCTAACTCCATTAAATAATAAGGTTAATATTCTAGGAATACTATATGGCGGATCAAGATAATAAAGTGGTGGTGGGATCCCTAATTATTCACTCATGAATTAAAAATTGTCTTATTCAATTATGGATCAACAAGTATGTTCATATATTTAATAATATAAATAAATATTCAAAAAAAATATTGAGACATGGATCTTGAATTATTGTGCAATATAACATATAATGAAATCATTATATCTTACAAATATTACTTTTCCAAAATTACATTTTTTTGATAAATTTACTATAAATAAATTTATGTTCACTTTAGCATAATTTGATTCTTTAAATGAAATATTATAGTTTTCCTTATATAGATAATATTTCAAGTGATAGGTGAAGGAAATAATATTCCATGTAACAAAATATAATATGTTCCAATACAAGTGATAATAATATTATGATTCCAAATTTTAAAATCCATATAATGTAATTTTATTATTTCATTATTTGAAACAATATCTACCTAATATTATTAATAAAAATAAAATTATTTTTCAGGAAAAAATACACATTATAATGGATTGTGACAATGAAATTCCAAGAAGAGTTTCCTAGATATTCACCTAAATGAGATGTAGGGTTATATATTAAAGATAAACATGAATCACTACAAACATCAAAGCATAAATTTATAATATACACTATATAACTATATGATTTTTATTTATAATCATAAAAATGCATGAAAAATGCATTTATTTATAGAGTACTTCTCTATAGGTTTCCTTAGTAATATTTTTAAAAAATATAATTTTTTAAATGTGCCCCAATGTTGATTTTCATAAACTCATCATGATTAAGATAAATAACATGTAATCCAATACAATAGATAGTTTAATTTTGAGATCAACTAAAAAGGGATATCTGACATATAATAGTGGATAATTGATCAACATATCAGTTAAAAAATATGAGAATGATGATAGTCCTAATAATTCCTCCCAAGAAAAAGTGCTTAACTACTAAATATCGTCATTACAAAGACTAAATCACTAATTTTTATTCGACTTATCAATGGAATTATGAATAATTTATTACTATTGATATACTATTTTCCTTATTAAATGATAATATATATCTATATATATATAAACATTGGGATATATTTTTCTACTGAGTTCATATCCAATTCATGCCACAGTTCCCTTCCCATGTAAGGGGCTAAAATTGAATCCTCCAATCAGATATTATTTGCTAAAGATATATATTTCCTCCATAAATTGAACATTAATGTATAATATTGAAAATATTGATCCCAAAATTATGTGAAAATTCCCATGAACCCATGTTCTAGGGGTAATAATGCTTTCTAAATAAACTGAGATTCTAATTTCAAATCCTCTTGTAAGATTCCATAAGATCAATTTATTTATAGATACCCTATTTCACCCTTAATCAATAAATTAATAAATAAATATCAAGACTTTAGTGGAAAATCAAGTTATTCTAAGTTAAATATGTAATAGTGTTACATAAACTAACAAGGCAGTTATTAAAAAATGATATAAATTATTATTTAACCAGAAGTTATACATATACTGCCAGTGGATATATTTATTGAAAAATAAATTATATATGTCATAAATTTGGGATATATATTCAATGGTTAATTGTTTTGTTCAATTATAAGATGCTTCCACACTACCATGGTGTCTCATACATTTCTCCCTCTCTCATATCCTTAAATTAATTTAATGGTTTCCTCATAAAACTCAATGCATTTAAAATGGGGTTCTCTATTATATCATCTTATGGGTATGATCTCTTTGTAAATTTTTCTCCTTATTGGGTTTTCCTTTATTTCCATTCATTAATATTTTTGGTGAATTTATTTTCCTTTTATTTTAATTTAATGAGACCAGTCAGACACAACTAATTCACTTACAACATGGATAATATTGTTACTCTCCATATCAATTCGGTGATATTATGTTTATTGTTGATTGAGGAATCTAGTGGTTCTATTTTGGGTGGCTTCTTTGATTGATTTTTTATATTTAATGATGGTGGGTTGTTTTTTATTTCAATGTCACTATAAGATATGATTTGGTTCCATCCTTTATTCATCTCCTATTACCCCCAATAATGGTCTTTAATTTTGTCTCACATGATGTAATTATTAGTATATTGGATTGCGGTGATGGATTTTTCCTGGAGGATTCATCTCATGCATGTGGTAGTTCCCCCTTTGTAATTTATTTTATGTTATTGGGTTGTCATTTATGATCCATTTTGTAGATCATGAAGAAGGTTCATATTGATGTATTGTTCCTCCTTCTCCCTCATATTGATCATGTGAACCTTTGGTATTGCCGCCCAAATATACATATAATATATATACATGGAATGGAAATTTTGGTTGTACCCTCAATATAGGGATCCTAAAGACATAATAATGCTTTCTATTGCTAATTTTTACACAATACCTAGTATTATGAGTTAAATAGTTAATAGATAAAAATTTCATGTATAACGGTTGTATTATATTTTTTTTCTATTTATTCTAAATAGTTTTTCATGTTCTGATACATTATTTTTTTTGTGAATGTGCTTTTTGTTATTGGATGATATTAGAGAATCTATATTTGTGGATTATCTAAATTTTCGTTATAGTGATGATGAAAATTTTGTTTCAGGATTTAACTAGTTTTGTCTTTTTTTATATAATGGACTTGACTGGATTTTTGGTGAGTTTTATTGATTCTCTATTGGGATGATGGTGAAGGAGGTTGCAACATGTAATACAGGTTACATTTATTGTTGTGATTTGATTCATGTTGTCCACTATGTGGTGAAATGATTCAATGTATAGGAATAATGATTTTAGACTAAATAATTCATTTTTAAAGCCTCAAGATCTATGTTCCGGTGATGTAATATTTTATATATAATCTAGTCTACCTATAAATTGAATGTTATATTTTGTTTTCTATTCTATTTTTGATATTTCCATTTTTTGAATTGTGATGGATATTTGGTATGGAAGAGTTGAAACATAACCCAAATAATAGTGATTACCAAAATTAGGATTAATACTAACATTTTTATAGGATATAAAGCTAATAAGTTATTAATAATGTTACATATATTAACTAATATTATAGAAATCATTATGTACATGATAAATAAATTCATTAAATAATAACATGCATTTTTTTCAATATATATAATATTCTCGTTCAAATCAATTGTGACAGTTTAATGTATATGTTATAATTATCATACATTATTATAAAAGAATAATTTATATGAAATGTAAGAAAAATTACATTGTGATAGAGAGTAAAAAATACATGGAACATGTCATCATATGTAAATGGAAATAAGTGGATATAATAAAACAGAGTAGATTATTTAATTGAACAAAACTAAATAAATTTTATAAATATATTACTTCCAGAGATTATGTATGTAGTGTTTACATTTTTTATGAAATGTTATATGATTTTAAAACCCACTAACATGGAAGACTCATAAGGTATTGTAATATGAAAGGATAAATGTCTAGAAATTGATCTTCAAGGAGTTGTTGAAATTTCTAGTCATAACACATTTACTCACAATCCAATAAATTAGTGAAGGAATTGTTTAACCTATTAAGAAATAGTTAAACATATATCCCAAAAGACTGATATAAACATGTTACAATTATACATTTACTTCTATTTCATGAATAATACTAGTCAATAAGTTATATTCCAAGAAAATAAAAAATAGTGGATTATTATATAAGTAGAATATATACTGTGACCATATCAATTTTGAGTATTTAAAAATATCCAATACTGTTAGACTAAAAATGATGGTCATACAAATAATTATGTAATGTAAAACATTGTACCTTACACAAATTATTACTCAACAATCAATCCATGCCAATATTAAGGGCACAGAAATGAATGATACAGATATGAGGAAAAAAAATATCTGAAATCAAAGGGGGAACATTTTGACTTTTCCATTGTTTGGTATATTGTAATATGAATTTTGAACTAATTATTAATGGCGTGTTAATGCTTTGGATATTATTTAATGATGTTTTGGTGATTTAATAAAGAATTTTGAAACATTAATTTAATTATACATAAAAATAAATTGTTTTTATATTATAGTGTTTTAGAGATCTTTTTTGTTCTTTAATGAAAAAAATCAATCCAATATGTAGAAAAAATATAATTGGATTTATATCTAGATAAAGGTGAATTCAATATGTCATCTTGAAATTGATGAAAAGATATAGTGGGATATTCTTATTTTTATAATATTTAATATGTAAACCATATAAAGTTATAAAAAATATCCTAAAATCACCATTAATATATTATTAAAATATTTTAGATGATGAATATTATACATTTTTTAAAAAATTATGGTTGAATAGTTATATTTCTAAAAAAATATATTTTGATGTCATTTACCACTCATTATGGGTTATAATAAATCACGTAATTATTAATTGTTAAGTGGACATGATTATATCCTATTAGTTTTTTAGGTCAGTAGGATTAAAGGAATTTGATAAATTTGGATTCCATTATTGAAAGTATATAGGTGTGGAATAAATTGAAGATGATGAATTGGTAGTGATATAATTAATAAATAATTAAAATTTATATAAATAGTATTATTCATAGAGTATAATCATAAAATTAAAATTGATAACATATCTAGATTTTTTGAACAAGAACAATGTAAATAATAATGTTGATCTGATTGATTTTAGAATATGGTGATTTAAAAAAATAGTGTTTATTCAATTAACATAGAATTTTTCTTCTATACTTCTAATTTATTCTATGTAATTACTTAAATTTAGATCAATTAAATGTAATAAATTTCAAGACCCATAATTTTAATATATGAAATATGAAATTGGCCATATATATTTGTGGGGTAATGTGTAGTATATATCATACAATCAAAATAATAAAAAGAATAATTTTATTGCAAAAATATTAATCATGAGACATTATATTTAATAATAATTAATAAAATTTAAAATAGTAGAATATTTAATTTTGCATATAATACTAATATAATAGAAATTGTAAATTTGGTGGTATCACAATCTGTTATGATTAACACAGACATGAAAAAAGGAATAACAATTTTATAAAATATTTTCAAAAGGATTTTAATATTGTAAATATATATTATTATATTTGATTTAAACTTTTAGAAATGAACAATGATTGAAATAAGACATATTTATATGTTTTTTATTAATTATATATCTATTGTAATTATAACTGATGGTTTGGTATAAGAATTGACTGTTGAAATGGTTACTATGTAAATAATAGTGGTATTATTCAAAAGAATAATATTTTCAATTAGTAAAATATGTATTCATAATGATTATAACTGTATAAAATGATATATCAAAACATATTACATGAAAAATATGTATTAATTATAGGAAAATATTTTTTCATATTTAATATTTCCTAATATCTAAATTCAACCATTTTCCATTTTGATATCTTTTTTTTGGAAAATAAAATATAATAACTAACTATCAATCATATAATAAATATAAGTGATAAAAAATAGGTCTTTATTAACGAATGATTATATAAATAGTTTTTATTCATGTTAATATTGTTCTCCAAAGAATTATATGACTTATAAAATATAATTAATTTTCACATATTTTGAAGTTGAATATTGAAAATTCTAATTAATTATTGGAATCGTCTTATATAAAAAAACATAATAATCAATTTTTGTATTTTTCTAAAAATTCATCATTCTTATTGAATAATTAAATCATATGGTATATAAGAATATCATATATTTTTGAAATAATTATGGTTTAAATAAAAATGAAAATTTCAAATGAAAATATAAGAAATTAATATATATATATATAATGATTAAATTTTATAAAAAAATTAATCTTAATTTATAATCCTATTCATATATTTTCAAATAATATTTTTTATTTTCAATAAAAAACTAAATTTGATGTTATAAATTGTAAAAATTATAAATTAATTTACTATTAGTTTTAGTTATAGTTAACTATAAATAAACTTACAATTTTAAAACATACTATAATAAATTATATTTGATGCATTATTATTTATTCTCTTTCAGGTAAAAAAATAATGAAGTCATTTTTCTACAATACCAATACCTATTGGTAATATAAACTCTAAATTCCACTTGTTTCTCCTCACCACCAAAATAGGATCCATTACCAATTAAATATCCAAATATATCTATGAAGTCTCGTATTAATGCCTTTATTCCATTGGATTATGGAATAAACCCCCACACAATTGTTTTAGGACCAATCTAATGTTGCTGACATAGAGTGTGTGATGAGGGTTCCAAATCCATGCTTTTCATTCATATGATATATTATTTTATCCAGAAAAATATTTCTAAATAGTCCTATATTTATCAAAAGGATTTTATTTTCATGTTATTAACATATTTTTTATCTATTACATTGGAAATATCACTCATTCTTTATATATAAAACATTATTATTAGTTACTATTTGAAAACATTGGTTCAAAATTCCATGACTACTAATTTTAAATATCATATAATGAGATATAAAAATTAATTATCTGATAAAATTAAAATTTATTACATATGAATTTATATTTAATTAAATTTTAACAGAAAACAATAATTTACCTACTTACCTAAACATTTTAAAATGACATAATAAGAACATTATACTGCTATTAGAGTGTCACTTCCCAGGAGAATAATTTTGATGTATTTTTAGATATTCCTTTTATAGATAATATTAAAAATAACTATCACGAATGAGTATAAAATAATGATTAAGTAATATTATTTTTAACAATTTATAATGATAAAATATGTTTCATTGTAATGATAATAAATTTAATTTATCTTAATCATTTTTAATCGTTGATGAAGAATCTTACCAGGAACAATTCTATGAATTTTTAAATGTATAATATATTGTTGAAATTATCAAGAGTCTTAATGACATGAAAATTATACCACAAAACATATAGATATTATAGAACAAATAGAGAGTGTCCTTTGTGAATTCCCACGACACAATTTTTTATTTAGAATTACGAACTGAACAACCAATAAATAATTAATGAATACATTATGAATTGAATAAGTGATGAAAATATGATAATAAAAAATCATAAATATTAAATAAATATTGATTTTTTAATAAATTAAATGAATGATTTTTACTATATTATTTTGTATGTTAGTGTAAAATTTGAATAAATCTAATATGTAAATTAAAGGATCATTCCTAGAATCCATCATTCATGATTATATGCTCTCTATCTCTCATTATATCTCTCAATTTATTAATGTTTATATAATATATTATTGTGTTTTTGTGATATATATGTATTTTTTTTAATATGTTGTATCACATTGTCCCTCTATTTTTTTGGTATGTACGTTTCTCACTAGTTACCATTCAAATATTTATGTGAATATAATCCTAAGAAATTGAAAAATTATCATTCTTCTTCTTTCTCCAATTAAACTGTTAAAATAGTAGTGTATATTAACTATTTCGAAAGACTCCACTTATTTTAGCATAAATGTTATTTATTTATTTTAAATCACTATACTCTAATCCCTTTAAAATAATTATTTTTCATTTTTCATATATGTTTACAAAATTTGATTCATTTTATGACCTATTATTAATTACTTTTTATTTAAATCATAAATATGAGATATATTTTAATAATGTGGATAGTTGTTTAATAATTAATCTTTAATATGGATAAATATATTTTTTAAGGATCATAAATGATTCAAAAATGTTTAAATATTGATCAGATTCTTATGTTTCATTTTTCATTCTGATTGGATAATTTAATTATTCTTTTTTATGTATGATTTCATTCAATATGAAACCCAAATTTATTAAAATTTGTTAAATTATGTGAGATTAGGGAATTATATAACCCCTCAATAAATATGGGGATTTTTAAATCTAATTATATCAGTATTCCTAGGATAGATTTAGAGACACTTATAAATTATTTCATGTGTTTTCTAGGTGTGGTTATCCATTTCCATAATAATATGATGTATTTATGGTGTTCATCGAATAATTTTTACGATTAATAGTCTTTTTTCCCAAATTTTTTGATTCTAGAGATATTTTTTCTCTCAATCCATCTTCTATGTTCATATGTATGATCATTTTAATTTTTCTTATTCCATTGAATAAGATGTTTACTATGATCATATATTACCCTAGGATCATTCAATTTTATCCCCTTAGAAGTATTTACATACCACCCATTATTTATGTATGTCCCTGAGATATCCTATATAGTGAATGTTTTGTTGTGAGATCTAAGAAAATGTTACAGAGATGGAAATAAAATATTATATTTCTATAATAAAAGTGTTTTATTATATTAATAGTTTTCAATAAAAACACATGACCTTTATATATATATATATATGATTTTTTATAGATATTAATTTTATAAATGATGTAAAATATTTTATTTAATATGTGGGCCCTTATAGTTATTATTAGATTAAGGGGAAATTAATTTTTTAATTAAATCGAATAAACTAAATGGAAAATACATCCAAAATAACATAGATTGAGAATTAGTAAAAAGCTAATTTATAAAATATATTTTTATATTTTTATCTTGATGTTCAACATTTACCTTTAATGTAATTGAAAATTAATGTATTATAATCTTATACATTATAATTTTAAACAAAATGGATGAAAAAGAAGGTATCATTATGATTAACAATAGGATTGGAATTTCCTCATTTTATGGAATTAAAAACCTAATGTATATGTAGAAGGAGTGAAAAAAATTAATCTTGATGCTTTCATAATTGAATAATGTATTGAAAAATAACTTCAATATATATATATAGACTAATTTATCTTGAGTCCCTATGTGATAACTATAATCCTCCTTTTCTAGACCTTTTGTTCTATTTATCCAATAGAAATGGGTAAACACAACTGGTAATATATTTTACTTTTATAGTTCACTGGTAAATTACACTTTTTTTGTGTAAATTTATCTATTATTGGGAGAACATTATAATTAGTCTATAATGATATATATTATAAATCTATTAGAAGAAATAATATCAATGTAATAAGATTAATTTCATAGAATATTTTCCAATAATTACATTCCTCTATATCTATATATTAAAATGTAGATGGATTTACCATGGTTCAAGAAAGAGGTATCATGAATCAAATGGTTTAAATGGGAAATAATTACATGGAATATAAGGTAAAACATTATATTTTTATTGAAAATTATATAATGGTTGATCACATATTTTCTAGAATAAATCCATTTCACCAAAAAGAATTACTGATTATATAATTTGTTTTCTATATGTAAATTGACTATTGTGACCTTATCGTTAATATAGAGAATTTTAAATCCCAATTGTTTAATAAGACTACAAATAAGAAAAAAGGTATATTAGTTCTATGGTTTCAACATAAAAACCACAAACATGTAAAAATATTCAATTTCCCAAATGTAAATGGAGTTGGATGTAGTGACCTAATGAATGCATTAAAGGAATTATTAGACACCGAAAGTATAGAACAGAATGGAATAGTGATATTTCATTATTAATGAACATAAGGATTCCAATAAATGCAATAATAGGAAATATAGTTCACTAAAGAATCGCTAAATTGTTGAAATATCACAAGAAAAAGGTACATAGACACTATGAATATCATCTCACTAATCCATTGTGAAAAAATTTAACTCCATAAAATAATAAGGTTACTATTTTAGGAGTACTCTATGGTGGATAAAGATAATGAATTGGTGGTGGGATCCCTAATTATTCATTAATGAATTAAAAATTGTCTTATTCAATTAGGGATCAACAAGTATGTTCATATATTTAATAATATAAATAAATATTCAAAAAACAATATCGAGTCATGTACCTTGAATTATTTTTCAATATAACATATAATGAAATCATTATATCTTACATATATAACATTTCCAAAATAAATTTTTTTGGATAAATTTCCTATAAATAAATTTATGTTCACTTTAGCATAAAATGATTCTTTAAATGAAATATTTTATTTTTCCTTATATAGATAATACTTCAAGTGTTAGGTGAAGGAAATCACATTCCATATAACAAAAAATAGTATGATCCAACACATGTGAAAATAATATTATGAATCCACATTTTAAAATCCATATAATGTATTTTAATTATTTCATTATTTGAAGAAAGGTCTTCCTAATATGATGAATAAAAATAAAATTATTTTTCAGGATTAAATACACATTATAATGGATTGTGACAATGAAATTCCAAGAAGAGTTTCCTAGAAATTCACTTAAATGAGATGTAGGGTTATATGAAGAAGATAAACCCGAATCACTACAAACATCAAAGCTTAAATATATAATATACCCTATATAACTATATGATTTTTATTTATAATCATAAAAATGCATGAATAATGCATTTATTTATAGAGTGCTTCTTTATAGGGTTTATTAGTAATATTTTTAAATAATATAATTTTTTAAATGTGCCCCTATTTTGATTATCATAAAACTGCATGATTAAGATAAATAATATGAATCCAATACACTAGATATATTAACTTTGAGATCAACTAAAAAGGGATATCTGAGATATAATAGTGGATAATTGATGATCATATCATTGAAAAAATATGAGAATGATGATAGTCCTAATAATTCCACCCAAGAGAAAGTGCTTAAATACTAAATATCTTCATTACAATGAATAAATCACTGATTTTTATTCGACTTATCAATGGATTTGTCAACAATTTATAACTATTCATATATTATTTTCCTTATTTAATGATAATATATAACTATATATATAACAACATTGGGATACATTTTTCCAATGTGTTTATATCCAATTCATGCCACAGTTCCCTTCACATGTAAGGTGCTGAAATTGAATCCTCAAATCAGATATTATCTACTAAAGATATATCTTGCCATAATAAATTGAACCTTAATGGAAAATATTGAAAATATAGATCCCAAATTTATGTGAAAATTCCAATGAACCCATGTTCTAGTGGGTAATAATGTTTTCTATATAAATTGAGATACTAATTTCAAATTCTATTATAAGATTCCATATGATCGATTTATTTATATATACCCTATTTCCCCCTTATTCAATAAATTAAAAAATAAATATCAAGAATTTAGTGGAAAAGCAAGTGATCCTAAGTTAAATATGTAATAGTGTTCAATAAACAAACTAAGACACTTATTAAAAATCGATATAAATTGTTATTTAACCATAAGTTAGACATATAAATCCACTGGATATATTTATTAAAAAATAAATTATATATGTCATAAATTAGGGATACATATTTAATGGTTAATTGTTTTTTTCAATTACAAGATGCTTCCACACAACCATGGTTTCTCTTACATTTCTCCCTCTCTCATATCTTTAAATGAATTTAATGGTTTCCTCATAAAACCCAATGCATTTAAAATGGGGTTCTCTGTTATATCATCTTTTGGTTATGATCTCTTTGTAAATTTCTCTCCTTATTGGGTTTTCCTTTATTTCTATTCATTAATATTTTTGGGGAATCTATTTTTTGTTTATTTTAATTTAATGGGACTAGTCACAGACAACGAATTCAGTTACAAAATGGATAATATTGTTACTCTCAATATCAATACGATGATATTATGTTTATTGTTGATTGAGGAATCTAGTGGTTCTATTTTGGGTGGCATCTTTGATTGATTTTTTATATTTATTGATGGTCAATAGTTTTTCATTTCAATATCATTGTATGATATTAGTTGGTTCCATCCATTCTTCGTCTCCCATTATCCCCAATTATTGTATTTATTTTTGTCTTACGTGTTTTAATTGTTGTTATCTTGGATTTTGATGATGGATTTTTCTTGGACGATTCATCTCATGCATGTGGTAGTTCCCCCTTAGTAATTTATTTTATGTAATTGGGTTCCCATTTATGATCCATTTTGTAGATCATGAAGAAAGTTAATTTTGATGTATTCTTCCTTATTCTCCCTCTTAATTATCATGTTATCCTTTGGTATTTCTACCCAAATATACATATAATACATATACATGGAATGGAAATTGTGGTTGTACCCCCAATATAGGGATCGTAATGACATATTAATGTTTTCTTTTGCTAATGTTTACACCATACCTAGTATTCTGAGTTCAATAGTGCAAAGATGAAAATTTTGTGTATAAACGATGTAGTATATTTATTTCTATTTATTATAAATTGTTTTTCATGTTCTGATACATTATTTTTTGTGTATGGTTTTTTTAGTTATTGAATGATATTAGAGAATCTATATTTGTGGATTATCTGAATTTTCATTATGGTGAAGATGAAAATTTTGTTTCAGGATTTAACTAGTTTTGTCGTTATTTTATATAATTGTTTTGACCTGATTGATGGTCGTTATTATTGATTCTCTATTTGGATGATGGTGAAGGAGGTTCCGACATGTTACACAGGTTACATTTATTGTAGTTATTTGATTCGTGTTGTCCACAATATGGTGAAATGATTCTATGTATAGGAAAAATGATATCATACTAAATACTTCATTATTGGAGACTCAAGATCTATGTTCTGGTGATGTAATCCTTTATATTTTATCTAGTTTATCTATAAATTGAATGTTTTATTTTGGTTTCTATTCTATTTTGGATATTTCCATTTTTCGAATTATGATGGATATTTGGTTTGGAAGAGTTGAAACATAACCCAAATAATGGTGATTATAAAAATTATGAATAATACTACCATTTGTATAGGATATAAATATAATAAGTTAATAATAATTTTACATATATTAAATAATATTATCGAACTCATTATGTACTTGATAAATAATTTCATTAAATAACAACATATTTTTTATTCAATATATATAATATTCTCATACAAATCAATTGTGAAATTTTAATGTATATGTTATAATTATGATACATTATTCTAAAAGAATAATTTATATGAAATTTAAGAAAAAGTACATAGTGATAGAGAATGGAAAATACATGGAACATATCATCATATGTAAATGGAAATAAATGGATATAATAAAACTGCGTAGATTATTTAATTGAACCAAACTAAATAAATTATATAAATATATTACATCCATAGATTAGGTATGTAGTTTCCATGTTTTTTATGCAATATTATATGATTTTCAAATCCACTAACATGGAAGACACATAAGGTATTGTAGTTTTGAGGGATAAATGTCTAGAAATTGATCTTCAAGGAGTTGATGAAATTTCTAGTGATAATAAATTTACACACAATGCCCTAAATTAGTGAAGGAATTATATAACCTATTATAAATAGTTAAATATATATCCCAAAATACGGATATAAGTATGTTAAAATAATATATTTACTTCTTTTTAATGAATAAGACTACTCAATATGTTATATTACAAGAAAAGAAAAAAAGTGGATTATTCTATAAGTAGACTATATAATGTGACCATAATGATTTTGAGTATTTAAAAATATCCTATATTATTAGACTAAAAATGATGGTCATACAAATCATTATGTAATGTAAAAAATTGTTCCTTATAGTAATGATTACTTAATAATCAATCCATGACAATATTAAGGTCATGGAAATGAATGATACATATATGAGAAAAAAATTCTAAAATCAGAGGGGGAACATTTTGACATTTCCATTGTTTGGTATATAGTAATATGACTATTGAACTAATTATTAATATTATAACAGAGCATAATAATTTGTAATCATTTATATCGTTCCAATATATCAATAATAACCATCCATATTGTTTCTATAATTATGTAAAGTTATCTCTTTGTGATCTTTTGGTGGGATGATATGGAGAATAATATTGTTAAATATATATATAATTAAATGGTATTTATAAAACATAGGGAACTATTTTAAATACTTTTTGGGATTAATAGCCATTTAACTATTTCAATAGGGAAATTATATTACCTCATTTTTGTCTTTAACAAATATTTTCTAAATGCATAAAAATTGGAAAATAAGACATGAGTTATGATTGAATAATTTAAAAATATTTATAACCACATTTCCATTTTGGAAGACATATAACACAATCAACATTCCAATATATATAAAAAATAATTTCTATGGATGCATTGAATGAAACTATTTATTTATAATGAATGAAAATATGAGGGTTATGTAATGGTTTTAGTGGGTAATTATGAAGGAATTAGACATGAAGATAAAAATTATTATGGAATATCATTATACGATAAATAGTAAAAATAAAAATACCATTCAATATCTGGGTGACATGATCAATGATTTCACTATATACCAGAAATAATGATTAGATCAACACCTTCCTCAGTTATATTTCTTACAAAAATATAGCCTAGATTCAAGAATTCATATAGCTGCATATGATTCCCGGTATTGGATAAAATATAAAAATCAATCATAGAAAATGTATTTGATAATTTGAAACTATTTATACCAGAATAGTTATAATGAGATGATAATATAATATAATCCATTAAATAACATTATAGTGAGTCTCAAAACAAAAAATAGGCTGATAATATTTTCTCAGACATAGATTTATAGGTTTATATTAATTAATTTTTCAAAATACCACTATAATAAAATGTTATGTGGTTAAGGAATAATTATGAACATTTAAATTTTTATATAGTCCGATATTATATTCATAATGTTATTGTGTTTGTGTCCATTTAATGTTCCCTACCACAAAACATGTCTCATGTTCATATTTTTCCCATATACCTAGATTGAGGAATTGTATGATATTTTTTTCATATATACTAAATCCTTAGTAGGAAATGGCTTAGCCTGATATCACTGATGAAGAGTATCTATTGGAACTTATAAGTCATATTGATATCATTTTCTAAAATACGAAATGTTATTTTTTTTCAAATTATTTGAATAAATCATAGGCATGGTTAAAAAATATATAGACTTTATAAGCAATGAAAAAATCATCCTTCACCAATATTCTTCTTACGAATTTTATGAAATTTCATGGTCTATATTATTGAAGAGGGGATGAATATAAAATCCAAAAAAATCAATTCAAAACTTTTCCTTTCTAAATATCTATATGGTTTAATTTATTTTATAAATTATAACCACTAAAAATTAAAAATTAAAATAATTGTATTTAATACATCCGATTATATATTCATAATTATTATAATAATAATCCATAAAATTTAAAATTATATACTATTTTTTAAAAAAATATACTAAAACATATCTAGAATTGTAAATTCTTGTGGGTCCTAATCTCATATAGTTGACATAGGCATTAAAAATAAACAAAACTATAAAAAACTAAAAATAAAATTTTATTCAATAAATATAAGTAGAGATTATAAAATATTGTCTGGGTGAATAATGAAGAAGATAAGAAATAATTATATGGTGTGTACTTATTATATAAATGTTGGAATAATAGATCAAAACTAGGAATAATAACAAACTATTGAAATTGAGACTATACCAATGAGGTAAGTAAATATCTATAAAATATTATCTCCAATGTTTAAACAAGTAAATATAAATTGTTCAATTCAATAAAAATATTTCACATTTCATTCAACATAAAAGGAAAACAACTTTAATTTTTAATAATTCATGTTTTAACATACATTGTTAAATACTAATTGTTATATAAAAATTTAATTTTCTAATATAGAATAAAATTTTAAGTAATATATATATATATTAATTAGTATAAATAAATAATAATTATGAATGATGAGAAACAAAGTTATTATGACTCATGGAAAAAGGAAGTAATATTTCATCAAGATAAAATTATTTTCCAAGAATTATATGATTCTATATAAATATTAATTATATAATAATTTTAAATTTAATAATATAAATTAGAATTAATTTTCATAATAATAATGTCTAAATTATCTCAAAATTATTCTTTTTAATTTTTATCAATTTTATTTTCTATTGAATAGTATAAAAATAAACATTTATTAATATTTCAAGTATTTTAAAATCATTCTAAAATAAAAATTAATAAAAAATATTGAAGAAATATGTCACATTATATAATATATTTAATAAATTAATTTATTTATTTTAAATTATTAAATGTAATTTTGAAACAAATAAATAATTTTTCAAAACTTGTGTTTTATTTCCTTCATCTTCAATCATTGTATTATCTTATGAATTATATTATTTTGTTAGGAAATTTATTTATTGATAGGCTTTACAAAAATCACACATGAACTATTATTTTTAATCCATATTGTAATTAAATTCAATAGAATAGGACTTATTCATTATCATGGGCAATAATATTAAAATAAAAATTAGATTACTCAAAAATTCCTCACATAGTGTTATATAAATACCGCTACAACACCACTTAATCCTCTCATATAAGACACATTACATTGAAAAATATGTACACAAATACCTTTCTAAATAATTGAATCCCTGGAGTTAACCCCTGATTCCAAAAAATTCTATCATTTAAATGATTTTGGATCAATTCAAATAATACAACTCTCTGTGGGATGTTAGGGTGGTGAGTCTCTCAATATTTTCTTTTTTATGATTTCTTCCTAAAACTATTACAATGATCTTATTTATTTAATTACCTAATTCTATTCCCATGGTATTGAAATCCAATTTATCAATTATTACTGACATATAAAACATTTTCTCTCAATTCACCCTTTTAAATATTTATTTATTTAGTAAAAATACATGTTTAATATTCCATGACTTCTAATTATGAGTACCAGCATAAGAATTAAATAATAAATTAGATCAATATATTTAACAATATAATTATCATTATAATAAGCTTTATTTATATTAAACTCTAATATATATATATATATATATTATCTCTTCTCATTAAAAATATATTGAAAATATCATTTCCCTCATTGATGTTTTTTCTACATAAAGTAACAATATAGTTTAATTATTCTCATAATCCATTCATTTTTATTATTAAAAATTGTTTTCATGATTTAATATAATATTAAATTTACATTATAACAATTATATTGTTCTATAGTGATAAAAGTTCCAATGATATCAAGTTATTAATTATAAACAATTGTTGCCATTTATAATCATCAAAATTTGTATATATATATATATATTAATAATTTCAATTCATAAAATTATATAATAACATGAAAAATTTACAAGCTTCATATTGGTGCTTAGGTGTCCATTTAATTTCATCCTTTAATCATTTTATCTACACCAGAGTATTATTGGACTTAAAAATAGATAAACCCCCAAATAGTTCCTCTAAAAATTAATAATCTAACAAGTAAATAAAATAAGAAGTCTAATGAATATCTGT
Organism: Viscum album; assembly: GCA_963277665.1. Taxonomy (NCBI): domain Eukaryota; kingdom Viridiplantae; phylum Streptophyta; class Magnoliopsida; order Santalales; family Viscaceae; genus Viscum; species Viscum album. The sequence goes on along the minus strand of OY728122.1, from coordinate 466,383,074 downwards.
GAATAAATAAATATAATTTTTTTGACACATATAATTAATTAATTTACACTTACCATTAATGAGATCATTGAATCATTCAATGTGATCAATGACACAAGGTAAGGTGTGTTTAATTCTCTTTCACATTCTAAATAATATGTTATTTTTCACTATCATTCTATATCATTTCTTATTTATCCCTAATATTTTAAATAAATATATATAATTTATGTATATTTTAGTGATTTATATTTTCCATAAAACCTTTAATTTCATTTGATAGCATGTCTCTCTAGATTCATTCAAAATAATTTATTTAAGAAACCCCCACTAAAGGGAACATTCCTCAATCTTTATCCATTTTAGTCTTCATTATTATATTATTATTTTTTTCTTTTATTTATAAAAATTATAATTATATTAAAACATGGTTCTTTAATTTATAATTTTATGAAAACTATTTTATCTTTTACCATTAAATTATTTATTTTCATTTTTTAAAAGTATAATAAATTTTGGTCATTTTAACACATCATCATCAATTTTATGCTCACATTAAGAACAATATTTAAGTTCATTGATAATATTTTATATTAATTCATTTTATCTTTAAATAAATTATATCTATAGGACCATGTATTATACATCAAATGGATAAATATTAAAATATATGTTATTTTTCACATTTATTTATCATGGGTTTGTTTCGTGTGTATGCATCATGTAAGATTTCTTTTTTATTTAACTAATAAGAATAAAATATTATGATTAAATAGGATTTATATGAAATATATATTCCCCAACATATTGAGAAATTATATATGTTTCATGAGGTTTTTATCCATGGACCATATGTGGCGTCTCATATTTATAGTGTTATGTGTGATTCGGGTGTTTTTTGTGTCATAAAAATTTTGTGTTCCATGGAAGTGATACTACAACAATATTTCTAATAAAATATAAGTTTGGGATAGATTTTAAGACCTAGTTTAAATTTATTCTCTTATAAAATTCTCCCATTTTAATATTTATTACCGTTTTTTATTATTTAATGTAATGCATATGGACACTTATGATATAATAACCCTAGATTAGGATATTCTATTAAATCAATTGGTTTTAGGGATAACCCATTTTATATTGAATATGTCTAATATATATTGTTTAATTATAAGAATATAATGAGCATGATTAACATTTTTTTATAGGGGGATAAAATAGTTTATAACTTATCTAAAAATTTCTATTTTTTAATAATTTAATATACACACTACACCTATATTTTTTTGATTATGTGTATTAATTTTAAAATAATTAAATATTATTAGATAAAATATATTTACTTATAATCACGAAAAATATCAATTTATAATGGGTTTTTACGTTCCCACATGTTTGAGTCCATAATACTTTATTCCCAAAGAGAGACAGTCAATGGAGAATTTCATCGAAAATCATATACATTATATTCGTCAAGATGATGGGAGGATTGGATCACCAAACTATATTTTGGAAAATTATTTCCTACCATGGTTGTCACTTGTATATATATAATACATGGTAATGGAACATACGTCATATTTTTAGTTTCAAAACTAGTTCACCTCGAGAATTATAGTTGAGGAATTAGAGAGAAATATAGTAGATTAATCCTCATTGTATAAGAACTATATAATTTAGTTTCCTCTTGGAAAATAGAATATAAAAAGTATCCATATTATACCCATAAAATGGGATTCATATGATTATTAAATTAATTTAATTTGAGATCATATTATTTGGTTTTACATAATGGAATATGTTTTACCCTTTATTTTCATATGATGAGCTCTAACAACATGTTATTTAATTTTATTTAAAATAATGTATAAGGAAAGAAGTACAATGAAATTATTAGTGTTGAAAATATATGAGTTTATCAATTTTTGGGATATGATCAATAAATTTGGATTAATGAGGATGGATGGGGTCAATATATAAGGTATTGTTTATTATGAAGAAGTATTATCTCTTAAGTGATATGTAATAATGAATTAAATAATATTAAACCTATCAGGTATATGAATCCCTATGTTGTGTCATGATGTCATTAGGGATATATCATAACATATATAAAATGTTCCGATGGTTGTATGGACTAAAAAAGGGAATTAGTTAAAAACTGGGATATTGGGATATTTATATTAAATCTACGAAGATGAATCCTAAGTATTTTGTTCGTGGTAGTATTCAGAGCCCATATAGTACAATTTAACCATTTAAGGTCACGCTAGTGTAGGAATTAACAAAAAATAATTCATTCTATGACAAGAATAAAAATAATGGAAGATCAACCTATATGAAAATATATAGACATGGGATAATTTTTCTAACAACTTAGAATATATTACTAAGAATGATACAAATAAAAAATGTATATGTACATCCATGGTTTTTATATATGGTGTCGAATTCAACTAATACTTGGTCATGTTATTGGAAAATACCAAGGCATTGAATGTGATGTGGTAAGGATGTGTGTGCTACTAAATTAGCTTTAATATGGAATGTTGTGGGATTATAATATTATGGTGACCATAAAAATAATTGTTCAATTAGAACTATTTAGAGTCCCACTAATAGACTTATTTTAGTATTCTAGAGGCATGGTCATCATAAATCCATAATATGACAGGGTTCTTTGTTGGTGTGAAAATTCAAAGATAAAAGATCACCAAACAAATGACCAGATTTTGTTAATATGGGATATACGACTAAAATGAAAGATTATGGTTGAAATACATTCCCCATCATATAATTCATGAGAATGGGGATAAGGAAGGTATTATGGATATTGAATCATGTAATAATGTATCGGGGATTCATATAGGAGGGGTAGCTAGCACCACTCCATGTCTAGAAATGAATGATGAAGGGGCTATTCACTGTGAAAAACTACTCTAGTGTTTTTTTGAAAAGTGCCATCAATATCAAGGAAATTATAAATATTACATTATGATGAATATAGGTGGCCACTAATTTTCAAAATATTTCACATCATGGGTGGGGCATGATATAATTCATAACCTACATATGAATGTTGGGTTTTCATGGGTGAGGTTTCAAATTTTATTTTCTTATGATTTGACCTGAGTGGTTAATGGCCATTAGGTCTTATGAATAACCAAAATGTTTGGGGTGAATGTTCCACTCAGAGAGAGAATCCTACAATGTGGTGTAGACAAAATAGTTTCTAAATAAGGATAACTACAAAAGTGTATTGTTGAAGGATAATTGTTTAAAAATATGATATATTTTGATAATGTGGTTTTTTTAAATAGACACTGAATAATATCCATGGGTTTATGTGAGATAGTTCTAACTTGATGGATTTCATTGAAATGGAATAGGTAATGTTTTGAGATAGCAATATATATGAAAACTATCTTTAACTATCACAATGATTATATGTAAGTAATGATCTTTTTTATCTAATTGTTTCCCTACATCTACCTATATTTTTTTTCCTCTCCCTTTTGAAATATTCCCTCATAAATTTAAGTATTATCATTATTGATTTGAATGGTACCTGTTTATAAACATTTTAGTGGTATTTAATGTAATCAGTCACTGTATGGGTTCTAAAATCTAAAAATATATTGGGGGACCCGTGTATGTCATATATCATGAATGGTTTCTCACACTCATCGGTTTAGAAATCAATATATCCACAAACTGTGTGTGATAGAATCACATGGCTAGGTTTATTTTTGATGTAGCCTTTTCTTAGACCAATTTGAGTTTTAGGTCTGTACATGGTTTCACAAATGGATCTCGAAAATCAAAATTCTATTTTTATTGATTCACCCATGGTTGATATACTACTGAATTTTTCAAATCATCTTTATTAAAACTCAAACTTATTGATAGTATCTTCCAGAAAAATTTCGTGTGTATACACTATATTAATAACTAGGTGTTCAATTTTTTTTCATTGACTAATGAGTATTTTTTTAGAAACTAATACAACATCATAATTTTGGTTTATGTGGAATTTATTGTTTTATTAAACTAATTATTACAATTATCGTATGTTAATAAATGTTTCAACTCACCCCATTATCTATTATTGAGACAATGAGAGAGTAATGTGGTTATTTTTTTGACCAATGAAATTTCAGATTTCCAATGTACAAAAATTGAGCCATGTAATATTATGAATCTTGTTGAAAACATCATATCCATCAATAATATGTTTTTCAAATTATTTTGTTACACCAAAAGAAAAAAAAATTGATTTTAGTAGGGGTTCCAGTTTAAGACAAATAAAAAAATATGTTGTTATTTGTTGTTAAACCATATTTTTATGTTCTATATCATAAAGTATAATGATATTTTATAGGTATAATCAAATAGTATTTTTTCAATAGTGTAAATGAGTCCTAATAATTTTAATGATATAAAAAATGTTAATCATTGAGTATCATGTTTCTTTACCTTATTTCCATGGTTCTTTATAGGGATATAATTATCTATATTGTACAAATATATTTAATGTAATGGAATATAATTTAAAATATCTTATTGAGATCATTCATTAAAAAATAAAAATTTATTTGTGAAAACATAATTGATAAATATCAGAACATGATGGGTGTTCTGAATCATGAGGATTAATTATATGTTTTTGAGAATGATCTCTCAATTAAATCCACCTTCATTTGTCGTTATGTTTATAAATAAGTTAATGAGAAAATTATAAATTATAATTTTAAATCTCTCTTTTTTTCATTATTCCACGGCTGTTAAAGAACATTTTAAATAGTTTAAATTGAATGAGGTGATCAATTGGATGGAATATCATAAATACCACAACTATGTGAGAGATATAATTAATGATTAATGAAATTAATTTTTCCATTCAATGTTATTATATATAATCCTTTTTTTAATCAAATAATAAAAATGATAAGTGATATAAAGAAGACTGGAAAAGTATCATTCCACCAAAATAATGAGATGACCATTTATGTTATCCATTGTTTGGGATTATATATTCAGTTACTTATTATTTTTAATATGATCATGATTGACGATAGAAATTATATCCTTCTCAATATGTTGAGTGAAAAAAATATATACCCTTAAAATTTCACACTTGATCAAGATGATGAATATAGGAAATGATAAAATCAATTATATAGTGAATAAAATTCCACAAGTATATTAATTATCAATTTTTTTTATAAAATTCATAACTAAATTATATAAATCTAATATTTTTTTAAATAATTATGAATCTTTAAAAAACTATTTATCTATAATATGAAGATATTTATTAAGGAAAATGTATATGGTATAACTGAATCATCTATTTATGCTAATAATATAAATTTATTTAATTGATAATAAATAAAAAAATTTATTACATGTTTTTAATATAATGTTGAATGTTACACATTGAGGTTAAATGACCATATGTTGCATTATTTCTTATCTATAACAAAAGAGTCTTTCGTATTTGGGAGATAAAAAATGATTCAAGTATTTTTATCAGATTCCTTTTTTTATTTCCCAATCTCAATGGTCTATAACTAATCTATACATGAGTGAAAACATAGCGTCATCCGTGATGATGTGAAATTATATACATGAAATTTTTAGAACATATTGAAATGATTTAAAGTGGAAAATAATTATTTATCCATTGATCTATATATTGTAACATATCATGTCTCCCTTCACCAATATTTTAAATATATTAATATTCATGATTTTGTAGATCCTAATTTTTATACACGACTAAAAATTATTATTGGTGCTAATGCAATTACATTAATAATTTCTTTTTAGTTTATCTTCAAATAATTTATAAAGGATACAATATGTATTTCATAAAATTTTAATAATCTACACAGTCTTCATGAAAATTGTATGAAAAGTATTTTAAAAGCTAACATATTTTTTTGTATACACAGAAATATTTTTTACAGTATATATGGGGACATTTTTCATTATTCTGCATTATGATGTATTATTTGTGAAAAAATTTTACACATTCAATGACTAAAATGATTTTTATGTCCATATCATTCCTATCATGATAGGGATTTCATTTATAATAATCATAAACTATTATTCATGTTATATGAATAAAATAATTAATAACTTGGATAATATTCTAAATTAATTGTACATTTGAGATCATGATAAAACAATATAAAATGATAATATTATAACCGTTAAAATTATTTATTTTTGTTAAGTATACCATTTTCAATTTCTACTAGGTGATTAAAATAATATTGGCATCCAACAATTCTGTAATATTTTATTATTACATTCAAATTTTTAGGAATAATTTATTGCTTGTGATTTTAATTTTTCTGTTATGGAAACCAAATATTATTTTGATTTTAAATTGTAAATGATTTATTAAAATATATATATATATATATATTAATTAATGTATTTTTTATTTAAGGAAAATGGATCTATATTGTACTAATATATTTCGCCTAATAATGATTTCAATCATTATGGGATTTTGTATCTTTTGAAACATAATAATAAATCCACAAATTTTATTAAATGATCTCAATCAAATGTAAAAAATCATTTTTTGAAATGAATAAAAATGATTTAATCAGTTCATAGTGGGGAATATATGGACCTATATTTTTTTAATCTACATTATTTTGGTATCTTATTAATATTTATTTTAATTAGTATAAAATAGTTTGATAGAGTTTCTTAAGGGATGATAACAACATTTTTGAGTGTGGTTAAGATTATGATAATTCATATAGACATTATGTGTCCTTATGTGGTTATTATTTATAAAGAACTCATTTAAACTAAATTAAATTCAAAAAAAATAAAGACAACATTTTAGAAATTATATTTTGAATGGGATATATCCTAATTTTTATTTCATAAATATATGTTGTTATGTATAATATGTTTTATATTTTACCAAATGTAAACATATTCCAATATGTATTGATTGTCTATTTTGTTGTTATCCCAATGGTATAATGGATTAATTTTTTATTGGATAATTTTTAATCTAAAATATAAATTTATATCTCAAAATATATTTAGTATATAAGTTACAATTTAGTCATCTTTAAAAAAATAAAAGAATTTATTACTACGATGGAATAATTATAAAAATAAATAATTGTGGAAAATGAACTAACTAAATGTACAATATAAAAACAATGTTCTAATATATTTTATCAAACATTCAGGACATATGGATTTATAATTTACATTTATAGTAATTTCAATGTCATACAATATGATATAATATTTTCCCATTGGATAATCATAATAAATGATTAAAAAATTGGTAAATTGATATTTCATAGGATACATAATACATATATAGTTACATTGGTTACAGAAACTTGTATTCACATTATATGGTTTTAGTTTTTGGGTGTATATGGTTCCTTAATAATATTTTTGAGTGGTGTGGTAAAGTGTCAATATATATTTATCACTTGATTTGTAATGTTTTTAATTAAATTCACAGTATTTTAGTTGATGAATCATTTTCCCTCTCAATTTTGATGAAATATGTTTACATCCATTAATTTTTACTAATACATTATATTTTATATATGTATATTAAAATGATATCAAAAACATATTCATTTTTAGGAATGTATTTAATGATATCTATATGGTAAAATTCGACAGTGTTTAATGTCCATAAAAAGATGCCAGTATAAATAATTATAGGGATCTAATTGGTTATTTAAAAAAAATATTGATAGAAGAACATTAGATATGATAATTACATCAGTGAGTTTAATGTTTCAATTATTTAGGTCATTAAAATTATATAAATTTTTTATTATAGTTGTGTAATAATTTTCTATTATAATATTTATATGATATATACATAATTATAAATTAAATCCAAAAAACATGATTATTAAAAAATTAATTGGTACATTTCCTATCAAGAAATGATATTTATGAACATATATATCATATTTTTATAATGGTGTATAGACAATAAACTCTGTTATTTCAATAATATTTTTAAAATATTTATACTTAAATAATTAAGTAAAATATTTAACCTAGAAATCTCTAAAAAGGGTTTGATAACAATGATTCATTGAAAAATTATTTTATCGAAAATTAATTCATTAATGGTTGAAAAAAATAATAAAAAGTTTATATTCCATATTTTTTTGAATTCTAATTCATTCATGTATGATATGTTAATTCTCTTCCTATTATTTTATATTAATCATCCATGATGATTACATGATTAAATCTCAGAGAAATCTTTTTTTTGTTATAAAGATTATTTGTAAGATCATAAAAAGAAAAAATGAATACCTATGTATTATTGGTGGTGATTTAATTCATTTTGTAAATTATCACTACAAATCATAGTTTTTGAAAATATAATTGTTATTATAAAATTGAATAACAATTTGTGGTTTTGATGAATTTGAGAAAAAAGATTAAATTTTCTAAATAACAGATAGTATATTAATGTATAATAAAATCTAAATAGAACTAAATATCTAATACAACTAAATATTTTTATTTCAATATGATATTCATTACAAGAATACATATTTTCCAAGATTATAATCTCATAATAAAATATTATTTTTTTAATAGTGTAGTGTTTGAAAAATGTAGTGATATAAAGGATCTTCAAGGATCCAAATATATTCATCATCAATATCATGAGATTTGGGAAAATATTTACATAGGTGATAATAAGATATTTCATGATGTGATAGTGGATAATAATGGGGCCCTAATAAAATAATTCCATAAAAAATTGTTTTAAATCCGAACTTACACTCTATATATTAGATATTTGTGTGATGAACATAATTAATAAATAATATTATTTTATTCTAAAATTTATTATTATTTTATTGGATTTTGGATTTTTATGTTTTGTAAGGTATTTTAATAGAAATAAAATATCATTAATTTAAATTTGATTCATATAACATGGATTATTATTCGAAGATAAAAGATTGTAATATATATATTACCTATATATCCTTGATTAATGTTTATCTTTTATAGTTTTCAATATATGTTATGGTCATTATGAATTCGATTATTAATATATAGATAAAATAGAAAACACATGGGATATAAATAAATAGGTACAAAAATATAAGTTTTTAATATAAATTTCATGTATTGTTATAAATTTATTATCAATAATCTCTTTTGGACCATAGAAATAATAATTCGATTTGATGATTTCAAACAACTACATACTTTTTATTTTTTTTACAACGATATATGTATAATTTTTTTATTTTTTTTAATATAAAATGATTGGAAATTTTATAATTAACGCATAGGAATATTATTATCATTGACATATTGTGCCCTAGAAAATGATTGTTTAATGATGTTATTACCCTTAATTGAGTTGGGAATAATTATTTCTACAGATGTGTAATGATAATAATGAAATATGTAATTATTAATTTTTTAGAAATCATGTTATTTTAATGAAATATTATATCTATAAAATGGTTATATTATAGTTTCATGATCCATAATATAAATCTTAAGAAAATAGTAACAATATCAATGAAATATTGCATTCTAGATCTAACAAAAAAACCTTTGTAATTTTTGTATTTATGATATATTTCTAGATACTTATATTATCATATGAATATAGTCCATATAAAAAGTCACATCCACCTTTAAAATAGATCACAATGAAAAAAATTAGATAAAGTTAAATATGATAATTCTGGTTATTGTTATTAGGACATGTTTTAATGTCTCATCCGAGGGACATGTCCAATAAAAATGAAATTAGAGACTCAAATAATATTCCAGCACATCCAAAAAAGTCTCCTCCAAATTAGAAGAGGATGGAAACCATGGATGTGAGATTATATAAATTATATGTCTATTATTTATCTTTACCCCATAGTTATGAAAAAAACAAGAACAAATGTATATTAATTATTAAAAATTTTAATTTTTTTAATGATTTAGAAATGAATAAATAATATTTATTAAAAACCCAAAAAATTACAATGACACATGCTGACTCAATGTAACTAAATATATCTAGAGTGTAAGAATGAAAAACCACACAATATGTCACAATAGTGTATCTTTCCCCTAATTAACATTGTATAATAAATCTAATTTTTAGAAATCTTGCCTTATCTATTATCTATTTAAAACTAAATCGATGTGTATGTAGTGATAAAAAATTATTATTATTTAACGAATACATTAATAAATATTATTTAACGAGGAAAGTAAATAAATAATGTTGTGACATTATAAGATATCAATGTAGTTTTCTAAATAATGTTAAATTTTCAATGTATAACCATGAACATTTCCAAAGGTGTATTGAGATTTTTTATAATAACCATTTTTTCTTTTTATGGGGGTCTTTTGTTTGGTTTATTATATGTGGAGTATTTTGTGGAAATTTATAAAATTTTGAAGGAGGAGTTGTAGTGCACAATTGGAACACACTTTTCCAAAATTGTGCTCCTTATCCCAATAAAATATGAGAACTCGGACAGAGGTTATATGAAAGGATGGTACAAGGTTTTTCAATATTTTCTCCCTATTAAGATAAACCATTAACCCCATTAGGGATGATCAATATTAAGGCATATTGTTTTGAAAAACCTCTTCCCCTTCCAATTAAATTATGCACATGTTTTCACCTAACCAAAATTTTTATTTCAATGTTCCCTAACCACCTATATTATCCCATAATCATATCTATCTCATCCATAAACATTCACTGTCATTTTGTAGGCTCCCTAACATATTCTAATCCCACCTAACCTCTTTTATTGGCGAATTAAATGGATGATTGATGATATTCACCTACCCGGGTAGGTGTTTCACCTCATTCTGATCTCTATCTCTCTCTTTTTTGCCACATTATAAATTCGTGGGGGATGTTAATCCACTTTTGGTTATACATATATATATAGGATTATTAGATATTTAACTATTTGATCTTGGATACATGTTTTAGAACTAGGACAACTTTCCTTCTATTTTCATGATTGGTCTATTTGAAATTATGATTTCAATTGATGAGTTTTTGTCAAAAAATTGTTTAATGTGGTCTATTATTCAAATCCCAATGTATTGATTTCAATAAAATTTATGTATTTTTATAAATTCTATTGTAATTTTTTCAATTGAGTTTAAAACATATAATTAAAAAATTGGTCAAATTAATTAACTACAAGATCAATAAATAGAGATATTGAATTTATTGAACTGGAATAATTAATTTGTGAATTAATTAAGGGAATATTGGGATTGTGAAATTATTTTAATTAATTATTGAGTTAATTATTATAGAATTTTGTGATTTTGTAATTGGATGAATTTGGTTAATTAATTATTACAGTAATTAATGGAATTAACATGATTAATTAATTGTTTATGTAATTAATGAAATAGAGTTGATTAATTTTTTATTGAAATAACTAATTAAAACTAGTTTATTAATTAATGGAATTGAGGTTATTAATTAATTTATTAATTAATAATTTGAATTTTAGTAATAAGTTAATTTTTTAAATAATTAATATATTGGATGTTATACATTAATAATTGAGTTAATTAATGGAATACCGGTGATTAATTAATTAATTCATGAATTAATTATTTCATTGTTGTTAATATGAAATTGTTAAATTGGATTTTTTTTATTTCATTAATATATTAATTTGGTACATTGTTATATTTTTTACATGTGAAAATTTCATATTTTGATATATTTGAACTATTCAATTAGTTGAGTTGAGGAGAAAGGGAATTGAGAGAGGATTCGTCCACTCAACCTCCTATCCTCAATGACAATGGTCATTGTGATAGTCCTTCCACCTTCATTGGGGGAGGGAACTCTTTTGTCCTTTAGGGGATCTCGATGTCATTAATTCTCCCATTTTTTGACCCTGATATATGTTAACCCTTCCCTCAGATCACAATTTTCCTAAATGTTCTTAATTTTCATGATTGTCTCCCATAGCTGTCGTTATCACAATCTGAGTTCAACACCACTTATTCTCATTTGAAATTATTGTTGATTTAATTTTTAAAACTCCATCTTCCTCTGTTGGATGCTTTCATTCGATTTTTTCAGATCATTTTTTTTAAAGAGATATTAACAATGGGGATTCATGACAATAAGAACATATTGATATGATTGGAATAATTTGAAGACTGATTCGGGCATGGACCTTTTCTACTTGAATTAACAACAATTTCATATATATCATTTTCATGTGGATGTATGATTTACATTTGATGTGGGATTCTCTGACTATAGTCATCTATGTTTTTTTCCTAATCACCAGGTAACATTTAAAAACCCCTCTATTTTTCATATGTGAGGGAAAATAGTTGGATGATATATGTTATCTGATAGTATAATCCTTTATACTAGCCATAACATTTCTCAATGAATTTATATAGAGGATGATGTGTGTTGAGTCTAAACTGATTTTTTTATTTCTTTCATAGAAGAGTTTTTGTGTATGAAATATATTTTCTACTATATATTTTGTAATTTTATATCTTATTGCAATAAAAAAATTAAATTCAAAGATAGCATCTTGGAAGATTTATTGGAAGGTGTTATAAGAACCAATGATTGAATTAGGATGCAAGATGTCTGTTACTAAAGCATGATTGAAGTAGCTATTTCTGTGAGGTGATTTAGGCGATCAACTCAGAAATTAGAAGGCTATGTGAATTGGTCTTCCCAATAATGTGGAGAAAGTGACGGTTGACATTCCTTTGTGTATTTCAAATAAACAGATGATATGTAATGTGGAATCAATATATCTCATCTTATAGAGGCGGGATCATGGATTGAATCTGGATCGAAGGTAGCTAACATGTAAGGATGATTGAAACATGATGTGATGTTTAGGTCTAAAACAAACCAAATGTATGTAGACCCAACCATTATCATTTTCAAAGAAGTGTACGGCTCAGATGATTCAATGTGAAATATTGAGACTCTAGAATAAGTTTTGGGAGTGAAAATTATCCTAATTTCTAATAGGGGTATTAAAGAATGGGTCAAGGTAACAATAAAGGAGAGGTCCAAAGAGATCATCCTAAACATTTCTGTTAGTATTAGGATTATGCACATTGATGTCAAAAGATTGGAAGAAGATCAAAGTAATATTATTCAAGTTACCATAATAAATTCGTAGAACCATTATGAAGGAAAATATTTTAGTGGGACTAGGCCAGAGGATGACTTTTATACCTATGTCTCAGAGGAATGTGTTAATAAATTGAATGTATGAGGTCTTCATAGTCATAAGAGAAAAAATAGATGAAATTAAAATTGTATGAAGGGAGTTGTATTATTCTAATATGAAATATGAACAATTTATTTTATGACTATTCCACTTTATTAAGAATATAAAAACTAGGTCTAAAAATTAGAATGAGGTGATTGATAGTGATATTGTGGTCTACATTCTAGTAAAAAAATTAAATCTACTAAAAATTATTAATAAGAGATATATAATGGTGAGGTCAAGGGACAAAAATATTATGATGATAAGATAAAAATAATATTTTGGAACACATTTTAGAGAAGAATTTAGTCAGAGAAACATACTATATGATCATAGAATAAATGAAAAAATGGGATTTGATTATTCATTCTAGTGAATAGATGTTTTATGAGGAATTTGTGTTCAAAAACAAAATGGATCGATATGAGATGATGGTTGAAAGAATTACATAAGAGGATATCATATTAGAGATTTGTGTGTATATTGATAAGAAAAAAACATTTGGTGTGTGGGTTCAATGAAAGCATGTTTCATGTTGAAGGCTTAATTCGAAAATGGGACAATATGTCAACCTTTTTTGAAGTCCTTTTTTTGGATGACATATAAATGGAGGTCTCTAGTATTATTTGGTGTATTTATAGAATTACGTTTTATAAAATACTAATCATTGATTTTAATAATTCATTATTTTATTTTGATATTGGTCGATTCCATGTTTTTAACAGGAATGGTTTCCCGTATGTTTTGAAAAAAAATTCCATAATAAAATATTATTGTTCAATTTGATAAATTTGATAATCATGTTTGGGACGTGGTCTACTACATCAAAATAACATTATTTTAAATATTGTGGAATTTATGTATGCTAATAATGATATTTATATTTTAAATGAGGTGGTCAATTGAAATAATTGAATTCTATTATAAATTTAGAAAATGAATAATAAAAATGGAATTCAGATATGAATTGGGATAATCAATTGAATTTGTAGAATTCCATAATCAATTTTGATGATGAATTGTAACATTTGAATTCTGATAGGAATTGAGATGATGAATTTTAATAGTGGAATTTAGATATATGATATCCATTAATGATTGTTTAGACTCTTGAATGGGAATGTAGGTATTGAGATTTCAGGTATCCACATGAACCCCAGAGTTTTGTGGTTAAACAAAGAGTAATTTAAATAATGTATGTTGTTTACATTATTTCATGTAATTATTCTTTATAAGACTACATAAATAGCAATTTACTGGATATTATCATAGATGCCCTAGGTGGTGGGATAATGAGTATTACTAAACCCTTACTCGGGCATCCAAATCATTACCCATATAGATTTCAAAGTTATCTGACATGTTATGTGAATGTGCCCAATGTTGGATGGATGATTCATGGTGGCTCATTTATTAGGGATTAAAAATTTTATTTGGGGCTGATTGTGAGTTTTCCTTTTCTTTATTCGTTATGGGTATATAATATGGACACTTTTAGAAAATTGGCACGACCTATCATTTTTTTGGATATTGTATTTACTATTTGGGTCATAAAGTTATTATGGTATTGTTATAGTTATGGACATATATTTTTTATTGTCATTTATTCTATCTGTAGTGATACATAGATAAAGATATTATAGTATACCCATGATTGATAAAAGACCCTCACTTCTATTCGATATTCTCTTGTAAATGGGATGACACTTTTGATGTCATTTACCTGACTAGATTTGGGAACAAGTGTGTGGAACCTAGTTCTGGATGATACAAAGTGGTATTAATGGACTGGTTTTCATTTAATGTTCATATTAATTAATATTGCGGAATGTTATAAATGAGAATATGATCAGGAATGTCTTGGATAAAATCTCATGCATAGGTATTTATGGCCCATGTATGAGGGTGAAATCCAATTAACTAGATGTGTTTATTGTTATTGATTTATATTGTGATGAAACATTATTATTTCAACATGTTTTATGTCATTTTAATATGATTTGAATTATTTCGGATATTATTATATTTCAATCATGGAATATTATGGCCTAAATGTTTTTTATGCATAAATAATTCTTGGAAATCATGATTATATTGTGAGATACAACTTTTTAGGTATATACAAGAAAATAAAATTTGGGTAATTTATTGATCAATAAATAATTTTCTATTATTGTGTGAAATAAATCTAGAAGGATCTTAAATTATTTTTGAAATTGATTAATGATTCCCAATGTGAATAAATAGTTTTCTTCTATGAAACATGAAAAAATTGATGAAATTAGCATATGTTAACCCTGAACTTGATGTAGGGTGTTTATGTGAAGTGATAGTGTCCCAGTGTGGACCATTTTAAGAAAAATGGTGAATGAAATCATATAATTGTTTTGTAATCCCCTCGATAAATGTGATAATGTTATATAATGGGTATTAAGGCATGTGATTGTCATTATAGAGATATAACTCCATGATGATGCATATTGTTATGATGATCATATGTTTTGGGTGTGGATGCTCCACAAGTAGGGGAACATGAGGAACCAATAATTATAGGTGTGGAGGATGGGGAGAGGGTACATCATATGTTTTATCTCCTTACCCAGTTTATGGAGAGAGACACATATAGGGTGGTGAAGATTATTTCTAATCGTACATGGGAGCGTTGGTTAAAATCCCCTCAAACATTTACTCTAGAAGGTGGAATGAGGAACCAGATTATTTTATTGTGTATATCCGAACTATACATCACCATGTGGAGACTCCCACTATGAAGAGTGTCATGGTGGTTTCTTATATAATACATGTATTATAGATGTGCTGGTTGGACCTTTAGGATATTAATTTACACACTAAATTTATGTTGTTTGAGTTTTTTTAAAACAAATTCTGGAGAACTTTTATCCAGATACACTAAGGAAGGATATAGTATATATGATCATGTGGTTGACTAAGGGTAGCATGTTCATTGTGGAATATGCCTGATTCATTACATATTTGGGTCATATTTTTTCATTGAAGGAATGGGATGATATAAATATGGAAATATGTTTCCAAGATGGACATTAATGTGAGATTTAGTCCCAGGATAACAAAATTCGAATAAATATAAAATGGTGGTGGTGGATGAGGCACTCATAGGTGAGGGGAACCTAAAGGAGTATTCCAATGTAAGATATTTGGTTTCTTCTACATGAGATGGGGGTATGTATTTCCAAATATGGATGTGTGACTATAATAATTTTACCCAAGGGTGTATCATTAACATTGGAAAGGGGAAGGATTAGTATCTCAGGTTCTCACTCGTGTTTATTGTCATCAGTGTGGTTAGTCAGGCCAATATCAAAAAAATATCCTCAGCCACTAGTAGAGCGTAGTTATTTCAATAGAATTGAACATCTATTGATGTTTTGCATAAACCGAATGAATATTTGTAGTGATTTATGATATTGATAGAAATATAGTTCAATAATTGGATCTTAAGAACCATATCTGTAATTCAGCTATACTTTTACTAACATGGTAGTATAATTATAGGATTAGGAGTTCTGGGGAAAGAGAACACATATCACATTAGTGGTGAAGAATAAGGCACTAATATTACTTCATTGGTTATATGGGAATGATAATTACATGAATTTTATCTAACACTAGTTGTTAGAAAAGGTGGACCGTGTATAATTATAGGAAATATTCTTCGAGTATCTACTCTAGATTATTCCATATTTTATAATATCCCCACTAAATGGTTTATATATTCAATAAAATTTTAATGGTTATTTCCTGGTGGTGAATTACATTAGAAGGGTATTAATATTATATACACCCTTGGGACTATGGTGGAGAGAAATTTTTTTTTAAATGGGGTGTTATCTCTATATTAGAGTGTATCAATTTCTTGTGGTATCATTATAATATTGAAATGTTGGGTTTTCACCTTATTTTACCTATAGAGTGGTAAATAGATTATTGATCTAAAATTTATAATTAAAAATGAAGTGTTATTTTTACAAATCTTAAGGGTGATAATAACATTCACCATATAGAGTTGTATATCCATTCCAGCTATAAAAGGCTTGTTCATCGGAAAATTGGGTGATTATGTCAGAAGATTCTAGTCAGTTTCTACATGATGGGCATAAATATTATGATGTATTTGAAACCATATTGAATTTGTTTTCAGACATTTTTTATAAATAATTCATCAAGTTTCAACAAGAGATATATTTGGATGTTATGATTGAGTTAATTACATGGGATGATCCATTATCTATTAGATAAAATAGAATTTCAAATATATATTTACAAAATCTTAGGACACCCCTAGAGGAGATGGATGATAATGGATTTATCTATGTAATTAAATCACTCTCTGGTTCTACAGTTTTGTTTCCAAGAAATGTTGATGGGACATTGGGCTTGTGTACTGATTACTAAAGGTTGTTACAATTGAATGTGATCTACCAATATCCTATTATGCATATTGATGATCTTTTTTAGTAGTCCATTGGATCCTATTTGTTCTTAAGTATTATTTCTGAATTACGGTAGCATCAGTTGAGAATCTGACCATCTGATTTACTATGGACTACTTTTAGAAGAATTTATAGCCTATATAAGTTCGTTATAATATTATTTGGGTACATTAATGTACTTGAAATTTTAATAGACATGATTAACAAAAAAAAATCCATCTATACTTATATTAGTTTTGGGTAGTATTTTTATATTACAACTTTTTTTACTCAAAAACTTGTGATAATCATTCCCAATATCATAAAATTGTCCTATATAAACTGAGAGACAATCAACATGACTTAGAGATATCAATGTTTTAGTTTTTGGATCGATTGGTTACACATCACGTGACACATCATCTTATAGGAAGGTGTTTTAGTGAACTTAGAGAAGGTGTATGTAGTTTTACAATGGGAGCATCCAAAGAAAGTTATCGATTCCCATAGCTATTTGAGGATTGCATGATATTACTTTATTTTCATACAAAAAATTTCACATTTGGTAGAACCACTATCGTGCATAACCATGATTTGATATAGTTTTAATGGTCTCAAGCACGTGAGAATGTATTCCATGACTTGGAGAAGCATTTATCAACGAAACAAATTTCTACTCTACCAATTCTAGGCGAAAAATATACAATGTTTTGACATGATTTTGATAATATTCAAGGATCAATGTTGATGGTTGTAGATCATGTTGTGGTGAAAAAATCTCTACATTTGAATCCATATGAATTGATATACCCAATAAATGTCCTCAAGTTGGCTACAATGGATTATTATTTGAAGGGTAACAGACATTATAAATTAAGTGAAAAGTTTACTATCTATAAAATTCATAAGATATTAATTTATGTCTTTTTAGTGAGATATTTTAATCTCTTACATCATAGTTTGGTTGATAACCTGAAATCATATGACATTGAGCTAGAATATATGAAAGGGAAAAAAGAATAATGTTATTGACTCTCTAATCATGAACAAATATGCTCAGATAGTTTAGATGTAACACCCCGAAACATTATAAGATATATTATTTTTAATTTATTTCATTTCTTATGTTATACGCTACACCAAGATTATCTTGTTCTATACGCAACACCGTATTATCCTGTAGTATACGCAACACTATTCTTAGATCGTGTTACACACAATTTCAAGTTTGTTTGATAGCAGTTATTTTACACAAAATTGAGTGTATATATATATATAAATTCAATGTATAAATGAAATATGGTTGAATTTTTTTATACACACCAACAAAGGTGTCTTGCACTACACGCAACCCAGACTTGGCTTGCAATACACGCAAACACGATCTTCCTCGATAACGTGTGTTGTACGCAATACCGGGTTTCACTAAAAAATGATATATGGCTATAATATTTTTATAAAATAGTCGTTATAAATATTATTATCTTAATTTTTAATTTTATAAAATTATTGTTCCTCTTACACATTTTCTAGAACATGGTATGAGAACAAAATAAAATTTTCGGGTAAAATAAGTATTTTTCAAAAAAATGAAATTTTGCCGCCTTTTGATTTCACAACCATTTTAAATATAATTTTTTACAAGTTTATAAGTTCAGTTTTACATAATAAATTCCTTCTTTTGAATCAGGATATAAAAATTTACATTGGATAATGTTTTTATATTTTTCTGACAATGTTCTTATTTTGAAGAATAGTAAAAACATGCTAAATTTTATTTAAACCCAACTTTTTTCATTGAGATAATTTATATGGATAAATTATAATATATAATTGTTTTAAAGTATAAATAGAATACATTTTTACCATTTAATATAATGAAAGTCATTAACATTAATTTTACACTGAATTCATATGTAAAAACATTTCAATCTTTTGAAAGGTTTTAACTTTTAAAACTCGTTTTCACAATAGTGGGATTAATTTTAAATTAAATACTGCAACTTTTGTTATTTGAATTTGGGAAAATGGATTCCATATTTGGAATCATTATGTCCAAAATATTTTAATACGCTACTTTTTATTTTTGGGAATTATGAATAATAACTTTGGTAAATTTCATTTACCATAGTTAAAGGTAAATAGGTTAATTAAGGGTAAATATAATATTATAAAATTACCCTAACACATGACCTAATATAATTGGATTATTATATTTTTCCCTAAATCAAACTTGGGTCGAAATGGAATCTAATGGAACCCACTTTTATTTGATTAAGACATTTTATTTATTTTATTTAAAGGAAAGTGAAATATGTCTCACTCAAACACTAATAATTATATTATTTTTAATATAAGGTTATACAAAATATAAATTCAATTATAAATACTCATTTGAAACTGAAAATGTGTTTAGTTATCATTTTTATTTATTTTTAATTTTTAATAAATATTTTATTACCTTAATAGCTTATACATTAATGATGTATAAATTATTTATTTAGTGAAAAATTAATAATATAGTTTTAATTAAAATAACAATACCTATCAAAAGGGTCAGAAACTTGACCAAACCTTATTGGTCGATTATATATATATCCTAAGTGTACCAATGACTTTGTTTGGACCATTTGGATCATTATAAAATAGATTTCGAAATTTATATTATTTTATTTTAAATGATGTCAAAGATTTCTCCTTCATAATTTAATAAATTTGAAATTTTAAATATTGTGATTTTAAGATGATAAATTCGATTAAAAATATTTTTATGAAAGGGATTATATTTATATACATCATAGGATTTTATTTTTTATTTTTATACAAATAATAATAAATTAAATGATTAGAAAAAAATTATGTAGTAATTGTTTTATTAAGAGAAATATCAAATAAAGGGTTTTATAAATATTAAAATAAACGTTATATAAACTAATTAATGTTCTACAAAAATTTTCTAGATGCATATGACATGTTAGGAATCTATTAAAGATTTTGGTTCTAATATAGCCTTTGTGAGTATTTTATTTAAATTCAAATAAACGAATAGTTTCAAAATTGACACTATTGTTATTTTATAAAAAAACATATCATTAAATTTTTTAAATTCACATAAATATTTTAATAATATAAATTGAAATTTATAGGGTTTATGATTTCATAAATTACCAAATTATGGATAATTTAAAACACATAAGTAATTATTCATAACAATTTAAAATTTAGAATATTATTACCACAAATAAGATTAAATAAATTAAATAAGGATAAATCAAATTGATAAGGTTTAAAATAATTTCCCAAAATGTCTAAATTTGATTGGTTGATATGGTTACAACCCAGAATACCTCATATCTGAATTTGAGTCACTTTGTATGTTCTTATGTGGGGTTTGAGTTTATTATAAATTAATATTTTTGAGGTTTCCAAAAGTTCCCCTCTCTTCCCTTATAAAAGGGAACCTCCTCCCTCTCCTCTTCGAAACTCTTTTAGCCATCATGCTCATCCAACCCCTGACTATTTATCATCTACACCTCCCTATAAACATTATGGAGGTTTCGGTCTTCTCAAAATACCAACTCTAGTCCCTTAAGAGGAAGCTTAAAGGATGTGCATCGAAGAAGAGGTAATATCTCTTACATATTCTTTCAAGTTTCATTCTTCATCAAAATCCACTTATTTAGTTATTTCATTGTAAATTAATACTATCAGTATCAATAATTTACTAATATGATATTATAAAAATGAAAAAACCTCATTTCACCTTCTATCCATCCTACAGAAAACAAAATCATCACGCATGCATAAGTACAGAATGTCGTCTCCACGCCGTGGTGTAATCAGTTTTTCCACCACCACCATACTTGGATGGGTATAATGGTGTAACAAATTACTATATATGGTTATTATAACTTCATACTGATTCTGAGATATTATAACATCCACTCCAATTATATTCAACAATTATGGGAACGATATCATCGCTCGTGCGTACGTACGGACTACCATGTCCACGAATGTGATGAGATTCATTTTCCATGATTAACCATTAGAGTATGATTATAAAGTATATATAATAAATAATCAGGAACGATATTACATATTAGTGATACTGTATTTATGTACATATATGTTTCCATTCAATTCAATAAGGAAATGAAAACTGCGTTCATGCGTACGTACGACCTACCGTCTCTATGAACGGTATATTTCATTCCATTTATCGATCTATCATATATATTTATATGATAAATATATATATTATATATAAATAATGTTTTACATTATAGAGTTATATAAATTAGGATATAAGTAATAATATAAAGAACAACACGTCGAAACACGTACGATAAATGAAATGATTTTACCCAAAACGCTGCTTTAACATGGAATTTACAAAAAGGAAGCTAATATAAAGTCATAAGTGAACCATATATGATATCCTAACAATGAATATGATTCTATAATAAGTAAATTACATTATTTGAATCATTATACTGGAGTTTTAGATACATACAAATTATATCAGACATAAGGTAAGGGATAATATTGCAATCTCATTTTTATCCAGGATTGCTTATACGTAAGTATTTACTGGGGTTATTTTTTTCATCAATGTACATAAAAATGTTTTTCATAAAGTGTTTAATATTCATCCATCTATGTTTCAAGCAATTTTTACCCCTTTTTGACTTAAATTTGTGTTATAGAAGGAATATTTCTTTTTTTTACAATATGAAGTACTTTTTGACTTTTCCGATAAAAGTACGAGGATAATTTTTTTTAACTTATACGGCATGAACATATTTTTATGATTTCATAACATCTTTTCATCATGAATATTTTTATACAATATTTCATGATTATTTTCTATAACAAAAATTTCTTTTAATATTTTGTGGCATTTTGTGAAAAGAAAATGATTTTGAAGAAGAAATGATATTTTCCTCAAGAATTCATTTCAAGTGTTTTATCAAAACTAATTTCCATCTAAGATGACATAATTTAGCATGTTTATGTTTCATGTATAATGTCTCTATTATTTACATGGTGTGATTTTTCTTATGATTAAATGATATCCATTTGTTTTATATGGATTATGTGATGATGGGATGATGTTTATGAAAACCATTTTATTATTTGGGTTATGATGAATGTATTATGCTTATTTTGTGGCACAAGTAAGAATGACATTATTATGAGATGGGTGGGACCTATATCTCCCTCTAATGAAATGGATAAAGATTTATATCTCATGAGATAGACATGGCTTTAAGGACAAGTAAACTCGGTTTAGTAAGGGACTTTTTCCACAATGATGGTATTGGCTGCAATGCCTTGGTATAATGGAAATCGTAACAACTGATTAATGGATGCCACAATTACATGTTTTATTTCCATGCTAATTTATCATGATTAATGTTCCTCTATGATCTATGCCTTATGTACTGCAATGTTTTATGTCATTCCTCAAGATTTTGATCTTTAAATGTTATGCTCATGTTTTTACATTCAAATTTTTTTGGAATTTTTTATGTTCTCTATGTTTGCCCTTACTGAGCATTTGAGCTCACCCTTTGTATTTTTTACTTTCCCCAAGATATAAAGAAAGGTTTTATCTAATAAAACAAAATAGGAAGATCATTATGGAATATGATGAAGATCTTTCACCATGATTAGATGATTATATTTCAAGTTTCCAAAGACACTAAACAATTACAGTCCTTGTGTGTCTGTTTTTGTTATGTACTAAGTATTCCGAAAAATTAATATAATGTCCATGTATGTCATGTTTGGGGTCTCTACATTTGGTATTGGAGTAAAGGTTTCGTTAACCTTTGGAAATAAGGATGTGAAGTCTTTATTGAGATCCCTAGAGATATTTATAATGTATGTCTAAGGATGTCCCTAATGTTGAGTATATGTATAGGTTATAGTCCTAAAATTACTATAATGATATTATAATTAAACCTAAGATGGTAGATATTAATGGTACCCCCTTTATCATGTTGTTTTACCTAGAATGATTTTTTCCTCTCTCACTATTCTTTTTGGGTTTTATATTATGGATGGAATCCGAAGAAACTATGTTGATCAATGTAATGGAAAATGCAATGATTGTCCTTCTGAACAAACCAATGTTTTGGGAGATGGAGTGAAGAATCTTATTACTATAATTAAAAAAGCTATGAATCATTCTAGACTTCCAAATGAGAAAAGAAGGGAACAATATTCTATTGAGTCCATCATGAGGCAACACCCACCTTATTTCAATGGGTCTTCTAATCCAATTGTTTCTAAACAATGGATCATTACCATTGAAAATTTATTTTCCATACTTTGCTGTTCGGAACATGAAAAATTCATTCTGGCTATTTACAGTTTAGAAGGTGAATCAGACCAATGGTGGACTCTAATTAAGAATATGAGGCCCCGAGATGAAATTGAATCCATGGAATGGGATGAGTTCAAGAACTTGGTTTTCAATATGTACTTCCCTCATATTCTTCGAAAAAGGATGGAAAACGATTTCCATGAGCTTATGAAAAATGATGATGAATCTGTTGGTATATACGAAGTGAATTTTACAAGGATTTCAAGGTATACATCTGATTTTATCATCCAACCTGAAATTAAAGTTGATCGATTCTTCAGTGGCTTAAAATCATGTCATCGAAGGGCATTAGCTATACGAGACTTTTTTAGATATGAAGAAATTGTGAGTTGTGTTATCAAGGTAGAAATTGAAGTTGGTTTTACATACCCATCTCATGGTTTTCACAAGAAATGAAAGATGGATTTCAAGGAAAAATCTCAGAACATTGGTGAAAAGAAGATGAATGTTTCTTTTTTCTCAAAGTGTGGAAATAAGCTTGGTGGAGATTGTATAATAGGTACTAGAAAATGTTTTATGTTTGGAAAATAAGGTCATCATGTAGTTGAGTGTCGAAGTAATTAGAAAAGGTAGCTAATTATGTGAATAGAGAAAATAATAAAAAGAACGCTCCACCAAAACTTCAATGCTTCAAGTGCAAGGAAATGAGGAATTATGTTATTTAATGCCCTAATCCAATGGTTAAGGATGATCGACATGAGCAACCACTTATGGAAAAGGATAAAGGGATGTCACATGCGATCACTATTTGTGATGTTGAGTATGACAATGATGGTGTGGAATGATTAAGTGTTTATGTAATGGTATTTCAAAATAGTATCAGGGAATCTCATTTATAGTATCATGGAATTTTGAAATATCTATGTATTGGTTTTAAATAATTATATGGAAGATGATTATGCACATAATGAAGGGATAAAGATAAAATGAAATGACCTCAAGACTGATATAAGGACAGAGTTATATCATGGTTTGAGTATATAGAAATTTTGGGATGTTGGTATGTGGAAAGAGTTAACTTTTAACAGCATTCATGTTTTTACTAAGGTTCAATGGGTATTCATTTTTCAATAGAATACATGATTAAGGTATTCACATGTTTTGAATGTGACCCAAAAGATATTTCGTATGATATATGGGGGATAAATGATGGTATTCACATGCTCGTTAGATGACATTTCTGGTAATTGATTTCTTTATACTATGAGATTGGACAGAAGTATTATAGATATACCTAATGATTGGAATGGATTATGTTGGACATATGTTAGTATTTTTTAAGGATAAAACTTTTTTTGATATTATTGATGGAATGTTATAATAATGTAGTTTTGGAAAAAGGACAACATGCGGGATGGGCGACAACCCGTCGCGTCGGGCAATGTTGTGGGAATCGAACCCACAACCAAAGTACGACATGCCTTTATCACCTACCACTGTCCTATAAGAAGTCCCCGGTTAGTAGAAACTAGTTTTATATTATTAATAGCTATGATAGATAAATTATAAGTCCATTTTTATAATCATATATGATTAACCTCACCATAGATGGACTTATGTATATTTGATAAATTTTTTAACCTTTTGTTTGAGACAGATGGAATGACCCATCATTCTATCACATGATCTTCTAACACATCAAGAATGACAAATTCAACTTCACTTCCTTAAGAGATGAAGTGGAAATTTTACAAGGAATGAACAACGGTGATATTGTACCAATATAAAGAAAGTATTTCTTTTAATTCAAAATTTACAATTTTAGGGAAATGGTCTTGAAAAAAAATGTTGTCTTGCTATCCTCATATCATATGAATCAGATGGTACCATAGATCATCACAAATTTATAGCTTTGTGATTGATGGATTTTTCAATTCCATGTTCTCTACCACTCTCCATCACAACTTGATGGTAATATTTCTTGCATATCCATATTTTCACCTATGTTCTCTTATGAGGAATCCTAGTGATTAGTTAATTTTGGAAACTGTTACATTTCATAAACTAGTTTTTAAAGATAATTTTTGGTATTCCTTTTTACGAAGTGGGTCTATATGAATGAAACTTTCATGTAATAAACCATTTATAACCTCGATGAATTTCGAGGGAAAAAATCATTTTAAGTGGGGTAGAATATAACAACCCAAGATTTTATAAGATATATTATTTTTAATTTCTTATATATCTTATGTTGTATGCAACACCGTGATTATCTGGCACTATACGCAACACCGTATTAGCTTACATTAGATGCAAAACTATTCATGGATCATGTTACACACAATTTCATGTTTGTTTGATAGTAGTTATTTTACACAACAATTACTGCCGATATATATATATATATTCAATGTATAAATGAAATATGGCTGGATTTTGTTATATGGAACACCAAAGGAGTCTTGCACTACACACAACCCTGACATGGCTTGCAATACCCACAATCGCGACCTTCCTCGATAAC
Organism: Viscum album; assembly: GCA_963277665.1. Lineage (NCBI taxonomy): Eukaryota > Viridiplantae > Streptophyta > Magnoliopsida > Santalales > Viscaceae > Viscum > Viscum album. The sequence continues at coordinate 466,356,479 of OY728122.1, read as the reverse complement.
GTGTGTTGTACGCAATATCTGGTTTCACTAAACAACGATATATGGTTATAATATTATTATAAACTAGTCATTATGATTACTATTAACTACATTTTTTATTTTATAACATTATTAATCATCATACACATTTTCAAGAACATGGTATGAGAACTAAATAATTTTTTCGGGTAAAATAAGTATTTTAAAAAGAATGCAGTTTTTTCGCCTTTTGATGGCGCACCAATTTTAAATATAATTATTGACAATTTTATAAGTTAAATTTTACAAAATAAATTTCTTCTTTTTAATTAGGATATAAAAATATACATTGGACAATGTTTTGATATTTTTCGGACAACATTCGTATTTTGATGAATAGTAAAAACACGCTAAATTTTACTTAAAAATAATTTTTTTAATAAAGATAATTTATATGGTTAAATTCTAATATTGAATGGTTTAAAATTTTAAATAGAATATATTTTTAGCATTAAATATAATGAATTTCATTAGCATTAATTTTACACTGAATTCATAAATAAAAACATTTCAATCTTTTGCAACATTTTAACTTTTAAAACCAATTTTCTCAACAGCGGGATTAATTGTAAATTAAATACTGCATCTTTTGTGTTTTTAAATTTGAAAAAATGGATTCAATATTTGGAAAAATTATGTCCAAATTATATTAAAAGGCTACTTTTTATTACTAGTCATTATGAATATTAACTATGGTAAATTTTATTTACCATAGTTAAAGGTAAATCGGGTAATTAACGGTAGATATAATATTATAAAATTACACTAACACTTGTCTTAATATAATTAGATGATTATATTTTTCCCTAAATCATACCTGGGTTGAAATAGAATCAAATGGAACCCAATTTTATTTTATTATGACCTTTTATTTATTTTATTTAAGGGAATGTGAAATATGTCTCACTCAAACTTTAATAATTAGATTATTTTTAATATTATGTTATACAGAATATAAATTCAATTATAAAAACTCATTTGAAAGATAAAATATTTTTCGTTATCATGGTAATTTATTTGTAATTTTTATGAAATGTTTAATTACCTTAATAGCTTATACATTAATGATGCAGAAATTATTTAATTAGTGTAAAATCAATAATATAGTTTTTATAAAAATAACAATACCTATAAAAAGGACCATAAACTTGACCAAACCTTATTGGTAAAGAATATATATACCCTAAGAATACAAGTGTATATTTATGGACCATTTGGATCCTTATAAAACATATTAGGACATTTTTATTATATTATTTTATATAATGTCATAGATATCACCTTCATAATTTAATAAATATAACAATTTAAATTTTGTGATTTTAAGATTATAAGTTCGAGTAAAAATATTATTATAAAAGGTATTATTTTTATCTTCCTCATAATATTATATTTTTAATTTTTATGCAACTAATAATTATATTAAATGATTATACAAAAATGATGTAGTAATTGCTTTATTAAGATAAATATCAAATAAATGGTTCTATTAATATTAAAATAAACATTATATGAACTAATTAATGTTCTTCAAAAAATTTCTAGAAGAATATGACATGTTAAAAATCTATTAAACATTTTTTTTGTAATATATCCTCAGTGTGGATTTTATTTATATTCAAATAATTGAATAGTGTCAAAATTATCCCTACTGTTTTTTATAAAAATAACATATTATTAAATTGTTTAAAAATCACATATAAATTTAAAACTTTTAAATTGAAATTTATATGGTATAAAATGTCATTAAGTACACAATTATGGATAATTTACAATAAACAAGTAATTATTTATAACAATTTAGAATTTAGAATATTATTATTACAAATAATAGTAAATAAATTAAATAAGGATAAAATAAATTGATAAGGTTTAAAATAATTTCCCAACATGTCTAAATTTTATTGGATGATAATAATACAACCATATAGTACCTCATATCAGAATTTCAGTCACTTTGGATGTTTTTATGTGGGGTTTGAGTTTATTATAAATTAATATTTTTGAGGTTTCCAAAAGTGCCCCTCTCTTCCCTTATAAAAGGGAACCTCCTCCGTCTCCTCTTCACAACACAATGATCCTCCAATATCAGCCAACCCCTGCCCATTTTTTCTTCTCCAATTACCTTTGAACATTCTGGACTTTCTAGTATTCTCAAAAGTCCAACTCTATTTCCTTAATAGGAAGCTTAAGGGAGGTGCATTGAAGAAGAGGTAATCTCTTCTACCAATTCTTTCAAGTTTCATTTTTCTTTAGCATCCTATTATTTATTTGATTCAATGTAAAGTAATAAAATAAGTATCACTAATATATTGATATGATATTATAAAAATTAATCAACCTCATTTCACCTTCTATCCATCCTATGGAAAACAAAATCACTGCGCGTGCTTACGTACGGAATACCATCTCCACACCGTGGTGTAATGTGTTTTCCACCACCACCGTACATGGATGGGTATAATGGTGTAAAGAATAAAAATATATTTTTGATATAACATCATACTGATTATGAGATATTATATCATCCATTACAATTCTATTCAATAATTTTGGGAAAGATATCATCGCTCGTGCATACGTACAGACTACCGTCTCCACGAACGTGATGAGATTCATTTCCCATGATTAACCAATAAAGTATGATTATAAATTATATATAATAAATAATCCTGATAGATATTAAATAATAATTATACTGTATTTAGTTACATATATGTTTACATTTAATTCAATAAGGAAACGAAAACAACGTTCATGCATATGTATAGCCTACCGTCTCCATGAACGGTCTATTTCATTCCATTTATTGATAAATCATATTAATTTATATACTGAATATATATATTATATATAAATAATGTTTTACATTATTTAATTAATTAAATAAAGATATATGTAATTATATCAAGGGAAAAAAGTCGAAACACATATGATAAATGAAACGATTTTACACAAAACACTGCTTTAACATGGAATTTACAAAGGAACGGGTAATATAATGTCATAAGTGAACCATGTATGATATCATAATAGTGAATATGATTATTTGATAAGACAACAACATTATTTAAATCATTAAACAATAGTTTTGGATACATACGAAGCATATCGGATATAAGGTAATGGATAATTTTTCAATCTCATTTTTATCCAGGATTTCTTATACGTAAGTATTTCCTAGGGCTATATTTTTCATCCAAGTCCATCAAAATGTTTTTTATAAAGAGTTAAATATTCTTCCATGTATGTTTAATGTACTGTTTACACCTTTTTATTTTTACTTTTTGTTATAGAAGGAATCAATCTTTTGTTTACCATACAGAGTACTTTTTGACTTTTTCGGTAAAAGTACGAGGAGAATGTTTTTTAACTTATACGGCATGAATGGATTTTTACGGTTTCATAAAGTATATTCTTCATGAAGCATACACTACAATATTTCATGATTATTTTCAATAAAATACATTTCTTTTATAATTGTAGGGCATTTGGTGAAAAGAAAATGATTTTGAAGAAGAAAGGATATTTCCCTTAATAATTCATTAATAGTGCTTTATCAAAACTATTTTCCATCTAAGATGAAATTATTTATCATATTTATGTTTCAATTATAATTTCTCTTTTATTTAAATGGTGTGATTTTTCTTATGATGAAATGATATCCATTTGTTTTATATGGATTATGTGATGATGGGATGATGTTTATGAAACCCTTTTTATTCTTTGAGATATGATGAATGTTTTATGATTATTTTGTGGCAAAAGTAAGAAGGATTTCATTATGAGATGGGTGGTACCTATATCTCCCTCCAGTTAATTGGGTAATGATTTATATCTCATGAGATAGACATGTCTGGAATGTAATGTAATATCGATTCAGTAAGGGACTTTGTCCACTATGATGGTCTTGGCTGCAATGCCTTGGGTACTATGGAAATCCAATCAAGTGCTTAATTGATTCCTCAATTACATGTTTTATTCCCATTAAATTTTATCATGATTAATGATCCTTTATGATCTATGCCATATGTACTACAATGTTTTATTTCATTACTCAAGATTTTGATGTTTATATTTTATGCTCATGTTTTTTCATTCAAATTTTTATGGATTGTTTTATGTTCTCTATTTTTACCCTTACTGAGAAATTGAGATCACCGTTTTTATGTTTTCCTTTCCCCAGGATATAAATTATGGTTTTAGGGAAGAAAAAAAGGGGAATATTTTTATGACAGATGTCGAAGATCATTCAACTTGGTTATAAGATTATATTCCGAGTATCCAAAGGGACTAAACTATTACAGTCCTTCTGTGTCCGTTTTTGTTATGTATTAAGTATTATGAAAATTAATGTAATGTCCATGTACGTCATGTTTGGAGTCTATACATTAGAAGTCTAGTGTGCAGGGGATGACAAGGAATATACTACATTACATATTTGTTGTGGCAGAGGAGACCAAAGAGTTGATAAGTCCCATGTCTGTTTCAATGAAGTCTATAATTTTGACATAGATCCGAGTTGTAATGTTTGAGGCTCTGAAATATTTGGTATTGATGGTATTGCATTATCATGGGGAGACAACATTCATATTAGATGATCCATGAATATGATAGAGTCAATGTTATGAAGCCAGTTGGTGTGTGTATGATCCTGAGCGAGGAACTAATTCTTGAATAATATGCATGGAAGTTTGTGGATAATCTATGTGTGACCTAATTGTACCATAAAAAAATGAAAATAGTTTTAGTGGCATGGAATGGAAAATTAGATATCACTGTTAGGGACATGATACTACACATATCAATAGGTGATGGGAAAGCATCAACTACATAGTGTTATTCCACAAGAAATTCCCACTCAGAAATGTAAGGTGGATGATATTACTCTGGTTTTTTGGTTGGGTATCTCGAGGAAATCATTGATGAATAATTGTATTGGGTTTTTGTAGAACTTTTGATAATGGTAGAATATTTATTTCCTATATGGGAGAATTTATTAGTGGAGTAGTTTGGAGATATATTGGTTTGAGAGATACTACTTCTATACTGGGATCCACATATAATATTTTTCAGACATTAAATCACTCATTACATTGTGATTATATAGGGGCTATCATAATGTGAATGGAATATAGGTTTCATTATATACAAAATTACACACAAATTCCAATGGGAAGTCAGAGTGTACCAAATAGGTGCATGTGGGTATTCTTTAGGCTTATGTCATATACTTTGGTGGTACATGGGAGAAGCAGCAAACATCTGTGATGTTTTACTATTATAATATTTATAAATATAGGATTCATATTCAAAAATTATTCATCACATTATGGAAGGAAATGTTGAACAACTCTATCCCGAATGGAGGTAGGTGTGTTAGAGAAGTTTGGACTGAGTCTCTTGTAAGACGTTTCATTGTCTGTTTTGCACATTAAAAGTCACATGTCTATGACTCAGAGTAGACATTAGCAATATAATGATAGTAATCTAGGGCATCGTGTTTCTATAGTGGGTGATCAATTATTTCATTGGGTGTTTCCTATATTGGGTCTCCGTAGGATATATTGGCATGGGATGACGGAACCCAGGTTTTTTGGACCCTTTGAGGTTGTGGAATGAATTGGGCCAGTGTCATATGTGAGGACAAAGCTAATGATTAATATGAGGTATATCATATGTTGTATTTTATTTTCAAATAGATCATAACGTGGAATATATTGTCATTGGATTTACTCTGAATATTAAGAGAAAGAAGTGTTTGTTCTGATAAGGAATCAGTGCCTCTCTGACTTTGATGAATTAAATTTGAAGATTCTATGCCAATTTTTATTTCATATAAATCAAGTGATGAATAGTTAACTTGTGATTCAAGCATGATAGATTAAAGGGGGAGTGAATTGAATGATGGTGACGATTGAAAAGGTGCTGTAAATTAAAATGGTCATTATGATTAAAGGGCTTCTACAGATTAAATAGGTTGTGCCACATGAATGATATTTTTCTTATTTTAAAGATATCATACCTAGTTTTTTCTTATCCTTGTGGAAGATAGAATGAAGTTATATGCATTTTTTTCCAAATATATGTGTCCAGGTGAAAAAGGTGGCACTGTTTTACTATAGCATCATACTAATCAATCAAATATTTAAAAAACATTCCATTCCCAAAATGGATCATAGCTAGGATGATCATTCTGAGGAAAAAAAATTTAGAAATTAGATAATAGAGGCCAATCATACTTGAAAATGATCATACATGGGTTGTGATGAAAAGAATGAAGTCAGACCATTAAATTTCTGAAGTTCTTCTCTAATGATTTCAATGTCATTATGTAATACGTGATAAAATCACATGCCTATGAATGAAGTGATATTTCATGTGTTTTAAAATAAATAAAATAAGTATGTTATGAGTTTTCCTTGAGGGTAAATTTAATAATAGAATAATAAGTTTTAATTATGTGGGTCAAGAGTAGAGACTGAGAAAATGAGATAAAAAATTTAGTCAACCATTTCCAAAGGGTTGATTTAATTTTTTGAATTTTAACTAGGTCATGAGAAGAAGTGAAAATGATATTTTTAATCACATTTGGGTCATGAAAAAAATGATAAGGATTTTTCTAAATGAATTTTCAAGGGGGTGATTATAAGGGCTCAACCTTAAAACATTACTTAATCATTAATTAAATGAAAAATTCACATTGAGGTTCATTTCAGGTTTAGAGTTTTAGAGAATTAGGACATAACTATTACATCTCAAAAGATTACAAAGTAGACACTACTACTATAATCGATTTTTCACTACAATAAAAAAATCCATAAATAAAACAAGAGTTACTTTCTTGGTATAAATCTTTTGGAATACTACATTTCTCTTACCCTTCCTTATAACCTATGAAAAACATTTCAAAAACATGGGATGATCATAAAAATATCATTAAGGGTTATAATATAATTAAAGGAAACATTAACCTTCCAATAAATAAAAATCAATGAAACTATAACTTTAAATCATAACATACCTTCTGAAATAAAAAAATTTATGTATAACTCATAGAAATAATAAGACAGAAAGGTAACTTGAGGCATTTATAACATTCTTACGCAGGTAGTATCCCTCATGGTTAGGTTTGGAATACCCAACACAGTATATTCCCTAAATATATTCGGGGAAAACATAGTGTTTAACTCCTCCACATTACCCAATGCATTGGAGAGCTATCACTGTCTCATCCGCCCATAGTTTATCATGGAACCACCTGTCTTCATAAACAATGTCCAAGAACCATAACATAAACGTATCACATAAAACATGCATAAAAGAAACATAACATTTCCACATTTCAATCACAAGATATCAATACAACACATTGATATAATCAAAACATTATCAAAACCATTTTCAATACCAAAATAAAATAAAAGTAAAACATGGTATTTATTTTTTATTTTAAAAATTTTATGGATTGTAGAAGAAGATGAAACTCAAATAATGGTCATGACGGCGTAGAAGTCGTTGTCGCCCCATACGTAAGACAAAAACATTCCCTTTTTTCATTTAGTAAAACGCTTTGTACAAAAAGATTCTTTCTGAATAAAAGTAAAAGTCAAAGGGGTTTTTAAACCGTATAATAGAATGTTTTGTATAAAACAAAATATACCTCAATGAGAGGAGATTGAGACGAAGTCCCATACAAAGTCGGTATCCTTAGATTAAGGATAATTAAATTACATAATTATGTGTGAAAAATATAAATACACCCAATATAAGAGGATATTAACTGTAAAACAATCAAGGTTCACTCACAAATATTCATATTATGACATAATCAAGAAATAGATGTTTAACCCAAGGAATTGAAATTGGGTTAAGAAGTTCCCTTATAGAAATTTGACAGCTTAACGACGTCACATTAAAATTAAGAAAATGAGTTGATGAGAGGTAAAAAGGTTATCTAATCACTTGGTCATGACATTTCAGAAAAAAGGATATATAATAACATATCCCAACATAGGAATATGTAAATTAAAAGTCCTATAAAAAAGAAGTCTTTTAAAAAGAGGAGGGTGAAAGGTTCTCTTACCGATTTGGGTAACTTTCAAAACGTACACCCCATGAAATAATGGTCATACAATGAAGATGTAAATACAAATAAATTTAATTATATTACCCAAATAATAAAATCATGGGATGTAAATACACCACACAAAAGGAAATAGTGGAAAATGTTGCATGAATCTCACAAGAACAAAAAGTGAGACAAAAAATCTCTTACGAAAATTCGGCAGCCTAACGGCGCTACTTAAAACATCCAAAAATTGATTGATGAGATAAAATAGGGTCTATCATCATATGAACATAAAATGTACAGTAAGAGAAATATAAAATAAAATACCCAAATATAATAAAGATGAGCTTAAAAGTAATGACATAAAAGAGTGTACTTAAAAAAAGAGAGAGGTTGGATCCCATGCCTCAAGTTTGACTTGTCTTGTCTATTTCTTTATATTCCTTTAAATTGGGTAACTCTTTTTTATTTGAGCCCAAAGGATTCCTTGGAAATACTTATACCCAAAGTGAGGTTTCTTAGAGTAATATAGGGATGTGGGGATATAATATGAGTATAGGTTGGACAAGCCAAGGGTTTGTGAGGTGTGGGTAAGGGGTAGAGGTGGGGGCCTTTTGTAAAAGGTAGGGTCACTTTTGGAAATTCATGGAAAGTAACTTTATTATAAAATGATTTTAGGATTCTAAAGGTCCCACAATGATATATTTATAGTATTAGGTTATAAGGGTTCGAAAGCCACCCATCCAATAGGTTTTAGACAAGTGCAATTCTTTGATTTTACCTTATCTTTTCATTTTATTTAAATCGTTAATTAATGAGGTAATCACTACATCATCATGGTGTCGTAAATATATTTATTTATTTAATGTTTAAAAATTATAAAAAAACTACCATGATGTAGGAAATATTTTTTGATTTCCAATGACTATTTATAGTCCAAGAGATCCCTTATTTTGGAAAAATTAAAATTGTTTTACTTAGGTGTTACATACTTTTTTTATATATTCCTATCTTTAAAAAAATGATAAAATGTCACTATCACCAAAAAGTGATTCCATGGGGTCACTATGTTGGAACAAGGCATACCATGGTTATCCATGACACAAGAAATAGAATTAGGACACATTTTGGGGTCATTTTATGTTATTATTTTATTTTTTTATTATCCTTAACTACCTGATTACTAATTAATCATGATAATTAAAGATAATTATTGTCGTTACTATTCATAATGTCCAAAAACAAAAGAGTCCTAATTAAATAATTAGGAACTATTGATTTCAAATATGGAATCAATTCTTCCAAATTCCAAACACATTAATTTCAGTAATTATTTAAAAAACAATTCTCGTTTTAAGAACCAAAGACTAGTTTTTAAGAAGTAAAATCTATCAAAAGATTGATTTCATTTTTTACATCCAATTTAAAATTGAAAATACATATGATGACCAAAATTGTATTAAATTATTAGATCATAATTAAATTAAAACATTAAACCAATTAAAATGACAATCCTAATATATAAATAATTTGGATGAAAATGCAGTTTTGAATTAAAATGCTGTATTGTTTACTATTCATTAAAAAATAAACATTATCAGAAAAATACCAAAAATTCTCCCTAAGATAAATTGTATCTTCCAAATTAAAAAATTATTTCCATATTACTAAATTCAAAACATATATGTTTCATTAATAAATTATATAGTTAATTCTCATTGTCAAAACAAATAGCGTGTTTTTAAGAAACAACATCTATCAAAAGATTAACACTTGTTTATGTTAATTTTCAAAGTTAAATTAATTCTAATGACCACCATTGGATTAAATTGTAAAAATATATTCTAATTACACTTTAAAACCATTTAAAAATATAATCTAACCAATGAAATAAATTTTATTAAAAGGAGGTTTTGAATTAAAATACAGCAATTTTAAAAAAATGAACTTTATAAGAAAAATACCAAAAATTTACACAAAGTAAATTTTGATGTCATGATTCTAAAGACTGAATTTACTTTGTCAAATATGACATATAAAAGTGACAAATTTTAGATTTAAAAAAATGGTTCTTCATGAAAAGGTGGTTAATCAACCTTTTAATGAATCTTAGAATATTTATTCTTACAATAGGATTCATTTTCATTTTAAGCCTCTAAAATTTATTGAATAATGTAAAAACATTTAATAAAAATATATAATCTTATTTTAGTTAGTTCTGTTTATTCCTGATATTCCAACTGCTAGACGTTATCTACTATTTAAAATAATATTATTATATTATTAGTGTGCAATGTATGATTTCAAAGAAACTTGTTGTTGCATATAGGGTATGCCATCTAACATAGAATCTCCTTTAAAGTAATATTAATATTTTATTAACAAATAATAATAAATATGAAAATGTAATATTCTTTATTTACCTTGGATGTTACATCCTTCCCCCCTTTTGGGAATTTCATCCTCGCAATTGTAAAATTGGGCTCGAAAACTTCATTGAAAGCCCCACAATCGAAAAGGATTATATTAAAATATCACTTTAAAAGAAGAAAAGAAAAGTAAAAAGGTCAAAAAAGACAACAGATACTAGGATTCCATGAAAACATGGATATGGAGGAGAAAACAAACCATCGGGTTCTAATGGAGAGTCATGGGAAAATATGTGTAGGAGAAAGTTAACCACCAGAAATTCACAAACATGTGATAGGTTAAATATCATTTGATTCCCCAGTAGGAAAAGTTAACAGAAAACATAATTTCATAAGTTACATTTCATTAAGGAATTCATTTATGAGCTTAACTAAAACATAAGGAAACATACATACTTGTCTTGTAAACTTTCATCTCTTACTAGATTTCGTACACAAAACCATATTTTCCCTAAAAGGTGAGTATTTAGGATTACATGTTCACATTAAGAGAACTATAATAAACTTCGAGAGAATCACATAACTCACAAAAGATGAAATATATATTTCCCATGTTATTAGAATTTAACCAAAACCAAAATTATTTGTAAAATATTAGATAATCCCAAAAAAGATAATATTTTAGAAAAATAAAAACAACTCTTAATCTCCAAAATTTGTCAACAAACCAAAATTTAAACAAAGATCATTCAATACTACATTTCCCTTAAAATTAATCAAAAATAAACCAACCCTTGATTGAAGCCCAAATATCTAAATGATTTGATTTCATAGACTTCTAATGTAAATATTAACATTTATCTCCAAATAAAATATGTTACTCTTAAAGTATCATAGTGAAATGTAATTAGCCTAATAACATATCCTCCAAGATAGGTCAATAATTTCCATATATAACCCAAAATAAAATTATTATTGATTCATAAAATCATATAACTAAAAATAATTTTTCATACTAACCAGAGACTTCATACAGTCCAGTGGTAGGAGATAAATACCAGTCGCACATTGGTTGTGGGTTCGATTCCTGCACCTTGGTCCGAGGCAACGGGTTGTCACACGGTCTGTGTGATGTCCCTTTTCCTAAAACTATATAATTCTTAAAACATTCCCCAAAACGAGATAAAATATTAAAAAATAACCATAACCTAATTTAACCTCAATTTTATATCATGCCTTTCATTTTCCATCATATTGTAGCCCATAATTACCTCAATGGTAAGGATTATATAAACCCTAATGGTTGCCATTATAATTATTACCTGGACTTCCTCATCATGTTTTTTCTCTTGTACATGATGTATTAGATAACTCAACAAGTTTCTTGTGGTTAATAATGTCTCCTTGATAGTTGGTTTAGAATAACAATGAGATTACACATGGAATCCATCATTTCATCCAGTGTCTTAATCAAAGAACCACCATAGTTTCCTTAAAACCCATTGTCACTTTGGTGCCTACTAGATCCATCCATTTACTAAAACCAAAAATGTCAGTGTGACTATACATACAAAATCATCATGTACTAATGATGAAGATAAACACTGTGATATAATTATCCATGTTATCTCAAACTCAATCCAACTTTCAAAAATAACAATGACTCCATCTAATATACTAACCATTTTAGTTATACACAACTTTTCAATTATTCTTAGACAACACTCTGACCTCTAATGTTATCTAAAACACCAACTAATATCAACTATAAGGACATGACCTTAAATAATTAATTAATATTCAACTAAATTAATAATTCACATTGAGAATATTTTCAGGTTTAGAGTTTTATAGAATCAGTACATAACTATTAGATCTCAAAAGATTACAAAGTAGTCACTACTAATATAACTGATTTTTCACAACAATAAAAACATCTGTAAATAAAACAAGAGTTCTTTTCTTGATATAAATCTTCTTGAATACTTCTTCTATCTTACTATTCCTTATAACATTTGGAAAACATTCCAAAAACATGGGATGATCATAAAAAGCTCAGTAAGGGTTATAACATAATGAAAGGAAACATTAACCTGCCAAAAATTACCAATCAATGAAACCATAACTTTCAATCATAACATACCTTCTAAAATATTAATATTTATGTATAACTAATATAAAACATAAGACATAAAGGTAACTTAAGTAATTCATAACATTCTTACGTAGGTAGTAACCCTCATGGTTATTTTTGGAATACCCATCACAATATATTCCCTAAATCTCTTCGAAGAAACCTTAGCGTTTAGCTCCTTCTCGTTACCCAGTTATTTGAAGATCTATCACGAGCTCTCCTGCCCATAGTTTATCATGGAACCACAAGTCATCATAAACAATTCACATGAACCATAAAATAATTGTATCACATAAAACAATCATAAAGGAAATATATCATTTCAACATTTCAATCACAAGATATCAATACTACACATTGATATAATCAAAACATTATCAAAAACATTTTCAATACCAAAATAAAAGAAAAGTAAAACATGGTATTCATTTTTCATTTAAAAAATGTTGTGGCTTGTAGAGGATGATAAAACTCAAATAATGGTCATGGTGGCAAAGAAGTCATTGTCGTCGCGTACGTAAGACAATAACATTCCCTTTTGTCATTTAGTAAAATGCTTCGTATAAAAATATTCCTTTTGAATAAAATTAAAAGTCAAAGGGTTTTATATACCACATAAAAAATTTGTGTATAAAACAAAATATGCCTCAATGAAAGGATATTGAGACGAAGTCCCTTACAAAGTCGATATCCATAGATTAAGGATAATTCCATTACATGCTTATGTGTGAAAAATATAAATACACCCAATATAAAAGGATATTAAGTGTAAAACAATCAGAGTTCATCAACACATATTCAAATTATGACATAATAATGAAATATAGGTTTAACCTAAAGAATTGAAATTGGGTTAAAAACTTTGATTACCGAAATTCGACAGCCTAACAACGTCACTTTAAAATTATGAAAATGTGTTGATGGGAGGTAAAAAGGGTATCTCATAACTTTTTCGTAACATTTACAGTAATAAGGAAATATAAGAATATGTAAATTAAAAGACCTAACAAAAATAATTCTTTTAACAAGAGTAGGGTGAAAGGTTCCCATACCGATTTGGGTACCAATCGAAACGTACACCCCATGAAAGAAGGGTCATGAAATGATGATGTAAATACCAATAAATTAATGTATATTACACAAATAATACAATCATGGGTAGTAAATATACCAAAAAAAGGAAATAGTGTAAAATGTAGAATGAATCTCACGGGAAAAAAAGTGAGATAATAAATCCCTTACGAAAATTTGGAAGTCTAACGGCACCACTTAAAACATAAAAAAAACGGATTGATGAGATCAAATAGGGTCTCTCATCATATTAACATAAAAATTATAGTAATAGAAATATAAAAGAACATCCCCCAATATAAAAAAGTAGATCTTAATAGGAATGACCTTACATAGAGTACTAAAAAATAAAGAGAGATGTATGATCCCTTACCTCAAGTCTGACTTGTCTTGTTCGCTTCATTATATTCCATTAAATTGGGTAACTCTTTTTGATTTGAGCCCAAAGGATTCCTTGGAAATACTAATTCCCAAAGTGAGGCTTATAATAATAAGAGAGGGATGTGGATAGAAAATATTAGTAGAGGATGGAAAATCCAAGGGCTTGAGTTGTGTGGGTAAGGGGGTAGAGGCTGGGGTCTTTTATAAGTGGTAGGAGGTTTAGTTTTGGAAAGTCTTGGAAAGTTACTTTATTATAAAATGGGTTTCGGATTTTAAAGGTCCCACAATGATATATTTCAAGGATAAGGGGATAAGGGTTCTAAATCCACCCATAAAATATGTTTTAGACAAGTGTATGTCTTTGATTTAACCTTATCTTTTTATTTTATTTAAATCATTCATTAATGAGGTAATCAATGCAGCATCATGGTTTCATAAATAAATTTATTTATATAATGTATAAAAATTATAAATAAAATACCATGATGTAGGAAATATTTTATTATATCCAATTACTATTTATAGTATAAGAGATCATTTTTGTAGACAAAATTAAATTTTTTTATTTAGTTGATACATAATTTTGTTATATTTTCCTTTCATTAAAAAATAAAATGATAAAATGTCAATACCTACCAAAACTGATTCCATGGGATCCCTAAGTTGGAAAAAGGAATCCCATGGTCGTCCATCACACATACAATAGAATAAGGACACATGTAGGGGTCATCTTATATTATTATGATATTATTTTATTACCCTTAACTACCCGATTACTAATTAATCACGATAATTAAAGATAATTACCGTCATTACTATTCATAATGTCAAAAAAGAAGAGTCTTAATTACATAATTTTTACCTTCTGATTCTGAGTATTTAATACATTCTACTGAATTCAAACCATATAAATTTCAGTAATTAATTTAAAAATAATTCATGTTGTCAGAACAAAAGATGAGTTTTTAAGAAGTAAAATCTATAAAAAGAATGATTTGTTTTTTACATCCTATTTAAAATTGAAATTAAATCCAATGAAAAAAATTGAATTAAATTATAAAAACATAATTAGATTAAACCTTAAAAACAATTAAAATGAAAATATAACTATATAAATAAATTGGATGAAAAGGCAGTTTTGAATTAAAATACTGTATTTTTCACTATTCATTAAAAAGTGATCATTATCACAAAAATACCAAAAATTATACCTATGATAAATTTGATATTCCAAATTTAAAAATGATTTCCATCATACCAAATTCAAAACATACATGTTTCAATAATAAATTATATAGTTAATTCTCACTGTAAAAACAAATAGTGTGTTTTTATGAAACCACATCTATCAAAAGATTGACACTTGTTTATGTCCATTATCAAAGTGAAATTAATTATAATGACCACCATTGGATTAAATGGAAAAAATATATTCTAATTACACTTTATAACAATTTAAAAAGATAATCTAGCCATATAAATAAATTAGATAAAAAGGATGTTTTGAATTAAAATACAACATTTTAAAAAATGATCTTTATCAGACAAATACCAAAAAATTTCACAAAGTGAATTATGATGTCTTGATTATAAAGAAGGATTTTATTTTGCCAAATATAAAATATACAAGTGACAAAAAGTATATTTAAGAAAAAAAAATTCATCAAAAGGCAGTTAATCGACCATTTAAAGAATATTACAATTTTTTTTAAAATTAGATTCATTTGCATTTTAAGCCTCTAAAATTTATTCAATAATGTAAAGACATTTAACAAACATATATAATAATATCTTAGTTAGCTCAATTAATTCACTCTATTCCAATGACTATACATTATCTACCATTTAAAATAATATTATTATATTATTATTTTGCAACATATGATTTCAATGAAACATGTTGTTGCGTATTGGGGACGACATCGAACATAAAATCCCTGTTATAGTAATATTAATATTTTTATTCAAAAATATTTATAAATATTAAAATTTAAGGATCTTTATTTACTTGGCATGTTATAGATATGTAAATTAAAGTGAAATATTTTTATTCAAATCGGTTGTGAGAATTTTATTCCAGAAATCAGAATGGTATCCATTTCATTATATATTATTATTAAATTAATACATATATTTTTATTGAATAAATAAGAATAGAATAATAATAATATGGTATTAAAATCATACCGGTGATTCAAATTAATGTTTGATGAAGGAGATGATATTTGAATAATAATTAAAAATCTTTATGAAGAATTGATGAATTCATAATTGCCCTGAGATTTCTGGGGAAATTCATATTTGAGTGAATTTTTGTGAGTGGGAAATTTTTTTAATATTCTCACCTAATCCTATTTTTTGTGCCCAATAAAAAGATAATGTACATTTTCTTAACTACCAAAATTTTACTATTAACCGTAGTAGAGATATAAGATCTGAGTTTTCATAGAGAAATAGATATATCGATTGGGTTTGTCTTGAAAAAATTTTGATGGGTATAAGTTATTGGAGAAGGGAAAAGATCATAATGTTGTATTTGGCTGATAATTATATTTTGGATTTTTCCAACTCTGTAGATCATCATATCGAGTTTTTGAATTTTTATTTAGTTAATCATTGTAACGAGATTGATTAATAATATTCAGGATTTCCATATACGGTATTTCTATAAAAATATTTTCTCAGACTATTGAAATAGTATTTCATAGATTATAATTAATTTATATATTATTATATCAAAAAATATTGTGAGAGAATTGTATCAGTGATAATACGACCTAGAAGAATCAGACTAAGAGAATCAGACCTAGGATAATCAGAAAGACTATTTGATAACAAATTCTTTTTGGCTCATAAATTTCTTATAGTTAATGAATTGGAAAATTTTATTTTAATTGGATAAAATTTTGGAATGGAAAGTAATCACAACTATCATCAGTTTTTATACATGAAATATATTACCATATTTGTTTAATCAGTGTGAACACAAACTAATGGATTGATTTCAATGTGCTAAATGAGTGAAAGTTCATATAATAACCATTGTAATCCATGGATTATTTTATAATGGATTATATGGTATTATTTCGCTTAAAAACCATACCGAGGACGTATCTATTCTTAATGGATAATGATCCTTGTGAAATTTTTTTTCCTGTGGATGTGGGTTGGATTTGTTTTTAGTGGGGAATTTAAATCTATAATATGAGGATAATTTTGTTTCAATATAAATGAAACATAAAAGAAAACGAGTATCAATGATTCACCCGATATCCCACTCAGTGATACAATCACACTAACAAGAACTTATAATTTGTATTAGAGCTAAATGATCACTTCACTATTCTTTACTGGTGGAGAATTTTAATTTTGTGAACGGTAAATAATTTCTCTTGTTTGATGGAATGAATTATCAAATATAGAAAGAAAAAATGATTCTATTTCTTATATCTATTAGATATGATGTTCTTAAAGATGCAACAGTTGTGTTTTCTCATATTGATGATAAATCCCCACCCACATCTGTTGAAAAAAAATGTCTCTAGAATGAAGGAAGGGTGAAGAATGATATATTATCATCACATTCTTAAAATAAATTATAGATAGTGAATAGTGTCTCCACAAAAAAAGTATTTGGGAAAAATTGAAAAACAAATGTGAATGAAATAATAATGTCAAGACGGTAAATCATTAATAGTAGTGATAAAAGTATGAAAATTTGATGATGGGATAGCATGAATATATTTGGTACATCTTTACCAGGGTGAATGTCATTGTGAGCACTATAATATTTCATGTTGAAATGAATTATTAATCCATAGTTATTTAGTATATCTTCAAAACCATAAATAAAAAATTCAATGAAAAGTTTTCTTCCTTTAATGACAAAACCCGTAAAACAATATCTCATTATTTATTTACAGCACTATTATTACATATGAAATGAGAAAAGATGTTTCTATGAAGATAATGACAATGGTTTATAGAGAAATGTCTTTCTAGGGTGTGAAGAAATAAAAATCAAACAATCTTCTCATTAAATCAGTAGACGGTGATTATTAATATGAAAATGAGTTATGAGAAAATTTCAATGATATATTATCCATGTTTTATAAAAAATTTAAACGAGTTATAGGAAAATACAATGGTAAACATCCATCTATGGGTTTCAAATGTGTATGAGTTAGTCACATTGTTTATAACATTCCTCAATGAATGAATGAAGATGATACTGATGTGGATGAAAGAATGATAACAGGAAAAAAGGAAGAAACATGTTGACAAAGAAAAGTACCATTCCATCGAGAATGAAAATAAATTCAATAAACCAAACAAAGAAAAAAAATTAACGATTAAGACAAATAAGATGGATGTGATGATGAATATAAAAGGTTAGTTTTGTATGGCAATGAAAATAAGTTAATTGCAATAGTGAACAAGGAAGAATACATAAGTATCCGTTCTGATAAAAAGGAAACTCTACATGAAATCAATTAGATTTAATAGTTGAAGGAATGTCTGAGAATGATCAGAATACATGTAATGAAAAAATGGAAGATGAATTCTATGGAAATCAAGAGTGTTTTACTAATGAAAAATAAAATAAGGTGAAATAAATTGAGGATTTGAATATGTATCTTGAATATTAAATGAATCAAAATGATCATTTGGATGTGATTGTGAATATAATATAAAAATACATGGAACTTGTTCAACAATATTTATCATAATATAACAATGTAATACATGTTCTGATAACACTATTACTGAGGTTGGTGAATTTCCTTGAAATAACTAACTAGATAAGGTTAAAAATTGTTACCTTCAAAGGAAGATAAGAAAAATTTAGATTTTTTTAAATGTATAATGACAATAATGTTGTTTATGGGTCCAATACCAGTAATGTTGGAGTTTATAAAGAATAAAATAAATCTGAATCCAATCATGTGTTGAAATAATCTGAACAATGGATGGTTTCAAATACATTTGATTCTGATATTGATAAAATGAATAAGATGTATCATGTAGTTAATATAATGGTTGGTGGATTGGAAAATAATGAATGTATAGTGGATAAGAAATTGTATTACCAAATTTTATCTTTATAGAGGTTTCAGAGGAAAAAAACTCTTTATGTTGTTATTGTTGGTATTGTGGGGGGATTCAGAGACACATAAAGTATGTTTTGGTTTAACCAATAATATTACAATTATACAGTTGGTTATGAAAGCCATAGTTTTATGGGGAGTCAATATCCTCAATGTGAGAATATTTAGAAGGTTTCCATGAATAAGATTTCTAGAAGGAATATAATGATGATTTAAAATTTGTTTGAGCCCCTGGAAACTATTTTTGAAATGTGTTACCAACCTGGAAACCTTGAAAATGATGTCTTATTTGGATTTCATCAAATCAAAAGGTTATCAATAATTATAAAAGTTTGAATATGATGAATTAAAATAAAGGAGAAAGGGATCTTACTATTGAAACCCCACTAAAATCGACAAATTGAGAACAACCTTGGATAAATATTTGTCAGTGTCCAACTCATATGATTTGAGATATTAAGTTAATGAAAAATGTAAACTAATTTAAATATTGAATAGTGATGTTTTGCAATAATTAATCCCTAATGATTAAATGCATTCTATCATCCCTCATTGGAAAGGGAAAAAATGAAATACGTGGAAAAAATAAAAATTTTGATTGGCTAAAACACAATATTATAAGTGTTACACAATTGTGTGATGAGGGTAACAATGTTACCTTTAGGAAATATGGTTTTTTGTGGAGAGTGTTGAAGATGGGAATATTGTTTCAAGAGCTAACATACAAAAGGGGATTTGTTTTAGGTTTTTGATACACATAACTCATGTTATATAAGCATAGTGAAAGATAATCAGTTGTGGCATAAAATTCCTGGACACATTTTCCATGGATTCCTCATAATTCTATCTAAAAGATATAGTGTTTTAGGCTTCTTTGATTTTCAGAGATGAATAAATCAGTGTTTCACTATTTTACAAAGAGTATAGATTCCAAAATGATGTGCATTAGAATGTTGATATTTGTTCTGAACAACCCATAGTGCTGATACATTATGTTATAAGGGGTCTAATGAAAATACAATCAACTAATTGAGATAATTGCATTAGTACTTTCATTTATGATTTAACTCTCTCTAATTGTGCCATGTATATGGAACATAAATCATGTTATTTGAAAATATTACAAAATTTATTAAGAAAAGAAGAAAAGGAATGTGAGTATTCAGTGAAAAGGTTGATAGTAGATAATGGTGATGGGTGTAGTAGTGGAGAGTTTGAAGAATATCTAGAGAATAATGAAATTCTTCTTGAGTAGAGTTATTCATACATTCCACCAACAACATGGTGTTGTTTGAAGAAAGAACAGAGGCTTTGTGGAAATTGTAAGAACCATGATACTTGAACATGGACCCTCACATTGCATTTGGATGAAACCCATGAATACAGTTGTTTACATTAAAAAAGAATTGTTTCTACATTCCTCAATCATCTGAGACTCTATAAGAAATGTTTTATTAAAAACCTCAATGTTTGAGGAACATTATAGTTTTCCGAAGTCATTGAATTGTAAATAAGAAAGGTGGAAACTATGGAATGTTTGAGTAGATTGGTGAAGATTGAATAATTTGTGGTTATAAATTGGAATAAAGAGGATATTGTGGTGTCAATAATGAAAAAAAATTAAAAAAAATTATTTCATTTTATATAAGGTTATTGAATGAAGAAGGAAATAAAAACATAACAAAGCACAAAAGGAGATTGATAAAGTTTAAGAAGGGAATTCTAATAACAGTAAACATAATTTTATTAATAATTCAGTGGAAACAAAATCACTTATATCCAGATATTAAGATGATTCTAGAAAGTCTCATCCTAGGATGAGGAAACAATTGAATGCTCGGAATATAATTGGTGTTCAATATAAAAAAGGATCAAACTAAAAGGAAATCAAATACAATCATACATACATCAATGTAATCAAAAGTGTAACTGAATGATGAGAAGGAATATTTTGAGCACTCATAATTTGTTCAATACATTTTTCAATAATTCATTTAGATTGAAAAGTAAAATACATGGTAACTCATAACCATGAGTGAAAAGAAAATTTTCAAAGGACCAAAATGGGTTTTCTAAAACAAGATCAATGAATAAGGTAATTTTATAATAAATAATGAAATATTGGATTAAAATTATTATTCACAAATTTAAATAATTGATATTGATGAATCCTTTGTTCTGATGGTTAGTTTGGATAATATTCAAATCATTCCTGATATTGCTACATAATGAGGCTACAAAATATTTTCAAATGGATTTAAAATATTCATTTCTAAATGGAGATGTTGAATAAGAGGTTTATATTTAATGAACATATGGTTTCATTGATAGGAAATATGAACTCTTTTTGTGAGTATTGACTAATTCCTTGTATGGTCTAGAATAGGACCAAATGGAAAGGTATTCCAAATTTGATACTTCAATAAGGAAAATGAATTTACAAATAAGAAGAATGGATAGAAATTTGTATACTATAGAAAGTAAAAAATATTCACTCATTGTGTTCATTTTTGGTGATGATATTATCTTTGTTGGAAATGATGAAATATGTTGTGAATGATTTTATAAAGAGATGAGGAAGGTAGATTAAATTTCAATTCTTTGGGAAATGAAATAATTTCTAGGTTTACGAATTGTTTAAAAGAAAGAATAAATTTTTCATTAAGAAAATTTTTTTTCTAAGGAACTTCTTTATAGTTTCGACATGGAAAAAATCAAAACCTTTTTCCATAATAATTCAGTCAGAAAAGAGATGATCAAATATGTAGATCAAATAGAATTTGATCAAAAAGACCATCAAAAGGTGTTTTGAATCCTATTATATTTGAATTCTAAAATACCTAATATTTTTTACAATATTACCTTTTTAAATATTTTGGAGTTCTATAAAACATTCAATTTTACATGCTGGAAAAAAATTCTCAAATACATTAATGGAATAAAAAAATTATAAAATATGTATTTCAGCTCAGAGAGTATTGGGTTGTTTGGGAATTTTGATTCATATTGGGTAGGAAATTTTGATGATAGATGATACAAAACTACTGGAATATTCATTATGGGAATGAATTGTGTTAGTTGGTATTAAAATAATCTTAATTTATTAATGCTTAGTACTGCTAAATTTTATGATGTTTCTATAACTCATGGCTCCAATCAACTATTTTTTGATGAAAACACAATTTGATGATTTACTCATTGAAGTGATTTTTTCATTGCTTTTCTATTGTGATAATAAAAGAATAATCAAACTCACAATGAATCTAGTTCAACATCATTTTTCGAATAATATTGATATCAAAAAAAATCCCTACAATGAAAATGTGGAGATGAATAAATTAAATCTAGATTATGTTCCAACATCTGAACAACTGGTTCGAATTTTCACAAAACCTTTTCTAAACGAATGATTATCAAAATTGAGGATCAAAATGGGTGTCCAAAAAACTTCTATTCATTTCTATGTTAAGTGTTCATATCCCATATCTCATCTTAACATAGGATTTTATTTTCAAGGGTGATAATTCTAATGTTTCATTAGTCTAATTCATAGAAGAGAGTTATGGGTAAGCTGGGAATTCATAATTGTATTTTGAGAGAAAAATTCTTACTATTTTTTGGAGTGGTTGTAGGAAAGTATTTTTTTTATTATAGGAAGTATGAAGAAGAGTTCATGAATAATGTTTAAGAAGTTATCATGGTCATTGATTTTAGAAAACAATGAATTTTTTCAATGATTCTTGTTTCCTATAATGAGTTATCTCACATAGGACTAGAATTATTAATATGTAATGAATTTCATGAGGTTACAATGTTTTGTGATTTTTGAAATGTGGTTGACAAAAAATATCAATGGGGGATATTTTTATGACAAATATGATGATGAATTTTATGGTTATGATATGTTGTCTTGTTTTTTAATGATACTATTTCACGAATAGAAGAAAGGTAATCACTTAAATTTGTTTATGGAAGAAATCTTATTGAAAACTGTTTTCAAAATAAATATATCCATGTTTTAAAAATAATCAGACATGGGTTATCAAAATAATGGATTTAATAAGATATTCTATCATAATGAGAAGATGAATCATTGGAGGAAATGGTTTTTATTAGTCATTCCATGGGTCTGTAATGGGAGAAGATCGTTATGAGGAATTGGTTTGCACTGGATTCACTCTAAATACAATGGGAATGATGTGTTCATTTTGATGATGAGTTAGAGTATCTTTGACTATGATTTATTAAATGTACTAATGCAATTTTTATTTCTATTTCATAGAAATCATATGATTAATTGTGAGAATGTGATGCAAGAGTGATGGAAAAAAGGGCGAGTGAAAGGAATAGTGGTGTCGATTGAAATGGTGGTTCTAATTAAAAATGTGGTGTCAATTGTAGAGATGCTACCGATTAGTGAGTTGGTTTCAAGTGAAAGAGATGTTACCTATTATAAATATATCATACCTAGATTTATCTTATATAGGAGGAAGGGAGAAACAAGTGATCCTAATTATTTCTCAAATCAATTGTATCCAGGTGAAAGAGGTGGTACTGATTTACTATAGTATCCTTCTAATCAATTAGAAAATCCATAAATGTTTCATTCCATGATAATATTGTACTCAGGATGATCATACATATGAGAATCATATTCAATAATGAGAATACATACACCAATCGTATTCCAAAAATACCGTACATAGGATAAGGATAAAATATAGAAGCTTGAGTCGGACGATGTAGTAGTTGTTATTAAATAAATTCAAATTCATGAAGTAAGTCATGATAGAAGAACAAGTCTATGAATGAAGTGAATTTTCAAGTGATTAAAATTAATGAAATAATAGACATGGTGTTTTTTCCATTTCGTTCATAAGAAGAATAGTATAAAAAGTTTTTTGTAGTGGTTTAAAAGAAGAGAAGGAGAATGTGTGATCAAAAATGGATTTAACGATTTTCAAAGGTTTGAATTAAATTGTAGGTTTCCAACTGGGTCAAGAGACGTGGAGAATATTTTTTTTTGAATTTCTTGTTGGACCCAAAAATAATAGAGAAGAAGATTTCTGAATTAATATTCAAGGGGAAGAAATATATTCAAATGGTTGATTTTAATTCAACTCTGTTTTGAGAATCATATTCAGAAAATAAGAATTGTGTCCATTTATTTATACATATGTTTTTAATTAATACATTCATTTTTATGGGGGAAATAATATTGGGATAATTAGACTCTTGTGTTGAAATCAAACAGATGATTCAAATTAATGGCTAAAGAATGAGTGGAATGATTAAGAAAAATTAAGATTATTAATTAATCATTGATGATTTGATAATTGATCTTTGAGTTCATGAGATATTCATATTTCAGTAATTTTTGGACAGTGGTAATTTAATTGGGATTCCCACCTAAAAAAATTAGGTGACTTAGAAAAGTCAAAATTATATTGTGCTTTACTGACGATGAAGTATTGTTCATTGTAATATATAGTGAAGATCTATGTTTTTAAAGAGGCAAATAGATACTATTTTGTTTTTTGTTGAAAACATATTTCCCAAAATAATAGATATGACATGATAGAACATCGTAATGTAGAATTCTTTTAATCATCATATTTAAGATTTTTCATACTCAGTGGATCAACGTATTTGGTTGGTCAATTGTATTCGGCTGATTGTAGTATTGATATTGATAAATCATCTTCTAGATTTCTATACTACGTATTTATATAGTGATATTTTTACTGATTAAGGAAGTATTATTCGAGTGGTGCTGATTCGTTTCTATTGTATTCTATTAGAAATTTGGACTGAGAGAATTGTATAATGGAGAATCATAGTAGGAGGAATTGGGTTGGGAGAATCGGACAAAATAAAATTAGATTGATTTTTTTATAATAATGATTAGGAGGTTCATAAAATTCTTCTTGGTAAATAATTGATGAATTTCTTTCCAATTGAATACATTTTTTGAATTGAAAATAATCACATGTAACATGAGTTCTGATACATCTACAATATTAACCTAATTATTCAAAGAGGTTGTAAACACACTTTTAAATTGTTTTCAATGTGATACAAGATTGAAAGTGTATATCCAACCCATTATAATACCAGGATTTATTAATAGTGTATTATATAGTATTAGATCATTTCCAAACCATACCAACGAAGTAGCTATTTTTATTCAATAGTGATTTTCAAAAATAATTATGTTCCTATGGGTGTGTGTTGGATTTGATTTTAGTATAGAATTGAAATGTCTAATATAATTCAACAGTTGTTTTAATGGAAAAAAATAAAAGTTAAATAGACTCACTAATTCACCCCCTATCAGTAATATAATCACACTGATTGGGCACTTATAAAATAATGATTGGCTCTTCCAAAGAGGTAGAGTTCTATGAACAATTTTATTCTTGTGTCACAAATATGTTGGTATCACAAAAACCATATAACTTGAAATATATGGATGATATTGTGCATGAGATGAATTTATTATATGATGGGAATCTAATACGTGTGTTTGATCTTAATGAGAAAATGTTACTAGGAAAGACCATGACCATTGTTTGGTATTAGGGAAATATTTATGGGCTCAGGGGGAGTCATTGGAATGATATGAACATTTGAGTGATTAGTGGAACATCCTTTTATACATAGAATCTTCAGGATATGTGGGTGTATAACTCAATAATGAGATGACATAAGGTGGGGGGATTTTAAAATACTAGCCTTTACATGATATTTCATGGGCTTGTTTATTGGTACTCTCTTACCCTTTCAAGATTAATTTTTTTTACATTATTACATGCGTTGTTTATGCTAAAATTTCAGAAATTTGGAAGGATCATAGGTAGTTCTTGGTTGTGGAGTGGTTTTCCTAAGACAATATCCCTTGACCAACAAATAGTGTGAACCCAAAGAGAGGGATTCGCATGGTCGGTGCATGGTTTGACAAACCGTGTAACCATGAAGGATAATTTGAACACCTCCATGTTTTTGGACACAGATAAGGTGTATGATTTGGAAGATTTTCAATCCCTTACAAGGAAACTATTCATGGGTTTGAGATAAACACATATTTTGTTTCACGTTCCCTAACCCCTTTTATTAACCCCTTATCGGCCCTAGCTCAACCCAAAACATTTTATGTCATTTTTAGAGTCTCCGTGATGGAATCAAAGCCATGACGACCCCTATTATCGGATAACAGAAGGTTGTATTAAAGGTCATCACATCCCCAAGTATTATTTTTATTCTCATTTAGATCAATCTCTCTCTTCAGAACCTCCTTCCAAATATAAATGATTTGTTATAAGATGTTGGTTAAAGATATATATCTAAGTTTTTAATAAATTGATTAGTTTTATCTTGGATCTAGAATACCAATGTAGATAATTTTAATTTTTGTGATCTTTGATGATCTATATCAAATTGGGGATTACCTTTGGCTAGATATTGTCAATGAATTGAGGAATTTGGATACTTATTCAAATACCATATCCTTAATTTATGTTAAATGTATGTAATTGTAGAATATATATTGTATGTCTAGTGATTGTGTTAATTACATTGAATTAATTAATTGGGTATCCATATTAATTGAGGGATCATGTAATTGATATATTGGATTTATTTAATTGTAATAATGATTTGATTAATTAATTATGGGGATATTGAGATTTTCAAATTAGATTACTAATTTTTTGGGTTAATTACCATATAATGTTTTTATACTGTAATTGATTGAATTGGATTAATTATTTATATAATTATTTAATGGAATTGATATGATTTATTGATTATAAAATTAATTAATGGAATTGTGGTGAATCGTTAATTGTTGAAATAATTAATGGAATTGAAGTGACTAATTAATTTTAGAATTAATTACTAGATTTAATATGATTAATTAATTATTGAATTATATATTGGAATTGTGGTCAATAATAAATTGATGAATTAATTAATCAAGATGATGTGATTAATTAATTATTGAATTAGTTAATGGAAATGTGGTGATTAAATAATTATTGAATTATATAATTGAATAATGTGAATAGGAAAGTATGAAATTGGATTAATTAATTGTTGAATTATATAATGTGTCATTGTGTAACATTATGATATTTTGTTACATTTAATATGGTGGTATCGTGATATATGTGATAATCGTGTGTGGTAGATGGTTTGCAACATCAAAATAGAATATTAATTAATATGATTAAATTTATTGAATGGTAATAGTAGAATACATATATGAATTGAGATGATAGAAGGTAACAAAAAAATTCAAATATCAATTGAGATAATGAATTGTCACAATGGATTTCAAATATGAATTTAGATGATGAATGGTAATAATGGAATTTAGATATGAATTTATATGGTGGATTGGGACATTATAATTAATATATAAATTGAGATAATGAATTGAAATAGTCGAATTAAGATATATGATATCCCTATGGAAATTTTCATACTCTATCTTAGGATGAGGTTGGTATTAAGATCTCGAGTGTCCAAAGGAACCCGTGTGTTATGTGGTAAAATGAAGAGTAATTAAAACAATTAAAACTATTTACATTATTGATTTTCCATATACTTTATACAACTAAATACATATTCATAGATATATAATATTTTATAATCCATTGGTTGTAGCCTAATGAGTTATACTCACACCCGACATGGGATACCTAATTGGTACTCGAAAAGATTTCATTGTTGCAGGATGGGGTAATGGAAAGGGACCTATGTTGCATGGCTAACTCATGAATGAGGATGGATGATGGAACCAGTCATGTATTTCAGACATTATTAGTATTTTTAGTGACTTAATATATTTTGGTGTTTCATATAGACACATAAAATGTATTCACTTGACATGTATACAATTTTTCTTTATACAATGTATATCAATTTTTTGTTATCAAGTTATTAAAGTATTATTATGGTTATAGTTATATCATTAGTTTATTTTTCATATATTAATTCTATTATTCTACATTGATAAAGAGGTTAATGTATCTCCACAATTGATAATAAACCCTCGCTACTATTCTATAACCTCCATCATATAGGGAGGTTTTCTTTAGGTCATCTAATTGACCGACTCAAGGAACTTGTGTTTGGGGCATGGGTCCGGAGGATACAATGAAAAACATTTAAAAATGTGATATACCAATCAATGATATAAAAAAAGTTTCATAAAAATTTATAGATATTACCATAAATAAATAAAATATCTTATATATATTTAGAATCATGTTTTCAATTGTGAAAGTATCCTTCTATAAAAACACAAAATTTTTCTCTAATAATTTTTAATTTTCATTAATTTACCTAAATTATATAATAACTCATCATTATCATAAAATTAGAGAAAAAAACCTTATTTTCCTAAACCAATAGTGTCAAACGTTCTCCTAATAAAGTAATAAATATAAGTAATAAATGGGTATAAAAAATTTTAGAAGTATAATTTATAGTAATTAATAATTCTATAATCAATTCATCATGTGTTCATCAATGTATTTATAAACCCTTTTATTCTCTAAATGAAGGAATGAGTTATCACCATTTATCTATACACTAGGATAAATAATTATTTGAATATTCTCTAATAACACCATATAAATAAACATATAAGTTCTCAAATAGGCACCATTAGGCCTATTTTCACCCATTCACTCACATATTGTGAGTATATTAGATAATTTCCTTAAATTTATTAATAAATTAAACATCTCACTTTCCTTTTTAATATTTGTATCACAAATTCATTTATAAACAATAATGTTTCTACAAATCAATTAACAATAATTCCATGGTGATAATCAGTTAAAAACATATAAATATATCTTATATCTCATAAAAAAATTTATTCCTCTGTACTCAATGATCCATGATGGTTCCTAAAAAATTTCCCAAATGGAAGATTTTTATCGAATAAAATCTATGTTTCTCATTCTAAGAGTCCCCAAATATAGTTAATTTTTTATAATTACATGCTTATAGTGTATTTTGAATGGTTGGTGAAATTTTATTGTATACCTATGAAATTATCTTTAAAAAATTTCATCACACACTATATATTCCACAAAACACATGAAAGAATTCGTGGACACATTTGTAACTCCGTTTTGGTGTTGTTCTTTAAGGATACTGGAATGGAAATATCTTATTAGTGTTTCATAGAACACAATTATTTATTGGATTAGAATTATATGATTTAATGGAAATATTATTGTTTCACATTTCAATGAAATCATGTAAAATGATTTTAAAAAATAATCACTTATTATAATGATTTATTAATTTGATTCAAACATTATGGAACTAATATCAATGAATGCTTTAATTTTATATCCAATTCATTAAAATTTAATCATATTTCCTTAAAACTTCTATATATTAGCCAACAACACTACAGTTCTCTAAGATAGAAAATGGAATATATTTCCTACCCTACCTAAAGTGAGAATTATTTATTTGTGAAATATTCAATCAATAAATTTTTTCCGAAAACAATGCAATATAGCAGTCCCTGGATTGTCTCTCAAAGAGGGTGCAATTTTATTTGAAAAATTTAATTTTTTTATTTGTTTTCACATGAAATGGAAAATTGGGGATTTGATTAATGACTGAAGAACATAAAATAAATAAAAACTAAAGGGAATGAAAATTTACGATTGAGATAGAAAATTTATAGTAAATAAAAAAGGATTCAAATAAAAATAAAAACAGTGGTTATGGACAATCTTTAACCTCATGGACACTCCCCTTATCCTTTTTTAAAATTATCTCCCTAATGAGTCTCTCAATTCCTACCCATATAACAATGGATAAACACCTTAATTTTCATGGATATCATATTAAAACCTCAATATGATTGTTTCCCCTCCTATAAAAGTGGTACAATTACTTGAAGGCCTCTAAATAATTAATCCTAATCGAAATCACTATGCTCAACGGCAAGACCTTACCGAAGAAATTTAAATAGGGAAATTGACTATTTTACTTCATAGATTGGGAAACCATCCAAAAAAACAAGTTGAAAATATATTCATGAAATAAAATAACCACTGTAATCCAAGAAATATAAGATCAAGAGACATGCAATAGAGATGACACATGAAGATCAAAACTCAGAAGGGAGTGTTCATTGGTTCTTGCTGTCTACAACAAATTTGTGCTTAGCCTCGCATTACATGAGTATCCCACATCATATATATTCCAGGAATCCTGCACACCATCTTCATCATGGTCTCTACAAAATCAAACCCCCTTGAAATGAAAGAAGAGATGTGAAGATAAAGTGAGGAGGGCTAAAAATTCTTCTGTCCAGATTCTGACCGTCCAAAGATGGCTTCTATTTAGAACTCTCCCCAGCCTAATCAACCACTAGAGCCTTTTATAAAGTTTTTAAGAGTTATATCTTCCGTCTCTAAGAAAAATTTCAACCAATTTGGAATGGTAATGTAAAAGTTAGTAAATAATTACTCAATAGTTCTTACTCTTCCTGAGGAGACTCTTCATCTCACACATAAGTTTATCGCTTACTTAGTACTATAATTATCTCCTTTGACCTTGAAACTCATCATGAACGTGAGTCTTGGAGTCTTCTTGCATGCACAGTTAGAATTTATGACTTTGGAAACCTGTAGCCATTGTTATGCTACATTGATTGAGGTGGGTCCAAACATCTGAACATACAAACCTTTCCCAAAGAAGTATTTATTTAGGCCCTTACATGAAAAATTTAGAACTTTTTCCAGGGGAAAAATGTGAATACCAACTTCTAGGGGTGCCTACAAAAAATGAATCATTCGAATAAAATCAATATGTAAAAATAAATTCCTAAAACATCAAACTAGTGAAATAATGGTAAAAATCAAAAAATAGGGAATTTTCACAATTTATATCAAAATACAACAAAATTTTAAAAATTAACCAATTTAACATGTAATGAAACATTGGTGAGGATTAAATTGTTGAAATTTAAATAAAATATATTGAAAATATTATCATTATAAATTCCCAAACACATAGATTTTGGTCTCCTGGACAAGCGATAATGCATATTCTAAACACAAACTAATGAGGTTCACCAACCAACCTCCATGAATCAAATTATATCATGCCTCACCAAAAAATTATTCTCGTTTTAAATTCAGTTCATTCAATCCATTTCCACTCCTATTCTCCTCTCATTCACACAACAATGATACCCCACAAAATGTTTTTCTCGAAAAAAATATTGATTTTCAACAAATCTTCTCTCATCAAAACACATGAAAGAATCATCATAGGCTTGAAAAATTTCTATATCTCCACCCAATATGAGCCAAGAAAAATGTGATAATCATTGGGGTATTTCAAGGTTGTTATGTGGCTAAAGGTTTGTGGGTTTCAAATATCTAAAATTCTGAGTCCAAATAGGGATATTCTTGAACATTTTTGAAGCAACAAAATGCATGCATATAATCTTCACTCATGCGGGGAATCCTCCTTACTCTCCTCCAATGAAAGTCATATTTTAAAATCGTGGAGAGTATCTTTTCCACCTCATTCCATAAATAATTTAGTAGAAAAAGTGACATTTCTCTTCTTGTTTATACAAAATCTCCAGATTGGGAACAACTTTCTTCCATTAAGAGCTCTAGATAGGCACAACTCTCTTCCATTAAGAGATCCATATAGGCATAACTCTCTTCCATTGAGAGATCCAGATAGGCACAGTTCCCAGAAAATCATTTTTCTATAGAAAAATAATCTCTTCAGAGTTTTTATAACCACCCAATGAAACACCAGATGATGTAGCACACTACAAGTAATCTCACCCACAATTAAGTTCAACTAGATCATGTATTTTTACTTCCAGAGGAGGTTGGAAAGTGAAAATGGCTTGTAATGTGGCTATCTAGAAGGCAGTACAAGGATACTAAGGGCTCATGAAAGATAAAATGTACCAGGTGTGCCAGAATAAAAAGGATAACCTTGAAAAATGGAGCTTTCAATCAAAAACAAATTTTCTCGATCAATTCAATCACACTCACCTTAGCCCTCAATTTTTGATAAAAATAGATTATGTTCTAGTTCAATCAAAAAATGTATTCTTTGGTAAACACAAGATGTAGGATGAATGTGAATAAGATGATAAATGGGTTCAACATACTCACAGGTAAGTGATTTACAATATTAGAAAACATTCAGGGCATGTAATTCAAAATTCAATGGTTATGTCAAAATTTTTGAACTTGAAACAATGTCTTTTTCAAAATTCATTTATAATGAGATTCAAGGGATCAATTGGTTCTCTCATTGATAGGTTTTTCAAAAATTACAATGATCATCATGTAATCTCACATGTTGTTTTTCAAAATTTTAAATAAAACACCCAATGTTTGAAAAATAAAAGAACACACAAAAAAATAGATTTTGAGAGAAGAGGAACGAAACAAAATAGAAATGAAAGAACACAAAATACTAATCTACCCAGAATTTTCCTCCCCCCAAACATATTTTATGCAATGTACTCATTGTGTAAAAAAATATATGAATATGAAATTCGTGAAATCAAATAAATTATAAAAAATTGATAAGGAAAAAAATACCAAGCATTAATTGTATTCTGCATCATGAAGATGGATCTCCTCAAACAAAGGATTGTGAACTTTATCTCTAAACAACTTCAACCTGTGCCCATTTATTGTGAATTTGGTTCCTTTGCTTGGTTCTATAATCTAGATTTCACCAAATGAAAATACATGAGTAAAAATTAAAGGACCAGAACATTTGGAATGAAATTTACCTGGTAACAGCTTCAATATGGAATCAAATAGCAACACATTTTATCCATACTTAATGTTTTGTTACTATAATCTCATCCTGAAATTCTTTGGTTCATTCCTTTTACAACCTAGGACTTTCAAATTCATTCTTTCTAATCTCATTTATCTCCGGAAAACCAAATTTTCATTCTTCTCCAGCAGAAAACAGATTCATGTTACATTTTTTAATAGCCCAAAACTATTTGTGTTCTAACTGAACCGGAAGGTGAAAATACTATCCATAGACTAATATAAATGGTTAAATTCCAAATGGGGGTTTGAATTTAGTCTTATAATCCCAGAGTGTATCATCATGTTTCGAACACCAATCATTTCAACTTGATTTCACGGTTTTTAAAGAATTTTTTTGATTTCTCTATTGGAAAACTCAACCATTACATTTGTTTTAGGGTGATAGGGTGTAGTGACCCTATGATAAACTCAATACTTCTTCAATTGTGATTCCAATGTCTTGTTACAAAAAGTAGTACCTTTATTGGTAATCAAGAAAATTGGTAATCGAAACCTTGAAAATATATTTCCTTTCACAAACTTGTACATAGTTTTGGCATCATCGGCTCTTGTGAGAATAGATTCTACCCACATGGATACATAATAAACACCAAGAAAAATGTAAAGATATCCAATGGAATTAGGAAAAAGGTCTCATAAAATTCATACTAAAACATCAAATACATCACAAAACAAAAGTGGTTGTTGTGGCATCTCATTCCATTTGGATATGTTTCCTTGAAATCGACAATTTATACATGTCTTGCAAAAATCAAAAGAATCTATGAAAATTGCAGGCCAATACAAACTAGAGTCAAGCACCTTTCTTGCAGTTCATTGAGGCCCAAACTATTTTCTACAACTCAATGTGTGACAAATTTTTAGGACAAATTGAAATTCATAATTTGTAATGAATTTCCTAATCATTTGATCACTACCAACATGCCACAATTAAGGATCATCCCAAATTTAATACTTTGAATCACTCAAATGATTAAAAATTTGATTCTTGGAAAACAAGTAGGAAACATCATCAGAAGATAAATAAATCACCAGATCAGTAAACCATAGCCTTTCTGTTTGACAAGCATACAACTCCTCATCTAGACAAGTTTCATTAATTAGCATATAGGTCTATGGATCCCTATTCAAAATAGATGTTATCTTACTTAAATGATCAGAAACAAGGTTATCACTTCATTTCTTGTCCTTTATATCAACATCAGACACTTGAAACGACAAAATCCATCTCAAAAATCTTGGTATTGGATCATGTTTCTTCATAAAAAATTTGATTGTAGAATGATTAGTGAAAATAATCACCTAAAAGCCTAGAAGATAACATCTAAATTCTTCTAAATGAAATACAATAGAAAATAGTTCATTCTTAGACGTTTTGTATTTTGATTGGGGCAGATCTAATGTTCTAGAGGCATAGACAATCACATGAGATTTCTTTTCCAACATTTGACTTAAAACTGCCCCATGAGAAAAGTCAGAAGAATATGTCATGATTTCAAAGGGCAAGTACTATTTGGAAGGATGAACAGTGGATGCAGTTATCAATTTTTTTATCTCCCCAAATGAATGTTTACAATTTTCATCAAAGAAAAATTTGGTGTCTTTCTCAAGAAATCAAGGCAATGGAAGTGCATCCTTACTAATATCCTTAATCAATATCCTATAAAAACCATCATGACCAAAAAAATATCTCACATCTCTGACTGTTTTTGGGTAGGGAAATGATTAAATGACCTCCACATTGGACTTTTCAACTTGAATTCCATCTAGAGACACAACATGTCCACGAAAAATTTCCTTTCCCACCATGAAATTAAATTTTTCATTAATAAGAACAAGGTTTTTATCAATGCATGTTTCATGAACATGAGCCAGACTTCTAAACAACTGTAAAATGATGAGACATAAACAGTGAAGTCACCCATAAAAACATCCATGCATGTTTCTATAAAATCAGAGATAATGATCATCATACACTTTTGAAAAGTTCCAGGATCATTAAACAAACCAAAGGGCATAATCCTATAAGAAAATGTTCCAAATATGTACGTGAATGTGGTTTTTTCTTGATCTTCCTATGCAATATGAATTTGGAAATATCCTGAGAATCCATCCAGAAAATAATAATGGGGTTTTCCCGCCACTCTTTTAAGGACCTGATCAAGAAATGGCAGTGTGAAGTGGTTTTTCCATGTAGAAAAATTGAGCTTCCTGTAATCAATGCACATTCTCCATTTATTTGGAAGCCTAACATGAACAAGCTCACCAAATTCATTCTTTGAGATTTTGAAGCCACTTTTATTTGGGAACTACATGGATTGGACTCACCCATTGACTATCAAATATGGGAAAAATAATTCCAGCAGCTAAAATGGTGGCATCTTTATTCTTAAAAACCTCTAAAAGTTTTGGATTCAACCTCCTTTGAAATTGTCTCACTGATTTAACATTTTCCACCAAGAAATTATATGCATGCAAAATGAGGGACTAACTCCAGTGAAATCAGATAGAGCCCATCCAAAATATTTCTTGTGGTTTTTGAGGAATCCTAAAAATTTATTCTCTTGGTCCTTTGACAAATATTTTAAAATTATGACATGGAATGATTCATTTTTAAATAAGAAAACATATTTGAGGTTCCCATGAAGTGGTTTCAACTCTATCTCGGTTGGGGTATTTCCATTGATCAAGGAACCCTAATCAAAGGTGTGGTTAATTAGTGGGGTTCCATATTTAAATGGACATTCACCATGATGATCAATTTCAATGTTCTCAGAATTTTTTTCTAATAGATAATTGACAATTTCTCTTGGGAGACCACTAGCAACACTATGGATTTCTAGAAATACATCTTCATCAAAGATGAGATCAATATAATCTTGCAAAAATTCTCAAAATTCCAAAACATATCATATGATTCCTTTTCCCTTTACTATTGATCAGATTTAGCAATAAAAAAACTTCCATCATTGAAAATTGCAGCTGGTTTCTCATCACAGGAAAAATAAGGGAACATATCAGTGGATAAACAATCAATAATCTCCACTTAGGGGGAAGAATGATCTTCGACTGGGTGTTTCATGGACTGAAAAATATTTAAATGAATAACCTCTCCTCAAATCACCAGTGAAAGTGTTCAATTGTGAACATTGATGATTGCTTTTGCAGTTTTTAGAAACAGTCTCCCTAGAATGAGAGGTGAATGGGTACTAATCCTATTATCTTCCATATCCAAGACATATAAATAAAGATGAAAATTCATGTCTCTCACCTGAACGAGAACATCCTCAATAACTCCTTTAGGCTTTGTGGTACATCGGTTGGTATGTTGAATGATGATCCCAGAGGGTTTCAATTCTCAAACATGGAGAGATGAGTAAACAGAATGTGGCATAACATTGATAGAGGCCCCAAAATCAAGCATAACATCCTTGAATTCACATTTCCCAATGGTGCAGGTAATGGTAATGGTTCCCGGGTCATTACATTTTACAGGAAAGGCATGCTAGATCATAGATGATACATTCCTATCTAAGTTGACCTTTTCACCTCCTCTGAATTTCATCTTGTGTGTACACATTTCATTCAAAAACATTTCATACCTTGTAATTTGATTTACAAAATCAAGAAATGGTATATTGACTGGAACATTCGTAGAAGTCTCCAAGACCTCCCTATACGACTCTTTCTCAGTACTCGACTTCACTGGTGGTTCACTCCTAGGGTAAGGCACTGGTGGTTTGGTTGTTTCAAGGCTATTCTGAGCACTTCATTGAGAAACAAAAGGGAAAAAATTACTCTTCCAATCAATATTTTTTCGTTCGAGCAACATTTCTTCAATTGAAAGTGTGTTTCCCTTCAAAGAACATTTAGAATTTCCAGCATTACCATCAGTGGTGGGATTCTCAATAAAAGTTTTCAACAGCAGGTTTTTGTTTCTCCATTTGAGGGGTGTTCAATTGTTTTCCACTCCTTACTTCATTTTCACTCACAATTTCCTTCCCTTTATATCTTGTATTAACTTGAGGATGTGGGGGGAAACCTCCACTTATTTTATTTTTTATGAAAATAATATCAGAGTAAAGTTGAACCATTTGAGCCATCCAGGTATTCAGTATGTTTTATTGTTTATCTTGTGTTTGTTTCATTTCCTCATGTTGTTTCCTCATTTCATCTTCAATATTACTCTCTAAATTTTGAGTGGGAGGGGCAGGATGAATGTTTCTTCTAGAATGATAATTGGTTTTCTCATTGAAATATATTCATTGTGAATTGATTTATTGTCCTTGGAAAGAAGCTTCTAGGTTGTTCATGCTGTGGAAATATTTCAGTAGAGTGGTTGTTCCAGCCCTGATTAATATTTTTATTTAATTTAAATGGGATTTGTTGGTTTGATTGAAAGGGTTTTCAAGGAAAAGTAACATTGTAGTTCTCAGATGGTTCCTACATTTGTTGGTATTGGTCACCAAAATGGTCATTGGAATAAAAACTTCCATAGTAGACTTGCATTTAAAATGTTGCTTCAGGTTTGGGTGGTGTTGGTGTGTTATTAGAAAACATCACTGACATCACCATGGTGGTAAGATAAGATTATTGACTTGTAATCATTTTTTTCAGCACTAGAAATGGGGAACTCTTAGGAAGATTTCACGTGATGAAGGCCTCTTGTTCCAATGTATTGAGCATTTGTGCTATGTTTTCAATTAATGCTCTAGGAGCAGTTGGTGTTTTGTTAACTAGAGATCTTTTTGAAGAATCAATCATGCTTCTATTAGTAAGACACCATCCCTCATAAAAATTTTTGAATCAAAAGTTGGTCGCTAATTTGATGGGGGCAACTGAGACAAAGTCTTTTGAAGCATTCCAAGTACTCATGCAGTGTTTCACCTTGAATTTATCTTAATTCCACAAATCTCATTTCTAATGGAAGAAGTTCTAGAGGTAGGGAATATTTTTGAAGAATATGTTTTTTTAATTCATTCCAGTCCCTAATCAAAGTATAATGTAGGTAAAAAAACCATTCATTGATAACTCATTCTAACCAAAAATGAAATGACCTCAATTTCATTTTATTTTCATCATCTCCCTGGGGTTTCATGTAAAAACAGAGATAAATAAATTCCTGAAGGTGTTTATGTGGATCTTCCCAGGAAAACCATTAAATTTTTGAAGTTGGTGAATGAAACTATATTTAATTTCAAACCATGTAGGTGCATCAGGATATTCAACAGGATTTTCTTGATTTGCATCATAAGATGAAGCCAATTCTATTAAGGATCTATTATCATCCATTGGAATTTTAGTTTCAACCAGGTTATTTCAAAGTTAATTATTTGTAGATTCACAACATGAGACAAGGGGATTTCCAGTAGATATATACCTAGAGTGAAAGGTTCTATCATTTTTAGAATCCAATGGGAACAAATTTGGGTTAGAATTTCGGGTCATGAAAAAACAATGTCCACTAAAATAAACTCAAGAAACCTCCCTGGAAAAGTTTTCCAGTTTATGTGAGGATTATTTATCATGAAATCCTAAATTAATAATATTTTCGCCAAAAATAATGCAATATAGCTGTCCCTGGATTGTCTCTTAAGGAGGTTGCAATTTGAGTTGCAAAACTGTCACTTTTTTTGTTTTTTTCACATGAAATAGAAAATTGGTGATTTTATTAAAGATTAAAGAACAGAAAATAAAAAAAACTAAAGAGAAAGAAAATATGCGATTGAGCTAGAAAATTGGTAGGATATAAAATTGGTTTGGAATCAGAATCAAAAATGTGGTTACAGATATGATTTAACCTACCATACACTCCCCTCTTCCTTGTTTAAAATTGTGTTCCTAATGAATCTCTTAATTCCTAACGAAATAACTTTGGTTAAACACCTTAATTTTCATGTAAATAATATTAAAACATCAATATGATTATTTCCCCTCTTATAGAAGTGGTCCAATTACTTGAAGAACTCCAAATAATTAAACCTAATAGAAATCACTATGCTCAATGGCACGACCTTTCCAAGAAATTTAAATACAGAAATCGAGTGTTTTACATCATAGATTGGAAAACCATCCAAAACAAACAAGTTGAAAATATATTCAAAAATAAAATAACCACTTTTATCCAATAAATATAAGATCAATAGAGATGCAACAGAGATTACACATGAAGATCAAAACTCGGAAGGGAGTGTCCGCCAGTTTTTGTTCTCCGCAACCACTTGGTGCTTAGCCTCGCATCACTTAAGCGTCCCACATCATCTCCATTCCAGGAAGTTTTCACACAATATTAATCAAGGTCTCTACAAATCCAACCCCCTGAAATGAATGATGTGATGGGAATCTAAGGGGAGGAGTGCTGGGAATTCTTTTGTCCATGTTCAGACCGTCCAATGATGGCTTCTGTTGGGAACCCTCCTCGGACGAATCAACCACTGGACCCTTCTAAATATTTATTCAAAATTATATCCTTCATCTCTCCTTCAAATTTCACCCACTTATGAGACATGGTGTTAACGTCATTAAGTAGTTACTCAACGGCTTTTTCTCTACACGAGACGACTCTTCATCTCCCACATAAATGATTCTCTCACATAGTTCTATAATGATCTTTTTTGAGCTTTAAACTTAACATGAACATGAGCCTTGGAGTTTTCTTTCACGGCTAGTTGAAATTTATAACTTAAGAAACCTATAGAAGATGTTATTATTAATTTATTGTGGTGGGTTCCACACATATGAACATAAAAAACTTTCCTAAAGAAACTTTTATTTGGGACCTTAAATGAACTATTTAGTACTTGGACTAGTGGAAAAATGTGAAGACCAACTTCCAGGGGTGCATAAAAAATGAATCATTCGAATTAGATAAATATGTAAAAAGATATGCCCGAAACATCAAAATAGTGAAATAAATGTTAAAAATCCACAATTAGGGCATTTTCACATTTTAGCTAATAATACAACAAAATTCCAAAAATTATGCAATTTAACATGTAATGACACATTGGTGAGGATTAAAACATTGAAATGTAGATTAAATATATTGAAAATATCAGCTCTATCACTACTATAAATTCCTTCAACTTACACAAAATAAATTAACAATAGATAATTCATTAAATGATTTAAAATAACATTATTAATTATAATAATTCATATGTAAACTCCTTTATTATTTTCTCCAATTCATATACAATAATTATAGCATTATGACCCACTTACAATCAAATCCTAGAGAAAAATCCATATTAATGTATTGAAATGGTATATTACAACATATGAAACAACATGCTAACCCCATATACTACATGTAATTCTATTTTTTAAAATATATAAATATCATTAAAAAACATGAGAAATTAATAACGTAATAGCTATAATGGAATGTAAAATATATTATCCCTATTAATCCTCTTAGATGTAAATCATCAACTCCCATATTTGTTTCTAAAGTGGCCTTTAACATTAAATTAAATAATTTAAATTAAAAAAACATACTCTATATAAGAAAATTTAATAACCAAATAAATCATTTTATTTCAACGATACCATATTTTTTTTTAAAAATATATTATAAATTCCTTGAAATTATCTATATAATTAAGAAAATTGTGTTTAAATTCACATCATTCAATATCTTAAAATCATGGGTTTAATAATTTCATAATGTATATGATTTTTCATTCATTGATAAAAAAATATAATTTCACCATTGAAAAGATAAAAATATTCATACTGTATTTTGTATTCACATTCCTATATATTCTTGTATATTGTTACATGATCCCAAAAAACACTTTAAAATAGAATACTACATAAATGGAGAATATTTTATCATTATTCTAAAAAAGATTCCATTTCTATATAATATCGATCAAGTTCGAGCACTAATACATCTCAAAAAACATTAAACATGTTAGATAAATTTTTTTAAATTTATATAAATATATGAAACTATTATTTTATATAAATTTTTTTGAAATAGTCAATTGATATTATACCTTAGAATTACACCATAAAATCAAAATGTTCATAGAAAATGAGACATTATATTCACTTTATCCTAATACATTAGTTACCAAACATAGATGGCACACCTAAGAACATGTTATTCCCAAAATCAAAATTCATATATAATTATCAATTTTTTAATAATATTATTTCTTAATATGTATTGTACCATATGAATAAAATTTAATTTAACATTTTTATCATTTAGAATGAGGCAAATCTATTTAGATTTCATCTATCGGTCTTGAAAAAAATTAATGGATAATAACTAATTTGAACATATATAAATTTAAAATGTTCCAAATAAATCATTGATTTAATTATATTATTATTAATACATAGAACCATTTATAGGTTTTCTCACTAGGATAAGATTAAATTCTACACACGTTAATATAGTATATCCTCTAGAATTTCGATGCTCTTTTTTTATAAAGGCAATATGTTTTAATAATAGTTAATTTTATTCTTAAATTATTTAATTTAACATAATTGAGTGCGTACATAAAACATATATCCCTATCAATGAAAATTGTATTGATAAAAAACGTGATTACTACCCACATCATTCCTTTAAATCATCCCATTTTCAATACTTTTTCCCTCAAATGGGTAGTAAATATATTTATTTTTCATCAAATCAATGACCACCAAAACACATTAATTATTTTATGATGACATTGATAAAATATTTAAAACAATTTTTTAAAATATTCTAATGATAATATTTGGAAATGGAAATTCAATATTAACCCTAAATATATTTATTCATCTTCCTTTATTCCTGAAAATATAAATTACTGATAAATAAATTGTTTAAAACAATTATTATGTATAGAAACCTAGAATTTGTTTCTAGTGTCATTATTTATTGAAATATCATAGGTATTTTTCGACATACATAAATTGTTAAAATATCCAGAATATTTATTCAATAGCATTGTAAGAATTAATATCCTTTCTTTCAAATATATTATATATTGTTATTGAATTTCTAATTTACCAGTGCTCTTCTGAATATATATTCCATCAATTATTCTATGATATTCAACACATACTAATTATTTTTCCCAGAAATTATTTGGTATAATATTTATCATATTAGGAATACGTATTAATAAATAATTTGTTATCCCTTATATCCCAATGAGAATTATTTTATATTACCATATAAAATAAAAATATATGCTTCCTTCACTAATTTTATATGAATACTCTTAAACACGTTAGCTTCCATATATTTCTATTACCTGATGTATACGTACTCTAAAAATATAAATATTGATTATATTATACTATCCTAATTATCTTAAATTAAGACCACAAAAGTAAAAAATATCCTCAAAAAATAAGAATTTATAGACATGATTTTTTTTCACTATAAAAATAATTCTATTACATAATCATGTCATGTTCGATGAATCATGATTAATATATTCCACTGGGTAATTTCATCTTGGGGTATTATTCTTCGAGACCATGGTCATATTATTATTCCTCACCACATTAATATGTACCAAGAACCACATTTATATTTATTACAATATAATTTTTAAGAAACA
Organism: Viscum album; assembly: GCA_963277665.1. Classification (NCBI taxonomy): domain Eukaryota; kingdom Viridiplantae; phylum Streptophyta; class Magnoliopsida; order Santalales; family Viscaceae; genus Viscum; species Viscum album. The sequence goes on along the minus strand of OY728122.1, from coordinate 466,313,881 downwards.
CATAGATAATGAAGGAGTAAATCATAGAACAAAATTCATCTCTTCTTATGTCATTAAAATTATTCGTAGCCCCCATAATCCAGAAAATATAATACTATTTTTATTCTATTATTTCATGAATTAATCTATTTATGATTATTATTGAATTAATATGACATCCTATGTTTTATTAAATATATCATTTTTATAATTTTATAATTTTTATGGGTATTATTTTTATTCATTTATAAATATTATGAATTTGAAATTATTATTTTATATACTATATATTAAAATTTAATTTTGTATACATATATTAATAAATATTAACATTATGAAAATTAATATGTTAATGGATCATAACTGTAAATAAAAATATATATTTGAAATCAATTTTTTATTGTCTTCCATTATGTATGAAATAATTATATATATATATATATTGTTTTAATTGAATATAGATTATATTTTGGATATAGTATGTGTGTTTATCTTTTCTAGAAAATGTGTTTATATAAACTAATTTCGTATATAAATGATCATATCTAGGAATATATTATGATAGGTTTATCAATCTATCAAATTGTGGATAATGATTTATTTGACTACGCAGTTTGTGGAACATATTTTATTGAGAAGAAAGACAAGAAAAAATTAATAGAATCATCCCACGACATAGCTTTGGTGACACTTGATGGAGTAGGAATGTGGGCCTTCGTAGGGAGGTTCATGGCATGAGACTTCATATGTAGTTTGTTTTCGAGAGTAAACCACGGGATAATCCAAAAACAATATATGATACAATATATAATATGATAAGTAGGAGATATAATAAAGGATTCATCAATGTGGCATGTTAACATCAAGGGACTATATATCTGTATACAAAATATGTAAAAATGATAGGTTATATATTTATTTAATGTGGGCCATTAAATCAAATAATTTAATAATATTTATCCTCATATGCTAAAAATAGAAACATCATCAGCATCTTCATCTTATTCTTCTTCTAACATATGAATCATCTTTTTTCATTAATGCTGGACATATAAATTGCCTAACTATATTCTAGTATCCACTTCCGTCTTACAACCCCTATTAGGCATTCATAAGATAAAAATACTCCATCATACAATTCATTCATAGAAAATGGGGGTTTTCATGAAGATGTGTGGGTGTGACTAAATCATGAAGTAGAAAAAATAAATAAATGATAATGATTTTAAATTCATAATGTAATTTCAATAATTAATTTTCGTCACAATATATTTAGTCCCAAAAATCTGCTTCAGATAAAAAATATTCATAATATACATGATTTTATGTAACTATATATATGTATATATATTTAAATCCTACAAAATTCATATCATGATCCTTCTGATATCATTAATGGTACTCGAAAATACTTCCATCATATAACCATCATTTTCATATTTGTATATCTAGAAAAATTATTTCTAAAGATTATACATAACATCATAATTTTCATTGATGTAATTAAATCATTAGAAAAACACTACATTTTATAACTATCGTTATCAACGTCCTTCTATCAGATATATTAATAGACATACACACCCATAACATATCCTGATCAACCTATAATAGTGGAAATTCAATAATTATGTTACTTCCAAAATATATATAGGAGATTCTAGACATTACTACAGAATAATTATAATATATATATAATATATATATATATATATTATGTATAATTTACATATCTTAGTATTCAATGAGTTCGATTATTATCTTAAATAAATACATTACTAGTTTTTTATATTATAATGAATTTTGGAAATTTTAATCATGAATATGCTATACATTAACAACCATTCCAAACCATGAATTTATAGAAAACACAAATATGAATGGACATTAAATGTAAATGGGAAATGATAAATTAATATTTAATTTGAAAATATAAGGAAATATTTGGGTTATGTAGGTCACACTCCAATGTATTATATATATATATATATAATCTATGGAAGAATTGGGTTCAATATGTTATAATATTGATTGGGACAAAAAAGGATATTTATAAATAAATTAAATTTTTTTGGACATTAAGATATATGAATAAATATTTTTTATCGAATATATCCCAAATTTTTTTAATAAATCCATATAAAACATAATTTTACGAAATCCTACAATCCCAGTAAATTAGGAATGTATGAACTCATTTAAAAATTATAAATTATGATTCTATTATTTAATAATTTTATATATATATATATATATCAATTTTTATATATATTTCATTTATGGTGGTTAGAATATTGGGTTCTTATTAATGATGAGAAATTGTAACTTCTAATATAATAGTCTCAGATTTATATAGAGAATGTTCTATGTTTTAATGCCATAAAATTAATGTGATACATCTAGTCGATAAGAACATATTATGTTAAGGGGTGATATATTTGATGAAATCCTAGTTAATGTATTGTAGGACCATCATTGTTTGTGAAATCAGTTTTTTCTTAAAAACCATATTTTCAAATGAATATGTTATTACGAAAATGATTGTATTTATTTCATTGAAAATCAATACTAAAATGATGGATGTTCTTAAAATGGAATTTTTTCCTAAATTCAGAGGTTTTATTAATGTAATAATTTTTTTTATTTTAAAAAATAAATTCTATTATAACTATGAAAATTTCATTCATTATTAGTGGTACAGCCAAGGACTAAATTGTTTATTTAAACATCATATCCATATAAAAATCCTATTAATTAGTTTAATTATTTTCAACAATAATTTATTAGTGATTTTTTGACAATTATATTTTTTCATACATATATGAATGTATGTATAATCCTGAAGAGAAAGGTTAGTTAATTCTTTCTAAATATGATTTTATTCTACATTTAAAAATTACAATATATGTTATCAGTTTGAATGGTAATTTTAATGGATTAATAATCATATAACCTAGCTATAAATTTTTTTTTCTTATTATATGATATTGGGTATAGATTATATAATGGGGAACGTGTATTGAACTCAAAGATGGAAGGGGACATTGGTTTAAAAGGTATGTTTAGAGTTTTAGTATAATTTGTGGAAGTTTTTTTTTGTTATAGTTTTAATAGAAAAATTATATTCCATATAGAGATATAATATTCAAATTTAATATATGAGGTTTTAGAAGTGAAATATTGATTTATTTCATTGGATACTATGTTTAAAAATATAAAAGGTTTTTAAATAATAATTATTTTTGGTGATGTTATTGTAGATAATATCTCGTGGATTTTGATAACCATATGTTTTTATTTTAAATTTTTTTATTACATGAAATGATTTATACTTGATATAAAATAAAATATTTTTAATATATTTCTTATAGTATTTTTAAAATAAAAATGATATTCTGTATTCTTTTAAAACCATATACTATGAAATATTGTACACATTGCATGTTTTTAAATTTATATCAAATTTCCTAGAGAATATTGTAAACCTTTATTCAGATTATGATCATAATTGAATATTTTTTGGGGGTGATGCTGAGATAACATTTGAATATTTGTATAAATATATATGGATTAGATATTTTATTTAATGAGTTTTTATGAGTTACTAAACATATAAAGATCCTGGAATAAAATAAACTCATATGGTTGTTAAGTCAATTTTACTATATTAAAATGTTAACTTTCAAAATTAGGTCTTATCTTTTGTTTGAAAATAAAATAAATCATTATGTCGAATTTAGCACCAGATCTAAGAACATGGGTATGGGATAATTCCATTTTTCATCATATTAATAGTCTATAAAACAATTTATTTCAGGATGATTTCATTTAGGTATAATAAATTAATTTACATTTATTATGAGTACGATGATTTTATATTTTATGTGATTTAATGTGTATTGGATAAAAATTATTTTTCAAATATATTAATATTTAAGGATAGGATTTCACAGAGTAATTTATTTATTTTTTCCAATAAAATTTATCATTATCAAAATCATTAGTGGCTAAAATAATATTAGAAAAATTGGTTCATAATATAATATAGAAGATAGATATTTTATTAGATACTTTAGGTTGTGAGGATGCAATTTCTGGAAGAGGGTGGAATGTGACATCCCAAATTGTATTTAATATTATGTTATGAATTTATAAAAAAATTATCTCTATCGTATTGAATAATCATTTTTAGGATGTATTATTTTTATAATAAGGGAAATAATATAAAGATAATGATTTTTAAAAAAAATTATACATACATATAAATATTTTAATATAGTATAACATATACTATTCAATTTTTACATTATAGAAAACAAAATTCAATGAATAGATATCAATAAGTTATAATAAAAATTTGATATTTGAAATTTTAGATTATAAATATTGGCTAAAATGTATTGTAATGATATTATACTAATGTAATATAATGTTTATTTTAGATATATTATGTTTATCAATCTTTTTGAACAAATGGGTTGAAATAAAAATACAAGGAATCACATGATGTTTATCTCTCATAAGACCATTTGTTTGGGAGATATGAAAAGTTCCAATAATGGAAGATGTTTGATTTTAGTTGTTATTGTGTAAAATTTCCATTAATAATAATATGGAAAAGCAGCATGTATAGATTGGGCCTACAGAAGCACTCTTTTTAGTGGTTATATAGTATGTGGGTGCGCTTAGGGAGGAAGTTGTGTCCCTTGATATCATGTTTTTTATGGGTTGGTGTGCTGTTGTTGTAGAAGTAGAACCTAAGATGCTATTATAAAATATTAGATGTAATATATTATATGATCATGAAGTGACCTTTGTCCAGATAATTCAATGGGTTGCAGTTGAATACGAGTAATGTTGGTCATCTAAGAAATATATGTAAATAACTGTGGTCATTTGATCAGTTTCCCTCTTTTTTTTGAACATTATTATTTGAAATAATGTGTCACACTTTTCTGATTTATATTAGTGAAAATAAAAGTCATTTTAAATATAATAATTTCAAATTTTTTGTAGGGTTAATAATGGATATTTTTCAAAAAAGAATAAATTTTAAGTGAATATTAATACATTTTAATGGAAAAATGACTTTTTAATCAAAATAATTTATAATGGATAATCATATATTAATTTGTTTTTAAATTATAATTTTATAAATTATAAATAAATTAATGTAATATGTTCATTTCAATGATTTTTCTATTTGATTTGGAGATAAAAACATTTCAATCTTTTCATCATTTTCATTTTAAAAACGTGCAATCTCACCATCTATATGGGATTATGTTTAAATAAATTTTTACACATATATGTATTTAAAATATAATAATTTACACTATATAATGTTTCATGAGGTCTAAATTATGAAAATAAATCCCTTTTATATTTTCCCATTTTGAATAGAATCATTATTTATTTTTAACCACAATTATGTGAAAATCATCTAATTTAGGTTGAATTTAATTAAGATATGGATAGTAAAATTACCATAACACATGTCTTAATATTATATGATTAGTGAATGACTACCAAAAAATTTGAAGGGCCACATTTATGACCTCTTGGAGCCAGATGAATGTCTTTATACCCTTATCATATTTTATTTTAGAAAAATTAGTTACCAAATTGTTACCTTGTATACATTACAATAGTGATGAAGTTATAATTTTTTAACTAAATTATCAAATAAATCATAATTAAAATAATAAAATATATATTGTTTTTGATAATTAATTTCTATGAGAAATATTTTGTATCAACATGATATGTTTTATATTGATGTTAGGTTTTGATGATATATTAATTAAATAATTTTTTTAAAATTCAATGTCTGGAATATTATCAAAATTGAATTTAATAATAACTGAAAATAATTTACATTTAATTAAATAATTAAAAATTAATAAAAATCATAAATTTTCCCAATAAATTTTTATATTGTTAAAAATTTGATCAGTGATATATTTTTTGGTCTTTTGTAATTTTATCATAACATTAATAACCCATAAATAGTAAAACATCATGTTATCATGGTATGTGTTAAAGTGACTAAATAAGGGTTCAAACCAAATTGTAAGTGTATAATCATTACCTAATCTTGAACAAAATTTATTTGATTAATATTATTATACCCTTATCACCTTGATATATAATAAAAGTTGATTAATAGTCACTTTTCAAGGAAAATGACTTATATATTATTTAAATTAAAAATAGTATCAAAATATTACTCTCTTCATTTTAAAAATAATTTAGGAGTTCTCATATGGGGAAACATAAGGATTTGAACAAAACTAAATTTATATTATTATATAAATTTAATAAATAATTTTTATACAAATTTATGTTTTGGTTTTAGAAATTATATTATTTCTTGAATTGATTTTGTATTTCTAATACATTATTTATTTAACTAAGATAATGTAAAATATTAGTTTTTAAAAATGTTAATTTTGATATAGTTTGGATACTATAATGTTTATAATGAATTAAATTAATATATAGGATATATTTTATTGTTTTGAAATAATTATAATAGAATTCTCATTTTTTTCATGGTAAATTGTTTGTCAGAGTAAATGAATAGTATCAAATTTTAATGTATTCACATTTTATTGAATCGATATGTTAGTAAATAATAAAAAAATAGATATATTATTAAGTAAGACTAAAGGGGAAAATATATGGCATAAAATATCATCCCCATTTCATTTATTATCCACATTAAATTGTTTTACTCTACAAATAGCATTATTATATCTTAATATTTTGAGAGTTTCAAATAGTGTTATTACCTCAATTATTAAAACGAAATCCTTCCATCACATCATTACAAGACATTGATCTATATTGAGTTATATATCCCTGAAAATTTATATTTTTAATAATCATGGTCTATTTAAAGTGGTTCTAGTCTTTCCAATGGATCAATCCTAGATCCCTTGAGAAGAAATAAATGAAAATCATCTAATGATGATGTAATTGTCTTTATCAACACATTCATGTTCAATTATTTTTTCCAAATCCTGTTCATGTGTTTTTTTCATGTTAAATTAATAAATAAATAATAACATATATTATTAAATGTTACTATTATTATGATATACAATATTTGACCTTTTATCTATAAGAAAAAATACAACATCACAGCATGTGAGTACGTATGGCATACCATCTCCATGCTTTGGTGTAAATGTTTTCGTCACTAAATTAATTGGATGTGTATAAATAATGAAATTATATATATATATATCTGCGTGTGTGTGTGATAATTAGGAAATGATATTAATTATATCAGATTTAATATACCATCCACTTCCTTACCCATTTCCTTTAATGTAATGTTACAATCAGTCATGTGTACATATGACATACCGTCTCCTTGGGGAATTCTATTAATTATAAAATTATAAAATTTAATAGTGATTATAAAAATAAATGAATTTAATAAATATGTTATATGTGAACTTAATATCATTTTATAGAATACTGATCTATATCAAGTGATGAAGAACATTGACTTAAGGGTAAAATATTTTTATGAAAATGAAGATGTTAACATTCAAAACCAGTATAATAATGATAAATAATTAAGAAAAATTGTAAATATGATATTGTATGATCAAATATAATATCATAAATTATTAAATTGTTCTAGTATAAGTTATTAACATTCAATAATATATTATTCATATGTTCCAATCATGTTCAAATAAATGGAAGTGTAAGGTATGGGTTTCTCATCTCACTTTTACATATACGAGTAATATGTCATATTCACCACGTTTTCCTTTTGTACGGTGTACATATTTCTCTTTAATATTTTATATTGTTAATATATTATTATTCATGTTTCAAAAAATTTTATATTATTTTATTTGTTCACTGGGGAATATGATACCACTGTTTCTAAAGAGGTAAGGGGTTATAGCATAATATTATTATAATGAAGGATTTTGTAAATATATTTCATAACTAGGGAATATTTCTAAAAAAAATTTATGTTTTCCGTATTGTTTTAAAAATATTTTTAATATTCCTCAAAAATAAGTTAACATCTTTTTTACCCTTGTTTTTTACAAATATTTTTAGTGTAATTATCTTGTCATTTACAAAACCAACCCCGATGGATATTAGGAATAGTAGATGGAAACATTATTTTAAAAATAAAAATATGATAATAATTTCTATTATTCATGAATAATAAAAATTTTAAATTATTCTTTTATATAATGAATGTTTTATTTAATTAATTTGTATTTATATTTTTTTTTATTTTATGTTTTAAAAAGATAAATTCTATGTGATAAAATAATATTTCCTCACCAAAGTTTTTACGTATATTTTTAGACATCATTAACTTCAAAACAATCATTTACATATGATCCACTTGGTATTTGACGTATTAGTTTAATAATTATTAATTCATTGGTTCATTTATGATCATTGTGATTGGAAAAGTTATTAAAATTTTGTATGATGAGTTCTTTCACTAGGGATATTTATTTAATTTTTGATTTGGAATCTTGATTGATTAATTAAATAGATAATTTTTATATATTAGGAATGCATTGGACATAAAAATATTAAATTATTATAATGAATCCTTAATGGTATTATATTTTTTGGAATAAATCTATCAAATTATAATATTATTTTAATGAAACCTTGAGGATATTATATTTTTGGCATGATTAATCAATTTTATATTTCAACTGTCTGAAGTTATGTTTTCAATAAAATGGTGATTTTTTTAGTTCCCTCTGACAATTAAACTAGAATAATATCTCTGGATAAGTATCCTTGCTCCTGCGAATATTTATATGTCATTTTTTATTCTTCTTTGATTATATCAAAACTATATTGATTTTGTTTATTCAGTGGAACCTGTTTCAATTTTTTAATTATTCCATAAAGATAATTTATTATTCATTATAAATTCCAATTTATAAAAACACTTAATTAATATATGATATCACGCCATACCAAGGATATTATTATTTTAATATGAAATATAGATAAGGGTTTTCTAGATTATTAATGGTGTTGTCAAATGATTCCCAATGTAATATTTTATATTTTCAATAATATTATGGGTTTTATGATTATTTTTAATTCTCTAACCCTATTAAATTATTCAGTCCTCGCGGATGAGATTCATTATATATCATAATAATGTAATAATTTTCCCACAAACTCTAGGATACATGGTTAGGGGTGTTTACAGTTTGTATCATTGGATGTTTATTAGAATTCATAGGAACTAGAATAGGGAAATCTTATATTTGGGAACATAACCATAATGTTGAATTTAATGATATATATTGAATAAGTCCCCAATGAAACCATTCATATGATTATGATATTAACATGGAATAAATACATCATTTTATGTTAGGTATTTTAGTATTTTTTTGTATTATACATTATGTTTCTTAATGATATGATCCAATCTAGAGTTTTTTGTATTTTTGAAATGGTTGCCAATAGAATCAATGAGAACATAACCAATGCATGTGATACAATGATAAGAATGTTAACATATTATATGGGTGTATATAATTATTTATAAGGGATTTAGTCACCCATTAATTATAATAGTTAGAGGACATTATATAATTCTCTAACATGATAGATGGAGAATTATACCAGTCTGGAGGAATAAAAATGAAGCCAGGGAAGAATAAGATAGCTTTGTAATTTTTTATTAAGGGATGACATTGATGTAGTGTTTTACAATATGATAGAAATGTTAAAGGAAATACCAATGTAAATTATTAATTGGAAATAGTTTATTTCATGTGTTAGTGAAAAGGCCATAATGCTCTTGATTCTAAGGAAATGAAATAATTTTTTTTGTTCAATTGATCAACTATAAGGATATGGTGATCTATGAAAATGATTTACTCATGAATTAATTGAATTTATCTCAAATTAAGAATTTTTATCAACTACATGATTAATCCATTAGTTCACTTGATATGGAATAATTAACATACTTTTGGCATTTAATTCAATAAATATGATGTAAATGTATTTTATCAATGATATTTTAGTTATATAAATCTGGAGTTATATAATTATTTTATTATAGTAATTCACCTTTAAGGATTTAAATCCAAAATGTTGGAATTTTTATTTTAATGTTATGATGAATTCTATAGGTGACCAAAAGAAATACATTATGTTGTTTGGGTAAACTAATGATATGCTGAATTTGTAAATTTAGTGAAATTACATATAAATGATTTGGAATATGAATTTTAAAAAATGTATTTTGAATGATTCTTAAGGTAACTATATAATGAATTTTTTAGGTTTATATTTTGATATTAATATTTGAAATTATGGTATGATTCATCATATTAGAAAATATGTGATTAACATTTTTTCGATAAATATATAATGTCCTAGATATTATATGTACTATTTTTAAATATTATATGGAATTAATTTGAGACCATTCTTTTTGACGGCTTATGATTCTGAGGCCCTATGTGCCCAAAGTAAATGATTGAAGTAAATTAATTTTTTAAATTGGAGTAATATGTTATTTTTCTTAAAAATAATATTATCTTCTAAATGGTTTTTCCGTATCAGAAATTGGAGTGTGTTGTTTCATTTAGAGGTATGACATTACTTTATGTGATTCCCAACATCTAACGGAGTAGGTTGGATTTAAAAGATAATTTTTGTACATTCTAAAAGAAATAAAATTAATAAATATTTTATTTTATTTCAAACATTTTAATGACGCAACAATGTGTTTTATTTTTTAAAATGATAATGATACTGGGATTAGGCTCATATCCTTGGAAAACTCCATGAAATACTCTAGAGCATGAAAGAGGAGCCACAGTTTGAGAATTCTATAAAAAATACAATGATCAACAACATGTCAATCATTTTTCCATCCTGATCAGATCTCACTGATGGTGGATGAAAATCTACCCTTAACCGACGATCAAAGTAGGGGATATTATTTTCATTGGATTTTTCCCTATTTTTTTATTAACATTAAGAACACGGATCATTCTATGAACAAGAAGACTATTGAATCATTAATTCTTGCGGGATGGTCTAATTATAGAGTTTTATTTTGGGGAACTGATTTCATATTGTTTTTTATTTTTTCATTATCATTCTAATGGGAGAAGATCAACATTATAACAAATATTGGTATAGATTCATTCTGCGATATGTTATATGAATTTATTCTACCCTTTCACCCTTTGTGGTCTTCACATTCTTTATAGTGTTATGAACACTAGATCGTTGCACATCAATATGACACCGCAATGATCCCAAATCATATATATGACATCGTGAAGACCCATTGAAGGTTAAATGACAATGGTAGCTAAAAAATAATCCTTGATACGATAAAATAATTGTTCAATAGTTCTTCCTTCTGATTATCAAAATGAATTTCTAGAGCTGATCAGATATGTGAAACATACCAAATCGGAATTAGTTTGATAGGATGGCCTAAGATCGAATGTTTCTAAGAATTTTAATTGAAGAATTAAAGGATTGATGATCACTAGAGGAATGCTTTCATGGAACTCTGATTTAGGAAAATCTCGATGAACATGGAATGTTCTCTAAAGAACAAGGCATGTGATGTAGGGGCAGCAGTGGCTATGGGTCTGCAATATAGAAATTTTTGACATGGTGTGTGACCCCTATAACATGGTATGTGGTTCTGTACATAAGAGTCAACCTATATCTCATACGATACATTGAAATAGTTTGGAGTACACAACATGTGCTCCAATACATTCCCAGACCAGGTCGGTTAAACGAGTTGGCATACACGGTTTGAAGTCATCTACGGTAACATAGAAAAAAACATGGGGCACCCCACAGATAGTAGTTAATGGATTATTTCTTTTCTACTGGTCTTGTATATCTTTTTCTACATGACATTATCTTTTCGACACAGGTCGTTTTACACTAGAATTATTCAGGGTCATAGGACACATCGTGCGACTTCTCTACATGCCCTGTAATTTCATGAACATAGATTGATTTCATTTTCGACCATATCATGGATTGTTTATGTTTTTGTTAGTGTCCCATTTTCCCATTACCGTGAGGCTTAGGTTTCATTTCCATACATTTTAGTATGGTCCCTTCAGCAAGAAATTCTTGATATAGCTAGAGTCCCTCTAAGAGGCCCTATGTGAGACCCTCTATCCATTATTGACCCTAGGTAGAGTAAAGTATCAGTGTGACCAATCAAATATAATGTTGATCCTCTACCTAGATGTAGAATCCTAATGAGTCTTGGTATATTCCATGTATCAAGTTGTTGTCCTCATATGTGTATCATGATCTTTACCCACTCAGGAGTGATTTATCCTGAAATGTGTTTATATGTTCTCTCTTTAGTTATATTAGTTATTTTATCTCTCTCATTACGCTTCACAATTAAAAATATTTCTTAGAATAAAAACATCAGAGTTATAAGACTCGTGGAGTGAGTACTCCCTAGTTAGTTCTTCATGGAATCATTAAACTGAATCCATTTTGTGTGTATGTAGGTCATTTTCACATACATATACACTATAGGTTTAGGATTCATGAATATCTAGATGTTTCTTTTGTTATATGTTCAATAGACATATATTGTGTCGAGTTGAATGTAACCAGTACAATGTGTTTATTTAGGTTATTTTCGGGGTCTCCTACTAATTGTTGTTATACTCTCCCCTACAGGAGTTTCTCTCAAACATGTCTGGTCTTGTGTAGAAGAGTGGTCCTTTTATGGAGTCTAGGGAGGACCAAGAAAAGACTGAGATTTGTGATATTCCATTTATGCTGAGGTTTTTAGTTACAGTTGATTAGTATTCCTAGGACCATTCATGTTTATAATTTGGACCTATAAGTTGAAACAGTTTCTTTTAGTGGGTTTGTATTGTGGCCTAGTTACATTTCCACACATTAAATTCTCTTGAACTTTATTGGTTAGGTTAATATATAAGCATGAATCATGTTCCTTATTTGTTTCTAAATTTCAGCATTTTTGGTCTTGGAGATGTGTGAATGTGTACATGCACATATTAAATTCCTCTAATGTAAATGATATGCTTACTTGGTGCTACTCACCAGAACCTGGCATACTGGTGGAAAGCTTGGGGAGTTGTGGTGTGGGCCCTACTGGGAAGGGTCATGATAGATTGGTATCATAGGTGTTTAGTTCTATCATAAGGACTATGATTCTATGTGTTTTGGTTTGGGGAAATAGTGTTATTTGTGTCAGGTTCGGCCTTTTTCCCCCATGACTCTAGTCTTGGTGTGGGAAGCCAACATTACCTCACACAAGGACTCTGATACCCTGTTTTATGACTTGTTACACGAGAACACAAGTTGCATGGTAAAAAGGTAAGGTACATGAATCACAGATGAATTGTTTTTGGGTTCCTTTTTCATTTGTATCAACTATCTAGATATAATAATTTTGAATGGAACATATTTTTTTATTTATTGAATTCCTCCATTATGCATTCCATCTTGGATTCAACTTATTGAACATGAGGATGACCCCCTCAATGATTGGGCTTTGATATAGGGTCTAGTACCCCAAGTATTACTTCTAGGTGGTGTGCTTTTTATTCCAAAACCAGGGGAGTAGAACTTGGTAAATGTAGGTATAGATGATGAGGATCATAGGATGAACATGGTCCATGAGTATCAAGGACAATGACCGCTTAGGTTACAAGGTGAGCCCAACCCTCTAGTGGTTGAGGACATGATTAAGGAAGTGACAAGAGTCTTCTGGCTATTGAGAAAATCAGCGAATATTACAGTGATCCTAAGAATGGGCCTTCATCCGTGTTCGACGGGGAGGTGGTGGATGATGACCATTCTAACTCACAGTGAGGTGACTCTTTCATGGATGGAGTTCGAGAAACTCATTTGGGGGGAGATTTTTATAGTTACACTAAGAGAAGTGTAAATCCCTGATCTTCTTCATCCCTAGAAGTGTATTTGTATAGTGTATTGATATTCATCTAGGTTTACAAACCTCACTTGGAAGTTGATAAATATGTCCATGGATCATTAGTTCAAAGACTAGAATTTCAGTTGAGGTCTACACTGGTATATCCATGCTACTGTTATGAATCTATGCATTCAGAATTGTGTTGGAGTTCTCGAGTGTAATTTTTTCTTTTAGATATTATTTTCAAATAAGAGAAAATAAGTGGTATTCAGAAACATGATGATAGGTGGAGATACCGTGACAGTGTGGATTTGATGTTAGGCACATGGATTGAGACATGGGAGACGTCACAGGAGGATAGATGATAAGGGATCCATTGTCTGGGTCTCTATGGATGGATCCATTAATCCTAGGGAGAGGAAATTCTACGCATTCTGTGGCAATGGATGTCTCAATATAGACTATCCAACCCATCAGGTTGTTGATAGGGAAGCTGGGTATGAACCACCGAGGTAGAGGCAGAGAGTAGATTTGGCAGACATTCCTGGTAGTAGATGTGGAAGAGGATTGGGGAGAGCTTTGGGAGGTAGATGATTTTTTGACATTCTTCTCCCACAAACCCTATGAAGTATGCACCATGCTCTAGAAGCTAGTGGTATATAGGTGGGGGTATCTACATGCAGTTGAGGCCTAAAACTCAAGCACTATAGGTATGATCCAAGGAACCATATGTATTTTTCATTCTTATATTACATACTTATAGACATATGTTCCATTAATTCTTTCCTCACAACATGTATTATGTGAAACCTTGATATTCTAGTAGATTCATAGACTCTACCATTACTCTTAGAGACCCCTTCTGGAGGAGACTCAATGACCAAGAATCTTTCATTATAGTCTGATCTTATCCTGGGAGGAAAGTGTTTCGGTTGGATACCCTTGGTGGTTTCATCAATGTATTTTGACATCATTATCAGAATATATTGGTTATCTTCAGTCAATTCCAAAATTGAAAACCATATGTGAAGGGTGTGGTGTGTTCGTAGGGAATGGGCCAAGTTTTAATTTTTCAAAAAAAAAGGTAACCTATGTACTACAAGAGGGGATCATTCACAAGGGTGTACTTCCAATCACTCATTCACTTGATAGACTTATCCTCAAATAAAAAGATGTTATGAGCCTTAGTTCCTAATAGTATTGAATATGAACATAGATGTATTTCTATAATAGGTTCCAGGGTTACCTCCCCACAATGATAACAACTTGTGCATCGACTTACACCCTGATATGGAGAGGATATCACTACCATCATATCAGATGTCACCATTGGAGCTATGTGAGCTGGAGGTGTAATTGGAGGATTTTAAGGGTATGGGATTCATAAGACTTAGTTCTTCGCCCTAGGCATCCCAAGTTTTGTTTTCAATGAAGGTGGGTGTATGATGATGTGCAGGGATTACCAGTGCCTAAACCAAGTGACAGTGATGAACAAGTATCCACTACTATGGATCAATGACCTCTTTGATCAGCTGAGAAAGGCACGGTGCTTCTTGATGGTTCACCTCATATCAGGTTATGATTAAAATCTTGTAAGAGCCGACGATGTTCTGAAGGCGGCTTTCAAATGCCACTACGATCAGTATGATTACAGGGTGACTCCCATCAGCATGAATAATTCCTTCATATTTTTTCACGCGAATCATTAACTAGAAATTACATCAATACATAGAATTGTTCATAGTATTCATCATTGATGACATCCACGTGTACTCGGCGTTAGAGGAAGAGAACATGAGACTCCTGCAGAAGTCTCTAGATGTAATCTGAGAGCACTACATCTCTAGAAGTCTCCTAAAGTTAATGTTCTTGATATAGGAATTCAATTTTCTAGGACATGTTACCTTAATAGATAGAGTAGTAGTGGATAGAACCATGGTTGGGGAGATATTTTCAAGGGAACCACCAAATATCGTGACAGAGGTGTTGCGTATCCTTGGGCTAGTAGGATATTACTGAATATTCATTCCAGATTTTACCTAGATATTAGCCACAAAGACAGCATTGACTTGGAAGGGGAAACCATTCGTATGGATATAGACGTTCCATCTTGATTTCCAGTAATTGAAGCAGAGTTTGATGAGTGCACTGAATATGATATTGACCAAATGTGTTGTCAAGAATGTACTTTTCTTCATTTCATAAGGGAACTAGATTGTAGGTGTTCTGATGTAGAGACTAGTGGTGATTGCATATGGTTTTCACAAACTATGGAAACATTAATAGAACTACGCATCCCATGATGCTGATTTGGAAGTAGTAGTCCTATCATTGAATACGTGGTGACACTACCTAATGGGTGAGAAATTTATTTTCTAATCTTACCATAATATCCTCAAGTAAATATTCTCTCATAAGGATATGAAACCATGGAAGTGGTTATGGAAATATTTCCTCCAGTATTATGACATTCAAATCATCTATGCTCATGGTAAAGGGAACTTAGTGTCTGGTACTCTAAATTAGAGATCATGTTTCCAGAAAAAACAGTGGGACTTCACAGTAGTTGGCCTCACTAAAGCTATCCTTCATAGATATAGATGATGCTGCTTACCTTCATTCGATTTTTTACCCCTAAAATCTTTATTGATATTGGGAGGTGAATCAACGAGATTTCAACTTCATGGATTGACGTTCTTCATTAACCAAAAGACACGCTTATGATGGTTATTTTCAAGGTGGGGAGAATTTCATCCTTTTCAGAGGATGCACTATTGTACTAGTTCCATACAAGTAGGAGGCTCAGATTGAGTATCATACATCCTCTTTGGTTGTATATCCTATAGTGGCAGAAATGTACCAGGACATCTGAATAAGTATTGGTGGACCGGAATAAAGAAGGCGGGGGTAGAGTATATTTCTTGATGACTTACATTCTTGTGGGTGATGGCCGAGCACCAGGTTACAATGGGTTTACCTCACCACCTTGAGGTTCTAGAGTGGATGTGGGATGAAATATCGATGGAATTAGAAATAAAATTACCACAAATGTCTAGGGGACAAAATTCATTCTAGGATATCATTGACTGAATCACCATGTTGGCCTACATCCATGATATCAAGGACCATAGCTTAGTAGAGAGCATGGGACCCATGTATGTGTAGAAGATTATTCATCATCACGGAGTCCCCAAAAATATAGTCCTAGATCATGATGCTTGTTCCACATATTTTTTGTTCAAGGGATCGAATGAACTATTTGGGACTCAGTTACACATTAGAATGGTGTTTCATCCCCTAATAAAAGGTTAGATGGAGAGAATAATTCAGGTTCTAGAGGATATATTGTGGGTCTATATCATAGTCTTTCATCAGAGTTGGGAGGGTCGCACTAATGTGTCTAAAGTTGTTGTGATCTACCATCGAGATGGTTCAAATCATATATGAGTGAATGTAGACTGCACAGAGCCAGAAACACGCTTATAATGACATTGTATAGGGACCTCTGGAGTTAGAGTGGGGGTCTATGTCTTCCTTTATATTTCATCTCGATGAAGTTTGTGGAAATTTATCAAGGGGAAATGTTTTCCATGAGGTTCATGGGTCCTTTATTGATACTCCATAGAGTTGGAGATGTGTTCTACCACCATGCTCTTCTGTTGTTGTCACACCAGGTACATGTAGTCACCCACATGTTGTTGTTGAGGAGGTATGTGAATGATCCTTCACACATCATCAACTAGGGAGAGATAGATATAGAAGATGGAGTGACCCTTGAAGTGTTCCCCTTGGAGAACAATTATCAGTACAAAAATATACTTCGTGGGAGATTAATTCCCCTAGTGTGCGTCTGGTGGAAGCATGGGAATATTCAAGAGGATAAGAGGGAGCATGAGGCAAACATTCGTTCACAGTACCCACATAAATATTTCTATCCCTTTGTTGATTTTTCTAGGACCTAAATACCTCAGGTAGGAAGAATTTAATTTCTAAAAATTTCTGTGAATTATTTTTAAATATTATATGGAATTAGTTTCATACATTGAATTGTGACGGCATGTGATTATGTGGCCCTAATTTTCTTAAATAAGTGTTCAATGGTAATTAAACTTTTAAAATGCACGTGATATTGGTTTCACTAAAATAATAGGATAGAATTTAAATGGATGTTTGGATTTAAAATCAGAAGGAATCATTAGGCTTAGATTAGCGATATTACTTTAGGCGAGGCCTAACATCGAATAATGTAGTCAACTATAAAACTTATTTTTTTTGAATTTTAATGGAAATAAAATAAATTGATAATTTATTTTATTTTATATATTTTAAAAATATAATGACCCAAATTATGGTTTAAAATGAGTAGGAGACTACGTTAAGTCACATAACCATGTAAAACTCCCTTGATTCCTATGGAGCATGAGAGATGTGCCACCCTTGGAAAATTATCAAAAAAAGATCATGAATAGAAATGTGTGGAACATTGATGAACAATATTAGTTCTCAGAGATGATGGAAGAAAATCCACCATTTTTCAATGATTGATGTAGGGGATGTTATCTCATGTTTTTATTCCTTGTTCAAGGATTTACATGTTTAACGTAGAACAAACCATGTACAGGTTGACCTATAGATCCATCATTCTTGTCGGTGGGTCTAATTATCAATTATTATTTTAGGGAATCTATTTCATATATGATTTGTTCATCTATATCCCTCAAACATTTCAAGATAAATTCGGCAATGAATATTTATAGAGGTTTATTCCTCTATTTTTTATATGAATTTATTTTTCCCTTTGACCTCATTCATTCTTCATGTTCATCTTTGGGTTTTGAACAAAAAATTGTTGCACATCCATCATGAAATAAATCGATCCCATGCAAGAGATCTGACATCACGACGTCCTAGAGGAGGTCAGATGATGATGATGGTAGATGAATCTAAATAGTTCAGAAGAAATCATTCATCGACCAATCTTCACACAGATGATCGAAACGAGAGTCTAGATCTGATCGGACACCAGAAACTAAACAAACCGGTGTTTCTTTTATGGTAAGACCATGAATATTCAGTATCAATGCATTTCAATGACCTAATCGAAGCATTTAAATTCACCCATGGTGTTTTAGTGAAGAATTGTGATTATGGAAAATCGTGAAAAATACGATGTGTTCCCTAAAGAAAATTTCATGTGGTGTCAGCTTAGCGGTGGTTAGGGTTCTGTGTTATTGAAACCAATGACCTATTGTGTAATCCATATCACATGGTGTTTGAGTTCCTATATAAGACACATAGTGAATCTCAGATAGTGCATTAACACTATTTGGAGTACATGACATTTACCCCACCACACGACAAGACTAGACCGTTATTCAAGTTACCCCATTTACAGATACACTGGTTGGCAGAAATGGGTTGAATTCATGTATGGTCACACAGCTAGGACAAATGGAGTGGGCCCTGTATAGTAGGACATGGTGTGTTACTATTCCCTCCAGTTTTTATATCTTTTTCTACATGAAATTATCTTTCTATTATGGTCCATTGTACATGTGCAGTACCAGGGGATAGAGGAAATGGAGTGTGACACCCATAAAAACCTTGTGCTTTATTGTACATGGATTGATCTCCTTGTCCACCATATCTTTTACATGATTAGTTTGGGTTAGTGTCCTCTTTCCTTATTCCCATAAATATCAGGTATCGTTTCCATCCAAAAGTGTATGATCCCTTCAGAACTATTTCTGAATTGAATTTGATTCCCTCCGAGTGGTCTAGAGCTAGTTTCCCATTCCATTTCTTACCCTAGGTAGCATCAGGTATCAAGGTTACCAATCGTATTGGACATCGATTTTATACACAACAGGATAATCAAACTGATTTTTGGAATACACCATGGCCCTAGCAGTTATCCTCATCAGTGTATCATGTTATTTCCCTACTCAGGATTGTGTTCCCCCAAAATTAGTGTATTTGTTCTCTCTTTTGATATATTAGTGAATCTATCACTCTCATGCCACTTCCCAAAAAATTGTACTTCTCAGATTAATTTCATCAGAGATATCAAACTCATGGTTTGGGTTATCACATGAGAGTGTTTCATGGAATCTTCGAACTAAATCGATAGCATGGGTTTGCAGGTCTTTTTGACATACCTCAAGAATACTGGTCTAGGATTGGAGAATATCTAGATGTTTTTGTTCTAATATGTTTTGAAGATATAAACTATGAATAGTTGACTTTAAATTTTCTCTGTGTATTTTTTTGGGTTTTTAGGGTTTCATACTGAGTATGGTTGTACTCAACCCTGCACAGGATTTTCCCGCACATGTTTTTTCTTGTGTAGATGAGCGACCTTTTGACGGAGTCCAAGGTGGTCTAGGACCGAATGTATATTTGTGATCTTCCCTATAAGCAGAGGTGTTCCATCAGCATCAAGTAGTAGTCTTAGTACCTTTCTTGTTTATAGGTTGGACATTGTAGTTATAGACTCATTATTTTGAAGGGAGTGTATTCTGTCCTAGCTACTTTTCTAAATAATATTTTTTATAGTACTTTTTTTGTAGGGTTTAGTTGTATACATTCATATTTTTCCACAAAGATTTTTATATTTCAGCATTTTTGGGCTTGGAGATGTTTCTGTTTCACAAAAATAATAATTTTCAATTCTGATATTCGATAATGAATTTGAGATATATTTATCTGAATTTCTTCTTCATTTACCAGTAACTGGTGGTAAATATACCCACACTAGATCCTATAAAACATGAAAACTAAATTGTATGGGATCAAAAATTTATGATAAATTATATTTATTTATATTCTTAATCATTTTTTACATTTTAATGATACATACCAATTATTGTATGCTGATATAACTTAATGAAAATATATAATTTTAATCCATGGTGAAAAATACTATTAAATGATTCTATTTTTCTATATTCCTTCTAGTTCTATTATTATCTCATATATCATTATAAAATTACATGAGATAAAATGGGAAAAAATTTTCAGTTCATGGTAGAAGGTAAAATGATTGTTCTACATCACTTCATAGAGGAAACCGAAATAAATCCTAAAGGAAAACCTCAAAGAATTGATCCAAAATATTTGATGTGATGAATGTTTCTTATTCTCCATTTATATATATACTAACCCTACCAATTGATAAGTTATATTTCTGTATTTTATAATCATCATTCATTCACATACATCTGGAATATCCCAATACCCATATGAGGTTTTAATTGTTTAATCTAGTTCCATGAAAAAGTCACACATTCACGAATTGTTCAATTGTGTCTTAATTTTTCATATCAAATAAATTATGATAATTATGTATTTATTTATACAGAATAAAATTATAAGTATCACTTTTTTTCTGTAAATATATTTCTTGATGGTTACTGTAACCCATACACAAATTTTTTGAAATTCATGGAATCATTATTCATAGAATATAATATCAAATCCAATCATAGCCAGAAGTTATAAAAAAAGTATATAGATACAAATGAATAAGAGGATAATTTATCATAAACATAAAAAATAAAAATATAATAAAAAATATTTTTTTGGTACTATTGAAGTTTATACAAAATCCATTATTTCCTCACTTTATAACACTATTTGGATGAATATAAATTAAATATTATAATTTTTTAAATTTAAATATATATGATGTGTTCCCACTCTTATATAATTCACCTACATTGAATGATATTATTCATTAATTTTTTTAATCATTCTTTGGGATGTATTATCTCCCATTGGATTATTGAGATGACCACCCACAATACATCACAATGTGTCCCATTTTCAAAATTGATGCATAGATCTGATATTGAATGATTCATTTTGTACCCATTCCCCTCTTCACCTCATTGTATGCACTACGATAGTTCTTTCTATTGGGTATTGTTATAATATAAATTTATGTGATTACTATAAATATATTTACACATTATATTCTATACACTAATATAAATGCATCCCCTATGTAGTCAATGAAGACAACTAGTATGAATCCATTTATTCTTTATATCCACTTGATCTTATGTAGTTATACTAAACACCATTTCTTAATTGGTTAGTTCTTTAAAATAACCCAAACTTTATTGTACTCATAATCACGTCTCAAACCATCAAGCCATGTTATTTTTATTCATTATCATATCCAAAAAATAAATTAAATTCTTGAAATGTTATAAATCATATTACAGTTGGGAAATGATGCCATAATATAAGTCTAGTAAAAGTCAATTAATAATAATGTTACTCTCTTCATTGAAACATTACCCATTTAATAAATTCTAAAAACACTTCTGACTAAGATAATTATAATTCCCTACATTATAATAGAATTATGACTATTTACCAAGCATCAATAATAGAATATGAGTTTAAAATGGGATATTATGGGTCTCAGGTATTCACATAAAGTAAAAGGGATAGTATACAATATAATACCACTTTTCTAAATAACTAGTCTCAACATCTCTCATATAATAATGTAGATAATTATTTAGAAATTGAAAGGATATGTAAACTTATCTCACTATAATCTTTTATGAATAGTCATTAAAAATAGTTTAGGTTAATCAATTACATTTAATAACTGATTATTTGTTGTATTATTCCATATCACTCATTTCCTATATTCAGCAGGAATCCCTATTTGTGGAGACAATATATAAATTTTTAAATTTAATAGTTTTTAATAAAAAGTTCCCAAAATAATATTTACAAGAATATTATTTCATAATTCAACTAGTTTATTCCAAATATCATTCATATAAAAATCTCATTTATCATTTTCAATCCAAAAAATTAATTTATTTGCTCTACAGTTTTCATTAAATAAATAAATTTTCAATTACATAAAATAATATTTGCACTGGAAATAATCTTCATACAAAGAAAATAGTTTCTATTTATTTAAAATCCATGGGAATGTGATTAAATTTCTAACCATTAATTTATTTATGTGTGAATTTTTTTTGTTTCGTCCCATAATGCGTTAAATTAGAAAACCATAAAAATTCATAATGGTTAGTGATCAACCATTTATTTACATTGATCAAACTAAAACCTCAATGTTAACCATAAAAGGATAGATATTTTCTAATGATATATTTCTGGTTCCAACAATAATATATACTTTTAAAACTAATGCATAGACCAAAATCATTGTATCCTAGGGTCAGTTGTTACATTAATATATTTTTACAATACAAAAACATTCACAACATGAATGGGAAATTGTTAAACTATCATGGAATATTAGATGGATACATAAATACAATATGAAAACTATAAAAAACATTCAATTTTCATTTATAACATTAGTATTACATATATAATATCACTACATGTCAATCATTGAACACATAATGACATCGTAAATAACGGTTACATAGAAAAGGGTTGATCTATAATGCTCAATAATTGTAGGAATACCAAAACACATATCATTAAAATAATATTACATAATCATCATGGATGGGTAAATAATAAAAAAAAATTCACTTACTCCATAACATTTAATGTAACAGTAACATTTTAAGAAAAATGATTATAATTTAATACCATATAGATAATAATAATTTCTTGAATTTGATTTAAATATATTGTAAATTATATAATAATATAATTAACATCAATAAGTAATATCATAATGTGTTAATGGATAATTCCAAAGACAATAAACATGTAACCAAGGCATTTTTTAATGATATATTATATAAATGTGTAATGAGTCACCAATGTATCCATGATATTTTGTCTAATGAGACCAGTTGATGCATCGATAGCTAATAGATGGAACATTATATCACATACTAAGTCCAAGGAATTCATCATTTATATGAAGAAAAACATAATCATCTTAATATTTTTATTAAGTACTAGTATGTGATATATTAATAATTTCATAGATAAATAATCATAATTATAATACATACTGATTAATATGTATAATGGTATTAAAATGTTACACCACATTAAAAAACTTCATCAACCATATATATAAATAAAAAGTATGATATCATTAAAACATATAATCAACAAATCATATGTAAAATGAATGTTTTTTTCATTAATTAATATAAATACCATAAAAATTAAATTAAAACAATCTTGAGGATAATATCTTCTTCACATTGAAAATAACATTTAAATACAATAATTTACAAAATATTATAAAAACAGACATTTTGAAAAATATCCTAAAAATTTCAATGGATGCATCAAAAACATTTATTATTCTTGATCAATGTAAAATCTTCTCATGTCGAGTAAATTAAAATAATGATTCCTTTTACATTTTTTATAAATATTCAAAATTTACATCTATATGAAAATTATAGGATGATTCCATTTAAATAATTTCATAATTATTATATCATGGGTAAAAAAATTATAAATCATTTGAAATTATTTTGAAATATTAATTATTTTTTTAGAAAATAATGATGTAGGTGAAAAACAATTTTTAACCAAAAAATTAAATATGGGTTGCTTTTTATAAAATGATCTGTAATTAATTTTTGGTATAATGTTGGGGAAAATGTAATTAATACATGAAAATTTGATGAATAACAATAGGAAAATTAATTATATTATGTGTAAAATAGACATATCAAATAATTCCCCAATACACACTTAATCAATGTCAATCTATAAAAATTTTGGCATTGTGAAATAAATCCATAATGCAATTGAAAAATTAGAACAATAATTAGTATTTGTGAAATGACATAAAATCATACTGTAATTATAAATAAGACATTTCTTTCCATGATATAACTATAATAGTTCCATTATATACTCATCACAACAGAAATAAGTGGTGAATATTTCATATGTATCTTTGCAGTAAAAGTAAGATGGAAAGCACATACATTAGGTCTTATTTCCATCATAAATTTTCAAAACTAATATATAAAAAAAATATTATATATATATATATATTTTTTAAAGTAAAATGAGAATTTATATCACTCCATATACTATATAATTATTACATTTAACCATGTTTTTATTAATAATTCCTCGTTAAATTCAATATTTTGCATAACAACAAATTTAGTTATCATGAATGATTCAATGTCAATGTTATCGTAAATGTACATTATTTATGTTTAAGTAATATAAATAATGCTAATAATTATTTAAATACCATAAATAATAATTCTATAATTATTTTAAATATTTAATAAATGTTAAAAATAGAAAAATGTGTTAGATCATTCATTGAGATGATATGATGTACATACAAATGAGTGATGTTTACACTTTATTATGAGTGGAATGAAAGAATATAAAATGTTATTTAACTATACCTAAATATATTTAATACCATATAAGTCTTTTAAAGTCATTAAATCTATCCATATAACTATCCAATAAAAAATAAAATGAAAATTTTATCACATCTGTACATGGATGTGGTAAACCACACGTACACACAAGTGACGTTGTCATCTTTTCAGGTATTTTTCGGGTAGAATGTAGTTGAAATATTTTGATTTTAGATGAATACATTGGTAATAAATATCATATATATAATAATTACATTTTTCAATATATTAATCCTTGAGTGTTGTTGACGAAAATGAATTATATCAACTCGTAATGTAGTAGTTCACCGTACACCCAATTAAATATTTTATCTCCAATTTAAAATAACATGTTATTGAAATAGATTATTAATTTTTGTAAAATAATATATAAGTATAATTAATATAGCAGTTTTATTAATTGTGATAATTTTGATTTTTTTGGATTTATAGGAATAAATAAAATTAATATGCATTGTTATGAACTACATGTCTTCTTCTGGAATCAAATTTTATGTTTTTCTCAAGAAATCCTATTATGGTTTTATAATCCCAAAAAATAAAATAGAAAATTAATATATATTTATGGAAGGGATTCGGGTAGTTAATTGGTTATGAATATTGTTTTTGGAGTTTTAAGATAGCGGGATATGGTATGTACTATAACAATTATGGGAGAGGAACCACGTGAATTTTTTCAAAAGAATAAAATGTAAAAAACATTTTCATTTTCCACAAGTTTCTAATATATAACATTATAAATCCTTTTAATGAAACATTTAAATTTATTTTTTTAATATAGTAATTTAATAAATTATTATTTAATTTTAACCCATATCATTTTAATTTATCTATTGTGCAACAAATTTTAATGTAATGGTTCATAATTAAATTTTACTAATTTTACTTTCCATTTTGTCCAAAAAATAAGTTGAACATACAATATAAATATCATTATCTTTATGAAAAATAAATAATCCATTTTTAAAAAAATGTAATTCAATTATGTGGTATAATTAGTTTTATAACTAATCTAGTATACGCAATAAAAAACTGGTTTTTAATGGAAAAACATACCAATTTAATAAGGTAATTATATAAAAACTAAAAATTAATGTGATTAAATTATACTAAATTGGAAAAATAATAATATAATTTATCATATGACACTTTTAATCCATTCTAAAAATGTTAATTTTTAAAATCAATTAAATGAATATGTTCTTTTCAATAAAATACAATATTTATCAATAATCATTGAAATATATTTTTTTAAAAAAATCATCAAATAATCAATATACAATACATTTTTAATGTTTATATTAAAAAAATAATTTAAAAAATAATTTTTCTAAAATTGATAAAAACAAATTTTATAATATTCATGAAAAATTATATATAATTGACATTAAGATAAAATATATTTTCTCATAAAAAAATTTCAGTAAAATTAAAATGATTTTTAATTTTTTAATTCATTTATAATAAATAAATTTATTTTGAACATGTCTAATAAATTTATTATGGATGATTTAGACATTATAATTTATTCTGATCTTTTTAATATGAAGGATATAATGGTAAAATTTATTATTGTTTATTTAGACTCATGGTTTTGTGATCTATAATCTATCAAAGGTAATAAAATTATTTTGAATTAGATATATCATAATATATCATGGAATTTCATGCTCTCCCCCATAAAAAATTATTGTCCATAATATTTCATGAATTTCACCTCATCAATAGATTTGGGTTGTTCTTCATCATAACTCCCTTAGGATTCCACACAACATATTCTATATTGTGTTTTCTAAAAGGTATCATTAACATAAAAGTTAAATAATTGTTAAAATCATATTCCTTTATATCTTGAATTTGGATAGGCTCTTCATAATAAGATATGTTTTTATTCCATTCAATTTCTTATGAGGTGAGAATATTTATTTTTCCTTGTGTTTAAATATTAAAAAATAAATCATTTAACACACCATTTACACTTGTGATACATTATTAAATTTCTAAGAAATTAACCCAGAATCAGAATAATTATCAAATTTCAAAATGTATGTCAAACCATGGACTCATTTTACATTTCTTATCAATAATTAAAACTCCCTTTCAGGGATATAATTTTGATAAAATGTGATCCCAGACATGATATTCCAAATCATTCATCTGGTTCTCGACATATTGTTTCTTTATGATTTGAGCATTGTTGATATGGATTTGAATATTCATCACATTTTTCATGGTCTCCTACCCATGTTATGGGACCACAATATTCCTTTCACAAAAATAATCTCAACATGTTGGAGTGTGAAATCTCTTTCAGTATTATTCTACATATGGTTCCATTTGAATATATCATGAATGATATTGTAATATGTGATGTATACTAATGGTAAATAATGATCACATATAATATTTTAATCCAACGTGAATGAACTCAACATATACTATTAATATTGAAAACTCATTTGTTTCAATCCATGTTTTTTTATCCTTTAAAAGGCACTTTCATAATTTTGATGTAAATTATAGATCATTATGAGACAAAATTCAATGTGGTGTGCCTTGATTTCTTAAAAAACATTAATATAGAGTAATTAATTCTTATGAAAATTTAAATATTTTAATTATAAAAATTAATATTATCTACAAATATTTTTTTGCATACTAATTCTTATCTTTCATTAATTTCATTAAATCAAAAAATGTCACCTTACCATAAAAAATGTTTTCGTGGTTATCAGTACCATTAATCATATGGTTCCAAACCCAGAAAAAATAATGATGTCCAATAATTTTACATTTCATCATTAATATAATGATAATACCATTAAAAAATACATCTATAATATTATTCTTGTATGAACATTATTAAATGTCATCCACTTAAGTTGTAGTAATAACATAAGTATATCCATGATCGATTATATTCTTATGAGGCATATTTACTTGAGACTAAGGTAATTAATTTACCTAGTGTCCCTAATCGTCATAATTGATACAATATTCATTGAATGTTTTTTTTCTACCCTTTTATTAACATTATTTATACCCTTTCTCACAATAAATCAATCAAACTCCCATAACGTTCATGAAAGTACCAAGGTGTTTATTTCCATAATTATCTCATGTAGAAAAATCCTTCGATATCTTCATCAAATTATCCATTAATTTCTATTATATACACTTCTTATATATATTTAATTAAATTTTATAACACTTTGAGTTATCATTAGATGTATTTATAAAACATAATATTTTTCCTATTCAGATGTAATTTTTAGGAATATAATCTCCCTTTGAAATATTGTCTTAATCCTATCGAAGAAACAATAAATATTATTCTATAGATTAAATAAATAGTATAGAAAATTCCATTAGAGAAGGAAAATATTGTATTCACACTTAATAACATTTTTCATGTCACTTTACCTCATGTTCATTATGTGGTTCTCTATAACAACTCATTGCACCTAGAGAAAATATTTTCCAAATATTTACATTAAAATAATTATCTTTATTTTTTATTTATTCATTATCCTGTATTATTTGATCAAGTACCAAAAAAAATACCCATATCATATGAGGTTATAAACTGAAATGAAAATATGATATTTTTTAGTAATTCCCAATGCAAGAAAAAAGCTCTATAAAGAACAAATCAGTTTATTAAATAAAAATGTATTTGTATCCCTATTACATTATAGTTGTTTTTGATGCATGGAATAGTATGTACTAGTTTAAAAAAAATCGTGGATCAGTACTTTGCTCCATAAAGGAAAGTTTATTGGACATTGCCTATGTCATCAGTCGGAATACAATCATAACTTGTCTAGTTTCGTTGTAACTCCAACCCCAGCTTCATTATCATTCATAATAGGGAAATCCATACCTATATTACATGAAATGATATTTTTTCCACTCTTTCCACAAGGACATGTTTCATAAAAATTTAAAATAATATACAAAATAATTAAAATATTATCCATATATATACTTCCTTGAATATTAACAAATAATACATAAATTTAATATTTTTTTATATCTATCCTAAAAATAATACACATGGTATCTTTTGGAACATTACAAACACATAAGAAACACTCAAATACATCATTATTTATTCTAAGTAAAAGGGAAGTTATCCCATGTATGTTACCTAAGACCATCAAAAATCATGTTCATTTGGTCCTATATTCATTCAAATGGGTATGATCGAGTCAAATTCCAATGCTCTATTTTCAAAGACATTACACAAACGTATAACTCTCCTACAACCACATAAATTTATAGTAACTAGATAAGGATTAATTTATAAGAATCCCACATAATCAGTAACATAACAGACCATAGGAATGTTGAATTATACATATAATTATCCTTTATTAATTCATTGGGATTTATTCCATAAGCTATGCCTTTATAAAAATAATTCCCATAGTTTATATTAAACATACAACAACTGATTCATTAATAATACCAATCTATGTATCCCAATGATGTGTCTACATTATTATATGAGAATTTTATATAATGAATCTCATCATAATGAACAATAAATATCTGTATGTTTGGTTCAACATATACATAGTTTAATATAATATTACAATTGATAACATAAAATAATCGAGCATTTTATTTTTGAACATCATTATTTCCTATAACATATCTTGATTTAAAATTCATAATACACTTCCTGGCATCCTCATGAATATAAATGTAGGAATGTGTGGATAAAAAATGTTTATTATAGGTATGTGTACAAACAAATCTACCATCAATAAATATGTTTTAAAAAAATGGAAAGGTAGATAATAGGAAAAATAGATAATTTATTAAATAATATGGTCACGAAGAATTATATGGTATGAATAAATTAATATTGAATAATTCAATATATATAATCACATGATCATGAGAGTAATCCATAAAATTTATAACTAATCAAATAACCAAATGAGCGTTAATAAATTTTATTCCATTCTAATTTTTATCCATGTTTTTTATATTATGATATCCTTTTTTATTTAATTAAAAATGTTGTGGTATGATTTCATATCCCCATACTATCCTAATTATATTTGAATTTAGTTTATACCTCTTTCTCTCTCATTAATTCCTCTCATGTACACCTGTTACCTTGCCAAAATTCCATAAGGAATTTTTCTCCTCATTTTCATTCTAGAACTTATTTTTTATTATCAATCCAAATTACATTACATATGTTGGGACATGAATATATTTGACCCCTTACTTTCTATTTCATTAAATTTTGATGAGACACCCCTTTCTCTCTTAGAAACCATTTTATTGAATTCTTCTTTCACACTGTTATGCTGCCAAAATTGCACCATGATTTTCCAGGACAATGTTTTTTTGTAATGAATACCATGACCATTTCCTTATCAGGGGTATTCACCAATATGAACATTTACCTATTGATTATATAGTTTCATGTTGGAATTCCATATTTCATTTATTATGTAATAAATAATGATGTTTAATGAATTCATCTTTTATGATCCATGTGGAACACTTATGCCTGAAATGAAATGTTTACGAAGGGTGATCCTTGATAATGCTCCAATGCATTGGTTAATGTATAGTATCATGATATGTCAAGTGAAAACAGTGATGACTTGTGAAAATTCATGTGCAACAAGGGTTTACTCATGATTCATGTGCAATGAGGGTTTACACATGATCCATCTGAAATGACCCTTTGCACATGCTTATATCAGGTTAAATGTTGTTTCCACATCTCCATAGTATGATTATCATGCTTTACCAATCCTTTATGTTCATGTTTCTATTGTGATCCATTATATTCCTATTTTTTAACATGTATTATATTCCTTATTTTATGTATTATTTACTCCCTTACTGGGATTTATAGATCACCCTTTTCTTATGTATGTCCTCAGGTTATCCCATTCAATTCTATGTATGAGGGAATGTAGTGGTCATGTATTCCAATTTTTCAATAAGATGTTGTCTTTTATGTTTCATGTTTTTATTTAATGTTTCTAAGGCCCAAAAAACTAGTCCTCTTAATCATCTATGTTGTATCAAATGGATGTCTTATGTAATAATTTATGATAAGTGTTCAATAAAGAGCAGGGTTCTCATAGTTGGTATGAGAGGATATTATTAGTTATTTTTAGGATTAAGATTAGAAAACCATAGTGAGCACCTTAGTGATAAGACTATGTATAAAAAACATCCCTCTGTTTGGTTGAGTATCCAGTATGTGGTTTATCAGCAAAAATCAACCTAGTCTAGCTACGGGCAAGTAGAGGTGGCTCCGACATGGATATTCCTAGTAGTGAAAAATATAAAAAGGGGTTTTGGGAATAAACAATGAAATCTAGGTACACATCAAAAGATCATGTAAAACTCTTGGATATGACAGTCTTGGGGGATATGATTTTTTAAATCGACAAGCACAGTATGAGCCATTATTAAGGTAATAAAAAATACCTCAAATAATATATGCCATAATGAAAATCATGGATAACATAGATTGGTGTCTATAGATTCATAACTCAAGGAAATAAAATTATTTATAATTTAGATATTGTGTCCTCAGATTACCATTTATGTGTTACCCCTAACATTATTTTTATTCCATACAATGGTCTCTAATAGGAGGACTCAGGATAACAACAGATGTAAAGAACAATTTGATGAATGTTCTAATGAGATACTCAATCCGATGGGAGCAAGAATTTCAAAAAAAAATCATGATGTGCTCTTAGATAACTCATGATTTAAATAGAAACATGGGTCTAGAAGAACTTCTAACCCCTTCTAAGAAAGAACTAGTCACTATTGAAAGCTTCCTAAGACAAAGGCCTCCTAATTTTAATGGATCTTATGATCCATCGATCGGTGAACAATGGATCATCTTAATTGAAAATATATTCTTCATCCTTCAATGTTCCAAACAAATAATTTTATTCTCACTGCTTATTATATGGAGGGTGGAGCTGATCAGTGGTGGGAATTGACTAAAAATACGACGGCTGAGGTGGAGATCATTTCATTGTAATGGAAGGATTTTTGAAATCAAAATTTGATAAATATTTTCATCACATCCTCCAGATTACGATTGAAAGGGACTTCCATACCCTCACGAAAAAATCGACGAATCCATCAGAGCGTACGAGGAAAACATTACAAGGCTTGAACGATATTCATCCAACATTGTAGATACCCCCACATCTAATGATGGCCGCTTTTTGGTGGGGTGAAACATAGCCTGCGGAAAGCCCTAGCAATCTGTGAAGTCGATAGATATGAGGAAATTGTCTGATGTGCCCTGAAGGTAAAAATGGATATTGGGAAATCTCAACGGTACTATGGGGATATGAAGTGTAAGGTGTACTTTAATTCTGGAAGTCCGATGGATATATCCAATGATGCTATGAATCTCAAGCACCCCACATGTGAAAGGTAAGGAAAGAAGCACCCCAAATATTGCTTGGAGGGGATGAGGATATGCTTTAGGTGTAGAATATAAGAACACGTAGTTGTTAACTAACAACATGAAAATATCACGGAAGAAAAAATGGAGAGGAATGCTCAGTTTGACTCTCAATGCATTTTTCATTTCTTCAACTACAAATTACCTGGGCACCTTGAAAATTGGTTCCCTAATCCAAGGGCTTTCGCAGGCAACCAACAACCTACAAGGTAGAAAGGGCTAGTGTTTTGCATCACTACTACCAAAGTGAATCCAAACAACAATGTGGTGATTGGTATGCTAGTTATTCATTCACGAATAGTTAACATAGTTTTTCATTCTTGTTATATGCATTATTTTGTATCTTGAAAGTTTAGTAGAATAAAAACAACACCACCACAAATCCTGGATGTGAATTTGTCATTTAGAATGAAAAATGGGGAAATCGATTTATCCTATGAATATAACTCATCCCCTATCATTATAGGTGGATTGAAATTTCCATAAAACCTCTTCATACTCCGTATAGTTGAATTTGATGAAGTTATTGGCATAAATTGGCTTTCCTTATACAGATCCTACATAATTTTCCATGAGAGGTAAATCACTCTCCATAGTGGGAATAAACATCCAATTATATACAAGTGAAAGGAGGAAATGAATATTCATTAGAACCATAATCTCAAGCGTGGATATTACTGACCTATGAGAATGTGTATTCGGCTCAGATGATTGGGTCTTTGGATGAAGCCATCCTCAAGGACATGCCTATTCGGAGGGAATTCGCTGAAGGGTTTTTTGGGTAATTGACTGGTCATTCTCCTTGAGGAGATGTTGAATTATCATTTGACCTTAAACTAGGGGCAAAGAGAATATCCAAAAGTCCTTATGGAATGGCTGTTGTGGAGCTTGTGTAACTGAAGAAACAACAACAGAAAAATCTGGATTAGGGGTTTATACACCCAAGAACATCACCATGGGGTCCACCAGTCCTCTTTTTCAAAAAGAAGAATGCGTTAATGAGCCTTTTCATTGATTATAATGAGCACAAAAAAATCATGATAATGATCATGTATCCTCTAAAATGTATTGATGACTTGTTCGATCTTCTCTAGGGAGAACAATAATTCTGTAATGTAGATTTTTGGTCGGGATATTATCATGTAAGGGTGAAGAAGTAATATATCCCAAAGACGACTTTTCATGCAAGATACATGCACTATGAATTCATAGTAATGACTTTCGGACTCACTAATTCTCCAGAAATCTTCATGGACTTGATGAATATAGTCTTTAGAGATTACCTTGAATGTTTGTGGTACTCTTTATAGATGATATTCTAATATACTCCATAACCAAGGAGGATCAAGAGGACAATCGATGGACTGTACTAGAGACCTTGCGGAAGGAGAAGATCAATGCAAAGTACAACATGTGTGAGTTATGGTTGAAGAAAATGTCATTCTTGGGTCATATCATCCCAAGAAATCAGATATCAGTGGCTCCCTCCAAGATAGGTGCAATTGAAGGATAGCCTAGGCTATCATAGGTAACATATATCCATAACTTCTTGGGGTTATCTTAATATTATCCCTAATTTGTGAGAAATTGCTCACTATTTGCATACCCTCATACAAAGCTAACTCAGATGGGAGTCAAGTTTGATGGGTGTGATTAATGTGAAAAAAACTACAAGGAGTTTAAAAGGAGGCTTATCACTGTGCTCGTTCTCACAATACCCACAAGTGGAGAACTTATTGTGGTATTTAGTAATTCTTTGAAGAATGGAATGGTTCGGGTGTTTATGAGGAATTATAATGTGATAGCATATGTCACAAGGCAGTAGAAAATCCATGAGTAAAACAATCTCTCACATGATCTAGAGTTGGAAGCTATGACCTTTTCATTGAAAATTGGGAAGCATTATCTCTATGGGGAGAAGTGTGAGATATATACTGATCAGAATATCCTCACATATATATAAACACAAAAAGAGCATAATATGAGGCAATGAAGATGGATAGAACTCATCAAGGATTATAACTTCACAATCCACTACCATCCCAGTAAGGTAAACAATGTGGCAGATGCTCTATATAAAAAGGATCCTACATCATTATCAAAGATGATAATTGAAAAGGAACTAATATTCATAGATTTTAAGAGGATGGAAATGTGAATAATTACGAGAGAAACTTCGTAAATCATTTTAGAAATGATTTCTCAATCTTCCCTCATGGAGAAAATAAATGTTACTCAAAGAAAGAATGTGGACATTATGAAAATGGTTGAAGATATCAGAAATGATAAATCATCAGAGTTCATGGTTGACAAGTATGTAATAATTAGATGTGGGTGATGATTATGTGTACTATCCCATCTGGAGATATTAGAGGATCTTCTGAATGACTCACATAGATCAACCATCTATATTAACCTGGGGAGAAAATGGTAAAATGAAATCACTACCCATACCAACATGGATGTGGGAGAACATTACCATGGAATTTTTCAATAGGCATCCAAGTTAATCTAGAGGAAACAATGCTACATGGATCATTGTAGATCTCATTAAAAATACAACTCAATTTATTGTGATTCGATTGTACTTCTCATTGAATTAACTTGTATGGATTTATATCATGGAAGTGGTAAGGCTGCATAGAGTACCACTATCTATTTTATTTGATCAGGATTCGAGATTCACCTCGATGTTCTGGAAATGTCTCTATCAAGATCTTACGATTAAATTAATAATCATTATAATCTATCATCATCATACTGATGGCCAATCGGAGAAAACTATTCAGACACTAGAAGATATATTAACATCATGTTCTATGGACTTCAAAGGAGGATGAGACTAGTGTCTTCCACTGGTTGAATTCTCTTACAAAAATAGTTTCCACCTGAGAATCTGAATGGCACCATATGAATCACATTATGGGAAAATGTTAAGAACACCAGCATGTTGGGATGAATTCGGTGAGGGTATGATGCATGGACCTGAAATGGTTGAAGAAATCTTGGGAAAGGTGAAAATCATTCAGCATCATAGCAAGGCAGCCCAATGTAGACAAAAATGTTATGAAGATATCCGTCTATGATACCTTGAATTCAAAGTTCAAGATAGGGTATTTCAATGCATATCTCTATGGAAGAAGTTCATGAGGTTGGGAAAGAATAGATAGTTAAGTCCGAGGTACATCGGGCCCTTCAAGATTCTTGATTTTGATTGGGTAGTGGCCTATCGACTGGCACGTCCACCTACCAAGGCCAATGTAAATGATTTCTTTCATGTATCCCTATTAACTAATTACATAACAAACCCTTCACATGTACTCTCTTAAGAGTTTGTACGATTAATTGTTTAACTTTTTAACGAGGAGAAACTAGTGAAAATCAAAGATTGTAGAGAAAATGTTCTACGAAATATGATAACGCCCCTCATCACGGTGTTGTGGTGAAACCAAATGTTTGAAAAAGAAACGTGGTAATCGGAGGATGTGATGATATATAGTAACCCATGTCTAATATACAGGTTGAAAGGGAAATTCTGATGGTGTAATTTTTTAAGGGGAGAAGATTGTAACGACTCAAGGAATCATTAATGAAAATTCATCTTGATACAATTAAATTTCTTATTATGTAAATTGTTTTTATAATGTATGAACTTATTTAGTTTTATGACTTTGGATTTTAATACACCATTATGAATTGTGATCATTGCTAATATAGCCACTAAAAAGTGATCACATGATTAGTATAAATATATAGCTTAACAAGTCAAATTTACTCAGGCACTGGAAGCGATGGACTCATCTAGTAGACATTCCCCATATGTAGCCCGCTAGTTAGAGCTCAGAAAGGAGGTGGCATCCTTGGGATTCTCCCTGGACCAAGCCCAATCCAAGCATGAATATATTGATCTCGATTGGAATTTCCTACAAGTGAAGTGGGAGTTGATTGAGATTACCACTCGAGCGATATTATCTGAGCCACCCCAAGAGTCTGTCACTATCACACAGCTTACCCTACAGTTTATGTGGGTTTTTAAGGGGTTATGTAACAAGACACTAGAAATATTATTATGTGCATTATTTTTTTGTATAAAATAAATAATATATCTTCATATTTTAATTGTTACTTTGTAAATAGTTTTTAAATCCCAAATAGTATTTTCAGTAAATTTTAAACTATGTAATCTATATTGATAAATTACTGTATTTTTGAATTAAATATTTCATTATTAAAATATTATTATTAAGAAATTACTTTTTGATCGTATACTTTTTGTTAATAAAATTGTAATTTTTATTAGTGTTTAAAAGCTGTTTTTCTCAAAACACATGAATTTTCTATAAAAGTTGGTTTTTATTTTAAAAGTGAAAATTCACTAATATTGAAAATTTTTTAGATAAAAGGAATTTTATTTTTTGAATTAGGATGTAGAAATTGTCCAATAGATAATTTTACATAATTTTATAATACAATCAAATTTATGACTAAAAATTATATACCGTTAAATTATATATTGTGTTTTTTGACATCATAATGACCTAATAGTGTGCAATAAAATAAAATAAATGGTAGGTTCGGCAAATATATGTTTGACCATTAAATTTTTTTATTTTAGGTTTTTTTATTTTACAATGCTTTAGTGGACCCTCCAGAATTATAATTGATTTTTTTTAAATTGATTTCCTTTAGAGTGTGACTCACCTACATATAAGGGACTCTATTATTTTAGAAAGTTCTACCATTTTCCATATGAAATATTTCTATCCACTCCCCTTTTGAAAAAACAATGGGAAAAAAACGTAGGCTACTTTGTGAATTTGATTAGATTAATATGTGGTGTACCAGACCTAAATAATAATGAATTTCAACATCTTTCCTACATAAAACCCCCAAATAACCTACTTATTATTTACTCAATGCCTTTGTATTTGGTCGAACCTCTGACCATATTTCTCACGAATCAACCCATGGAACCCCAAGATCCTATTAAGCCTCTCTCAATCCTCTCCCAAGCCTTTTGGATTACACTTCCATGTAAGGGATTTCTTCCTTTCTTAAGTTTGTGAATGTTTTTTTATATTGTTATATCCTTTTTAATTCAAATTAAAATGTTGGGGAATGACTGATAACCTCTTCCATACAGTCCCACTAATGTTTTAATTGATGAATAACCTCTATTTCCCTCATTAATTACTCCTATGTACACATATTTCCATGCTGAAATTCTGTAATGATTTTCTCTCAACTCATTTCCATTCATGAAATTCTTTTTGTATTATAAATCCAAATTCCATTACTTATGTTTGTCCATGTATCAATATAAAAACCTTATTTTAAATTTCATTTAAATATTATGATATACCCTTTTCTTTCCCATCAACAAATTTTATGAATTCTTATGTCACACAATTATACTGCAAAAATTGCACCACATTTTTTCAATCCGAAGTCATTGTGAAGTGAATACCGTTCCCATTTCCCAATCATGGGTATTCTCCACTATTCACATTTACATATTGATTATAGAGATTCATGTATTAAATATAAATTTACATTATTGTGTAATAAATAATGATTCTTAATGAATTCATGTTTTATGATCTATGTGGCACACTTATGAATGAAATGAGATGTTTACGAAGGGTGGTCCCTGATAGTGATCCCATGCATTGGGTCAATTTATTATCATGATACATCATGTGAATTGAGTGTTGACTCATGAAAATTCTTGTGAAATGAGGGTTTACTCATGCTTCACATAAATGGAGTGTTTACTC